>CM031569.1:2090522-2755185 GCA_018467065.1 Ephestia elutella
CTCCCGATCCAGACTTCCCCCTCCCCGCTTCTTCCTCCCCTCCTTAGTTTGGCCCTGAGAAGGGCCTTTTTTAAGGAAACGCCCGGAGGCGTCCCTTTCAGGCTTATTAGGCATATCCACAATTAATCGCATACAATGCTCCGACAGCAAAGTACTCATTAGCCGCCGGCCTGCCACTCCGTTACGGTGGTCAGGACACGACGTTGCCCGGGGGACGCGACGTGGACGCTAGCACTTTGGGGGGGTCCCCCTTTGCATACATCCCTTTTTTTTTTTTTTTTTGATTCGCAGGGGGAAATGCTATTTGCGCACTGAGTGTGGGACTCCTGGGCCGGTAGCCGGCCCAGACTACCCACTAAAACCCCCTGCGGATGCCATCGGCCGCTTTGCAGGGAGGCGCCTTGGATCTGACTAACACAAGGCGCCTCAGCGACTGGCCGGTCTCTCATCAGAGACAGGGCTCACCATTTTCAGGGGCCCTCCGACACCTGGAAAGCCCCTGCCGCCGGGTGGGACCTATTATTGTCCCACCATTTACGGGGGTGCTTCGAGGCGCGCTAAATAGCGCCTCCGCCGCACCCCTCTCCTCTTCCTCCGGATCGGGTCCGCGAGGGGGTGGTCCTCGCGGTCCCTTTCATCGGCCTCCCTCTGCGACATGACAGTCTCGCAGAAGGAGGCCATTGCCTCCCAAGCTCCGTCACTCCCCAGCATCGCATTGACGACGCTCGGGAGCGACAGGTCCATCCCGCCGAGCGCAGCTGCCAAGTTGTGGCGCTGCTGGCTCCATCTGGGACACTGCTCCAGAACGTGTTGGGCAGTGTCCTGAGCCTCGCCACAATCGTGGCAGACTGGCTCGGCCTCCCTCCGGGCCACGCGGTGCAGGTACTCACCGAAGCAGCCATGCCCGGTGAGCACCTGCGTCATGCGGAAGGTGAGAGGTTTTCGCCGTCTCAGCATCCACCTTTCCAGGACCCGGCGCAGGGCTCCCACTGTGCGCACACCGTACGCTGCCTGCGCCAGGTCCCCTCCCACCTCCGCACGAGTTCCGTCTGCCCTCGCAGGCGGACCTGCCGGATGGCCTCCGGCGAGGGGCGCTCGCCGATTTCCCTCATGTTCGCCACAAAGTGGTAAACTTCGGCGAGCACCTCTCCGCCACCAATTCCCACGGCGGATCGCCCGCGAGGGCTGTGGCCGCGGCAAACGACACCGTACGGTACCCCCGTATCACCCTCACCGCGATCACCTTCTGCGCCTGCCGCAGCTGGCGTTTATTGTCCGCGGTGAGGGCGTCCACCCATATGGGAGCACCGTACATCGCCATACTCCGGCACACGCCGGAGTACAGTTGTCTCACTGCGTCGCGGGGCCCACCCAGATTGGGCAGGAGACGGCCCAGCGACGCGGCCGTCCTGACGATCCTCGGCCCCAGCTCGCGAAAGTGGGGGCCGAAGGACCATCTCCCGTCGAGGATGAGTCCCAGGTACTTCATCTGGGTACTCACCCTCAACTCCTCCTGACCCACCTGGAGGCGCGCCCCTGAGGGGGGTCCACGCGTCCGGGCCCCGCGGAAGAGGAGGACTTCGGTTTTGTCCATACGGACCCGAAGCCCCAACCTCTCTATGCGGTCGACCAAAAGGGCAAGACCCGTTTCGGCCGACCGCGCCGCCTCTCCGAAGTTCGCACCCCGGGACGTGAAGAGAGTGTCATCCGCATAGCATATGACACCCGTCCCGGGGGGAAGCCGGCACCGCAGGACCCAATCGTACGCGATGTCCCACAGAATAGGGCCGAGAATCGACCCCTGCGGGACACCGCACCCGACGCTCCGCCGAACCATTTGGCCCCCCCTGTCCTCATACAGGACGAAGCGCTCCTCCAAGTACGCCCCCAACAGCCTCCGCAGGTACGAGGGCACTCGGAAATACTCGAGCGCCTCTCGTATTACACCGTGCGGGATGCTGTTGAAGGCGTTGGCGATGTCGAGTGACGTTGCCAGGGTCACCTCTCCATCCCGATCCGCCTCCTCCGTCACCGACCTCAGATGCCTGAGAGCGTCGATGGTGGACCTCCCGGCCCGGAACCCATACTGCGCGTCAGAGAGACGCGGTCCCGGACCCTCCTCCACATGCCGAACGAGGCGCGAAGCCGCGATACTCTCCAGGGCCTTCGCAGCCTCGCTCAGCAGGACCAGAGGTCGCACCGCCGAGGCCGAGTCCAGGGGCCGGCGCCCCTTCGGAATAAGGCAGAGTCGACCCTCCTTCCATAACTTCGGGAACTGCCCCTCCCGCAGGCAACGGTTGAGCAGTTCCCGAAACCTTTCCCCGAGGTGCACGAGAATCAGCGCGAGCACTTTCCCGTGCACCCCGTCTGGACCCGGTGCCCTCTTCTTCGTTCGGAGGCACGGGTCTCTTTCTAGACCCTTCACCAGCTCCTCGAGGGCCTCGTCTTTGGCCCGACTGATGGCCAGCTGTAGCTCCGTCCGCTTTTCGACGTACACCGCATACAGCTGGTCATCCCTCTCCTCGTCCCGGGGGCTGCGCCGCCTGCTCCGACCGTACGCCCTCCGGGCCGCGTTGCAGGCGACGCGAAGGGCGGCAATCTCCGCCGACCACCAATAGACCGCCCGCCTGGGGGGCGCTCGGCCTACGCTAGGCATGGCCGCCCGGCACACCGCTGTGAAAGCGTCGCCGAAACGGCCAGTCGCTTCGTCCACCCCCATTCCGTCCAGAGGCGGGAGGCTCCAGCGGCCGACGATGGCCGCCTCCTCCGCCAGTTCCACGTCGAGCCGCGTGAGGGCCCAGCGCGGGAACTGACTGCGCGCCCGGGACGACAACGCCGCCTGACTATCGGGGGCAGCAGAGACCTCGAACCGGATATACCGGTGGTCCGAGAGTGTCTCCACCCCCACTTCGACCCTCCAGTCCGTCACCAGGCGCGCGGCAGCGGGAGCGGCGAACGTTAGGTCCACCACCGACCCACCCGTCCGCCGCACGCACGTCTGGACTGTCCCCCTATTTAGGAGAGACAGTCCCGCGGCCAGCGCCCATTCTTCCACCTTGCGCCCCTTGGGCTCGGTGGCCGGGTTCCCCCACGCTTGCATACATCCCTAAGCCGGCGTCTATCAAGGTGCTGCAAGGTGCTGCAAGGTGCCGCCGGTCGCAGCGACCAGCTACACTCGACAGCACCCTGCAGCACTTTGATTAACGCCGCTATAAGTTGAACTGTTGACATATTGGATGTATTCTTTCTTCATATGCACTAAATGCTGTGCTAAAAAGAGACAGATATATCACACACATTATCACTACAACTCAGTGTAGTCGCGTGCTGCAAACTCTTGCGGCTTAAAGGCGGTCTCGTGATAATCGGTGTGCTGTCGTGTGCTGTTAAAGTCGACGTATTCGCCAGACCCTACCTTTAGAACAAAAGTTCTCAAAAATAACTTTAGCGCACTGTTGTGTAATTTTAAAACTACAAATTTTGCCAAAAAGAAATAACCATTATTCCTCGATTAATAACTTGTTTTAGGCGCGCTTAGCAATTAATTTAGTGGGTATTAAATTAGACTGAGGGAAACGCTCGGGTATGTAACACTTGTTTGGATGAAGTCGGCTCGATTCGACGAAGGGACCTCGCCTTGATGAAAGTTTTAACTTCTCTCTTGTTAACACACACATTTGATTTAAAAATAAATATTTTTTATCGAGATGAAAATGCTGTCATTATCATCACCGCTTCGCTTCCCGGTCCTGACAGCCAAACGCCGCCATATTATAAACACCAGCTTCAAATGCCAGTACTACGTACTTCTTTCTAATCCATCTCTCCCCTATTGTCTACAATTATTTTAAAATCTACCCTCAATTACTTCGAATTGGCACTAAAAATAGATCAAGGCATACTTTGATATCTTTGTGCCAGTATACGTCAGTTTAGTGTCGGAGTCTGTTGTCGAGAAAACTACTTTATTGTTCAGACGATCGACCTCACTGTCTAGACATCGACATTTGACGAGAATATCCATTACATCACTATAAGTAGACTTTCGAAAGATATAAAAAGGGATATTAGGAGCTATTTTAGCTTGTCGAGACTGTACTTATCTGACTGACCTTTGGTTTAGTTTTTTTAGTGGCTGATATGTCTCACTGCTGGTCAAAAGCCTCTTTATATCTTCTCCTCTTTAATTTTTTTGTTTTTTTTTTGTTTTAGTTTTTTTTTTTTTTGTTTTCTGTATTAAATTTCTTTGTAATGTTACCTACTTGAAAATAAAAACATCTTTATGTTTTGGTCTTGACCACAAACTTGTCCAAGGACAAAGATGAGGTCTACGATATAGCGAGCTTACCCAGAAGCAGCCTATTCACTCTGGTTTTGAAGAGTGTCAGGTTATATGTAGATATATACTAAAATACATCATCCAGGTTTCAGTAATTACTTTTAACTTTAAGTAATAACTTTAAGGCACACTTAACTTAGATGGCAAATACATTACGCTGAGCTTTTACGTTTCAATATGCGTAAACGTTCTCTTCATAATAAACATAATCTCAGAGTAATAATGTAACTGCGTATAATTTTAATACCCTGATAAAGCCGACCTACATGTTTACCCTGGGACCGCTTCAAAAGTTTAAACTAGTCGGTAATGCCAACTTTAATAGCGTGATTCAGGACTTGAGGATAAGTTCGCTGGGCCATTTATTACACTAGCTACTTTAATCGTTTTATTAGAACTTGTATTGCCATTACATATTGGATAGAAATATCAGATTTGATAGATACCTAGGTATATTTGACGTGGCCATATTTTTTGTAGGTCGGAGCTGTGGTTGTGGCACAACATTGTTCAGGAAAAAATTTAAATCGTTGGAGAGAATTAACACGCAAAAAAGAAGAGTGGAACGGCTCACTTGCCAAAAAGTGACACATCCCACTCTTCTTTGAGAAGAAGAAAAAGAAGACTTCCCAAAAATAGAGGAGGTTATTGTTTCGATGTATGTATGTTTTTAAGAGTGTTTTTTTTAGAGACAGCCAGCCAAAAGCGGATCGTTTTGGCTATTGTTGGGACGGCGGGACAGATAGCGTGAAAGAGGGACGTCCCGCCCAAAGCGGGACAGATATAGCAGATAGGTCATCACATTACTGGGGTCACTCCTCTTGGTGATGTCATTTAGCTTTAAAAGTCCCACCGTACCACCAGAGGTATGGCCGGTGTTACGGTGACTCTGAAGTAGCTATTTTTACTCCAGAAGAAAAACTATTTTGTATGTGTCTTAAGAGTTTATTGATCAATAGACAGATCAAGACCTGGTTTGAATAATTTATTTATTTATTTATTTATTTATTAATTTTTGTACACAACAAACACATAGAAAGGAAACATAAAACATAGGAAAACTAAGTACAAAGGTAATAATATAAAATTTAATAATATATTTTTTACTTTATATACTTTGACTGCCTTCATAAAATAGTCGAATAGTAAATAAGTTTGGCGTTGAAATGAGGCGTATATTTACAACTGAAGTTTGAGTCGTTAAATGATGAGATATTGTTTTAGTTGTTTGTGAACTTGAAGGTTATACTATCAAAAGTAAATGTCTGGCTCTGCCGCAGTTATAGTGCCTTGCCTCTGGACCACGGGATCCCGGGTTCGATTCCTCTTTATTTATCACGAGAAGTATTGTTTAGCTCTCGGACTAGATATTATTTATCGACAACTTCATGAAAAAACGTACTCACTAGTTGATGAGTAATGTTTGGAGTTGAAATGGCAATGGATATATTTTAGTCGTAAGAAAGTTTATTTTTGACTAGCTGTCGCCCGCGGCTTCGCCCGCGTAAGTTTCGCTTAGATGAAAAATCTCTCTTGGAGCTTTTCATCAGATGTTCCAGATCTTCAAATTTTATACGTCAGCAGAAAATGCTCATCAGGTTGAACGATTTTTGCTAAGGCGCCATTTCCATATATGTTATAGTGTAGTTGGTCTCTTGGAGCTTTTCATCAGATGTTCCAGATCTTCAATTTTTATACGTCGGCAGAAAATGCTCATCAGGTTGAACGATTTTTGTTAAGGCACCATTTCCATATTACTAATAGTTTAGCTGTTCCGTTATGGTTCTTCATCAGGTGTTCCAGTTTTCAATATGAATTATAGCCTATATGTTGCCCAGGCTTAATAGCTATACAACAAAAAAAGTTCCATTCAAATCCGTCCAGTAGTTTTTGCGTGAAACGCGTACATACATACAGACAGACAGACAGACAGACAGACAGACAGACAGACAGACAAGAAATTCCAAAAAATTTTTTTTGCTTTCTATTGTTCTTTTTAGGTCTCCCTCTATCCATTTCAGTCAAAAATATTAAATGTACAGACAAAATATTTTTACTGTTTTATTATATGTATAGATAATAATCTAAACAATCTAATCGTATGGCGGTCATATATAATAGGCGGATATATTTTTATGATTTCTATAAGTCAAAATTCAGTCCTCTTAGCCAGTTAGCTGCGTCTTGAGTAAGATTGTAGATGTCCTCTATAGGTCCCGGATATATATAAAGCAATGATCATGATCATGACTCTCAGCAATGAGAAAGTTTACGATAGAAGAGACTAGAAAGAAAATAAAAGATGATAAGGACTTAAATCTTATGTAGAGTATAAGAACGATTTTATATGGCATTAATTTAGAGCTATGGCCACATATTGGCAGTAGAGTATAATATCCAAAGATTATAATTTTAATTACTAAACAAATTGTATATTGAAACAACAAAAAAAGATTTGAACTCAGACCAAGTTGAGACTTGTCTCAAAATATATATTTTTAGACGATATTCTCACTATCGGTGCAGAAAGCAAATTCCCAAACGATATATAAATAGCAATACATACAAGTATAGTGCGCTAGTACGACTAGCTGTAAAACTGGTGCCGCGGTGTTATGGCCTCTAAACAAGCTAGTATCTCCTTTATCGCCTTACTATGTTGCACTTAGCTACAAATACTTGGAGATGCCACATAATAGCAAAAAACTACAATTTAGTTTTGTTTTCAAATACATACATACATAGAATCACGTCTTTATCCCTTACGGGGTAGACAGAGCCAAGAGTCGTGAGACTTAAAAGCCACGCTTAGCTGAATAGTGAGTTCTCTGATGGAATGGACATTCAGATATAGTGACAGGTTGCTAGCCCATCGCCTATGAGTGGAGGAATCCTCAGTCTTTCCCTCAATTGACTTTTGCAATTTACGAGAGAAGCAGCTGGCACATTCTATGTTTTTTTCTTTGCTCCCAGACCAACATGGAAGCATGTTTTCAAATATTATTCAAAAAGGGAAAATCTTTCTTTTGCATGGATAGAGACTTCCTGACTGATTAAGGTTTTTTATATAAGATTAGCGTAAGAGAGCACTTCTTCTTCTTCTTAGCATGTCGACTATTTGTGGTGAACAATAGTGAGCACTAAGAAAATAATTTAGAAAATGAAATGGGTAAAAATTAAATTCATGCGGACAAAGCTGAGGGCAAAAGATTTGCATTTAAATATTTATATTTAATTGAACGCTGACCGTATGATAGGTATATCGACACAGAGACGAAACTGCTGAACGTAGATTCTTGAAATTATGCAGAGAAGTTTTTTATACATATACCGCAACTAAGCACTAAAAAACCGGCCAAGTGCGTGTCGGACCACGCATAAAGTAGGGTTCCGTAGTCATTTTTGGCACCGCGCTGTTTTGCATTTCTTGCAAGAAAAAAGTAAATATTTTTATTTTATTTATAATTTCAAAAGTATTTATCACAGGATACCCGAAACAATTTTAAATAAGAGTTTCCGCGCCTGTTTCTTTACGTGAGTGATTTGAAGTTTATAGGTCCAAGACTCTAGAAATTACAGGGGGGACACCGTGTAAACGACTTTGGCGGGCTATATCTCGCAAATGGTAAAGCTGATAAAAAAGTGTTGTATGGAAACCCTACCTTATTTTCATAGTCCTTTTAAACGATACCCCACACAAGGGAATGCACTCAAAAAAATAATTCACCCCCCCCCTTTACATGTATGGGGAGGTACCCTTAAAAAGGGGTAATTTTATTCTTTTGTATTTTTAAAAATGAGATCTATGTGATGTATCCTCGTACCAAGTTACATGCAAATCAGTTCATAAACGTAGAAGATATTCTGCTGTGACAGACTAGGACGGACGGACGGACGGACTGAAAGATCTTATAAGGGTTCCTTGTCGGACTACGGCACCCTAAAAAGGAATTCGGGAAATTTTACCCCTAATAAGGTAAAATGGATCAAAAACAAAATGCAAGAGCTAGTTGAATTGTAACAATAAAGACATAACAATCTCACTATGTGGTTGCATTCGACCACGTTTTCACTCAGCTAGATATGGCTGTAATAGCAATGAAACGTCATATAAAATCTAAAACCCGCCCGTGTCAGTCGCAATAAAATCCTGACGTGTCGAGGGCGATGTAAAAATGAGATTGAAGCGAGCTGTCTGCTCCTCGGCGGACGTTTTGTGTGAAGGTGGAAGGCATAGGAGGAAGCGATTTTTGTTTTAGTAATTTGAGTGCGTTTGACCCCTACCTTGCTGTTTTGAGAAGCAAAAATGAGGTATATGCATATTCATTATTGCCTTGCAGATTCCTAAATTGTATTCCAGGATTACTTTACTGCACTTCCCTTTTTATTACAAGCGAGCAAATATAAAGAGATAGCGGCTCTTATGAGTGAAAAGAAGCTAATAATTTTAAAAGGTAAAAAGAAACTTCTAATAAACTTGTAGTAAGTTGGAATGAAAAAGAATACTTCAGAAATAATAAATAAAAATCTCATTTGGATGATGGTGAAATTAAGAAGGCAAATGGCAAAATCACTCCATTAACATTGTCAAGAAAATCGTTGCGTTACATTTTACAAAATGACACCCACAAAAGCATATATATTAAATATGAAGAAAGTTAAACTTGCGGTGCAGAAAGAACTTTTCAGTTCGGGTCCTCTGTGTCCCTGCGGGGATATCCAAAGTATGCTACACCTCACTGATCACTGCCCACTGTATTCCAAAGATAGCGGTATTCTAAAGATATATGAAGCCAACCATGGGGTTGCAGAATGGATTGACAGCCTCCCTTTCCGTACATATTTGACTTTGCTGCAATACATCATTCGCAAATAATAATAGTAAGTCAAAATCCAAAATCGCTAGTCGCCTGAAACTTGTAGACATTGAGCCCGCGGTCCGAAACGTGAACACAATATAATGAGAGCGACGCAGAGCAGAAAGGAAAGTTTGGAGCGGACAGAGTGCTCCTAGTAATTTTTGCTGGTTGATTTAAAACGATCGCTCTCATAGACCGCTTAGCTATTTCTGAATTCTTCAAACACGGCGACTTAGATAACAAATGTTCTACAATAAGCGCACTAACGAATGCGATCTTTAAACCTTTAATTACGGCGTTTTAGATAACATATGTTTTACCACACTACCAAATGCGATAGCTTCTTGCCCTTAGTGCAGTTGGAATCGCCACACCATCGATGAACTTTCATTATTTTGAATTAATAGGAACCTAATTTATAAGCATTAAAGAAATAGGTTCTTTAATTTTGATTATAAATTACTTTTTTCTCTTGGTCGTTGAATGATAATCTTCTGAGTGTCGTTGATTATTAAAATCATTCACTTGGTCTTTGAATGATTAATTCTTTCTTTTTGAGTGTATTATAGCTAACATTAGGTATTTTTCAAGTCACGTAATGAATCTGTCATGAGTCATGTCATGAATCTGAATTATTTAGCTTCTTTTTGAGAGTGTTATAGATAATCGTCGAATCCAACTCGGCTGGGCAGCGTTCGGGAAGCTTCGCGATATCTTCTTGTCCGAAATACCGCAGTGTCTCAAGACTAAGGTCTTTGAAGAGTGTGTGTTGCCAGTGATGACATACGGAACAAAGACGTGGTCGCTCACTATGGGCCTCATAAGAAGGCTCAAGGTCACCCAAGGGGCGATGGAGCGCGCTATGCTCGGAGTTTCCCTGCGTGATCGAATCAGCAATAAGGAGATCCGTAGGAGAACTAAAGTAACCGACATAGCCCGCAGAATCGCCAAACTTAAGTGGCAGTGGGCGGGGCACATAGCTCGTAGAACAGATAGCCGTTGGGGCAGAAAAGTTCTCGAGTGGCGACCACGAACCGGAAAACGTAGTGTTGGCAGGCCTCCCGCTCGGTGGACCGACGACCTGGTGAAGGTTGCGGGTTGCGCATGAATGCGGTCGTTGTGGAAATCCTTGGGAGAGGCCTTTGTCCAGCAGTGAACGTATTTTGGCTGAGAGAGAGAGAGAGAGATAGATAACACTGGTGGGACATTTTTTCTAGTCACTTAAAAGCATTTGACGGCAGTAAAAGCTGCAAATACTCGTATAACAGTGTAGATTCATTCACAACAAGGTAACCAATGAGTCATTTTGGACTGACATTTTCCACATCACGGACAGAAGTTTAAAACCCTACGCATTAAAAAATTGTATTGTAGTCCTAGCACATAATATTTCGATGTTGTTGTAGTCTATAAATTTTGTGTCAGTGAACTACCAAACGGAGTTTCGCCTCTTTGCGGTCCTTACCAATTGCGCGGGCCTTACGTTCTGAATTTCTTTATTTCCAAATAACCTTCCAATTGAATTACCGACTTTGTGAATTTCAATTGCTTGGAATTATTTTGAGTATTCCTTTAGATGTAGATAGAACAAAGATCTTTTAAAAATGTATATAGGTACATAAAATTATTATTATTATTACTTATATTATTATATTTTATTTTAAGTAATTTATAGCAACTTATAGTAGTAATATGAATCTATATTTTATCAGCCATCTCGAATTCTTTGACAAGTCTGTAATAAAGGAGTGGGCTTATAAATGCAGTGGAATTTCTTTCGCCGCTTCTTCTCCACTTTATCATGCCTTTTTCTTCTTCTAGAGCGTACTGCTGTTAGATTTTCCTCAAGTCACTCACCGACTATTGGTAAAAAAAACCATACGTACAAATTATTTTTCATTGGTTAGATATGTTCATAAATAAAAAAAAAAACTTCTTTTGTCTCAATAAAAACATTGTTGGTGCAAATCTAAAAAAACTTATTTTTTTTTTCTATAATCTTACAATCTTATAGATATCTATATTACCTATTATATATTTATTTTGATGCACATAATTGCATACAACTATGATATTCACGAGTCTAAAACACCTCGTCAGCAACGCGGAGATTAAAATACGTTCCATTCTCACTCTCATAAACAAGCAAATTGAATTTCACACCATAAAAGCTCGCAAAAGTGATTTTATGCTAGCATAATTCTGTATAATGCGAAATGCATAAAGTTTTAAACAAAAGCTAGCCAACATTGGCTGTCTGATGCGATATCACACGCGAAATGTGATGCGATAAATAAATATGGGATTTGAAAGTGTTTATGTTATGCGATACTCATTAAATTTGTTTTAATGAGGTCTCGCATTAAATAATCTTTATTCCTGCTATGTATATTAGTAGTCTTACTTCCTACTAACATTATAAACTAGCTGTCGCCCGCGGCTTCGCCCGCGTGAGTTTCGCTTAGATGAAAAATCTCTCTTGGAGCTTTTCATCAAATGTTCCAGATCTTTAATTTTTATACGTCAGCAGAAAATGCTCATCAGGTTGAACGACTTTTAATAAGGGGCCATTTCCATATATGTTATGGTGTAGCTGGTCTCTTGCAATTCTTCATCAGATGTTCTAGATCTTCAATTTTTATACGTCAGCAGAAAATGCTCATCAGGTTGAACCACTTTTGTTAAAGCACCATTTTCATATTTCTTATATTTTAGCTGTTCTGTTATGGTTCTTCATCAGGTGTTCCAGTTTTCAATATCAATTATAGCCTATATGTTGCCCAGGCTTTATAGCTATACAACAAAAAAAGT
The DNA here is from genome assembly GCA_018467065.1 of Ephestia elutella. Taxonomy (NCBI): domain Eukaryota; kingdom Metazoa; phylum Arthropoda; class Insecta; order Lepidoptera; family Pyralidae; genus Ephestia; species Ephestia elutella. The sequence continues at coordinate 2,102,532 of CM031569.1, forward strand.
TTCATTCAAATCCGTCCAGTAGTTTTTGCGTGAAACGCGTACATACATACAGACAGACAGACAGACAGACAAGAAATTCCAAAAAAAATTTTTTGCTTTCTATTGTTCTTTTTAAGTGTCCCTCTATCCATTTTAGTCAAAAATACTAAATGTACAGACAAAATATTTTTACTGTTTTATTATATGTATAGATGAAGTAGCTTGGTGTGTTTGTGACTATGTTTGTTCGTCCATCGGAAACTTTTGGTGAAATTTGGTTACTGGTAGAATAATGCGGAATGGCACTACAAGCAATAGACTCACATCCTTGATAGAAAAAATAAAAAATAAATACCGAATACACTCACAGCATGAACACCCTAATACGAAAGACCAAGAATACCTTGATACTATCAAACAGAAATTAAATGCAGCAACTAGTAGATTAAAACGATACCTTAACTGTACCCTTAGAAAAACACAAAATGCTCAATTCTCAAACAATGAAAGACAATTCTACAGGAAACTATCAGAAGAAACGCAAAGAATAAGGCCCACGCAACAACCATCAGAAACCATATCAAACACTGAACTCCATAGCTTTTGGTCCGAAATCTGGGCAAAACCCGTAACTCATAACACGGATGCAGAATGGTTGAATAAAGACTGTGACTTTATAGATTCTATTACACCAATGCAATTTGAATATATTCCGATAGAAATATTTGTAAAAGTTCTACAAAAGGCACATAATTGGAAAGCACCTGGCAGTGATTGTTTACACAACTTTTGGTACAAAAAATTTACCGCAGTCCACACAGCTCTCCACAACCATATTAATGATTTTATACGGGACCCCCACACTATGCCAGATTACATCACACAGGGTGTTACCTACATGATACCAAAAGATACTGACCATCAAAATCCAGCCAAGTACCGTCCAATTACATGCCTACAAACCATATATAAAATACTCACCGGATGTATCACGGAGCTAATAAATCAACACTCCAATGCAAACAACATTCTCAGTGAGGAGCAAAAGGGGTGCCGCAAAGGCAGCCAAGGTTGCAAAGAGCAACTCGTAATAGATTCAGTTGCCATGAAACAAGCAATAGCTAAGAAAAAAGACATAAGCACCATGTACATCGATTACAGGAAGGCTTTTGATTCCGTTCCGCACACCTGGCTCCTCCATGTATTGCAACGCTACAAAATACACCCAACACTTATTCACTTTCTTGAAAACTCGATGCAAAACTGGACAACAGTATTAAAAACAACAGGACCCACTCCTATACAAACACCCCAAATCCCGATACGCCGAGGTATCTTCCAAGGCGATGCACTCAGCCCTTTGTGGTTCTGTTTGGCACTCAACCCACTATCTCATATGTTAAATCAATCTATTCACGGTTATACCATCACAACACAAAACAGCCAGTCTATCCAACTCACACATCTATTGTATATGGATGATATAAAACTATACAGTAATACAACAGAATCTTTACATTTTCTTGCAGATATTACACAAGTCTTTTCAAATGACATTCATATGGAATTTGGGATAGACAAATGTAAAACTTTTACTGTCACAAACGGAGAAATAACCCCACATAGTTACACACTAACGACAGGAGATACTGTAGACCCGTTGGAACCAGACACTTATTACAAATATTTAGGATTCCAGCAAGCTCGACAGATCAGCCAAGAAGAAACTAAAGAAGAACTCCGGAAGAAGTTCAGACACAGGCTAAATATTCTGTTCCGTTCCCAGTTAAACTCCCGCAATTTATCAAAATCAATAAATAGCTATGCAATTCCAGTTCTTACCTATTCCTTTGGAGTAATAAACTGGACCCAGAGCAATCTACTCAGCTTACAACGCACTATAAACACTTTATTAACATTTCACAGAAAACATCACCCCCGATCCTGTTTACAAAGATTAACTCTTCCCAGATATGAAGGAGGCCGCGGTTTAATTGACATTGTTAATCTTCACAATAAACAAATAAAGTCATTGCGACAGTATTTTTTCACGAGTAGACGGTTCAATACTTCATAAGATAATTGTCGATGCAGACAAAAAGCTCACCCCACTTAATCTAGCAGACCGGAATCCACAGAGAAAAGAACAAATCATTGATTCAAGGGAGAAGATTGCGACATGGAATCGAAAGTCTCTGCACGGACGACATAGACACGACCTGGAACAGCCTTATGTCGACAAACAAGCGTCGAACGCGTGGCTGCGGCGTGGTGAACTCTTCCCAGAAACGGAGGGCTTCATGATCGCGATCCAAGATCAAATAATCGATACTCGCAACTACCAAAAATATATAATTCACGCAAATATACCCACCGACAATTGTAGGCACTGTCACTCTAGCTCCGAAACTATCCAGCATATAACTTCAGCGTGTAAATCTCTTGCTCAATCAGACTACAAGCATCGTCACGATCAAGTGGCATCTATCATACACCAACATCTTTCCCATAAACACAATTTTATACCAAAGAAAATTCCGTATTACAAATACAAGCCAGAAACCATCCACGACAATAGCAGCTGTAGAATATACTGGGATAGAACAATAGTCACAGATAAAACTATACATTTTAACCGACCCGACATTACACTCCACGACAAGATTAATAAAACTGCTTACCTCATTGATATAGCTATACCAAACACACACAATATTCAGGCAACCATATCCCAAAAACTCACCAAGTATCAAGACCTAGCAATAGAGTTAAAACGTCAGTGGAGAGTAGAATCGGTGCATATAGTCCCGATTGTAATCTCTGCAACTGGCGTCGTTCCCAAGTCTTTACAAAAAGGTTTAGACATGTTAAAAACTAATAAAAACACACTGTATCTCCTTCAAAAAGCAGTAATCTTAAACACCTGTCGTCTTACTAGAAAATTCCTTACAACTTCTTCTATTTCGACTTCATTCAATACAATTCTATGATTTCCTTATTTCCTACTCACGCTTGGCTACGGCCCGTGTGTTTAGGTATACCCCTTTTTCAAAAAGGGAGAGAAAAACTTTTGTATATAAATAATAATAATAATAATGCAAACATAACACATAACATATCTCGTAGTCTTGATATAGATTTATTTACTACAAGTATATCAAGAGCTAAGCGAATTTTGTCAGAACACCTACAGGAATAATTAATAAATTAATACTTATTTTTGTAATTGTAACATATACCCACTGTATTTGTTAAAGTAGTGTAAAAAAAAAAAAAATGTTCAACTTCGTTTTCAACTATGTAATTATTCTTCTATTTGTGAGGACCTGTAATTGGCTTCTTTAGTTCTTAAGTGATAACCTATTGTAGTTTAAATGGCTGTTGGTCTTCCTAATAAATAAAATAAAATAAATAAATAAATATATATATATGCGCCCTATGTAGATGTATTATGTCGTGTGCACGCAGTTAAGAGTAGGTACCTACTTTGGACTTCTATTTTTTTCCGCACCTTTTGGATCCGTATCCCTGGATATTTATACTAAATAGATCAATGTAACAAATTTTATCAAAACACCATGTGCTGGTGTTTGTGAACATACAAACACCATGCGAACTTTCGCATGTACATTGCAAGATGGCTTTCGCATGCTGTTTTAAACCAGTTAAATTCTTCCTCATTAACTTCCTTCTTCGGTATTTTCCCTTTAAAAACTTTCTTTCTGTCTCGGATTTCGTAATTTAATTTCCATAAAATCCTTACTTCGTTTATTACCAATCAATAGAGAAATTATTACATTTCGAACTGTCAGTGAAACAAATATTTTAAAACGTGATAAAAACATTACTCCGTTTTATAGTAATAATAAATTTTATGTCATTTGGTATATTTATTGTGTCTGTCTTGCATTTATATTCGAAACATAACGAGAAACACTAAAACTATTTTATTGTATTTTATACCGAATTGACTTAAAACGACAGATATTGGTATAATAATAAAAATGTGGCATAGACGCATCATTTTTATTGTCTCCTGACAAAAGCTAACTATGAAGCTAAGCTGAGCTATAAGGAGCTTCATAGTCCTATACGAGCGAAGGAGCACATTCACTCAAATCAAATTTAAAATTTTCAATTACGTAGGTATTGCAATGTAATTTACACATTGCCACAGGGCGGGCGCTTCATAGAAACGGGGTGTCAAATATACCTATACTATAACTACTACTACAAATGAAACTGTATATTCGTGAACACGTCAATGTGTGCGTTTTCATAGTCATAGCGTCCCAATACACACAAGAACGGGGGTGCGGGGGGGTGCCATATTGCGGGAGGGGCAGGAAGTTTCCTTTCTGTACGTAGTACTTATATTAATTCTGTGACATTGCAATGTAATAAAATAATGTTTTTGGCAAACATCAGAGCGACACGATATAATATAATAAATAGTATTTTTATTCTATTTATTAGAACTATGATTATGTCTAATAAGTTAAAAAAATGGGATGTTGTCAAATCAGTAGACACTTTATAAACATACTCGTATTATATTTGAGTCGTAGGACGTTGGGTCGTAAGGTCGTTAACAAGCTCGTCTCTAGGGATGTAAGTATACATTTTATCCCTATCTTTTTATTCATAACCAGCTCGATGTAATTTACCGACACTCATGAGGGAAAGCTTCTCGCATTATCAAATACTGCGCTGGAAAATTGTTTACAAAATTCTTTGTCAAACCTTTCACTTTTTTTGTATAAGTAAACGAGTTTTCATTATATATTGCTATAGCGAGAGTACCTACCTTTAGTCAGCCTTTCAGCTGAGGGTCGTAGTCATACGTGGAATGAAACACACACAACTGTTTTCTTGACAATGCTAATTTAGCGGGTTGGTTTTGCACTGTCCATTTAACACTCTAGCTATCAACTAGGTAGCAGGTATCCTCACGATATTTTCCTTCACTGGAAGCAAAGTGATGGTTTTTGAAAACTACCATAAATTAGCCAGATTATACTACAAGCACAAGTAGGATTGGAACCTGGGACCTTCCGGCCTCATAGTTCCTGATAACTTCATAGAAGGCGCTTAGTAAAAGGCGAGTACATAGAAAAGCAAAAATGCACGGGATTGGCATTTTTTTAAAATAAAATATAAAAAAAAGTTAGGTGATTTTTTTCTGCCTCTGGTTGACAAGAAAAAGCGCACAATATAGGTACAGCCATTATTTCGACCCGGTTATTATAAAACGCCACCTGGTGAGACTTTTTTAAACTATTTTTTTTTCTTAATAAGCGATTAAAATCAGAATAAAAAAATCTCAACAGATAGCGTTTTATGAAAACCGAGTCATAATAATGGCTGAACTTGGAACATGGAACATGAAAGTAATAAGTACTTTGTACAAAGTACTTATTACTTCCATGGGCTGAACCTATATGGTGCACTTTTTCTTGTCAACCAGAGGCAGAAAAAAAAATCACCTAACAGTTTGACAGTTGCACAAATCACAATATTGATACTTTTTAGGTGTTTTTTTTACTAAGTTTTATTTATAAAAAAATGCCAATCCCGTGAATTTTTTGCTTTTTGTGTGGAACTTTTTCTCTTGCCTTTTACTAAGCGCCATCTATGAAGTCATCTGGTACAATTCTTTTTTTTTTATTTGTGTCTCTGATAATCCCTCATTAGCTGTTAGAAAATCGCCCAATATTAAAAAAAGAAACAAACGAATAAAGCATTTACAGTCAGGAATACTCTCGGAACACTCCTAAAAGCCGGAACCATAAACACGACAAACGCAAGTCCTCTCGACATGCATGTCTATGCTCCGTGATAAAACACCCGCCATGTCACACTCAGTACAAATACAATAACTCAACTGTGTCTGACTAAGCCTTTATTGACTGCTTCATCCTGCCATGAATATGTATAGTACACTAGCCGCGCCCCGGGGCGTCGCTCCTGTGGGAATTTCGAGATAAAAAGTACCCTATGTGCTATTCCCGGTATTTTTCTACCAGTCTACCAAATTTCATCAAAATCCGTCCAGTAGATTTTGCATGATTGAACAACAAACATCCTCATAAACTCACATCCAAACTTTCGCATTTATAATATTAAGTAGGAAGAGCACAGAATTTAGAATAATAGCATAATGAGAGTTATCATTTTTAGTATCACTAGATGTCGCTACTGGCGATTGTGGTCTTGTCAATGGTACAATACTGTCATTTCAATTTGAGACATCGACATTGACAGCGTTGTACCATCTGACCTCACTTTTAGAGCCTGACATCTGGTGGAATAGTTGAATGCGATAGCCCTCATTGAAGTGCCATGTGAAAACTAGCTTATGCCACATGAGCTCCCGCGGGAACAGTGCTTTTTTCCGGGATGAAAGGTACCTTTGATCCTTGTCAGTACTTCTAACTACGTGTATGCAAAATTTCAGTAATATTGGTTCAGTAGATAAAGCATGAAGAGGTAAAAAACAAACAAACTCACTTTCACATTTCTAATATTAGTTAGGAACTAAAAACACTGGCACTTACTAGCTTTAGATTGCTTAACATGTACTTAAGTACTTCTGAATATAAAGTTCCGTTAATAACGTATTTACTATTCTTCCAATTTCCGTAGGTAACATAAATATCTGCTACTAGCTGTTGCCCGCGGCTTCGCCCGCGTGACTTTGGCTTAGATGAAAAGTCTTTTTGTGTTCCAAACTGTTTCCTGTGTTCCAATTTTCGATTTTTATACGTCTACAGAAAATGCTCATCAGATTAACCAAGTTTTGCTAAGGCGCCATTTCCGTATATGTTATAGTGTAGCTGGTCTCTTGAAGTTATTTATCAGTTGTTCCAGATCTTCAATTTTTTTACTTCAGCAGAAAATGCTCATCAGGTCGAACTGTTTTTGCTAAGGCGCCATTTCCATATATGTTAAGTGTAGCTGGTCTCTTGGAGCTTTTCATCAGATGTTCCAGATCTTCAATTTTTATACATCAGCAGAAAATGCTCATCAGGTTGAACAATTTTTGTTAAGGCACCATTTCCATATTACTTATAGTTTAGCCGTTCTGTTATGGTTCTTCATCAGGTGTTCCAGTTTTCAAAATGAATTATAGCCTATATGTTGCCCAGGCATAATAGCTATACAACAAAAAAAGTTTCATTCAAATCCGTCCAGTAGTTTTTGCGTGAAACGCGTACATACATACAGACAGACAGACAGACAGACAAGAAATTCCAAAAAAATTTTTTTGCTTTCTATTGTTCGTTTTAGGTCTCCCTCTATCCAATTCAGTCAAAAATATTAAATGTACAGACAAAATATTTTTACTGTTTTATTATATGTATAGAAGAAGATGATAGTTGAAGATACGAATTATCCACCCATTACCCTGCGAAAATATAAAAGAAAAATACCTAAAAGGTATTCAAATCTTGGAGATATTCCTTTTATAATAATCATTTAAAACACTTTTCATTCAAAATATACCTTTAACAGTGCTAAATGAAATTCCGACCAACTGCAAGATGTACCGTTGAGATTATGCTGGCGAGGCGAAAGTATGAAGGTGCTGTTCCATTGCTGCGAATAAATCTACTTTACGCTTCTCTCTTTGCCCTTTTTTACACGACTGACCAAAAAAGGAGTGTTATGTTTTCAGGGTTCATGTATGTATGTATGTAAGTTTCTTTATTCCACCATAAGTCCTGAACGGCTTAACAGATTTTGATATGAGATGTATTTTTTGATTCCTTGCATTCCTCCGAGTGACATAGGCTATATGACGTCATCATGAAAACAAAATGGCGGATTATATATGCGATAAATAGCAGACCAAAAAAATAAAATTTGATCAATCTTATCGAGTGGGGTATCAAATTGAAGGGCTTTAAAAGGCGATTTCAAAAATGTATATAACTTATATGGTTGTATGTACTTTTTGAGTAAAAACTTGTCAGTCGTGTTTTTATTTTTAATAATTAGCTTGTTACATTTCAGATGTTAACGAGTAATAGACGATAAACTTACAAAATCGATTTTAGTATGAAAAATATTCGTAGGGACAATTTTCATTGAATAAGATGGTATATTCTTAGGTAAATACGAGTATAAGTTAAGTACATGTGTCCGCAATTGTACAGGGTAGGCACCTGTGGTAGGCACCCTACATTGCGCGTGTCCCGATATGCACATGACCAATGATTACATTTTACTGTTGACCTTTTTTACTAATTAATGAAATATGTCCCCACGGCTTCTCCTCTAGTTCGGCATTAACTCCTGGTCAATTTTATGTACAGTCATCAAACAGTGATGGAATGATATGGTATTAGTTTAGGGCGGCTTTTGAATGGAAAACTGTCTAACAATGCTGCGTTTGAATAAACAAATTATTCAATTGGGCTTGGATGTCAAGAGTAAAATATCACAATAGACCCATCCGCACTCCGGCCATTTTGGCAACTAAATTTCGCAAAGAAATAAATCTTCCTAAAGCTAAAGCTTTTGCTCAAAAAGTTCATTTCAGCGTAGGCAGTGGATTCGCGGCTTTAAAATCTGAGTCAGCCCGATGACCCCTGATAAATTTACATTACTGCAGCATTTTTTCATATTTTAACTCTTTTTATTTCTTACTGTTACTGTGTATTTGATTAGAAAATTTGTATTGAGGTTTTATAGTATTGAGGTACCTATTATTTTACCCACAGACATAATATTACCTAGACCCCGCAAGTGTATGTACTTCGCGTGTAAAAGGGAAGGTGATTCAACATCATTTAACGCTCGTTCATTCAGTCCGCGGTCGAACGTTCTCGCAGTCAGACGTATTACAAAAAGTAAAAAATGCCTAATTGCGCGGTATTGAGTTGAAGAAACAATACACAAAAAGGGGGACGAGATAAAGGAAACATTTCTTTTCATCGGTAAGTAATTTTGTTTTAAAATGGTGTTGTTTTTAACTAAAAAAACAATTATTTTGTGTTCCCGGTACGGATTTGGCGATTTTACAAAGAAAACTATGTATGCGAGTGTGTATTGTTGATTTAAAATACATTGCCGCTTTTAAAAGGAGTGTTGTAGGGCTTATCTTGAAAAACACGCAATGAATGTTAAAACGAACTATACGTTCACACGTCGTTTAGCTTAGTGGTACGATCACTAATCTCATTTTTCTGTCAAAAAAGGCAAATAGTGCTGTACCGCACAGAAAAGCTAATCGATTCTAAAAGCCTAATCGATTTGGAAACAGAGGAATGATAATGACAGAGGAATGATATTCTGTGTGAAAAAAATAACCTTTCCTTTCTTTTTTAAATTTAATTATATTGACATTTAATTGTTAAACATGTACGTGTATTGTGATCTTCAAGTGACTGAAAGTATTTATTTTTCTAAAATGTTCAAACTGTTGACGGCGTCGTGGGCCGGGTCTTGACGCTTAAGGTTCCCTCTATTATGGTTGAGCTTTGCGGTGGCTGACCCACGCGTCAACTCGTAAACGGGTGTTGCCAGGGGATCCTGCTTCGATCCTTTTTTTTATTTTTTGTTCTTAACCAATTCATTTTGGTTACTTGATCACAAACATAACATGTTTTATTATATTATTATAATTTTTTTTTATATTTTATTTTATTTTTGACTGTACACAATCTAGTGTATGTATAAAGTTAATGAATAGCCCCTCTGGCATGCTAGGCGACCAAGACTGTTTCATGAGTTTCTTTCGGCATTTCTTCTCAGCAGTTGTCGTACCGAAATGCTAGTAGTTTGTAGCTTTGAGACATAATATATTATGATTAAATAATTAGTTAAGTTATCGACGTAAAAAAGAGCCTTCTTTGAAGGCCAAGTTTCAATAAAAAAATTTGACTTTGACATGCATTTTTTTAGGGTTCCGTACCTCAAAAGGTAAAAACGGAACCCTCGCGAAAATTAAAATAGAATGTGTATTTAAATAAAAAAATCGAATATCTCAAAAACGGCTGGACCTATTTAGATGCACAACAAACTTAAACATTCTATTAATAATTTCTATGTATATTCCAAGTTTCATCAAAATCGGATCAACGGTTCGAGAGTTATCGCAGAACAAACATGCATACATACAAACAATGTAATTTATATCCAACTTTATTAAAATAATTAACCTTTCTTTTAGCTTCGCAGTAGTAGAGAAAAAGACAAGTTACATATACTAGTCGTTCGCTGCGAACGTAGACCTCGCGACTATTAAAATACAATATTTATTTTCACAAAAAATTAAATATCTCAAAAACGGCTGGACCGATTTTGATGCCCAACGAACTTGAAAATTCTATTAACCATCCCTACATATATTCCAACTTTCATCAAAATCGGAACAACGGTTCGAGAGTTATCGCGGAACAAACATACATACATACATACATACATACATACATACATACATACAAACAATGTGTTTTTCGCTCCAACTTGAATTATAGCCCTCGCTCGCTTCGCTCGCTCGGTCAATTAACGATTTATCATTTCTCTGCCGTTTTCTCATTCCTCTGTCGATGAACTCGAATAATCGATTAATAATATCGGTATTGTAAAATTGCTTACAGTATCAATTTGGAAAGTAAAGGGCGGCGGCGGCGACACCTTTGAATCGTTTGCATGGATGGCGAGCGTTCCCATCACTAAATCGCTTATGTGACGTCACAGTAGGTAAAAAAATATTGACACGCTCGTTTTCTATGCAGGCGATGAGACTTGCGGGGTCTAGGTAATATTATGTCTGTGATTTTACCTATGTTTAGAGCAACGAACTAATATACCATAGAAAAATAACTCTCATACAATGATCGGATGAACAGATGAACTGCAATAATTATATGAACACACACATTCTCATCGACCATACTTCAACGCTGTTGGTCGTCTGTGTCGGCCGATTTAACGAATCAGGTGATTAGCTCGCACGCGCTCTGCGGCGATAATGGCGGCGATGTTAGAGGAACGAGGAATGGATGATTTTATGTAACATTAGTCTAAAATAAGTAAACATGTATTTGATAACGTATTTATTTATATTATTCTCTAAAATATTTGTATTTGTAATACTTATTTTGAAGACCTTAGCAAACTTGTAAAGTTCATGTTAGTAATACAAATTATAGTGAATAAATAAATATGAAATATTACAATGAAAATAAATACAGTTTCTTAATACTGGTAGGAACAAAAATAGAGTCAGGTTTTTCATAATCTAAAAGACATATCTCAAAAAAGTACAAATTTCAAATATTGAATGCGTTCTTATATATTTTTTAAGTAACAATAGGGTCTTGGATAACCTGTTTTTTTTTTCATTTCAAATCTTCTCATCCTAGCGTATTTCCTGTTCCGTCCTCAGTGGCAATGCTCGAGCCCGGGGTCCGGTACCATATCTTGGCGGTTTGACAATGTTACTGGTTTTTGCACAGAGCAAGCAAGCAATCGTGAATATGTGATAATTTTGTATGAGTTTTTAAATACAGTTATTATATAATATAATGATCTATTTAATGCATAATAACAATAATCAATTTAAAAAAAACAGTTATTTTTTCTAGTACACTATGTAAAGTTATGCTTTACTTTGCTTTATTTAAATCTTGGATACATATTGCATAACATTTTCCCCTAGTATTCAAAATGTTTTAAATAAAATATTAATATACTTACTTATGAAAGGTAATTCCGCTGTTCGTCATATCTGTGTGACTTCTACACCACTTTACGACACAAGATGGCATATTTTTGCTAATTAAACTTGCGAAATATTACTCGATGATACGTACAATTGACACTTATGCGTTAGGTACAAGTACAACCGTTGAACTCGCTGCGCCACGGCGAACTGAGGCGAAGTGAGGTGGCTATTTTACGCCCCGCCCACCAAGGTTGCTATTGCGTGGAACCATTTTTTTGGCGTTGTTAGAGTTCTATGGTATATTAGTTCGTTGGTTTAGAGCAACTTTTTCACTTCTCATGCTCTGAAAGTGCTTATTTGTGCAGCATATAGGCTGCACAAAATTTAATTTTGTGCACAAGGGCATTAACGTATCTACTCATAAATGTACCTATATTAAAGCAAAGAAAATGAGCCACACAGCCAAACACGATAAAAAGTTCATAGACAGAATTTGTTATTTTATAATATTTACTTTTAATTTATTTGCCTTATGTGTTTTAAGACATAAAAGATATTTAAATTTAAATTCAAGTACGGTAGGTTATTTAATTAATTTAAGAAAAATATTATTACAAAATTAATTTAATAGTAGGCAGTATAGGTCTGCAGCCCAAGCCTATCTATGTCGTAAGATTAAAAAAAAATAAGCGGCGGGAAACAGCTCTTGTTTATTTTTGGGCGTTAGTTAATTTCTTTAATTTGATTTATTTCCTCGCTTTCGAAGTGAAAAGCAGAGTTTATAACTCGTCCACAAAACGATTTTTATCCTCGACATTACTATCAGCTCTCGCCTTCGGCTCGGGCTGCTAAAAGTCTCAGATAAAAATGATTCGTTTTGTGCACTTGTTGCAAAATCTACTATTTGCAAACGACGACAACTATAGACTATCAATACTGCGCAGAAAAAGTATAAGTATGATAAAATGCTCAATAGTGTACTATGAGAGTATAGTATTTTAGTGAGTGTAGAGTAACTTTTGGAAAATACTGTTGCTTTTGGTGAACTCTTATTCTAATGGACCAAGGAAGAAGCAATCGAAGAATCAAAAAAGGCGCAGGAGTGACCCTAATGAATGAGCGCACTAATGATAACTAGAATCTATACTAATAAGTATAATAAAAAAGTAGAAGTGTATGTTGGTTTGAATGCGCTCATTCCTAGAACTACCGGTCCGATTTGAAACATTCTTTCTGTGTATGATGGCTAGGCTACATACATGAGCAAGGCTGTATTATAAATATGCTATCAGAAATTCTCCTATATAAGCTATCTGGAATCTTAAAATTCCCATTATAATATTATAAAGAGGAAGGTTTGTAAGATTGGGAGTTTGTTTGTTGGTGTAATCTTCGGAACTACTGAACTTCAAAAATTCTTGCACCAATAGAAAGCTACAATATACCTGAGTAACATAGGCTACAATTTATGTATGTACATCCCGAGTGAATCCGGGGCGTGGTGCAAGAGTGATATAATGGTCAATAGGAAATAGAAGCAAATCAGTTGGGGGTCACAATTCAATCCGGCTCGGTGTTCCACTAATGACTCCACCGCTGGTCCCAGCCAATCGTGATTTATTCGCTCCGAGCTGCGAACAGGAGCGGTCCAAGTTGAAAGCGATCGCGATTAGTGATGTGCCCTTCTCAAAATTTTCAAAGAACAAGCGGAAACTTGCTTGGTAATTCCTCGGAAGTTTTCTCGAGAACTGAAACTTTTTCTAAAACGTCGAGAAATTTCCGAGAATTTACGGTTTTCAAATAAATTTTCGAGAACAGGGAATTTCTGGGCGGCACATCGCTAGTCGCGATCAAACTGATAACTAGACGGATCAAATACCTGTATACCTAGTATTTCAAGTTAAAATCTATAATTTGTTAGTCTTTATTTATTGTATTTTTTACTAACACAATAAATATGAAAATTTGGTTTATTGAAATTTTAATTTGGGAAAATAAGTTGTGTGTGAAAATTTTCTTCAGCAGAACCGTCAGAGGTTAGAAAAAGTTAAATTAACTTACTTTGTCTCTAATCTTTAATTAGTTATAAGCGTGTGCGTATTAATACTGGTATCAGATTTTTTTCAAGGGCGTGTAGCTTGACTTCACAACCGCGACTTAAGCCTATTATGCACTGAACAATCAGCTAGTTTACAGAGCACAATGTTTTCTTTCGTGGAGCTCAATGATATGTCTACAAAAAACCCTAATCTAGACTCTTCGTTTCGATCAGTAAACAACGATTAGTAAACAGTACAATATTTTTTTTTAGATCAAGTTATAGTTATAGCTAAAAAACTATATGGTTAGGAGCCACTAATTTGTGACTCCTGACCTAAAGTATCAGTCACACTTGACTTACACCACCCACGTTACGCGCACCTGCTACAAACTTTCGATATTCCGATGCGAAAACGATAATTGGTTTCGATTCCGTCGCTTGTTTTCGAGAAATGGCGCACCAATTAAATTTTGTTTGAACACCTCTGCGACACGAGTATCCCCGATTTGTGAATTAATGATTCGGTACGGGGAATCAATTAGTATTATGCCGCCTATGACGACGCAGGCGCCGTTCACGTCGAAACCGTGGAGTTAACCATAGATTTAGGAATTAATAGACACGGAAATATAGAGCTTGGTGGCGGGACTTCCAAGGGGTCAGTTTAAACCTCATGTAGTGTAAACCAGACCCCCCTGAGATAAGATTTTCTGTGAGACAGGGGGTCAGGTTTTTCTGCAGCTGACTGTACACACTGTGTACATAATAATGTGTACACCTATACGTACACATGTGCACCTATACTAAGAACTTGTGTACTACACAGGTACTTTTCAGCTAAAGAAAGAAAACAAAGACTTTATATATTCCTGATTACTTGAATAAATATTTTTTTCATTCATGCATTCATTTATATTGAGTGGTAACCCAATGACAAAATCGTTCGGCATAAAGCCATAAAATTCATAAAATCATAGATATTTACTTCCATACAAAAAGCTCGATTCAAATTTACTGTCATCGTTTGTCTATAAGCTTTAGGCAAATTTATGACAACTTTGAAGTGCCTGCATACATCGACCTGCAGAAGATGCCTAACTAAACAATTTGTACAAGTCAAGTTACCTACCTAGGCAATATGAAGTTAGAAATTTTAGATAAAAGATCGGAGAAAATATTGGAGATATAACTATTCTGTAATCAATGTCTTTCTTTCACCGTCGATGTGGAATAGGTAAAGATAACAAAGGATGGTTGGAATTGAAGTTGGGAAATGGTGGATTTAAAACAGTAAAGGCGCAGGTTCACATATTACGTGGCCCAATAGTAGCCGGACTTAATTAATCTAACTCAAGTTCGGTTCCGGTGAAGAAAAACTTCACAAGGAAAACTTATGAATTCTGTTTCATTATAATGGTATCTCCGTGTTTCTATGATCTATGTTCGAAACTAAGCAAGTTTGTAAGCAGCCATGAAGTTAATATGTGTACACATAGAAACAGACTTTACGACTAAACTAAAATGGAAGCGCTGAAACTAAATACCTGGCGTTTGTACAGTAACTATACCAGCATTTGCTCACAGCTTTGCCAGCATGAGATTAATAGAAAATTTAAGTTTGCATGAAAATTTGATTCGATTGAGTGCGTGAGTGAGCTAAGGAGCTAAGGGATCATATGCTGCTTATGTCAAGCGGCGGCAATATAACTCATCTATAATACTTCTACTTGGCTAATATTATTTCAAATTCTGTTCAAACCTATAAAACACAAAATTAAGGCTAAAGGTAGGTGTGATTATAAACATAAGATTAGCAGGCTAAACTCAGGTAAATTTTCGAGGACATGCTAATGATCGATCATATGCTAATTCGCGTCGTGACAAAGGCTCGGGACGCAACCTAGTCTTTTAACGTGCACATTAGCCAAAACGAAATGACTAAAATTTTAGAAAATTTAGTGAACAAGTTGAATTGTGGCAAAGTTTCTTATGTATTATGGATACTTACTTTAGCTGAGTAATTTTAAGATTATGTTTACATCTACCTTTAGCTATAACATATACATCCGTATATTTGTAGATGACATATTAGCCATAGAGTACAGAGTAATGGTGCGCTTACACGAGAGCAATAATTGCTGGGCAACACGATTTGATCAATCTGGAGAAATAAATGGAGCAATATGCAGCAATTTTAATAAATTGCGGCAATTGTTTGGGCAATATTGCTTCTAATTGCTCCATATATTCCATATTGCTCAATGTCGCTAATACGGAAATTCAAGTCAATTTTATTTTCTATCTCGTATGCACTAGCCAGAAATCGAAGGGTTAAGGCAAGTTTTGTTGATGGAAGAATTGGTTCTCTCATATTAGTCATATTTCGGGCTAATTAATGGGCTAACTTTATTCAAAATTATCTCAAAATCACTTCGGGAATTGCTTGTGTATGAATGTATTGTCTAGTTGCTTGGAGTTGCTCCTATCGCAAAATATTGTTGTTGCAAAACGTTGATACATGTCGCCGTTGCCGTAAATGGTTTGATATGGTCATGAAGTCATAGTTGACTGGTATTGACAGGAATAGAGCAATTTTAGTTGCCCGTGTAAGCGCACCTCAGTAAAACTATTTCAAATTGAAAAGCCGGCCAAGCAAATTGAAGACGTGGTAAGTGGTCGTTCTAATTGCTTCGGAGCTCTATTGCAAAGTCAACTCTATGGTGCACCGCTCTATCAAAAGGAAACTCTATGCATCTGCATGCCTGATTGTACCTATATACAATTGGTCGTCGAAATTCAGTTGTAAAATTGATTAAAGGTTTCGTAATATTAGTCGGAATTATTTTCTTTCATTTCTTCTACATCTAACACGATAACTAATAAATAAATAAGATGTATAGATGATGACGATGTTCGATCATTACGGCAAATCCTCTATGTCAATGCGAAGGGGATTTTGGGACAAAGTTTCAAAATCCCCTACATGGGGAGTCATCTAAGGAGATTTCGGGCATAGACTTGTTTAACTATAAGTTAAATACATATTAATAAAGCTAATAATGTAGAGGTATATTTTTAGGCTGAGTTTTCAATAAAATTAAGTTTAATTATAAATTTAAAATAAGAACTAATATCACATAATCTTCATATTATTACAGCGAATTGTGTCATATAGCGATTGTAGTTATCCATTCTAGATAAGAACTAACTGGTATGTAAAAACAAGCAGAAGGCATGTTTTCTGTTGCAAAGCCATGGATTGAGCTTAGCACTCCAATTATTTTACCTTTATGTAAAAGTGGTCCGCCTGAATCTTCGCCCCTACAGCTATACTTTATATCTTCACATTTTGGCGCTACAGTTATACTTGGCTCACAAAAACTGTTTACCATAGTTTTTTCTTTTTTAGTATTGTCAGTGAAGATTATTCCTTCTCCTACTACTAAAGTTTGATTCTGATATTGTGCAATTTTTTTGTAGTATTCAGACTTTGATTTGTGAAAAGCGTTGAATACATAGTCACTGTCATTTAATATGCCGCTATAGCCAACGTAACGCACGGGTCTTCCTATCAGCGATTTGTATTCAGCTCCATGGAGAATTCCATAATTTTGTAGTACAAGTTCTTCTATTTGTATAAGACCGATATCATTAAAACAACTACTTAATTTAAAATCGAATAAACCCTCGAAGCGTTGAGGTTTGAAAAGATGGAATGATGGGTGGGGTATTTGATTCAAAATTTTTCTCAATAATGTAGTTTGGCTTTTGGCCCTAGAGTTATTTAACGTATTCCTCCATGTTACAAATTTGAGTAGTTTGCCGTGCAGGCAGTGCGCTGTAGTCAGTACCCAAGAAGGTGAAATAAGGGACCCTGTACAATATCTTAATAATTCGAAATGTTTCAATCCTTTGATATTAGGGTAACGATTCTCTCCCAAAATGGAGACTACATAAAGATAATCCTGACTAGTCAACGACAACGAACTAAAATTTGAAGCATTCACATCTTTAATGCCTGACTCGGGAAAGTTCATGCGATGTTTTGAAAAAATGTGCTTCTTATTTCCCAACAGATGGTGCTCTAGTTCATGGGAGAAGTTCAAATGCCCTTGCCCTTGATTCATTGGCTGCTGGGTAAATTTCAAATGGTTCAGTTGCTGCGTGGTAAAGCTAAAACGATTCATTGGCTGCTGGGTAAAGGTGAAACGATTCATTGGCTGCTGGGTAAATTTCAAATGGTTCAGTTGCTGCGTGATAAAGCTAAAACGATTCATTGGCTGCTGGGTAAATTTCAAAGGGTTCAATTGATGCTGGGTAAATTTCAAATGGTTCATTTGTTGCTGGGTAAATTTCAAATGGTTGATTTCCTGATGCTGATAGTTCGGGTTTATTTGCTGCTGCGAATAGTCCAAATGGTTTATTTTCTGCTGGGTTTTGTTAAAAAAGAATACTTTATTCACTAAAATGGTGACACCTTTTGTTTTATTTGCTTTCGATACTGATATTTGTGATATCAGCACTGCAAACAAGCATCTGAAAATATAAGAACATGGTTACACTGATCTATGTTAACTCATTTAGAATAAAATAATTCTAAAGTTCGTTGCATTTCAAATAAGAGCGAGCTTTTTTGAAGTTACAAACGTTGAAAAAGAGTTTGCTGTTTTTTTAAGATGGTAAAATTTAAATAACCAGGGGTATTCATGACTAATTTCAATAAAATCATACATACATTGCGTCTGCTTTCCGAGTACCTAAACTTATCTTTATATACAACAAAAACTACACAAACCATCGTACCCTAATATAGTTACACTCGTCCAACCAAACATACTAAGACTTAGTACTTGAACTGTTTTAGTGATTAGAAAATACTATGTCACGTTTTATAGTTAATATTTATAAAACGTGAGGAATAATAATTGTTGTACAGTCAACTGTACAATGTTAAGTTTTTATTAATCGCTAGGAGTGTCGTAATAACACTGGTGGAAAAAGTTTCAAATCGCCCACAAATTACTTGAGAAATACCGGCGGCTAAAAAGCCGCAGTTGTCGTGTACATATCGCAGCCAACTGGTTAAATTTGCTGTACAACTAGTTAGTTGTACAGCTAATTAAATCAGTTACCACCAGTAACCAGTGCTAGGCAGTTGCTTAGCTACTTCACTAAATAACGCCTTTAACGCTGAATATTATTCATATCAGGAGTCAATCGAACAGCTAGACAAATGACCACTATTAATTACATGCCTAGGCTACTTTTATTAGAATTTAGGTTCAGATCAGTGTCAGTTAGTGTGCTTCACTGGAAGCAAATAGTGGTCTATGGAAACTACCTTATATAGTACGAATAGGATTCGAATGTGGTTCCTTTCGACGGCCGTGGCCTTTAAATACTCAATCACCGATTCAAGTTATGCTTGTCAAATTACCATGCATGGTGTAAGTAATATATAGCAGTACTTATGTTATTTTAATAGGTACATATTTTTAACTGCAATGAATACCGATATATTTGCTGTATTCATGTATAGTTGACTGTACTTTTTAATTGCATTTATAAGTAATAGGTTTGACATGGTAACCTGAATTCATGTTGACTGATTATAAATACGCCTTCAACCGTGTTATAATTGCTTATAGTTGTATTTTATGCTCGTGATCTATAACAAAATAAAGAGAATTAAAGAGCAAAATATCCTGCCAGTCCTCACCTACGGTATGGAAACAACGACCCTGACAATGAAATCTGCCGAAAAGCTCAGAGTCGTTCAGAGAGCAATTAAGAAAGCAATGTTAGGAATAACATTGCTTGACCGTGCACGAAACGCCATCATTCGAAAGAGAACCAAAGTTTGAGAAGTTATACAAACAATCAAAAAGCAGAAATGGAAGTGGATAAGGATGGTCTCAAATCCATGGACCATAAAAGTCATGAAGTGGCGACCGTGGGCTAACGTGAAGACACCCTGCGTTGGGTAGATGACATCAAGCGTCACGCAGACCGCAACTGGATGCATGTGGCACGGAAGAGACAGAAATGGAAAGATGGCCTATATACTACAAAAGATAAAGTAAAGGCTGCTATAGTTGGACGGAACTTGAAATTCATGAAACTCAAAGACAACGTTTTTTATTTTATTTTATTTCATTTCATTTCATTTCATTTCATTTCATTTCATTTCATTTCATTTCATTTCATTTCATTTCATTTCATTTCATTTCATTTCAATTCATTTCATTTCATTTCATTTCATTTCATTTCATTTCATTTCATTTCATTTCATTTCATTTCATTTCATTTCATTTCATTTCATTTCATTTCATTTCATTTCATTTCATTTCATTTCATTTCATTTCATTTCATTTCATTTCATTTCATTTCATTTCATTTCATTTCATTTCATTTCATTTCATTTCATTTCATTTCATTTCATTTCATTTCATTTCATTTCATTTCATTTCATTTCATTTCATTTCATTTCATTTCATTTCATTTCATTTCATTTCATTTCATTTCATTTCATTTCATTTCATTTCATTTCATTTCATTTCATTTCATTTCATTTCATTTCATTTCATTTCATTTCATTTCATTTCATTTCATTTCATTTCATTTCATTTCATTTCATTTCATTTCATTTCATTTCATTTCATTTCATTTCATTTCATTTCATTTCATTTCATTTCATTTCATTTCATTTCATTTCATTTCATTTCATTTCATTTCATTTCATTTCATTTCATTTCATTTCATTTCATTTCATTTCATTTCATTTCATTTCATTTCATTTCATTTCATTTCATTTCATTTCATTTCATTTCATTTCATTTCATTTCATTCATTTCATTTCATTTCATTTCATTTCATTTCATTTCATTTCATTTCATTTCATTTCATTTCATTTCATTTCATTTCATTTCATTTCATTTCATTTCATTTCATTTCATTTCATTTCATTTCATTTCATTTCATTTCATTTCATTTCATTTCATTTCATTTCATTTCATTTCATTTCATTTCATTTCATTTCATTTCATTTCATTTCATTTCATTTCATTTCATTTCATTTCATTTCATTTCATTTCATTTCATTTCATTTCATTTCATTTCATTTCATTTCATTTCATTTCATTTCATTTCATTTCATTTCATTTCATTTCATTTCATTTCATTTCATTTCATTTCATTTCATTTCATTTCATTTCATTTCATTTCATTTCATTTTATTTTATTTTATTTTATTTATTAGCACACAAAACAGTAAGTAAGGTGGGTACATGACAAAATATATATAAACATTATTTTTTTGCAAAGAATTAACCAAACTGACCAGCAATAAGTGTACATACCATGTTAAAATTAGCTCACAATACAAATAGCTACTTAAATATAAAAACAAAACAATACAAATACCTAAATATATAAACAAAGAGGGATACAATACAAATTATAATTTTTAAAAAAATTTTACCCTATAAGGGTTTAATTTTTTCCTTTAGAGTCTCCTAATATCTCCTTAAAAATGGAGATATTAGGAGCACCCATAACCGGATAGCATGTATGAAGAGAGTGATGAGTGTAGAGGAAGTAAGAGAGATCTGTAAGGATCGTAGCAAGTGGATATCGCTAGTCTCTGCCTACCCCTACGGAAAAAAGGCGTGATAATATACAGGGTAACTGGTAATTAGATGCGAATATCTCAGGGGGTTATAGGTAGTATTAATTGGATTGATTAAACCTATAATGGGTTATCCAAAAGTTTACCATTTTCGAGATATTTGATATTTTCATGTTTTTTTTTTCAATTTAGTTTCAATTTTTTTTTAAGAAAAAAGTATTCGTCAGAATCAATTTATTTTCACAGTATATATGAAGGGAGATTATGGAGCACTTATTATCAATCATAACATCATAGAAATTCTTAACCAGGTCGGAACAGGAGTACAATACATAACGAACATGTGAGTTTTTTGCAACAAATGCCTTTTTAAAAGCAAATTTTCTCAAAATAATCACTAGTGTTCAATTGTGCAGATTATTAAAAAACATCTACATTTTATCAGCTTTCTAACGTGGTAGAAAAAACTTAACTTAATTGACATTGGTAGGAAAATCGTAAAATATGGTACTTGTGACTGAGGACAAAGGATTAATACTTGTGATTGAGGAAGAAGGATTTTAATTGTACGTCCAAATTGAGCAGGACACGGCTGTACGACTTTATTGTAAGACCTTTTTTACCTGTGATCCACAATAAATATTATTTTTATATTTGACAACATAAATAGCCGAGAAATATAATTTAAAACGATGAAAAGAAATCAGAGTCATTAGAACCGAGCAGACGTTCTTGGTCACTTCACACTAAACACTAGCACAGAATTAATATAAGTACTACGTACAGAAAGGAAACTCCCTGCCTCTCCCGCAATATGGTACCCCCCGCACCGTTCTTGTGTATTTTGGGACGCTATGACTATGAAAACGCACACATTGACGTATTACTGACGTGTTCTTAGACATACAGTTTCATTTGTAGTAGTAGGTATATTTGACGCCCCGTTTCTATGAAGCGCCCGTCCTGTGACACTAGTCTGTAATGCTCCTTAACATACTTAGAGAAAGGAAACTGGCTACAGCTGACTGTCTAGAACAAGCTAGAACAACTGCAGCTGATATGTGCGGAACTTGGCGCAAACTCCACAGAACAATTAGCTGCGTGTCTTCAATTTGCTGGCCCATTCGACACAGAATATCGAAAGAACAGATATGGATGTAATTTAGTAAAATAAGTGTGAATTTAAAAAATAATAAATAAATTAGCAACTGAATATTAATAAAAAATTTACGTCTCTCAATTATAAAACAAGTTCTGATGCTGATTTTACTTTACTAATTTATTATATACAATAAACTTAGTACAATAATCAGCACCACTGAAGCTTTTTCATTATCATTTTTCGGTTTAAAACAGGGTTTTAAATAAAATTCAGTTAAAATTATAAATTTATAATAAGAACTAATATCACATTATCTTCATATTATTATTTTACCTTTAAGTTTTTTAATATTATTTATCTATGTCTACATAAAACAAAAAGTCATAAAACACACCATTTATAACTTCAAGAAAACACAACAATATTAAAATAATAATAATAATCGGAGAGTAGGCAAGTCCTTAAACACTAGTCTAGTCATGGGGCGTTTAAAATCAGTCGTAGTCTTTTTTATAAGCCTCAAAGCCCAAATAAAAAACGGATGAAATGTGTTCAGCATGACATGGATGCATTTGTACCGACCTTTCTTAATGTGAGATAAGAGTAGGCCGAAAATACATAGCGAATTGTGTCATACAGCGATTGTAGTTATCCATTCTAGATAAGGACTAACTGGTATGTAAAAACAAGCAGAAGGCATGTTTTCTGTAGCAAAACTATGGATTGAGCTTAGCACTCCAATTATTTTACCTCTATGTAAAAGTGGTCCGCCTGAATCTTCGCCTCTACAGCTATACTTTATATCTTCACATTTTGGCGCTACTGTTATACTTGGCTCACAGAAACTGTTTACCATAGTTTTTTCTTTTTTAGTATTATCAGTGAAAATTATTCCTTCTCCTACTATTAAAGTTTGATTTTGATATTGTGCAATTTGTTTGTAGTATTCAGACTTTGATTTGGGAAAAGCGTTGAATACATAGTCACTGTCATTTGATATGCCGCTATAGCCAACGTAACGCACGGGTCTTCCTATCAGCGATTTGTATTCAGCTCCATAAAGAATTCCATAATTTTGTAGTACAAGTTCTTCTATTTGTATAAGACCGATATCATTAAAACAACTACTTAATTTAAAATCGAATAAACCCTCGAAGTGTTGAGGTTTGGAAAGATGGAATGATGGGTGGGGTATTTGTTTCAAAATGTTTCTCAAAAATGTAGTTTGGCTTGCCCTAAAGTTATTTAATGTGTGACTCCATGTTATAAATTGGAGTAGTTTGCCATGCAGGCAGTGCGCTGTAGTCAGTACCCAAGAAGGTGAAATAAGGGACCCTGTACAATATCTTAATAATTCTAAATGTTTCAATCCATTAATGTTAGGGTAACGGTTCTCTCCCAAAATAGTGACTACATAAAAATAATGCTCTAAACTCGTTTGAGGGTAAGCACTCACTACATCTTGGTAAATTTTCCAACGGGCCGTGGTACTTTCCGTATCGGCACGGCGCTTTATCTGCTGGAAAATGTTGAAATGTTTTTTTTGTTGCTGGGAATTATTGAAAAAATGTACTGTAGTCGATAAAATGTCGACACCTTTTGTTTCATTTGCATTCGCTGCAGATATTTCTGTCATCAGCACTGCAAACAAGCATCTGGAAAGAAGATAACAGATTTAAATTATGTTACTCTGATCAATTCTAAAGTTTGATACAAGTCAGATAAGAGCTTCTGTAAAGTGACAAATATAGAAAAAGAGTTTGATGCTTCATCTTTAGGCTATGAAATCAAAATAGCCAGAGGTATTCATAATTTCCAGCAAATTATACCTACAATATACATATGTTACCTAATCATCATCATCATCACATATTTAAGAACTATGTTCTTGTTAGTGGAGCATCCTCCATTTGCATCTATCTTTCGCCATCGATTTAACCTCCCTATACGACACAACCCTTGCCTTCTCTTTTATTTGGTCTATAAATGCCCTTCTTGGCTTTACTTTTCCTCTCCTAGCTTCGACTTTTCCTTCAATCAGATATTTCATAAAGTTGTCGTGTCGTATAAGGTGGCCAAACATTTTTCCTCGTCTTGTCTCTATCGATTGCAGTAACGTTCTTTTCTCTTTAACCATATCCAATACTTCCTCATTTGTCTTCTTATCTATCCAGCTGATTCTTTTCATACGCCTCCAACACCACATTTCAAAGGCTTCCAAACGCATTCTATCCTTCTTCAGCAAAGTCCATGCTTTACTGCCATACAATGCAATGCTCCAGACAAAGGTTTTTATAAATAGTTTCTTCAGAGCTACCTTGATTTTGTTCGAGTTGAAAATGTGTTTTTTATCATTATAAGCTCGTTTTGGCATAGATATCCTAGAAATAATATCTAAACTGACCCAAAAATGCCAGTTAGCATGAAAGGGCAGGTCTACAAATCCATCATATAAGACCTGTCCTTTTATATAGCAGCAAAGCGTGGCTTGTGCTTGAGCGGCACAAGAGAGAGTCGCGCGTCACGGAGATGACAATGCTGCGTTGGATATGTGGTGTCACGCGGCGCGACCGTTATGTTCGTGACATAGCAGACAAACTACAAAGGTGCCGTTGACGCTGGTATGGCCACGTTTTGCATAACTAGCAAGCCACATAGGAAACTAATGTCTGGCCATGCCACCACCGCCCGGTGCCGGCAGAAGGTGAAAACCCAAGAAGAGCTGGCTTGACGTCGTCAAGAAGTATATGCGTACCAATGGTCTCACAACTAAGGATGCTGAAGATCGCGCGAAGTGGAGAAGAAAAAGTAGGAAAGTTGACTCTGGGCTCCGATGCGTATAATGAGAATGCAACCGGGAAAACGCTCAGA
Organism: Ephestia elutella; assembly: GCA_018467065.1. Classification (NCBI taxonomy): domain Eukaryota; kingdom Metazoa; phylum Arthropoda; class Insecta; order Lepidoptera; family Pyralidae; genus Ephestia; species Ephestia elutella. The sequence continues at coordinate 2,127,829 of CM031569.1, forward strand.
TATTCGACGATAGATTACATGATCGCGAGATAGTAAAATCTCGTGAAATTGTTAACTGTACACACCATTTGGAAGATGAGGCCGAAAAATACTATACAGGGGACCGTGGATTGTAGATAGGACTAATAAAGCAGGGCAAACCAGCTACCCGTTGGAATGATGACATCGCCAAAATTAGAGGCCCAATGTGGAGACGGATTGCACAAGACTGCGAAGCTTGGCGTGCATTAGAGGAGGCTTATGTCCTGCAGTGGATGAAGCGAGCCGCAAAAGAAGAAGAAGAAGACACACTATTTACTATCTAACGCATAATTTAATGATACTTTATAATCTATCGACGTGAAACCGTCAAATTGTTAAAGTCGGAACGCAACTTGAGCGCTGATTGCTTCAAACAGTTATAACCGGTATTATTTTCAGTGACTAAAACCTTATTCACATTTAAATTAGGTGCACTTACTAATGGTATTTACAATTTTACGGTGACACAGACATATTCCCGTAGCAGAGTACCTAAATCAATTTGACTGTCTTAGAGTTCGCTTATTACAATGATAAATTTCAATGAACAAAAACTACACAAACCATCGTACCGTAAAGTTACTCTCGTCGAATCAAACATACTAAGACTCAGTACTTAAAACTGTTTTTGTGATTAGGAAATACTATGTCACGTTTTATAGTTACTTTATAAAACGTGAGGAATAATAATTGTTGTACAGTCAACTGCTTGTTAAGTTTTTCTTTGGCTGCGTTATACACACTAGTAAACTTCAGTTCGCTAGTGTGCTAAGCACTCTCTCTTTAGTCGTATTCCCCATGACCGTGGTCATTATATGGACACACACACGACTCTCTTGGCAATTTTAATAGAGTGGTGTGCCATTTCCTTCTCCATTTCACACACTAGCTGGTAATCATCAACCAGAGAGCAGGTTTCCTTACGATGTTTTTCTTCACGATGGTGGTTGATGAAAACTAACATAGGTACATGTCAGATTAGTATACAAACTCATGTAACACGGGTAGGATTTGAACCTGGGACCTTTGCAGCCACAGGCGAGCACCCTACCACTCGGCCACTACAGCTACACGACCGTGGTGTTCTATGAGTAAGATTGGTATACAAACTAATGTGGTATAGGATTGGAAAGATCCTTTAACTATAGATGTGTGTCTTAACCACTTGACCACCGCTTCAATTTAAGATTGTCAAGTTACCATGGTTTAAGTAAAGTATGGCAATTGGTACGTCTTAGAAAACTGTAAGCGGTTTGAGTTTCTGGTGGCGCTGATGATGTATTGTTGGACTGTAGCTTATAGGCACTGAATCTTGGGAAGAAGGTTATAGTTACAAGTCAGTAAATTACATACACCATGAGAATAATGAATAATAAGAATAAATAAATCTTTATTGGCCAAAAAAGTTACATTCTTCAAAATCAATAATGAGGGATTTTCCGAGACACAAATTAAAAAAAAAATAGTTCCGGATGACTTTATAGATGGCGCTTAACTAAAAGGCGAGAGAAAAAGTTCCATACAAAAAGCAAAAATTCAGGGGATTGGCATTTAAAAAAAAATTGTAAAAAAACATTCAAAAAGTATCAATATTGTGATTTATGCAACTGTCAAACTGTTAGGTGATTTTTTTTCTGCCTCTGGTTGACAAGAAAAAGCGCACCATAAAGGTTTTGCCATTATTACGACTCGGCTTTCATAAAACGCTATCTGTTGAGACTTTTTTATACTGATTTTTTTTTCTTAATTTGGCTGTCAGAAAATCGCTCATTGGATCTGTGCCTGAACACCTGTATTTCAGGTAACAATGTAACTTTCAACGAAAATTAAAACCAAGAGTGGCCGGTAGGTGAACAAGGAAAGATGAATGGCTAATAATATGGCTGTCTTTTCATCGTCACGCATCGCTTCGCTCCGCATCCTATTCGGTGTTGCCAGGCTTCGGCCGCAACAATATCTTTTAAATAAATAAATAATGGCGTATTTGCTGAATTGTGGACTGTACTTTTTAATTAGATTCATAAGTCATAGGTTTGATATGGAAACCTGAATTCATGTTGACTGATTAAAAATACCTTCTAACATTTTATGATTGCTTTAAAGTCACGATCCATAAATTAAATCGCTGATGTGTGACCGTTGAACATTTGTTTTATCACTAACTCTCTTTCCAATATTTTAACTTAATACATGACGAAACATATTTTAACTTAATACAAGACGAAACATATTTTAACTTAAATCTTAACATCAGGTGGTAGCATTAAAAAAGTTACGGAACCCTAAAAAAATCATTTTTTCTGACAGTCGTCGTGTTAAAACAGATTTTTCTGCAGTGCACTTAGTTAAGGACCGTCAAAGCGCCAATACTTCTGGTACTTTTTATTTTTGCCTTAAAATAGAAGTGAAGATGGGTGCCATTACGCTCCGCAGCACCGGATCTACGATGTTTTTTTTAACCGGGGCAGAAAGTTGAGGTGGCGCCCAAAAAAATAAAGTTCGTGTTTAATAATTTTATTGTACGAAAAATAATACATTTGAAAAACTAATAAGATACAAGAGCGGGATTAGTACCGTACGTAATGGACATGTATGTATGTGTATAATCACAAATTCTGATTTGAAAGATGTATTAATTCTCCGAAGTGATAAAAATAAACTCTAAGTAAGTAAGTTCTGTATAATAAAAATAAAAGTCCGCCATCACGGCACGACCAGCCGATGTAAAACAAATGAGCGTCGTGGCGCGATGCATCTTGCCTATTTCCGACAAGGCCTCCTTCGATTTTACTGACAAGCCGCATCAATCGATGTTTTACATTAAAAAGATCTAGCAAAGGTCCCGTGATTCATGGGACCCTCACTAGATCTTTTTAATGTTAAGACTCCCATGATGTCCCATGTCTAACTTTTTTTAATAGATTTTTATAAATTTGAATGATATAGATACTAATTCTCTATGAATTGTAGAAGCAGAAGGCATTTTGCATCAAACGACGAAGCATTCAAGTTTGATTAAATTACCATTTTAGCGCCCCCCTGACACAATCGCCCGGGGCAATCTACTTTTCTTTCTCTAGATCCGGAGCTGACGGTTCGACGTAACGAGAAAAATGAATTTGAGCTGCATTACTATGAAACTCCATCTAACAATTTTCGTGTCGCATTTTTGTAAGAGCCGTCTTATTGGATTCCCGCGCTAATGCGTTTCTGAATTCCCTGTGCTTGGTTGGGAATTGTTACTTTATTTATACTTAAACTAGCTATTGCCTGCCGTTTCTAACGCGTGAACCTTTTATCCTTTCTTAAATTCTGTCTGACAATTCGTTCAGTAGTTTTGTTTAAGTTTAACGCATTCAGACAGTGGTTTGTACCCGCGGTATCTTCCTAATTTTACAAATGAGAACATTTGGGTTTTGATGAAGTTATAGTTTGATGTGTATACGTGTAGAATAATACCCGGAATAGATCAATGATTTTTTAAATGACAATTTATAATATTTCTAATTTTGACTTTTAATCTAATTTGACATATTTATTATTAATTAAATTTTCATAATAATAGTCATTTAATGAATCATATTATGCATTATTCTTGATTGAAATTTTAAATTATTAATATAATGAAATTTAATTATTGTACGTCCTTTTAAGGGCCAGACATAGTGATACAATACATAGATGTAAGACCTCTTTACCTATGTTTGACAATAAATATATTATGATTTTGATCAATCCTTTTCCCGAAATTCCCAGTCTCGGGACGCAGTCAGTAATGCAAAAAAACAATTTTTGTCAATTTGAAACGGAAATTATCGGATAAATAATAGCGTTGAAATATATCGTGGAATAAAAACTAAGATCTAGTATAGATCTTAGTTTTTATTCCACGATATATTTAACAGCTATTATATCGATAAAAAAGAACTGCTCATTCATACAAAACCCGTGTCAAAGCATTTAGAGATAAAATCTCGTATCTCGTAACTGTTTGACCCGACCAGAACACTCGATTTCCTGGAGGAAGTGAAATAAATAGAGTCATTTGGACACATTACGAGGGGCGTATAAAGGAACGTCTTTCACAATCTTTAAAGGACTAATGTAATGTTAGGAAACACGACGAAGATAGAATATAGACATCTCTTTAATTATTTTTTTTTTTGCAAATCTGGCTGAATATAAACTTCTGCTTTTAAAATTATAGCTTTCAATCACGGTTTGCCTTAAATTTCAGCTTCCTCTTACAAGTTTTTAAGTTGTAATTTAAGTAGTTAGGCTTACTACTTAAATTACAAGTTAAAAATGTAAGATATATACTATGTGTTTCGTACAACAATAATGTCAAAGACGCCATATTGGACGCAGCCTAATATTCATATTCGTTTATTTCCAAACTAGTGTACATAAATACACACATACATAGTACATACATATATACATAGTGTACATAGTGTCTTAAAGTAATATAACGATGTAGTCCAGATTCGGTCAGGCTTCTTCTTCTACTTATTTAAGAGCTGTGCTCTGCGCTGGAGTATACGCCACACCTCTCTATTCTCGGCTTTACATTTTAAGGTCTTGACACACATCATGTTTAAGGTCTTGTGTCGTAACACATATTTGTCTTAAAGTAATATAACGATGTATTCTAGTTTCGGTCGGGCATCTCTGGCCGACCCTGGACGCGATCTCTTGAGAGCTGTAACCTTGTTACTCCGGTAATGTGGGTATTACTTCTTCAGCTTTTATTACAGTTCCAGGAAATGACCTTCGTTTGATAAAAATGTTCATTGCAATAGTTATTCTGAAAGCCTCAATCGCTGGGTAAGTTTGTATAATATTTGAAATATAAACAGAGTAAGGATATATGTTGAATTTACATCTCTCTCTCTCTCTCAGCCGAAAGACGTCCACTGCTGGACAAAGGCCTCTACATTACAATTAAATTTACATCTACTATTTCAGAGTTCCCACAGGAGTCCAATTCTGATACGCTGACGAATCAAAGGACAATGGAAAGGCTCTTATACTTTGTGTTCAAGGAAATAAAAAATATAATTTTACATTTATAGTTTGACAAATTATCAGTAATCAACGCTAATGTATAGTCAAATAATTAGCTATGTAATTCAATAGTCAAGAGAAGTCGTATGACTAATCAAGACACGTAGGATACATATCTAATCTTTTCGTCCCCCGTTTCATAGTTTGGTAGTCCATTAAATTACCTTTGGTTTTCGCTAAATAATACACCGGCACTATTAGTGGGGGCAAAACAAAGAGTACAGGAACTAAACCACTTTACAGTTTCTTGGGGAATCGGGTGCGGTTTGGTTTAATTGAGAAGTCCTCCAAATAATTGCAATTATACAATTGCAAGGAGGAGGATATCCTCCTATAGTCATGTTCGTGATGGCTGTAGGTCATGACACACACACAACGACTTTCGTGGAAAATTTCTATTTCTTACCATAACAATCTTTATTTTACACGCTAACTGATAAACCATTAACTTAGGTGCAGGTTGCTCTCACGATGTTTTCATTCACTGGCAGCAAGTGGTGGTCTATCAAAACTACATACGATATACAATCATAAGACATATATAGGATTTGTATCTGGGACCTTTAGACCACAGCCGGACGTCCACCACCTTCTTCTTCTTCTTATTTAAGGGCTGTGCTCCTGTCGGTGGATTACACGTCACAATATCTATTCTCGGCTTTACATTAAAGGTCTTGATAGTACTCTTCCTCGTCTACCACCGTATGGCGATAAATAAATAGTAATTCTTCTTGTCCATTCACAGTTTATCCATCAGGTAGACAAAACAAATTGGTGTAGCGTGTGTCCGATTGATTGGATGTAACATCCGTTGCAGCGTTCCAATTTATTTCAGTTTGAACGGATTGCACTAATATGTAATTCATAAGTGACGTACAATGAGCAGCTCATCAACCTATACAAATTCCCAAATTAATTGCAAATCGCCGCATTTCGTAATTTGCATTTAGGTATAGATTTGCTGTTGACTATACGCCATTTTTCACAAATATACCGCTTCACACTAATATTTAAATGCAAAAGTTTGGATATTTGTGCGAATGTGAGTATGTTTGTAACTCAATTAAAATCTTCTGAACAGACAAGATACTCGTAGCAGGACAGGTGAAGCTAAATAAAAGCTAATTAAATTTATAAAAGTAGTTTACACATGACCTACCTAGACCTAAACCTACGGAGATTGAGAGCTGATAACTGGCAAGAACTGGTGCAAGACCGCAAAAAATGGCGTCATCTCGTGTCCAAGATCCACATCGGGTCGCTGCGGCGCAGTAGTAAGATTTATGCTTGAAAAAAAAACGAAAAACGAGGCCTCGTTTTTTGTTTTTTTCTAATACAGCTAAGTAGGCAAACAGGCATACGGCCCATTCGATGGAAAGTAGTCACCATAGCCTGTAGACGCCTGCAAAACCAGAAGCGTCATGCGCGCGCTGCAGACCCTAAATAAATCTTTTTGAACAACTCCATAGAATGCCATGGTTTTCTCTGAGGACTACACTTAAGAAAAAACCATGGCATTCTATGACCTTATGCTTCGTATATTGAATGACAATGCGTATAACACGAGAATTTAAATGAAATCCAGTGTAACACGATGTAACAGACACCTGTATCTGCTCCTGACGGCGGCCGTCAATCAACAGGAAATTCCACTGCATTTGGAACATGTACTGGGGATTCAACGGGGAAACTATTAATCGTTACTATTCATCCCATAAACTGGTCATTCAATGAATATTGGGGTTGTCTCACATTTCATACGGTATCACACATTTAGATAAAGTAATTTCTAGATAAGATTTAATTTTAAATTGGTAGCAGGTAGTATTATTTTAATTAGCATGAGTAGTATTATACCGACAATATACTAAACATATTTACACTAAAAGGTCTCCTTCAGGCTACTACTACTACTGAAATAAACCTACTCGTATATAACAGGATTTTTTTTTTTAAACCCTTTCGGTAGAAAGAAATGCAATGGTGGCAAGGGCTTTAGTTTTTTTGTAATTTTAGTAGATATAAGAGATTAATAGAGATTAAAGAAATTAAAATTAATAGAGATTAAAGTTACCTATATTTCTAATACCGGGATAAATAAAATAAAAATTACCATAAAAATGACTGATAATATCAACCATGATGGTCATAAAATAGCAATGGCCGTTATGTGGTGTACTAAATAACGAAGATAAAATTAAAAGGTGCTTGGTGCAAATTAAGTGGAGTCGTTGCATGCATCGAGCGGTGCGGTTTAATTGCATTGGTGGAGGGCCAAAACGTACAGCAGGGTGCAAGGAGTTCAAAATGCCTGGAAGAGAATTAGTTTTGAGCTGTAGAATTTAGCGAAAGTAAAGTAGCTTTTGTCTGTAGTTTGGCTCGCGTGAATTTCCCACGGGAACAGTGCTTTTTCTCGGAATGAAAGGTACCTTAAGTCTTTCTACATCTAACTATATGTATGCTATTTCAGGAAGATTGGTTCAGTTGATGAAACGTGAACAAACAAAAAAACTCACTTTCGCATTTATAATATTTAGGATACCAGCTATAGAGGGCGAACATTTTAATATGAGAGGTATTGTGGCTTAACCGGCTTGGCGTTCAATTTGCGCACGCGCAGGTTTAAATCTCAGCACTATGTAGATCAATTTAACTTAAGTAAAATCGTAGAGTTTCCTCACAATGTTTTCTTTCACCAGAAGTTGTAAGTGATTAATTAATTTTAATTACGTAAAGACTGTACGCAAGGAATCCTAACTAATATTATAAATGTGAAAGTGAGTTTGTTTGTTACCTCTTCACGCTTTATCTACTGAACCAATCTTCCTGAAATTTCGCACACACAACGACAAAGAGTACCTTTTATCCCTAGAAAAAGCACAGTTCCCATGGGAAATTCACGCGGGCGAAGCCGCGGGTAAAAGCTAGTACTCTATAGACTCAGAAGCATGGATTTCACAAAGAGTTCCAACATTTATTTTTAATAGTGTGACTAAGGAACCAAGTCGTTTAAACTCGATATTTTTGTCAAGCATCATAATGTCTGAAAGATTAGATTCTGCAGTTCCTTTGTGTCCTGATGATTAATAGCCCAAGAACTTAGCGGTTTGCATAGATATCCATCAGAAATAGATATCGAGTAGGTACAGTCATGCTATAGATCAATACTAGGGATCTAAAAGGCCACTTTAACAAATAAGAATATGATCCATTTTCCATTTCCTAAAAATGAACCTATAAGTGGAATTTTAAGGTTATTTTTTAAATATTTAGGAAATAGGAAATAGATTGTATTCTATTTTGCCGAATTGGCATTTTGAGATCCCCTGTACTGTACTAATGATATATTTCGTACTCGTCATCCAAGGTGTGTAATCAACATAAGGAATGGCGATTTGAGTTTGAGTGATTAGTTGAACTTAAAATTAAATTGCTAATAACGCCTTTAAATAATTGTTAACTTTATGTTACTTAAGATAACAGAAGGATTTTATCGACACCACAGTTGTGTCAAAAGCCGAACAATGTTCCTGGCAGTTTTATTTCTTTATTATAGCTCCTGACCGTAGATATCATTTCAGTGTCCATTTATATGTATATCAATGGCGGTTCCTCATAATGTTTTGACTGTCTATTCCACTGACGGGCTAAGGCAAGACATTGACGTATTTCTTGGCTTATCGTAGGAAGAGCGAGTTTTTAACGATAATATATTGCTTAGTAAATTGAATTTTCCCTAACGATTCGGTATTATTTGAATGAATTATGACGAGAGCTTTTGCATTTGTTTTAATGCTTCTTTCTATATTTTCTGGTGAGTTGCTATATAAGTTTATACGTATCATCTTGATATTGTAAGATTTTGATGCTATCAGACCTTGACGTTTTTTAAAAACTTAGAAATTCAGTTAATTTAGTTTGCGACTCAGACATTTTTAGACTTTGATTGTTTCATAGACATAAAAAAAATCAAAAAGAATTTTATTTTTCTAACTTTATGGTTTGTTTGTAATATCTTTATTGTACGAGTTGTGGGTAATATTCCCCCCGCACGCACCAAGCGCTTTTCGTCATCATTCTTGATGCGCACAGCAAAGCAATGGAACTCCCTACCTGCGTCTGTGTTCCCAAGCACATACGAGTACAACCTGACTCTCTTTAAAACCAGAGTGAATAGGCTGCTTCTGGGTAAGCTCGCTTCATCGTAGACCTCATCTCTGTTCTCGGGCAAGATTGTGGTCAAGAGCAAACCCATCATTAATTTAAAAAAAAAGAGTAAAAAAATATATAACAATGACCAAAAATAAAAAGGTAAATGCACAATGGTGGACTTATCTCATGTAGGTAGGGATATCTTCTAGTCAACCAGTGGCAGCGTTAGGTTGAGAGAGACTTTGACATTCTACACAAAATTTCCCTTCAAAAAGTATTTTCTTATCACATCTAGTCACATACATCTGTCCTCAACAATAGGGCGTGACCATCAAATGGCCAGTTGCTAGCTCGGCGACCATATTTACGATACTCCTGCTATATAAACAGACAGACAGAATTTCTCACTACCCACCGTTTGGAATTCACGAGGTAGACGTAATCTGTTTTGAGCACTGTTCTGAATTGCACCAACTTCAATTGCAACCTTCAATAAATGCCACTGATTTAAATTTTAGGTGCTATTCGGTTAATAATCATTTTATTAAGTTGTTTAATAAATTAAAACATTAGAACCGCCTCGACAGACCCTTGTCTGTCTTGTCACATTCCTGGGGGTCTAAAACGGCCATTTTGATGAATCGGAATATGATTCATTTCTCAGTTCCTAAATATAAAAATGAAACTTATGGTACCACTTATAAGGTTCATTTTTAAATATTTAGGAACTGCGAAATGAATCATATTCTGATTCGTCAAAGTGGCCTTTTTAGACCCCCTGATTAAAAAAACCGCGCTAGAATCGATTAATCCTTTAAGGGGCGATGAAAAAACAGACTGAAACATGAAAACAAATAACCGAATGTTTTATTTGTTAAAAACCTACATGGCAGAAATATTGCATCAACATTTAAATAATTTGTGTCTATGTTTTTAATACACCGCGATAAAAGTTACTCTGGGAGTTAATATTGGAATATATTTTAGGTGCTATCGAAATCGGTGCAAGAAGTACATTGGAGGTACCTTTTTCTTTACGTAATCCACCGTGGGAGTAGATATTACTTGGGGTGAAGCAATTCTACGGATCATAACATGAATTCTGCAATATAATGCGCTCTTGCCATGAAATTGAGCAAGTTGTTTCTTAAATTCGCATCTACCGAAATCAACCAATATTTGCAAGTTCCAATTCTGTCCAATTCTTTCTTAAATATCTTTCATGAATAGACATTAAGCAGTTTCAAAATTAATAAATTCGAAAGTCTGTCTGTTACGCTTTCACGCCACACTGAACCGATTTTGATGAAATTTGGTACCTATGGATAGAGTTGAAGACCCGGGGTCAAATATAGGCTTCTTTTTTCCCAAAACCAACCCATAAGAGGCTGAGATGGGGGTCAAAGTTTGTATGAAAAACTATATACTATAGTTTTTGCGGTGGGCAGAGCCACGGGGCAACAGCTATTATAAAATTAAATAAAAAAATAGATATTGGCTTGTCAATACCTCAATTTCACACTACGCAAACAAATTGAGAAAGCATTAGAGCGGGAATTCAATAAGACAGCTCTTAGAAAGTGCGGAGGCACCTGGGGCGATGGAGTTTCATAGTAATGCACTTAAGAGGCGTAGTGCACAGTAAAAAGTAATTTTGTTCCTATTTAGTTATGTTATATTGGTATACTAGCTGCACTTAGGATGCATACGAGTTTTAGGATAATATAACTATTTTTAGGTCCTACCGTCAACCCATCGCAGAAAATTCAACCAAATAAAACTTTTTGCAGTTTTCTATACCTAATAATTTTTTTTCTTGAACTTAAGAGTAGTTAAGGTAGTGATAGAGTGTTTTGGTTGGTATTAAAAGTTACTTATTTTGTTTTGTCAGCGGTATAATAGGATCCTGACGTAGGTTTAATCTCGATATGCCGCTTTGAACCCGAGGTATAAACAATAGTAAATTACGCGCGGACGAAACGATAAAGAGATGTTTGAAAACAAGCATCTTGTCTCCCAATCAACGGAGTCACTGAATCCTTTCGCTAAGTGGTGTTTACACCGGCCACCCGATCCGGCCTGTCTCAGTGACGCACGGTAATGTATTGTGCAGAATATTTATTTCAGTCATGCCAGATAAGAGTGAAAATGACGTGTTATTTTTAAAACTTTTCTTTGAAGACAAGTGCATAGATAGATACGCCATATTTAGTTAAAGAAAATAATATAAAAATAACAGCCAACTTTTGAAACAACTGATGTAAGTAGTGGTTCTAACTTAGTTTTATATTAGCTTTTTGTGTCGACTTCGACTGGGTTAATTTAGTTTCATGTCCATTTCATCCAAAGGAATTTTTAAGTTTTTCGAAATTGTAAAATTTCTATAGAGCTCTATTACCTCAAATACTTATTCTGTGTTTACGCTAAATTTCAAGCCACTTTTGCGATTCCGGTTTTGGGATGATATGTCAGTAACTCAGTCTAATAGGTCGATATTTAAAAGCTCTACTTGCGGAAAAATTTTGTTACTCTCTAGATGAATTTTGATGTATTAATTTACCTAGTAATTTACCTATAGGTAATAGTTACCTACCCAAGGTATAGTTCTTTTATAAGTCGAACACAACATTTTTTGTTCACGAATAAATAAATACAATACAATACTATAATCCGAAGGTAGTAGTAGTATACACGTATCATATTATATTTATAGTCGGCAACGCATCAGTGACCTCTTTAGGATCATTGATGTCTATGGACTGCAGTGATTGCTTACCATCAGGCAACCCATGCTCGTTTGCCTACTATTCTAAAAAAAAGATAAAAGTAGGAAGCGCGTGCGCAGCCCTTACTACTTCTATGTTATAAACCAAGCACAGAACTTCCAGTAAAGAATACTTATTGAGCTTTATTCTCACTGAATTTTGTCCCTCACAAAAACATCTCGGGTTGTCCCAACAATAAGCTTATAAGCTTTTTTTCTTAATAATTATATTTTGAGATGACGATAGCACATTGTTTGGAACAACACGAGATTGTTTTGTAATACAGTATCTATATTGCTAGATTTTGCCCGCGGCTTAGCCCGCGTGGATTTCCCTCGGGAACAGTGATTTTTCCTGGAATGAAAGGTACTCTATGTCCGTCTCAGTAATTCTAACTATGTCTGTGTAGGTATGCGAAATTTCAGGAAGATTAGTTCAGTAGATAAATCGTGAAGAGGTTACAAACAAACGCACTTTCGCATTTATAATACGAAAGTGCGTTATTTTACCCTCCCTCTAAGCGAAGGTTGGATCTGCCCTTGGGTAAAGGCTAGTTAGTCATTTTCTTTGTTTTGTTACATACATTCATACATTTGTTATTTGTTTGTTTTGTTATGGTCAATTCATACATTCTTTTTCCTTTTCACCTTTTACTTTTTTTTCCGTAATAGGTACTGTAAAGTGTTATACAGTATTTATCTATTATTATAACTTTCTGACTGACAAGTTTCTTATTAGATTCACTTATAAATGCGAGAACATTTAAATGGTCAACTGTTTCTCACTTGTTGTAAAATTAGACACATGTAGACTGTTTGTTTTCCGAATAAAATAAAATAAATAAATAAATTAGGTAATTATGTTTGTTTATTAAACGACGAGAATGTCATCAAAACTACATTGGTTAACCACAACATTCTAGATCCGGTTTCATACAACAAGTAATAATTTAAACATCGGAGCCAAACAATAGTAATAAATAAAGAGAATTACCGGTTCAGTTGTCGATAACTTATTTGCGGTAATTACTCTGTTTGTTGCATTTATTTTCGGAAAATAGAGAGATAACAGAATTGCAACACTGCCACCATAAGATAAAAAGACGCATCTGATTTTTTTCGAAATTAAATTACATTGTGAAATCGGCAAATAAAAGATAGTTACGAATGAATATAAGTATACATATAGGTAGGTAGATATCTTCTATTCCAAAACTGAGTGCTCCTTCATTATATTCCATACTTTGAAATAATTTTGTTAGTGAAGGGGAGTTCAGTTTTAGATCAGACAATCTCTATCTCAATTTCAGAAACAAGCTAATTATTAAAAAATAAAAAAAAACACGACTGACAATAGTGACACCTCACATAGCATATGCCATTCGGGCTACTGCAAGGAATCTAAAAGTACCTCTCACATCAAAATGTGTTAAGCCGTTCAGGACTTATGGTGGAATAAAGATATTACATACATACATGAACCCTGAAAACATAACACTCCTTTTTTGGTCAGTCGTGTAAAAAAAAATCTTATGATTCAATACTTATGACGAGTAAAGTCGAACATCGTGAGGAAACAAACATTCTAGTTGATTATATCGAGGTTGAAAGTAAATATTAGTAAAATGATAAGTCCATACTCTCTTTATTTTGTAATATTTTCATGACTGTACTCTATAGTTATTGACCTAACATACATACGTAACTTATAATACCTAAATATGTTTACTAATGCTACAATATTAAAAGCGGAATCAGTGGTTCGGGATTGTTTAATTAATAGCAGTAGTAATAATATTGGTTAGTTTACTTCTTAAAATACAATTTGGAAAAGAGATATACGTTAGCGCGAACGAATGGCCGAACGAATTTATTAAAGCATGCGGCGCTAAGAGATCTGCAGTGGAAGTCTCTACAAATATACACTTGATTTTACTGAGATTTCGTTGGTGAAACGCCAATGACCTTACTTTAGCGCAAAATGCAAGTCGGGATCTTATTTTAACCGATATACAATAGCTCTAGCGATAAACGATAGCAATATTATTTAGAGTGACAAGAAGTGTCATTTGTCCTAATGTTGCCAGTAATTGAAAATTATTTTGCTAAACTATGTTCTGAAATTCTGAAATCGACGTAACGAAAAATAGAATTTTTGCGTCTTAATTTATATAGCAAAATGTAGTAAGTACCTACTGTCAAATATAATAGTAAAAAGAAAATACGAGAACTTAATGCTCATTCACCTCAGACGAAAGAAAAAGAAAAGATATGCATGATGACATACCTACAAAAAATCGTGCACATATAAAGCCGGCGCTAACAAAGAATTTGGCACAAAGATGGCCGCCTGCGCGTACTAATAATAGTGACAAAACATGGCGACCGACCGCATAACTACTGTTTGTATATAGATTGTTATGCCGGGTCTATTCTTTTTACACGACTGACCAAAACAGGAGTGTTATGTTTTCAGGGTTCACGTATGTAAGTATGTATGTATGTAAGTTTCTTTATTCCACCATAAGTCCTGAACAGCTAAACATATTTCCTCGCATTTCTCCGAGTGACATAGGCTATGTGAGTTGTCGATCGTGTTTTTATTTTTTAATAATAATTAGCTTGTTTACTTAGTCTATGTCACTCACTCAGATTTAAGACGTTGATATATTAGAATAGAAGTCGTTCTTTTATATCAATGCACCGATTTGTTCGATTTGATTTTAATATCAAACGATGCATTGAAATAATATTTGTTTTTTTATTGATTCTTCATCTCTATGATTTAGGTACATTTAAATCGGACAAAGTACATGCATGCACTTTTGCAGTAAGCATGGTTTCATTGCACAGCGTTCATAAAGAGTCATCAGAGAACACCATTTGCCTACCCTAAGAAAAACTTAAGTTGTTGTAACATAAAACTTTTTTCGCAGGTAATTTGCAAATTCCATTACTACCTATGTAAAATTTTATTGTACGGACGGAATAATATAAAGCCTATGTCCATAATAAAATACCATCAGTATTTGTGATTTTTTTTAAACTTCTAGTATTCACCGTATTATTACCAAGAAAAAGAAACTAAAACTAATACGGCCGTTTTTTCAATAAATGAGCATAAAAATTAAACCAACACTTTTTAAAACTTTTACTATTCACCGTAAGTATTACCAAGAAAAAGAAACTAAAACTAATACGCCCGTTTTTTTTTACATAAATCAGCATTAAAATTAAACCAACACTCATTATAGCTATTACAGTCGGGGCTTGTCGGGGAGATGACTTGG
The DNA here is from genome assembly GCA_018467065.1 of Ephestia elutella. Lineage (NCBI taxonomy): Eukaryota > Metazoa > Arthropoda > Insecta > Lepidoptera > Pyralidae > Ephestia > Ephestia elutella. Next base: position 2,143,123 of record CM031569.1, read on the forward strand.
GAGGCGCACGGATCTTCGCCGTCAACCTTGTCCTGACCTCTCTCCCAAACATTAGCATGTAGGGCGTATCACCAGAACTGCATGGTGTACCTCGAAGTACACTCTTAACTTTTCGTATCTGTAATAAGGCAATTACCCCCCCCCCCTGTCCCCCCCCCGACCCCCCCCCCCCGACTGTAATAAGGCAATTTGCGGTAGGAAGTAGAGTTCAAGCGCGCAGCTACGCTGTCTCTGGTATAAAGTGGCAGTTTGGTAGGGTGATACGTCTCGGAAACCTACATTATGAAATTAAAATTGATGACGGACGTGTCTAGATCCGACACCTGGACCAGCTGCTCCCGGCTCCAGGGATTCACGGCGGAGGCGTGTCATAGAGCACTCCATACCGACATACCAACCTTCATACTCTTTTCTTACTTGGCAACGGTTTCCATGACACTTGCTTGTAACTAGAAAATATATCGGAATAACGAATATAAATGTAGTTAATTATTTAACAATAGCAAAGTTAAATAATATTGTTAGATAATAATAAAAACAGAGGTACAATATTGCACTCATAAAATCGCTTAGGGTAATTTCCCCATTTCCCCATAATTAGCAAACATTTTTAGAATGGTAACTTTTCTCGTCCCAAACGTGGTTAGAGCTATCTTTAACTAGAATCCAATGTTTACCATAACGAAAACAGTATAACTTGCTAGTCCGGTAAAAATAAGTTAGCGAACAATATTATTCGGTATGGTTAACTGTGCAACGGCGCGAGCGAACAGATTCTCTCTTGTAATTGGCTGGTCGCAACCCAAACCGCCAGTTGGAAGGAGATAATCGAATGCCGCGCGGGGCGATTAGGAAATACTTACAGTGCTCATCAGTGCTGTCATCTAGTACTAACATCGTAATTTAAAAATTTGTTAAAATTTCATGGAAATGTGCATTAAGATAATGTTATAAGTGTCAAATAATCAAGAAAACAATAAAATGAAATAAAAACTAATCCAAAACACGTGAAAGTATCAAAATACTATGAATTTACTTGTATCGCATTGTGGTTACAGTTATCGGCGGCTCATATGAGGCCGATAGAATTCGTCGATTGTATTGTTAGCTATAACCGTAGATGCCTAAATTGACATTGGACAGACTTACAAATATGGTTATGAATGCTCGATAAAATCTTTGCGGCCTCTATTTTTTATTAAAAACGGTGAAATTGGTGTTTATAGTTTGTTAATATGATATTTTGGTTCATTATTGATGTGATAGTTAAGGATTTTGCATATTATATCGCCTCAAGAAAATTGCCACGAAAAGAAAGTAAGTTATTGCAAGCGATTATCTCAATTTCAAGCGATTATATGATTGATCAGACGTAAAGTTTGAGACTTGCGGTACTGAACGGGGTCGCAAGCAACATTGATCTGTTCAGCTGCTCATTGAATGAACTCACAAAGGCAATGCTGTATGAATTATGTTATAATGTAGCAAATAGTGAACTCTATCGGATTGGTTAAAACTGTAATGGTAGGGCAAGTGAATGAAGAAATAAATATTTTTTTATTTTTTTATTAAAGATGGGTTTGCTCTTGACCACAATCTTGCCCGAGGACAGAGATGAGGTCTACGATGTAGCGAGCTTACTCAGAAGCAGCCTATTCACTCTGGTTTTGAAGAGAGTCAGGTTGTATGTGCTCGGGAACACAGACGCAGGCAGGGAGTTCCACTGCTTCGCTGTGCGCATTAAAAACGATGACGAAAAGCGCTTGGTGCGTGCGGGGGGAATATTAACCAAGAACGGAGGATAGCCCGCAGTGCGTCTGGTTGTCCGATTGAAGAAAGGGGCAGGTGGTATGAGCTCATGCAGGCTAGGCTGTGGAGCTTAGATTAATGGAGCAATTTTTCATCGCCGATTATTCGCCTGGCTCTGCGTTCCACCGAATCCAAAGTGGCCAGTTGATACTTCGCTGAGCCATCCCAAAGGTGACTGCAGTACTCCATGTAAGAACGGACTTGAGCTTTATAAAGAGTAAGAAGCTGTCCAGGTGTGAAGTAGCGCTTAACTCTATTGAGAATGCCCAGCTTTTTGGCAGCTGTTTGGGCTTTGGATTCGATGGTGGTACCGAAGTTGAGGCTTTTAGTCAACTCCATGCCAAGGAGTTCAAGCTTGTCGGTTATAGGAACCGATGAACCCCGAAAAGTAGGAGCCAGGGTGGATAGGGATATAAATTAAAGAAAAAAAAAATCATAGATAAGATTTACCATGCGTAGTGCTCCATGCACCATGCGTAGGTAGCGCCCCCAATCGTGTTTCATCATATCAACGTAAAAACGAAACCGCTAAATGTAGAAACTTGAAATTTTGCAGAGAGAAAGTAAGCATTAAGAAAATTCGACCTCACGTTGAAATGGGTAAAAAACGAATTCCACGCGGGTGTAGCTGAGAACCAAAGCTAGTTAACATTAAAGTCGTAATTTCTTAGCACACAGTAAAACCATGTGAATGTGTTAGTGGTTGTTGGTAAGTCATTTCCTGCGCTGTGTGCATTAATCGCACTCAAACTTAGAATTCATAGAGACTTCAGTCACACCGTTGCGTCTATAAACTTCATAAAGAAATATTTGTGAGTTTGTTTATAGGGGGTTCGGGGTGGGGGGGGGGGGGGGGTTTCTTCGAAACTACTGGCCCTTGATTCTACAAATTACAAACGTGGATGTCAAAAGCCAAAGAAATCGTAATAAAACATAGAAGTTTTACAGAGATCTTGTCACTTTAGTTCAATTTCTTTGGCTCTTGAGACACAATTGAGACATGACATCTACGTTTGTAATTAGTGGAATCGGCCCCCTGATCCGATTTCAAAAATTATATCACCAATAGAATGCAACATTATACCTGAGTGACATAGGCTACAATTTATGTATGTACCTCCCGAGCGAAACCGGGGCAGGGCGCTAGGTCACTGAGCCAGGAGAGTAAGTAAATATAACAATATTTACTTACACTCCTGGCTCAGTGACCCAAAGTGAGTCGTGGCCTCCAACACAAGAGCACGCCAGCGTCCCCGGTCCCGCGCAAGCCCTTATTTAAGTCCTTATTGAATTAAATTTAAAATCAAATACCTATTATGTAGCTTTTTTTAAGCAATTTTAACCATTTTAATATTTACACAGTACAAAGTCATAGAGGCAACTTTTAACTCTACAGTAACTTTTAGCTGTCTCCTTAATAAAAATCCGCTTTAAAAAGAAATCCATAGGTATTTAAACTATTTGAATTCTGTCCACGGTGTGAGTGGCAGTCATAAGGGTACCTTCTAGCGCACATAATTGGCTCCACACTGCACTTCGCTTAAAAACCTCAATTACCTCACAATATCAGGCGCTCTGGAGTCTCGAGATGTTTAGCTTTTAATAGGCGCAGCATATTGCCTTACAGAAGGAAAATAATGATGTAGACGCGTTTTCTAAGATATTCAAAGGAAAATTTCTGAAAGAGTATTGCCGATATCCGAATATTTATTAGTTTCTATCAATAATTTGAGAGACTCAACACATGTACCTACTGGAAAAATCGTTTTTTTTTGTCAGCCAGATAATCTGATATCAAAATATGCACAGAGGCTGTACGTATGAAACACTTATAGCATACCATTTTACGGGCCATAAAGTTATCGCTCCTGATGCAGGCAGTGGTCAAAAACATTTAGCGGGTCGGACCCAGAACAAACAAGGTTGTGCACCCCTGACGATTTGTGGATGTTTATCCACGCCAAAATGGTTAATAATAGCGGGTCAAACGGAAATGGAAAATCTTTTCTTTGAAGAAAGGTAATGTTGTTGAATGTGAACTAAGTTTTTTATGAATATTATGTATTTAAGCACATCCAGGCTAAATTTTTCGCTAGTTTTTATACAATTTTTTTAAGTGAGGTCAATTCCCACTTCACACTCACTTCGATTCGACTTGACAAAACCTATACAGAAAAATACATGTTACTTCAATGAGAAAAAAGCAGCTTACATCGAATTCTGAATCTAAATGATTGTTGGATTTACATTACAGAATAAAATGTATTTGACCGAGCGAGCGAAGCGAGCGAGGGCTATAATTCAAGTTAGGGCGAAAACACATTGTATGTATGTATGTATGTATGTATGTATGTATGTTTGTTCCGCGATAACTCTCGAACCGTTGAATTAATTTCGATGATATTAAGAATACGTGTAGCAACTATCCATAGAATTTTTAAGTTCGTTGCTCAACAAAATCAGTTCAGCCGTTTTAGAGAAATACGCATTTTTATGAAAATAAATATTGCTCTATAACTTTTGAACCGTTATTCAGATTGGGATGAAACTTTACAAATCACGAGATATTATCACTATTTTTTTCATGTATATTGTATATCAAAATTGTTTCACCAGTTTTAGAGATATTGAGTTAAAACCTGAATCGCATATTTTCGTATCAGCGACATCTAGTGACATTTTTGTACATGTATTTATGTTCCGTGATAATTATCAAAACGTTGAATTAATTTCGCTGATATTAGGAATGCGTGTAGAAAGTATTCCTAAAATTTTTAAGTTCTTTGCGCATTTTTTATTACAGATATATTGAGTTAAAACATGAATCGTTCATTTTCGTATCAGCGACATCTAGTGACATTTTTGTACATGTATTTATTTTCCACGATAACTTATCAAAACGTTAAATTAATTTCGTGGAATGCGTGTAGCAAGTATTTTGCCCGCGACTTCGCCCGCGTGAATTTCCCACGGGAACAGTGCTTTTTCCCGGGATGAAAGGTACGGTGGGCCACATAGAAAACCTGAGACCGCTGCACCTGAATAAATACGATCCACTATAGAAGATTGGTTCAGTAGATAAAGCGTGAAGAGGTAACAAACAAACAAACTCACTTTCGCATTTATAATATTTGTTAGTATTGGATTAGGATACAGTATCACGACATTTTCCCTTACGGGGTAGATTCATCTAGCCGTTATACGTAGGTATTTTAGTAAAAATAAATATTTCTCTATAATTTTGTAACCGGTAAAGAGATTTGGATGAAACTTAACATTTTTTGAGATGAGTATTTCTATATTTCTCATTTATATTGAACTAGCTTTCGCCCGCGGCTTTGCCCGCGTAAATTTTCCATGGGAACCATGACTTTTCTCGGGATGAAAGGTAAGCTATGTCATTCTCCGTACTTCTAACTATGTGTATGCGAAATTTCAGGAAGATTGGTTTAGTAGATAAAGCGTGAAGAGGTAACAAACAAACAAATAAACGAACAAACAAACAAACTCACTTTCCCGTTTATAATATTAGTTAGTTAGTAGTTATTAGTAGACTAGCTGTTGCCCGCGGCTTCGCCTGCGTGAGGTTAGCTTAGATAAAAAAAAAATAGTGTTCCAAACTGTAGTTCAGCAGAAAATGCTCATCATGTTGAACGATTTTCACTAAGGCGCCTTTCCATATATCTTATAAAGTAGCTGAACTCTTGGAGTTCTTCATCAGATATTCCAGATCTTCAATTTTTATACGTCAGCAGAAAATGCTCATCAGGTTGAACGACTTTTGCTAAGGACCCCCATGTATATTATAGTGTAGATGGTCTCTTGGAGTTCTTCATCAGATGTTCCTGATCTTCGATTTTTATCGTCAACAGAAAATGCTCGTCAGATTGATTAACTTTTGCTCAGGTACCATTTCCATATTACTTATAGTTCAGCTGTTCTGTTATGGTTCTTTATCAGGTGTTCCAGTTTTCAAAATCAATTATAGCCTTTATGTTTCCCAGGCTTAATAGCTATACAACAATAAAAGTTTCATTCAAATCTGTCCAGTAGTTTTTGCGTGAAACGCGTACATACATACAGACTGATAGACAGACAAACAGACAAGAAATTCCAAAAAAATATTTTTGCTTTCTATTATTCTTTTTAAGTGTCCCTCTATCCATTTCAGTCTAAAATACTAAATGTACAGACAAAATATTTTTACTGTTTTATTAGGTATATGTATAGATATCAAAATTTTTGAAACAGTTTCCGTGATTTTCAGCTGAAACCTGAAACGTGACGAAAAATTACTGTAATGATTTCAAAAACAGTTATATTCTCCTTAGATGAAGCTCGGGGATGTATACTCGATTATAAATCACTTACTTTGGATAAAGTAGGTAGTCGTGGACATTGGCGTAAAAGAGTTGGCAGCCGGATGTACATACGTAGCTCTTTCGAGATCTAAACGGTTTACAGATATTATATTTGATCCAGGTTTTGATTATATCCGCTTGGAAAAAAATAAAAAAATGAAGTTGTTGCAGCTCAGAATAGATGAAGAAAAAAGGTTGGAAAATCTGTTCTACTCAACCGCGCAATAACTGAATAATGTAATGCGTTGCGCCTTACATTTTTGTTTTAACAGAATCCCGTATTTTACTGAAAATTCTAATTGGTTCAGTAAATTTACGTTCTCATATTTTTAATAAATAACAACCGCGAGGTCTACGTTCGCGGCGAACCACTAGTTATAAAAATGCAAGAATTTTTTTTTTATATAAAAATTGAAAAATGCTAATGTCCAAATAAAAAATCTCAGCCCCGCCGCTCACAAGTTTGCGGCCCACAAATCGGGGTCAATGTATTTGTTTACGGTCCCCAGGGACTCACAATTATGCTCTCGTTTTATACCCCTACACTGCTCAGGGTTGTAGTCGTAATTTTTGTAGTCATTCATTTGACATTTTACTAAGCAATGCAACAAAAAAGACTGACAGTTGGGTCTACGATTTAGAAATGTATGAATAGATTCATACATAGATATTATCACGCCTTTTTCCCGTGGGGGTAGGCAGAGACTAGCGATTTCTATTCTTCTTCTTCCTTTAGCGACTCTTCATTACTAGAGGTCCCCCGTCAGTTTCGCAAACTCTTCTCTGTTCATCGCTATGCGAAACAACCCTTCAACGGTTTGTATGAGCTATGACAAATTTAATTTGAATTTGATAAATTTACGGCAAAGTCAAATCAACTTGATACCTCTTCGCGTTTCTGAGAAGAAGGTCTTAACAGACATATGGACAGACAGACAAACTGATAGACAGTTATATACACGGATAACAAACGACATTAAAACTATATGCAAACGACCTAAATTTTAATAATAAACAAAAGTTATTGTCTTTCAGCGAAATGGTTATTCTTATTTTCACAAAAATGTATAAGTAACAAGTTTTTATGATGAATATGCATTTCTCAGTAAATTTTGATTTTCATTGTCAATAAAAAATATATTACGAAAATCCTTAAAAAATGGCAACCCTGGCACATAGAAAGTTAACTTTACGGCTTGCAATTTTCCAAATGGCATTTTTTTTGGTCAACATTGTAGTGTAATTTCATTTGTAACAAGTTACGGAGCTCAGTGGATACGTAGCTGTTTGGAGTTCTTCGTTTGTTTGGGTAATTTGTACTTCTTTCTTTATACCTTGGCTTTAGTACCGATAGCAGCGCGAGGTACTGCATATTGAACTTTATAACATGGCAATAACTGTTAGATTGGAATGTATTGATATGGTTTACAGATTTAATCGTCGAAGGACTTTCTTTTTACTCGACTACGGCGAAAAGGGGGGTTATTAGGTACGAAAGAAAATTTTCAATTAAAAAAAAATTTTTTTTTTTTAGGTACAACATCAAATGCACACCATCCAAAACAAATTCATTATATTCAACTTTTCCATGTAAATTTAAATTTCCCCACGAATGAAAAATCCATCCAGACAGACATGACAAGTGCACTTGTCATGTCTGTCTATGTTTTTAAAAAAGTCATGACTTTTTTAAAAACATAGTTTCTCTTCCTGTCGATATTTTCGCCAAAAATTGTGTTGCTTCCCTTGTAGTTATTTAATTACAGGTTAATTTTATTGTCTTTAAATAAATCGTTCGTTTACGAGCTTTACATTACTTAAAATAAAAAATGTAAAAACTTTAAAAAAAGCTTTTATTGTTACTCTCAACAAAACCATATTGTAGAAATGCATTACAAATAACTATTCCGCCATCTTGGATGTATTGGATTTAGAATGACTTCACATACCATATCATGCATTGTCATCCAAATTAAACTTGTGTACAAAATTTCAGCTCAATCGGTTGAAGATATCTACTTCAAAATTGAGTTCTAAGATTCCACTCGAAGTAACATACTTATATACATTGCAAGTTAAATAAAAGCTTTTAAAATTAAAATACGTCAATCTCATTTCCACTAAAAGCCCACTATCTGCTAAGCGTGACCTTCAAGTCTTACGACTCTTAGCTCTGTCTATCCCGTAAGGGATCCGTAAGGGATATCCCGTAAGCCGTGGTACTGTATCTGTACCTCAATCTTATTATCTATTATTATTTCATATTGTCGCCCGCGGCTTCGCCCGCGTGTGTTTTGGTAAGATGAAAAATCTTTGTGTTCCAAATAGCCCGGGAAGTAGTGTCATCCAATGTATGGAACCTGCAAATTTTGGTATCGGAAGAATTCACTTGGCACAGGTGTTATATACATGAAGTTAAGCTAATTTAGCCCGGTAGCCTTCCACCCCCCCCTGGTGGGTAGGTAGGGGGGGCATTCAAAGGTACACGCCGCCGCGCTTTAGTTAAAAAATCATATCAGCTTATATTTACCTACCACCTCGAGTTTGGTGTCATTTTCTAGTAAATCAGGCATGAGGAATTCATTTTTGAGACATTTAGTATATAGTTTAATAGAAAAAAAGGAAAATATTGACGAAAATATCAAAATCAGTTTGTTATTTTTTTTATTCAACTGTCAATATTTTTGAAAATCCTTAATTTTGTGCAAATAAAAAAATACTATATTAAAGGATATTTATCTAGCTTTAAAAAAATATATACTTTAATATATAAAGTTATCATAGATGTTTCTGAAAAAAATCGGACATGGTACGTGGCGGTGCCTAGGAACTTTTACAGTAGTCTAGTTTCTCATCCTTTTGTTGACATATTAATTTGGTTTTATATGCAAAATATACAGAATATGTACTTTACTTAGTTATTGACTGTTACTTATGGTCTGATGAATAAATAATAGTATTTTTAGGGTTCCGAAGTAAACATGGAACCCTTATAGTTTCGTCATGTCTGTCCGTTTGGCTGTCCGTCCATCTATCCGAGACTTAGCTCAGAGACTATTAATGCTATCAAGTTGTAATTTGGTATAGATATACATATTAATTACGCGGATAGAAATGTAGAATAAAATCATGAAAAAAAATTTTTTTAGGGCATTTCCCCTACGGCTAAAGAGGGGATGATTTTTTTTTATCTCGATTATACCATCGTGTGGGGTATCATTTGATAGGTTTTTCAAAAATATTATGAGTGTGTGAACATCATATTTTGATTTAGGGATCCGTTTGTGAAATATTTGACTTTAAAGTGCAAAATTTTGTTAAGAGTCAAGTGTCCCCCCTTTCGAATAGGAAAATAGTTGTCGGTGGATACGGAAAAAAGTCATGATACGTAGTAAAGATAATGAATTTAAAAGGAAAACTATCACTATTATGTAGGCTTTACACTTTAACTAGTAATGGACGATAAACTTACAAAATCGATTTTAGTATGAAAAATATCTGTACGAACATACATATTTCATTGAATATGATGGTATGGTATATATATATATATATATACATTGTATTATAGTCATTAGTTAAATAAAGCTGGGAGTTAATTTGAGTTGATGTATCCACATTTGTACAGAGTAGGCAGGCACCTTCGGAACTCTACAATGGTGGTTCGATACGGACTTGACCAATTATTTTATTATATTACCGACATTTTCCACCACAGTGGCATAATTTTGGTTCATTTTAATTGAATTTTGACAGCTGCACCTAACACCGCACCGTGGCTTGCACCGAATCAGTTCACAACAAGCAGTAGCAGCAACTGGTGCAATAGTCCACTTTGGTTTCCATTTATTTAATTCCATTTCCTATCCCAAATCCGCAAGTGCGCTGTTCTCTAAAAAATACTGACAGCTAGAGAATGTTCCGCCGATGGAAGCCAGTTCTCGGCTGCATCTCCTAAGAGCTGTTTACTAGGGTGTGCATGTAGAGTGTGCTGTGCATTGTGGACTCCTACTTGTCAGAAAGGCACGTCGAGTACCCAGGGAAAGACGGATGGCGATGCTGGGAAATGTCATGTGGCGTTCCGCATCCCATGCCCTATGTTTTTATCGTCCTAGACATGCACCGCCAGAAAATGCGAGCATAGTGGTAGGTGGGGTCAATATCGCTATTGGTGGAACTATGAAGTACCTCGCCTGAATGAACCCTAGAACTATGAAGCCTAATCCTGGATGCCAAATGGAAGTTCTCCGATCATTTCAAGAATATGGCTCCGAAACTCTTGAAATCGGCATCTGCGTCGTCCAGGATACTGCCTAATAGGACCCAACAGACCCGCGCGACGCCTCTATACTGGTGTCGTACGGTCGATGGCATTATATGGAGTCCTAATATGCGCAGATGATTTAAAAAAGGAGAGCATAATGTTGTTGCGTAGACCCCAGAGGGCTATCTGTACAATACGAGGATATCGCACAGTTTCTGCAGACGCTGCTTGTATTCTTGTTGGGTCCTTGCCATGGGATCTAGAGGCAAAAATTCTTTCTGGGGCTTTTTATGGCGTGAAGAAAATCGCGCCCTAGGTCACAATAAAGCATAGATATTCAGCGAGACTATAATGCCAAAGAAAGAAGAGGCAGAGCAACAACGAGAAGCTCTGTCGGCCGGGCCGGAGAAGAAGGGCCTATGCCCATCTTATGCCCCCTTGATAATGGCTGGCGATGGACCTGGTAATCGGTCCATCGTCCGCGTTTTTAAGAGGCTATTATTTAAGGCAGGCGGAGTAATTATACTCAATGCAGGGTGACATTTGAAGGTCACTGCCATGGCTGGAGAGTGTGGAAGATTGGTGGTAACTCCACCGTTCCCACCTCTTCTGTATTGGTATGTAGAGGCACCGGGGTGTTTTTAGTGGGTCCAAGTCCCACATGCCGCTTCACTGCTCGACTGTCGAGAAGTGAAGCGGTATGCGAAGGTATTTTCACATAGCATTTTCACCACATTGACAAAATTTTGCACTTTAAAGTCAAATATTTCACAAACCGATCCCTAAATCAAAATATGATGTTCACACACTTATAATATTTTTGAAAAACCTATCAAATGATACCCCACACGATGGTATAATCGAGATAAAAAAAAATCATCCCCTCTTTAGCCGTAGGGGAACCGCCCTAAAAAAATTTTTTTTTCATGATTTTATTCTACATTTCTATCCGCGTAATTAATATATATATCTATACCAAATTACAACTTGATAGCATTAATAGTCTTTGAGCTAAGTCTCGGACAGACGGACGGACAGCCAAACGGACAGACATGACGAAACTATAAGGGTTCCATGTTTACTTCGGAACCCTAAAAATTCTATTATTTATTCATCAGACCATAAGAGACAGTCAATAACTAAGTAAAGTACAAATTCTGTATATTTTGCATATAAAACCAAATTAATATGTCAATAAAAGGATGAGAAACTAGACTACTGTAAAAGTTCCTAGGCACCGCCGCGTACCATGTCCGATTTTTTTCAGAAACATCTATGATAACTTTATATATTAAAGTATATATTTTTTAAAAGCTAGATAAATATCCTTTAATATAGTAATTTTTTATTTGCACAAAATTCAGGATTTTCAAAAATATTGACAGTTGATTAAAAAAAATAACAAACCGATTTTGTTATTTTCGTCAATATTTTCCTTTTTTTCTATTAAACTATATACTAAATGTTTCAAAAATGAATTCCTCATGCCTGATTTACTAGAAAATGACACCAAACTCGAGGTGGTAGGTAAATAGAAGCTGATATGATTTTTTAACTAAAGCGCGGCGGCGTGTACCTTTGAATGCCCCCCCTACCTACCCACCAGGGGGGGGTGGATGGCTACCGGGCTAAATTAGCTTAACTTCATGTATATAACACCTGTGCCAAGTGAATTCTTCCGATACCAAAATTTGCACGTCATGACACTACTTCCCGGGCTAAAACTGTTTCAGATATTTCGGATTTTCGATTTTTATACGTCTACAGAAAATGTTCATCAGATTAATCAAGTTTTGCTAAGGCGCCATTTCCATATAATATGTTATAGTGTAGCTGGTCTCTTGGAGCTTTTCATCAGATGTTCCATATCTTCAATTTTTATATGTCAGCAGAAAATGCTCATCAGGTTGAACGACTTTTGTTAAGGCACCATTTCCATATTGCTTATAGTTTAGCTGTTCTGTTATGGTTCTTCATCAGGTGTTCCAGTTTTCAAAATCAATTATAGCCTATATGTTGCCCAGACTTTATAGCTGTACAACAAAAAAAGTTTCATTCAAATCCGTCCAGTAGTTTTTGCGTGAAACGCGTACATACATACAGACAGACAGACAGACAGACAGACAGACAAGAAATTCCAAAAATTTTTTTTTGCTTTCTATTATTCTTTTTAAGTGTCCCTCTATCCATTTTAGTCAAAAATACTAAATGTACAGACAAAATATTTTTACTGTTTTATTATATGTATAGATAAGAAATCACTTCACGACGAAAGTTTGACAAGGAATAATCGCGCGAATGAAAGTGACCGTGTCATATACATATATAAGCAAATATACGAAAAAAATACAGACTCATTTCTAAAGATGGACGACGATATTTTTATGTATCGCGTTACACGGTCACTTGATTCCACAGAAATCGGAATAGTATAAGACCATAGAAGTGGCACTGACGCTTGATTTTGACGCCACCAGATATAAATTTCACATGATTCTGAAGCATCTTAGTTAACTCATACGTAATCGGTTCTTATTTCTATACCGCATTCGCAGCAGCCTTCATGTCCGTGACATGGCAGACAACTCTAAGAGTTACCGCCTACGCACAACCACGTATTGCGCAAACTGGCAACATAGGGAGCCACATAGGGAACAAATGCCTGGCAATGCCTCCACCTGTCAAAAGTCCTGGCAGAAGGGCAAACCGCAAGAAGGGCTGGCTTGATGTCGTCAAGAAGGATATGCATACCAATACAAATACAACTAAGGATACCGAATATTGTGCGAAGTGGAGAAGAAAATGTAGGAAATCGGACCCTGGGCTTCGACGCGTACGCTGAGGGTGTAACCGGGAAAGCGCTCAGAAGAGAGAGAAAATCGAATCTAATTTCTGATCTAATTTGAATTTTCAATAACGTATTGCTACTACACTTGTATTTTAACTAGCTGTTGCCCGCGTGAGTTTAACTTAAGCTGGCCATTGACGATCAGTTTTTCGCGTAAAACTAGACGTAAAACCGTGGCGTCACTCCAAAATTTGATCGTGAGTGTAAAATCATCACTCCAGAGTTTTAACTGACGACGCGCCACGGAAATTTTCCGTGACTACCATAAAACCAACGGCGCATCGCGCCAAACTGCCCGTGAGTGTGTGATCGTCATTCCAAGTCGTCAGTTCGCTCGCATCGCCCGCGGTGATTGAGCGTGTTTCTGGAATGATGACTCCTAGACGCTGTGGAGATATTGCAGTTGGAAAATTTAATTCTTCGTAACTCATTCCCGATGCTAATTAACGAAGAGTGGTATAGTCAATCTCTCATGAGGGCTAATAGCTTCTCTCTTAATAGTATCCTGTTTAGCAATATATTGTGGAGTTATATATTTCAAAAGCTTGAAATATGTCGTTTCGTCCATCCTTAAATTATTTTGTCCAGTCATTTGGTTCTAGCGATAACTCAATTAACAAATTGACGTGATTGAATTGATTCCTTTTCACACGACTGACCAAAAAAGGAGTGTTATGTTTTCAGGGTTCATGTATGTATGTAAGTTTTTTTATTTCACCATAAGTCCTAAACGGCTTAACAGATTTTGATGTGAGATATTTTTAGATTTCTTGCAGCCCTCCGAGTGCCATAGGCTATGTGAGTCAGTGTGACCGTTTTAAAATTTTACAAAATACCAAAAAATTGTCCGGTCAATACTAATAAATACTAAAAAGCAAAATTCAAATAGGTATACCAAAATTGTACTAACATTTTTTTTCAGAAATATGCTACGCAAAATACTCATTTCAATAACAAATCCGAATAAACGTTTTAATTTTATTTTATTTTTTAATAATTAGCTTGTTTAAGCCCATAATAGGTCACCCCTTCAGCCCGGCCGATCGAAAACTGAAGAGCCGGCGTGACGCCAGTGAGTGGGGAATTCTAGTAGGCCTAAAACCATTTGGAGTGATGCCACAGTTTTACGTCTAGTTTTACGCGAAAACTGATCGTCAATGGCCAGCTTTAAGCTGGCCATTGACGATCAGTTTTTCGGGTATCAGGTATCAGGTATACCAAAATTGTACTAACATTTTTTTCAGAAATATGCTACGCAAAATACTCATTTCAATAACAAATCCGAATAAACGTTTTAATTTTATTTTATTTTTTAATAATTAGCTTGTTTAAGCCCATAATAGGTCACCCCCTCAGCCCGGCCGATCGAAAACTGAAGAGCCGGAGTGACGCCAGTGAATGGGGAATTCTAGTAGGCCTAAAACCATTTGGAGTGATGCCACAGTTTTACGTCTAGTTTTACGCGAAAAACTGATCGTCAATGGCCAGCTTTAGATGAAAAATCTTTTTGTGTTCCAAACAGTAGTAACCTAAACTCCAGTACTCAACATTGCAGCCATTTGGTTATCCCGTGTCCCGCGGGAATATATATTGATGAATGGGAACAGATGTTCCAAATCTTCAATATTTATACGTCAGTAGAAAATGTTTATCAGGGTGAACGACTTTTGCTAAGGCCCCATTTCCATGTATGTAATAGTGTAGCTGGTCTCTGAGAGTTCTTCATCAGATGATCCTGATCTTCGATTTTTATACGTCAACAGAAAATGCTCATCAGGTTGAACGACTTTTGCTAAGGCGCCATTTCCATATTACTTATAGTTTAGCTGTTCTGTTAAGGTTCTTCATCAGGTGTTCCAGTTTTCAAAATCAATTATAGCCTATATGTTGCCCAGGCTTAATAGCTATACAACAAAAAAAGTTTCATTCAAATCCGTCCAGTAGTTTTTGCGTCAAACGCATACAAACATACAGACAGACAGACAGACAAAAAATTCCAAAAAAAATTTTTTGCTTTCTATTATTATTTGTACCTAAGTGTCCCTCTATCCATTTCAGTCAAAAATACTAAATGTACAGACAAAATATGTTTACTGTTTTATTATAGGTATGTATAGATGCATAGAAGATGAGCGTCAGAGAGATATTTATTGCCATTTCTAGTTGTATTATGCTATTCCGATTTCTGTGCTTGGCACAGTTAGGGACAAAAAATCACATGTCATTCTCTGACAGTGACATACTGACTGTTAAAGCTTTTTACATGTAGGAGCAAAAATTTTGTGCGATGTGCATGAAAGTGAGTTCATTATAAATGTATACATATTTTATTTGGCTTTCATATAAATAGGTATATAATAAAAAAATAATTTCGGTAATCAGCCCATCATAGGCGGAGAAATCGGCGAACATACCTATATCCTCCTCCTTTTTTGGGAAGTCGGTTGAAAATAGGAAAAATCGAAAAACAAGTGATATTAAACAGAATTAGAAAAAAGGTAATCGCAGCCTTTATTTCAAAACAAAATATTCATACAGTCTCTTAAATTCTATCACTTACCTCAAAAACTGATCATAGTCCTGATAATTATGCATATATAGACGGATGATAATCTGGACTTTGATATACCTTCATAATATCGAACACAAAAATAGGCATTGGTTAATAGACTTCTGAAATTAGTTAACTATATAGCGCCGACACGTGTCGTCACTATATTCTGGTAAGATATTTTATATTATTTTAGGTGTATCTTGAATATTAACCTAGCATAATCCTAATTATAACTAATATTATAAATGCGAAAGTGAGTTTGTTTGTTTATAATTATTTGTTTTTTACCTCTTCACGCTTTATCTACTGAACCAATATTCCTGAAATTTCACATACACATAGTAAGAGTACTGAGAAGGACATAGGGTACCTTTTATCCCGGGAAAAAGTACTGTTCCCGTAGGAAATTCACGCGTACGAGGCCGCGGGCAAAAGCTAGTATTACATAATCTGTAATATCAAGTAACTACTGAAACAATTTATTACTAACACTACCTACTCAGTTGATTTAATTTAGTTAATTTACCGTTTCTAACAAGCAACAAGAGCTTACTTAAACCATAATTAATTTGAATTGCCAATAAATTTAAATTAAACTATCTAGTTAATAAATACTTTTTGCTTATAGCTTTGCTCGCTTGAATGTCATTTTTCACCTCCTTAGGGGTATATAATTAAAAAAAGCTTTATAAAAAACCGCTTGCTACTAGCTGCGCCCCTGAGGGACAAAATGTACCCTATGTCCTTTTAGTACTCCTAACTATGTGTATGCAAAATTTCAGGAAGATTGGTTCAGTAGATACAGCGTGAAGATGTAACAAACTAACAAACTCACTTTCACATTTGTAATTTTGTTGTAATTTGTCTACATTTCAAGTTTCTACGCTCAGCTTTTTTGGTCTTTGTTGATATGTCAGTCAGCATCTATGTATAATTAGACAGTTACTTGTTACCCGTCATTAGAACCTATAAATATCAAATAGGTAAGAACACAGTATAAATATTTATATATGTTTAAATTTTAATCCAAGATCCTTTTTGGGTTTTCGAGCCATCGAAGTAAGTAAATTTTAATAGTACCTAAATTGTATTAATATTCAACTCTAAAGATATTAACACCCGTATTTACAAACGTTACTTGGACGGTTCATAGTGCCTGTCAGCACACAGGGACTCAAAAACCTATTCATAAACGATACTTGAGGGACAAACGTCACTGCTCGTCCAATAGAAAGGCTTGCCATCGGTAACGCACTGAAAAATGCCTCACTTCGCATGTCGACTTCGCAAGTATTGTTTGTGAAAACGGGTGTATATCTGCCAAATTTTTATTCTATTATCATTTAATACGAACGTTAACCAATTTTTTTGCCCAATTCCTAGGCGAGATTTCAAGTCGTGTCACATAAACCTCTATTATCATTCGGTACAAAACTAACCCAACTTTTTTCCACCACTAGAGAGCATCCTGGGGCGCGTTATACTGTAATTGACTTGACAGTAAAAGTTATGAGGCAACGGCGTCGCTCCGGCGCCGCCGGATATCAGCCCCCCCACTTTTCTTAACCCCCTCTTTCTTGCCGGATATGGGCGTACTGTACGCAAAATAGATGTTGCGATTGGGGTGTTTTGTACAAATACCGTGTCGGTATGTTTATTTAATGTAAACAGTAAATGTTGCATTAAGAAGGTTTTGTTATGTGAGCAAAATAGATTATAAAAAAATACATTTGAATTTAAGAAGCCAAATTCATTTTGACAGCTGTTTGAAAAGGAGTTTGTCTTAGTTTTCGGTCATATATTTTCGTGTGTTTTTTTTTTAAGAACAGGGGTAACAAATAAAAAGAAGTTAGAAAACGTAAAATATAGGTATGGAATTAATATAGGGCCGCGTGGTCGATCCGAAGGAGATATTTTTTTTCTCATTTGCCTCAGATTTCAACTTGTGGATTTACTGAGATTTATAGATCTCACTGACTTTAACCATATTCATCATAACAGTAAACATTTTTCCTTCAACTTTTACCAACATACAATAAACTGTTATAGTAGTCACTATATTTACTACTAGCTGTCGCCCGCGGCTTCGCCCGCGTGAGTTTCGCTTAGATGAAAAGTATTTTTGTGTTCCAAACAGTTTCAGATGTTTCGGATCTTCGATTTTTATACGTCTACAGAAAATGCTCATCAGATTAATCAAGTTTTGCTAAAGCGCCATTTCCATATATGTTATAGTGTAGCTGGTCTCTTGGAGTTATTCATCAGATGTTCCAGATCTTCAATTTTTATACGTCAGCAGAAAATGCTCATCAGGTTGAACGATTTTTGTTAAGGCGCCATTTCCATATATGTTATAGCGTAGCTGGTCTCTTGCAGTTCTTCATCAGATGTTCCAGATCTTCAATTTTTATACGTCAGCAGAAAATGCTCATCAGGTTGAACGACTTTTGTTAAGGCACCATTTCCATATTTCTTATGGTTTAGCTGTTCTGTTATGGTTCTTCATCAGGTGTTCCAGTTTTCAAAATGAATTATAGCCTATATGTTGCCCAGGCTTAATAGCTATACAACAAAAAAAGTTTCATTCAAATCCGTCCAGTAGTTTTTGCGTGAAACGCGTACATACATACAGACAGACAGACAGACAGACAGACAGACAGACAGACAGACAGACAAGAAATTCCAAAAAAATTTTTTTGCTTTCTATTGTTCTTTTTAGGTGTCCCTCTATCCATTTTAGTCAAAAATACTAAATGTACAGACAAAATATTTTTACTGTTTTATTATATGTATAGATTTATTTATTCGCTTTTCAGCCGGATTGGTCGAGCATTGCTATGGACAGGAATAGGTGGAAGCAAGTGGGGGAGACCTTTGCCCAGCAGTAGGAAAACATTGGTTAAAAAAAATCTCTATAATTATTAATTAATTATCGCCGCTGCCGACCGTACGACTAGAGAACTCATTGTAAAGATCTTCCGATGAACTCACAAAAACTTATTCGACGAAGAAGCCAGTCATTTATTTTTATACGCCACTATTGTTTAGTCATTTCTCATTCAGCCTTGGTTGCCCTTCTGTGTAGTAAATAATCACCAGAAGGGCCATCTAAGCAGGCTAATATCAGTGTTAAATGGACGTTGTATGACAGAATAATTTTCACATTAACAAAAGGGACCAAGGCAACTATTTATGCAACTTATGACGTATTTATTGCCAGTGATAAAATCATTATAAGTTTTTTTCTTGATATTTTTGTATCATACACTATAATACACATAGAAAAGCAAAATTGCAGGAAAATTTTGTTCTTCTAATTATATGCTGTATATAAAGCAAATTGTATGTTTGTTTGTTTGTTTTTCTACATATTGGTAGTATTGCAGACCTAGTTAGTATCTGATAAAATTTAGAAGCAAAAAATGCGATTATTTATCACTCAAGAGATTACCTTCTGTTATATGGTGCCTCCTACTATGTGCCTAGTTTCGCGTCCACACCTATTATCTCCAAAAGTACGTATTTATTGTTTTACGCTACGATTTTATTTGTTTTCTTCTATTTTGTTTTTGACATAGAAAAGTTTGTAATGGGATGTTGTTAGATCTTTTGGAAATGAAAAAGCGTGATAAGATTGAAGGGATTCAACTTAAGCCATTTTTGATTTTTTTATTTGTTGAGGATATCTCTAACTGATAGAAGTTATTGGATAAGTATCCTTAATTTTGAATTTGACGTTCATGGTTATTATTTATAAAAAAAAATTGGGATAACGAGGTTGCTGAACGTAGAAACGTAAAATTTTGCAGAAAAAATCTTTAAATTGCGTGACCTACATGAGAATAAGAAAAGATTTTGCACCAGAGCGCGAACTCGAAGTGCTTTGCTCTTGCTTTTTGCCAGTTTCCCCAGTTTCGGAACATAATTGTCTTTATTTTAAATTGCAACCCTAAAAGAATTAAATTGATGAAAGACTAAATTCACGCGGGTGAAGCTAAGGGTAAAAGCTAATATATAAAATTAATAAAAATCAAGACGGATCAGAATGACTCTGGTAACAGGCTGAATAATAAATCCAATCTAAAAATCACAAATATTGAGTTGGCAGTAAATTAATTTCGAGTGTTATAACACAACGATATTATATTTTATTTCATATACATAATATAGATAAATATCTGCAACCCAGGTCAATTTGAAAAATATCCATATTTTCCATCCTGGCCTGACCTGGGGTCGAACCTGGTACCCCCTAATAGGCAAGGCCTTTACCACTGCGCCACAGAGGCCGACGATAAAAGGCTATAGATTAAACAGTTTCATTATCTGAACCGTTTTAACAAACAGGACAACAATAATTTGGACGGCAAAAATATGTGTCCAATATAAAAAGATAGAGGATATTCGAGGTACCTCCGCTACCACTAATGAAACATCGTTTATCATTGTGACTGCCAAATAAAAGCTCGAATTTAAGACGTGGTACAATATCATAAGCGACAGAGTGTTGGTAATTGACGCACAAAATTACAAAGTTACAAGTAAATTATTAAAAAAATAAAACACGACTGACCACTCACATAGCCTGTGTCACTCCGAGGAATGCAAGGAATTTAAAAATACCTCTCACATCAAAATCTGTTAAGCCGTTCAGGACTTAGGATAATTTTTTCACCTTATGACGGTCTATAAAACGGCCAAGCCACAAACTTTGACTAAGTTAAAGAGTTTATGAAGTTAGGCCTTGTAAAGTTATGGCGTGTAGAGTAAGAATGTGTGTATTTGATTTTGGGATAATGAGTTTCAGTTGGTTTTCGTACATGAATTTCTTACTTAGATGGCTCGACGACCCAAAGAGGATCTTGGCCTCCTTAGAAGAAGCTTTCACTCCTATCGTTCTGCGCCCCTTTCTTGTACAGAGCGTATAAGGGACGACCAAGCGGTAAAATCGCTTCCGCCTGTACCTTGAACCGGACACCAAACCTCGATCCAGAGTGCTCGCTATAACTTTAATTAGAGCTCAGCGCAAAGAAAACAAACGGACGAGGTGGACTTGTAGAAAAATAGCCGAGTTCCACGGAACAACTTGATAAAGAGGAACTATCTGTAACTTGACAGCAGTTTATGACGTCATACTTTCTGTTGATGGCTTTTTCAGTAGTAAAAAAACTTATTTCAGAACAATGAAACTTGAATCTAAATTTGAATAAATCTTAGCTACGGATTTCTGAACAGACAGAAGGCAATTATGGCGCTAAATTTTTATCAATCAAAATTAATAAATAATTAATTAATTCTTAAATTTAATAATGCTAAAGAGTAGCTTTGTTTGTTCATGACGGCTGATATCTGAAACATTTGATAGATGGATAATTAAGTAGTCCAGGATTGCCTCCCGTAAATACAAACTTATTTAATAATGAGATCAGGCTTGGAATATTGTTTGTTTGCTATCTCAAATTTGGTAAAATTTGCTAAGTATATAGTTGGAGCTACCAACTTTTAACAAATTTTATGGCATGGTACCATAGATTTAGAATATACTCGTAAGCATGGTACCAATGAGAAAGCAATTGTGAGAAAGCAAAAATGATTTGAGCAAAACCATGTTTGAGAAAAAAAAAAAAACTAACTCCATGATACCTACTAATAAACACATTGTTACAAAAACCTGATACCTTTAGCACATTTTACATTAACCATAAGGTTTTCCAATAAGCTGATACATATTTATCGACATGTAACCTAAAGGGTTGTTCGCGCCCCTAATACATATTATCAGTTTCCAATTTGGGGGTATCACGTGGGCTGCAGCTGGCGGCGCGTTCGTGACCCTTTTCTCCTAAACTAACATGCTTATTACACACACATTGGTTGGTTAGTAATAACACGTCGTTGTAAAGAAGTATTTTTTAATGTTCCGTTTATAAAAAGACTTACTAAATCCATAAAATTGCACGAGTCATTGTTACTTATTTAAATAAAGTCATTTATACGTTTGACATTAATGTAATCAATTGGTCAAAATTGGACTTCTGTTCGGATAACAATCTGCAAAAATCTCAAAATAAACCGCATTTGATAGACTGTAAAAATAGTCAGTATCTATTTCTATTAACACGTCGAAATACATAAAGGAACTTAATGGACTTTATGGATTGACATCTGAAATAGATGATGCATTATTATTATTATTTATAAAATTACTCGTAGATGAGAATCGTAAGATCGTAGTGTGCTGTATCAGGGGGCACGGCAGTGCCCCCGCCAAGTCGAGCGCGAAGCAAACACTGCCGTACCATCCTTTACTGGAACCATTTCGCCGCATTTTCAGGCCCCTATTTGAGAACCTCTGGATAAGACCAGAACGAAGAAATTTTCGTCATCCAGTAAGCTATAATCACATACTTAAAATCCAAAATTTCAAGTCTGTAGGTCATTTAGTTCCGAAGTTAAGCGAAAGCAAAGTTTCGCATTTTCGACACTCACTCACTCACTCATGATCATCAAAATAGAACTAGTACTTCCCATAAACTCAGAGAGCTGAAATTTGGTACAGAGTTAGGTTTTAATGGCCACATAAAGGGAAAACTATAAAAACTAGGATAATCGAAGATCTGGAGAACCTGGTGACCCTGATTAGAAAACACAAGAGCCCAACCAAACTATTAGAGATCGACATACCGCCTTTACAAAAAATATTCAACTTGATGGGCCGCTTCATTTTATGTCAAAAATCGAAGGTCTGAAGTATCTCATGAAGAACCCTCAGCTGGTCTCAGCTGTATTAGAGATTACCATATCTCTATGGCAACGCCCCCTTCTATTGCTATATAGAAAAATCGACTGTCATTGCAAAAGTCCAGCGTAGAGGGACACATCTTCTTATTTAATTCTACTTCTACTTACAGAAAAAAGCTATTATTCATTGGACGAGTTTTTTAACGATAAAAGCATTGACATTCCCAAATAAATTGTACTCGGACATTCGTTATATACTATTTTATCTTGTACTATAAATTCTTTGACTATTACAATTATCGTATCAAATTTCTATCAAATTATCTATTTGACTTCATTATAAATTGTAATACTCAATTTAAATTAACACCTAATCACAAATTTCTTATTATAAATCCGCCTGCCGTTCCATCTTTCTACATTTGCTAATACCCGACAGGGTTCATATTGTACCTACTCCAACCAGTTACTGTACTAGTAGTTATAACTGAATGTATGATATGAAACGCAATAAATGAATTGAATTGAATTGAAATTAATCTAGCCTATAGCGTCCCACTTTTGAGCGAATGTCTCCCCTTCTGCTTAATCATAATAAAAGAGTAATTACATTTTTATTCGTTTTATTACTACCATAATAATTACATTTTTATTTTTAGTGCTTCTTCATCTAAGTATTAGTTTTAGTGCTTCTCCATCGGATTCTGTCCTGGGCAATGCACTTTGCTTCCGACCAGGAGAGAACGACTGCCTTTCCGCTGCAACGGTACGCCGCCGCCAGGTTTGCTTGGGTCGACCAACTTTTCTCTTGTCCTGTGTAGTATATGGGTCTCTTCGAAGCGTGTGGCCGATCTATAGCGTTGTACATTTCCCAGAGCTCACGTTTGGAGATGATATCTGGCCAGAAAATGCCAAGTATTTGCCATACGCCTTACCTCTATAATACGTTATAATGCCAAGTATTTGCCATACTCGTTACCTCTATAATACGTAATAACCGTACATATTCATCGGGATATTGTACCAAGTTGTATTTCGATTGTACTTAAAAGACAAATTTTTCGTTGTCGTGTCTGTTTTCATTTTGCTTTTAAGAGTTGCCCGCTTCTTCAAAAATTACCCTAAGTTCAGTATGAAAAATTGAAAATATTATGCCTCCTAATGCTTGATGACGAAAATAAGGTTATCAACTTGCATGAGGCCCCAATTGTGTCGAAAATTGGTAATGATGATGGTAGTTTATATGATATTGTTACATTTAAATTGTCAAAGTGCTGAAGAATGAATGAAAAATAATCACAAGTATATTTTGACCCTTAATTTAGAGCTAAATCCCTCAATTTGATAACACTGATCAAGTGTCAAATAAAAAAATCCCTACATATCAAATTAACAAACGAAATATTATTTACTTTTATTTGGGGTAAGCCACAAGTTGGAAACCCTGCTCGTGATAGGCCAAGAATGACATACAATAACCATTTTTTTAAATTTATTAGATCTCTGGTTTTTAGAACACTGGCTGTATTATTGCATGGGAAAAATAAAACTTCGATGAAGTTCTTATTTTTTCCTTGGAATCGAGCTAATTTTCAGTTATTCTTTACAATATTCCATGGAAGTAATAAGTACTTTGTACAACAAAGTACTTACTACTTCCATGCAATATTCTGTGGAATAAATTTCTAGAACATAGACATAGGAAAAAAAATCAATTAAAGATTTTTTTGCTAGCTCTATGGTCTAAAATTCTAGTAACCAATTTTCATGGGTATGGTACTTATGGTTCATCTCATAAATGTTGATTTCAAGAGTATAAAAGCTCAAGCTTCAGCGATCACCGAATACAACCGGCTTAGGCGTAAATACCGCGCCGATCTTACAGAAATTAAACGGTCTAAACCGTCTAAAAGATTAAATAATGAACACGAATGGGCAATACGAAAAACTGTTGCTTACTGTACAAGAATCAGAACCGGAAAAAAAGAAAAGAAAGATTTGTAATAATAATAAAACTACTCCTAAAAAGAAAAAAACTGTGTCAAATAAGAAAATTTAATAAAATAAATCAATATGTCCACGTTCTACAAAAAGAAGTGAAATCCCACCAAAAACATTCTGTAAAAAACTAGCCAAGTCTCGATGGAGCTGTTTGTTTATCTCTAAAAAGTAATGAAATCTAGACAAAGTCGTTCCAAGTCTAAGGTTCCTTACTGCGATTTCTTTATTATTATATTTAATGTTGTGTGACTTGGCCGTTGAACATTCTTTATACATTAGTGGCTTTATCAAGCCTACAATTGACTGGTTATTGAATCAACGTTTTCCAAGTGGCAATTTTCCATCGTCAATGGGTAGCGGTTCTGGCGACAGATTAGTGCAATGGTGTCATGGAGCACCTGGTTTTGTACCCTTGTATACCCTTCAACGGCCAAGTCTCACAACATTAAATATAATAATAAAGAAATCGCAGTAAGGAACCTTAGACTTGGAACGACTTTGTCTAGATTTCATTACTTTTTAGAGATAAACAAACAGCTCCATCGAGACTTGGCTAGTTTTTTACAGAATGTTTTTGGTGGGATGTCATTTACTTCGAACCATATAAAATTACACATGGCGTCGTAGCAGAGACGAGAGGTCGTAGCCGTTTCGTAGCTCATGTGCTACGATTGCTCATATAACCCGTAGCAGAATCGTAGCACTATAGGTGTTCGTAGCAATCGTGCTACGAATTTTATAACTCGTAGCATTATCACGTACAATGAGCACTACATGAAACCATCAAAATTCATAACAAATTCGCTGTTATTACCGTCGTATAGAAGATAGAGCTGACTGGGTGTCAATTAATATAGTGTGTTGACTGTACATAAAGTCTTTTTTTGTCTTCATGATGAAATTTTGTTTCGCGATTATTGCTAATATTGTAATATATATTTTTGTATGATAAAAATTTGATGTTGTTGAACAGTTCTCGTTAAACCAATGCCTCTAAATATGTTTCAGTTAAAAAATAATTTAAAACTAATAAGCTGGTGCCTATCAAAGGTAAGGTTGTCATTAACGACGTGATTAATCTCTCAACATTAAAATAAGTGAAAAACTTGAGACTTTTTTCTTAGAAAGTATATTCGTTCGGATATATTTGAAAAGAAAAAGGTAATAATTAATTACCATGTTTTGGTCTTTTTAATCTTTAGAAAAAATAAACTAGCTACCTTCTGGTTACCGGACGGCCGCAGAGGACGAGGTAGACCTAGAAGGAGATGGCGGGACGACATAGACAATTTCTTATCTGAGTGGCCACAAATTGCGCTATAGAGAGACGAGTGGAAGATAAAGGGGGAGGCCTTTGCCCAGCAGTGGGACACAAGACCTATAGGCTAGTAAAAAAATAATAATAATAAAAAAAAAATTAAAAGAAAAAAACATACCTCTCTTTTTGATTTTTCTAGTGATATTTTGTATTTTTCTTATGTGTATATGCAATAAAGAGTTTACAAACAAACAAACATGCATAATGAAGTTGCTGGCACGGTATATACTTATCTAGAAAAAATAAATTGGATGCTGTCTGACTGATTGGGATATCAACGAAAAGCAGAGAAGTCTACTCACTCAGAGAAGTCACTAAGTAAGGAATTTTGGAAATTCCACCACTAAGGGAATGAAATGGAAAAAAGACGAAATTCACGCGGGGAAGCCGAGTGCAAAAGCAAGTCAACAAATAAATAGCGTGGGCGGATACGGATATGTGAACAAACTCTTGTAACAAAAATAATTCTGCAAGTTACGCAGCGCTCAGACAAAAAGTTCGATAAAGTTGCGGGATCGACGTAAAAAACTATATCGGATGTAAACGAGATCTCATAAATAAACATGCGAAAACTTGGCCAGTTGAGTTTTTACGGCGGTATTCCATAGCCAAGGATGGTCATATCATGCTTACATAAGTTTAAATAAATAAATATTTACCTATGGACAAATCTCACAGATTGAGTTAATCCTAAAGTAAGTTCTTGAACTTACTTTAGTCACACAAGTCTCGACTTGTGTTATAGGATACTAACTCAACGATACTATATTTCATCTATGTATATAACTCAAAGGTGACTGACTGACTGACATAGTGATCTATCAACGCACAGCTCAAACCACTGGACGGATCGGGCTGAAATTTGGCATGCAAGTAGATGTTATGACGTAGGCATCCGCTAAGAAAGGATAAACGCGAGCGAAGCCGCGGGCAAAAGCTAGTAAATACATTATATAGATAAACATCCAAAACCCATGTCAATCTGAAAAGGATCATTTTCCATCTTGACCCGACCGGGGATCGAACCCGGGACCTCCAGTGTGACAGTCCGGCGTGATGACCGTTAGGCTACGGAGGTCATCAGATTGCTAGCCCATCGTTTATGAGAAGAATACTCAGGTTGAAGCCCTTTCCCTTGATTGACTTTTTCTGTGCGGAAAGAGAAGCGGTTTTTCTCCGCTCTCAAATTTATAGGAAAGTAAAAAAAAAACAGATTTTTTTTTCACTGTCTATGTATTAGTTATTATTTTTTCCATGATGTTTTCAAACCAGCATGGATTAAAGATAGGTTCTATAGCGTGTCTCTGGCTGGATTTATTCTCAAAACTTACCAAGTCGAGTTTGTTGAGTTCTTACATCGGCATATGATTCGTGGCTGAGTAAGCAATCAAAAGTTAGTGACGCCTTTGTGAAATATGAGGCCGCGTTGCGCACGAGCCAGTAAAATCGCGGCGGTTTTTAAAACGCTCCGAATTTAAAATCAAGAACATTTTTATAAAGGCTTATCGAAATATATTCTCACTCAGTATCATTGACATACTTCCGTTTAATATACATTTAAAGATTTTAAAGATTTCTAAAACGCTATTTGTCGATCGAAAACCCGATTGTATTGTGAACAAATAATATTGTTACATTTTAGATTTGTATACTTAAGTGAATCCAATCCTATTACGAGTCCTATTTTAATTGTTTGTGAATTTTTGAACGTGTGAGGATATTTGTTACTCAATCGCGCAAAATCTACTGGACGAATATCGATGAAATTTTGTACACGGGTAGAAAAATACCGTTTATAGCTCAAAGGGTACTTTTATCCTGAAACTCCCACGGATACGAAGCCCCGGGGCGCGTTTAGTTTGAAATATTTATTTAAAAATTAAATCACAGACAAAGCCAAAATTATTTTTTCAAACTTCAAGATATAAACTGACAGTGTTTGATGAAAAAAAAAACATACATACATCGAAACATATAACCTCCACCTTTTTTGGGGTCGGTTGAAAAATATGTTGCCCTACCTGAAGAAACGTTACGTTTCTAGCTGCTAGTGCGAAACTTGTCAAACTCCAGCACAATGGGCCACAAAAACAGGGCAATGGGAAAAAATCAAAAATGGTTGTCATGCAAAAAGTGTACGCTGTATAGCGATTTCCTGCGGGAGCGATACCAACTAGAAACTTTATTTTTTGCCGTCCGATTTGGCCGAACTATTCCTTTTTTGATGGATCGAACGTTCGTCGTTGTTGTGTTGATAATCTATGACTGGCTGGTTTATGGGTTTTAGTTTATGCTTTTGAATTTTGATTTTCGATGATCAAATTTTCTTTTAAATTGTAGAGTGCCAGTTATTGTGACTTTCGTATTACCAAAGAAAAAATACATATACGTTATTGATATTTTTTTTAAATTTAGACTAATTTTGACTTCTTATCCTACTCCTCATCAAAAAAGTTACAAAGATTCTGTCCTGTAATGTATGGTGCAATAATGAATTTTACTTACTTACTCTTTGTAAAAGTAAAAAGTATTTGAAAGTGAAAACAAACATGATAAAAAGAAGTTCCTTGCTCACATAAAAACAACTAAATACATATATTTTTAATGTGGTAATGTAAAGTCTTTTGTCGGCTACTTTTTAAATTAAAAATATTTTTTCGAAAAGAAAACAATTTTTCTGTAAAAAGTGCAAGAGACAAACAATATATGTGATACATTCATACATTTTCTTTTTTTTGGACTCTAGTGCTTACAAAATAACAGAAAACACTTTAAACTTATAATCCTGTCTGTCTACATTAATACAGCTCTCATAGCTAAAAATTTTCAAACAATTCATATTTTCCACACTAGCTATTGCACTTGAAAATCACCTTCTACTGTCGTATTACGTCCTTAAATTATTTGCTCTTCATACCACTATTTAAACTAAATTTAAAACACTATGTTTAGCTAAAATATAATTTTATTCATTGAAATAAATTTCAATGTAAATATAATATTGGTACTTAATATATTTTTCACAAAAAATAAAAATCAGTACGCTATGTTAACAAATTCTTTAATATATCGAAATAAAATTAAAAAATGTGTAATTTAGGTGACAGTTTTCAAAAAAACAAATGCCCGGCTAAAATATACTTTAAACCCTTGCAATAAAGTCTAAAGTATGCGAAAAGGTAATGTTGCCAACACGTGTTGTTTCGTTCCCACGTCCGAGCAATCGCGTTCGTGTCACGGCATAACAGAAGCTGTAAGTTGCTAGTTGGGTAAGTGATGGGTACTTACGTATGGGCCAAGTGTGAGTCGGATTTGTGGAATATAGGGTTTCAAATCAAATCAAATCAAATCGATATTTATTTGCAAGAATACAGTTGATAGAAGATGTTACAATTTAACACAGGTACATGTATTCAACCTTAAAGTAAGGCATGCAAAATTTTACATTAGTAGTACACATTAAATCACATTGTCAGTTACATAATCATAATCAAGAATTCAAATATAAAGTATTTTCTCACAGCCATGCAGACAAACCATTGTCAAAGTTCTTCCCATGTAGTTCCTTTATTGAATTTGGGAGTTTATTATATATAATACCCTACCCTACAAAAATAAAACCGTACCCTATGTGTACTAACTATTATTTCCGAATTGGAAACTAGTTTCGAAAATACAAAAAAACCCGGTTTCGGAAACAGAATTATTTTTCTTAATTGATAGTTTCGAAAACAGAAAAAATATTATTATTTGGAAACTAGAAATATTATACGTAATTCGAAACTGGTTTCGACATATTGGTTTCGATAGCGGCCGAAGGGGTACCAGAGGGGCGTAGGCGTAGGGGCAGACTGGGAATGAGATGGCGAGATGACATCGAAAGTTATCTACGGGAGTGGAAGCGGGCTTCACTCAACAGAGAATTGTGGAAGGAGAAAGGGGACTCCTTTGCCCTGCAGTCGGACTCATCTATAGGCTAGGAAAAAAAGGGTTTCGTAATTGTATAGAGAACTGATTATAAAGAGTTTTTTTATAGAATAGTAGTAAAAGCAATAATGAAAAAACAAGTAATGTTCTCAAATTGCATTAACTAATGGTATCGCACGCTACAGTGGTCGGATGACGACTGAAGTCTTTAAGATGTGCAGAACCATGTATTAAGGAACGTACGTAACACATACGAGCTAGCGACCGACTGCTCGACCAAAAAAAAAACAAAGATACGTGTGTCGATTCCCGTCGAGTAGTGTTGGCGATGTCTGCCTATTAGTTCTCATGGTATAGAGTCCCTATAGTAATCTGAGTCGCGCACACACACCATCTTCATGGCTAACAGTAGGTAGGTTGAAACGGTGGTGGCCAAGTGCTAGGGCCCGCCTGTAGCTGCAAAGTCCCAGGTTCGAATCCTATATGAGTTTGAATACCAATCTGACTCATGTACCTATGGTAGTTTTCATCGACCACCATTTGCTTCCGGTGAAGGAAAACATCGTAAGCCTGTAAAACCTGCACTCTGGTTGATGATTATCGGATGCTAAAAATGGTATTCAAAGCCCCGAATATTTTTATAAGACGTATCTAAACTATTTATGGTCTTCACCTAAATATAAAGAGAAATATTTAAAGGTTTTATTTTTGTAGGAAACCCTAAAAAGGATTGTTTGAATGTACAGAGCAAACCAGGTATTGGTATATCGGGTGAATTGGATTTAAGTAGAACATTTGTACGAACAAAACCTATTTTGTTTTGTTTCCATTGTGTAAGTTAAATTTATCTTCTGAAAACAACATTAGGGAGACAACTTTTGTTATTCTTTTTTTACTTAATTCAATTTCTAGTAAAATTGCATTACCATCACTAAAAAGTATACATGAAACTTCTTGTGATTTAGAAGTTAATTCTACTAATATTATAAATGCGAAAGTTTGATGTTTGTTACTCAATCCCGCAAAATCTACAGGACGTATTTGGATGAAATTTGATATACGGGTACAAAAAACCGGGAATAGCACATAGGGTGATTTTTATCCCGCAATTCCTACCAGAGCGAAGCCCCGGGGCGTGGCTAATGTGGCTAAAAATTGGGTATCTAAATAGACTTAACATTTAAAATTCACATACTTGCTAGTCCACTCTGCTTAGATAGCAAGTTCCGAAGTTGCTATATAAATCACGGGAGCAAAGGAAAAAGTAAACTTGCGATCGAAGGCTCTGGGAGCCAAAACAAATAGATTCGAATATATATAGTATTTTAACCGTTACATAAAATTATGTGAAATAATCTGAAGAATTATTTTTTTGCATCACCGTCGTGACATTCCTATTATGGGCCAAATTTAGAAATTTTCAAGTTATTTTTTATTCATTTGTAGACTTCAATAAAGTCAACAATAATTATAAAAACTCATTCATTTATGCCTGTGTCAAAAATGTATCCTAACAAAAAATTAAAGAAACTTCTAAATTATGATCCATAAAAATATAATCAAAATAAAATCACTTGGGAAGTTGAGACTGAGACTGGCCCGGGCCGGGTGAAATTTCACTAATAAACTTGAGAAGTCAATAAAAGAAACACGACAGGAAAGGAATTTGAGCCCTCAGCTACCGTTTCGTTTCTTACACACAGACGTGAAGATTACTCTAACAAA
Source organism: Ephestia elutella (assembly GCA_018467065.1). Classification (NCBI taxonomy): domain Eukaryota; kingdom Metazoa; phylum Arthropoda; class Insecta; order Lepidoptera; family Pyralidae; genus Ephestia; species Ephestia elutella. The sequence continues at coordinate 2,174,671 of CM031569.1, forward strand.
GTATTCCGTACTATCTGATAGATGACCGACATGCTAAGAAGATCAATGATCTTCTTCTTCTTCTTAGCGTGTCGACTCGCGGATCAAATTTGTGATGACCAATATGACGCCACAGATACAGCTTTATCTGTTGCGTCATACAGGTCTTTCAGCGCACATTTCAGATTCTTTCGTTTTAGATGTCATTGAAGAAACTCTAAATAACAATGATTGGTTCTCTATCAATACTGTACATGATAGAGAAACCAATTATATTTATTTACTTTTGGATTTCTGAGCATCGCAGATGCAATTAGTACTGAAGTACTTTCATATAGAAATAAGATATGGTGAAAAAATTCCATGCGAGCAGGACTGAACCCGCGACCAGGTCTTTATACGACCTTGCTCTTCCAAACTGAGCTATCGCATTTCAATCCTGCACATCGAAAATCTTCACCATATCCGATTTCTATTGAAACGCATTAGACCTGGTCACGGGTTCAAGTTCTGCTCGCATGGAATTTTTTCACCATATCTTATTTCTATATGAAAGTACTTTAAACCAATTATATACTTCCATCTGCTACATTCCTTAATAGCTTTTTATTTCTTTCTCTCTCTCTCTCACACACTTTCGAAGTCAAAGAAAAAAATCCTTATTCATTATGGCACTTTTGAAAATTAAATATACTAAATGACAAACTCTTACATGACAAATCCCGTACAGGAAGACGAAGTATGGGTAAACCAGCTGCCAGATGGCCGGACGGCTGGGCCGACCTGCACTAGGATCGGGGCATCAAGATCAGAGCGGAAATCCAATCAAGAGACATACGTTCAGCAGACGCAAATATGCTGAGAAGAAGAATAAGAAGAAATGACAAATCAGAATTTGTAATACGCCTTACGATCCTTTAAGTAAAATAAGAAATTATGATACTGGCTCTTAGATTATGCAGGTAGATATTTACAGTAACCAGAAATTATGTCACAGACATTAGTAATAGAAATGAATCATCTACGGAAGAAGGGGAAGTGATAAATTTCTGGTTTGCAAAGCTTTTTTTTTACCAACTAGATAGTTAAACAAATATTAAATCGTCACATAGCTAATTGGCGAGAGTCTACCAATTTTATCTGATTTCAGATGAGCGCTATTATATTCTCTGAGCAGCTGTGTGTATCCCATTACAGGTATTGCTTAACTTTCTTAATAAAATCGAAGAGAAAAGATATTTAGAATCCACGTGGAGGGCATTATGCTAACTTGGTAATCTTAATGATTTTTAGAGACATTTTTTGGACCAAAAGGTTTATTTTAGAAAATTTTATTAAGTTTCGTCTGGCGTCTTGTCTGTCTGTATTTAGTAATTAATCATCCACCTCCAATTTCGGATTGGAATGAAATTTTGGCATTTCTGTGAATACCAGAAAATATCATGATTTATTTTTACAAGAGTTCATCCATTGAAAGATTTCGTAAAAAAAGTAAAAAAAAAATCATTTAATCTTTGGACGAGAAACATCGTGAGGAAATTTGTACTATACTATACTAGTTTATGAATTATCAGCTAGTGTTTAAGATGGAGAAAGCAAATGCTCGAAGTATTTGTTCTTAAAAAGGGATGTACGGCTTTAAGTCCGCCATTTACATATTTTTTGTAAAGAAGTTAAATAAATAAATGTACGCTATGAGCTTAGTTTTTTTCTGAAGGACACGTTAAGGGTCGTAATGTAAATATAAATTAAAGTAGAGTAAATTACTTATTTACATTAATATAAACTGTCTATATTTGAAAAGTTAGATGAAATCAGGATGAATGCTAATAATATCAGAGGTCCAACCATATTTTTATCTTTTACCAAAGTTTCCACTTCATTAGATATCTGTAACTCAATCGGAGAGTACTCTCACGGAATTCTTGTTGTGTACTCCAGGGGAAGTCATAAAAACTTCTGTAACAACATTATCTATGAGCTTTGATACCTTAGGCACCTGACTCACTGCTAGCGAGGATGCGATTTGCTGTATTATTTATCGCTCAAGAATTGGTCAAAAGATCTTCATCTTTTTTATTTTTTTTAATTAACTTAGAGCTTTGTCAGTCCCATCGAAGTAAACAATTGTGCACCTTATACTTATTAAATACATTATTTTTAATTGTGTGATTCTTAGCGGCTCTCCAATAAACTCACACAATAACGCATCAGAATTCGGTTTACTCAGAATACATCTACTTTTTAGCGTATCGATTCAGCCGGTTAAGTTGTAACCAGTACTCCGCCGTGCCAAAGCATTATCTGTGATGTGTGTAAAAAGTTAGACTCAAAGTTGATCATTCGCTATTCACACTGTCTGCTAGTTTGTACCAGCGACAGCAGCGGTCAAAGAAAATTGATTCGAGAATGAATTCCAAGGAACCATTGCCCATTGCTTATAACCTAGCGATAAAACTATCGGAATTACACACTCGTTTCTTCCTGCCTTCTTATTTCTAGCTACTCTACTCGCGTCTCGCTTATCTTCGGTGGTGTGACAAGTGCTTTACGCAAGGGATCTAAAGGCGTTTTTATTAATGTATTTCAGGGCGTTATGAAAAAGGCGTCAAAATATTTAAAAGTTTTGATATTTATCTTTTAAGGGTTAGGATTTTTCGGGTTACTATATTTTAACTTTACCTTATGTATGTACATGGTCAGTTACCCTCATAAAACAGAATATACTCTTCTCAATAATCATAAAAGTGAAAGGTTGTGATAATGGATGCTTGTTATTCTTACACGCAAAAACTACTAGGTGGATTTCGATGAAATTTAGTACACGAGTAGAATGAATCCTAGAATAACACGTAAAGTACTTTTTGTCTCAAAATTTAAATCAGAGCAAAGCCCCGGGGCACAGCTAGTATACGAGAATCACAAGAAACATATTTCTCTTATGCCAAACTGTTAAAACCGTACACTTAGAATAAAACTTATGTATACTACATCTATGGTAAGAACCCAAAAAAAGCCACACACAAGTAACCAACCACAAACTAACAAACTAGATTGTTTGTAATATATTGGGTAAAACTAAACGCAGGCGTTTCGCATTGCTGCCGCCAGAGGGCGTTCGGGGTTTTCACACTGCTAGCGCGAATGGCTCGCGGACGGTCGCAATTGTCCCATGCGATATCGGTTTGATTTTTAATACGCGAGAGGGCCCGCGTTCTTTGATTGCTAATTAACTTGAGTTGTATTTGTGAATTTCCTGTTTGTTAAATAACTATTGAACTTTGTGTTTGTGTACCCGTCATTGTGACTTTCTCCTGTGGGATGTGACGCGTGGCTGCTCGCTCACATCTACCTGTTGCCGAGCCGATTTCGGGAAGAAATCTATTTATTTGTCCTGGGGAATTGAGATCTCAAGGGTTAGGTAGGGTGATTAGGAATTCCCCCTTCCCGAAGATACTCAAGTTTGGATCCGAAGAGAAAGAAGATTTAGCTTGGTAAGTGTTTTTTAAGTGTAATTAATTTATAGGTTAGGTTATCATATAGGGCCCTGTAGCTCCCTTCATAAGCTACGGTGGTAGCAGACTGCGTTAAGTTATTTAGGTTTTAGTCGGGCAAACGTGGTGCCGCGTGGAGATTTCTTCCCGGTACTTATTTTTTACCGGTGGTTTTTCCCGGTGAAGTTCCGGTACAGGATTCTTCCCGCCGCTTCGTTTGTCCGGATTCGCTCTGCGCACATTTTCTGGCAGCAGAGCGTAGTTGCTCTGCACATTTTCTGGTAGCAGAGCGTAGTTTATCTACCCTCTATTTGTTCGTTTGTAAAAAATAATTAATTGTTTGTAAAAATTATTAGATTTTTCTTAGTTTGTTTGTATAAGAATATTTGTAACCTTTTTTGTATTTGTTTGCGGTTTGTACCGTGCGTTCCGGGTTTGTGCCATTCTCATACCTACCGCGGTTCTTCGTGTAGTTGCTTGATTTTGTTGTTTTTTATTTACCTTTTGTTATTTTTTGTTTGTGACTTGACGCGATGGCGAAGGCCTCCAATGCTAGGGCGACACTCGCCAACGAATTGAGATGGTTTGTGACGGCCGGAGGACTCCTGTCCCGGAAGGACAGGGAGGGCGCCATACTGCTAAGAGCGGATCACCTCCACTCACGATTGATTAGCGCGGAAGCGGCCATGGCGGCGCTTACCGAAGCCGATCTTACCCCGGAGGCCTACGCAGGTCACATGGCGGACATGGACCAGATCCTGAGTCTGCACGATGATATCGCGGAGGCGGTGACCGCAATAAGGGCGAGACAGGCTGGCGGACCAGCCCCTCGCACACCTGTTAGACAGGAAGGACCAGCGGTTACTGGTCGGCTCCCCACCCTTCAGCTGTCCCACTTTGGGGGTAGGATGGAGGAGTGGGTAGCATATAAAAATATGTTTGAGTCCCTGGTCGTAGCACGACAGGATTTGTCGAAGGCCCAGAAGATGGCCTACCTCCTCTCCACTCTTGAGGATGAAGCGCGGTCGCTCATCCAGCACCTCCGGGTGGAGGACGACCAGTACGATACGGCTTGGGAGTTATTGAACTCCCGCTACCAAAACTTACGTTTGTTAGCGGATGCGCACGCCGCACAGTTGATGGCCCTGCCCAAGGTGGCCAACAGGGCACAGTTGCGCCTGCAGTTGCTCACGCCCGTTACAGTGGCCTGTAACGCGCTCCGCACACTGGGGCTGCCGGTGGACCAATGGTCTTTTTTGTTGGTGCACATTGTATTGGGCAAATTGCCCAATGACATCCGCTCGCGGTTTGAGCGCGAAAATGCGGAGCGGGATAGCACCACCCTACCAACATTCACTGACTTGGTGAAGTTTTTGGAGTTTGAGGCACGGGCTGCTGAGAATACCATGACGGACTCAGCGCCATCCAGAGCGCCTGAACGTAGGCCCTTGGAACCCTCATGGCGAGGAAGCCCCCACAGGGACGGCAACCGCCACCGCGTGGAGCTGGTGTGCGGGTTGCACACACGGCAGCAGTCGCGGGGGACGCGGACTGCCTGCAATGTGGCCGGATGGGCCACAGCCTGCTGCAATGCAGGGACTGGCAGAGACTGCCAGTACAAGATAGGCGCCGCATGGCAAAGCGGCATGAACTTTGCTTTTATTGTTTGGGCGGTCACTATGCACGTGACTGTCCCAGTGCCATACCATGCAGTGCATGCCGTGGGCGGCACCACGCGATGCTTTGCATGAACCGCAACGGGGATGGCACCCGGATGTTGAGGCAGGGGTCCCCTATGGGCGGGGGCGCTCCTGCGCGAAGCCCTCCACCACCGGACGGAGGACGCGGCTTCGCTCGTCGCACCCCCCTCGGGAGGGGGTCGCGTACCTGCGCGGGTCTTGGCGGACCGGGACCACGCGCCCCAAGGTCATGGCCAGTATGTAGCTGGCCAGGCCCCGGATAGGGCCCCCATGGGCGGGGGCCCTAGATCGGACGTGAGAGTGGGGACACCCCCCTCCACGCGGGTTACCACTACCCACCACATGCAGCCGCAGCGGTTTTCTCCGCCGCTGCACGAGTACCCACGGCTGGAGTACCACCCGCCGTACCATATGTATGGCCGGGCCGCGGGTTATGCCCCCCTCAGATGGGGATGTGCACTCGCCCGCCATATTATCCGGGTCAGTGGCGCGCCCCTGGTTTGGAGAGAGTGGGAGCCCGTAACTAGCTTGCTCCCTTGCTGGGACAGAGCCGCGGACGGTTCTGCTCCCTACCGCGGTGGTCCGCGTATGGGGTCGTAGGGGGCAAGCCATTAATTTGAGAGCTCTGTTGGACTCAGGGGCTCAAAGCAGTTTGGTTACCACTCGAGTGGCACACCAGTTAGGTTTAGTCGTGGAAGACTCGCCTGTGCCACTTCTTGGAGTTGGTGGCATACAAGTGAAGTGTCTGACGGGCCAGACACTTGTCACCTTTTCTTCGCTGAAGTCCTCCACAATGAGGATCACGACTTCGGCTATGGTAATGGATACCATTGCGGGTTGGCACCCCTCGACAGACATACCGCCGGGTGTGTTGTCTTTGGTTTCGGGTCTGGATTTGGCCGACCCCTTTGTCTTTCATCCCGGCCCAGTGGACTTGCTCCTGGGCTCGGACGTATTGGGTTGGATTTTGTTGGGTACACAGAAGGCTCTGGGTTCGTCTTCACTGATGGCAGTGTCTACGATTTTTGGTTTTGCCCTGATGGGCCCTGTGTTTGATAATGGCACCGCGGAGGAGCCACCGGTTGTCGCATCTGCGTCCTTGGCCAAGACCATGCAAAGGTTTTGGGAGGTGGAGGAGCCACCTATGAGTTCCAGGATGGATCCGGAACACGCTGAGTGCGAAGCCCTTTTTCGATCAACCACGGAGAGGTTGCCCTCCGGTCGGTTTGTAACTAGGTTACCCTTTGTTGCCTCTCGTCCTAGCCTAGGGCAAAGTAGGGCGCTTGCGGAGAAACGACTGCTGTCCATGGAGCGACGCATGCAGCGTGACCACGTACTTCACGATAAATATATTGAATTTATGCGCGAGTACGAGGATTTGGGTCACATGTCTCCGGCTCGAGTTGATTGGAGCTCAACTGAGCATTATTTTTTGCCCCACCACGCGGTGGTGAAGGCCTCAACGGGCAAGTTGCGGACTGTCTTTGATGGGTCCGCACCCACTTCGAACGGGGTTTCGTTGAATCTGTGTTTGCATTCGGGTCCCAAATTGCATAGGGACATAATTGACATCATCTTGAACTTTAGAAGACATCAAGTGGTTTTTGGTGCGGACATCCGGATGATGTTCCGCCAGACAGTCATACATCCTGAGGACAGGCGATTCCAGTTGATACTCTGGCGTGAGCGCCCTGAGGATCCTGTGACGGTGTATGAACTCAACACAAACACGTATGGTTTGAAATCTAGTCCCTATATCGCCATCAGATCATTGCTTGAATTGGCAGAGCGGGAACGGATCCGCTTTCCCCGTGGGGCTTCCGTGCTGTCACGTGACTTGTATGTTGATGACGTGTGCACCGGAGCCCAAAGTATTGAGGAGGCCCTCCTACTGCGGGATGAATTGATTGAAATATTGAAGACAGGTGGCTACGAGCTACGTAAGTGGTTGTCTAATGAGCCTAAAGTTCTAGAAGGGATCCCGGAGGATCACCAACAGAACCCTCACCTGTTTGAGGATGTGGATGATCCCAACAGGATAGCGGTGCTGGGCATGCAGTACCAGCCGCTAACCGATATTTTTACATTCCAAGTGGACTTGGAAATACCAAAGGTCTGGACTAAGAGAACGGTGTTGTCCGTAATAGCCCGTATGTTTGATCCAAGCGGTTGGATCAGTCCAGTGATATTCTCTGCGAAGTGTCTTCTTCAGAGACTTTGGACTTTGGGCGTCTCGTGGGACGAGCCGCTGTTTGGTCCTCCATTGGATGATTGGCTCGAGTTGTTTTCATCGATTAAGGAAGTCAATCGGATTGCCTTGCCTCGTCGAATATTGCCCCCGGGAAATATCGAGCCAGCCTGCATGGCTTTTGTGACGCGTCGGAGCGAGGCTACGCCGCGTCAGTCTATATGCGGACAGTTGACGCCGATGGCCGGGTCAATGTCTCGCTTTTGTTAGGGAAGAGCAAGGTCGCCCCCATCAGGACTAGGCTGACTATTCCCAAGCTTGAGTTGAGTGGAGCTCACCTTCTCTCTAAATTGTTGCATCACGTTGCATGTGAGCTGGCGGCCACGGTCGAGGTACGGGACATCTTCGCCTGGTCGGATAGCCAGGTCGCGCTTGCATGGTTGCGCGCGGCCCCACATACCTTGGAGGTTTTTGTTGGAAACAGGGTTTCCCAAATTCAAAATATTGGAATTGATATAACATGGAGACATGTGCCGGGAGAGCTTAACCCAGCGGACTGTGCTTCCCGAGGTTGTACGGCACCAGAATTGGTGTCACACCCGCTCTGGTGGGGTCCAGAGTGGCTGATGGGATCAGAAACATCTTGGCCTGTCTGTCAGACAGATGTTACTTCTTTGAGTTTGACTGGGCTCCGTGTACATGCTGTAGTCGCTGAGACGACGTCGGAGCCGGATTGGCTACTTGCTCGGTATAGCAGCTTGGATAAGCTTCTGGGTGTTACCAGTTGGATTAAGCGTTTCATACATAATTGTAGAAACCCACAGGCAAAGCGGTTGGAGCCGATTGCAGGTGCAGAAGAGCGCCGGAGCGCATTGTTGCATTGGGTCCGTGTCGTGCAGACCGGACGGTTTGAGTCAGAGCTTCGTATCTTGCGCGACTCACGCGCTAAGTTGAAGGGCGCGGTCGCTCGTTTGAACCCGTACATCGACTCGGATGGGCTTCTTCGGGTTGGAGGCAGGCTCCGGAAGGCGGATCTTCCATATGAGACTCGCCATCCTCTGTTGTTGCCCAAGGGCGGACCCTTGGTGCAGCTTTTGGTGTCTGATCGACACATTCGTAACGCCCATGCTGGGTGCAATGCTTTGTTGGCTATCTTGCAACGCGAGTTTTGGATTTTGTCAGCCCGAAGAGCAATCCGTAGTGTTCTGTTTCGATGTATTGCATGTTATAGGTTGAAGGCATCCACGATGCAACCACAGATGGGTGATTTGCCCGCTGATCGAATCCGACCTTCGAGACCGTTTGACGGCGTTGGAACCGATTTTGCCGGTCCCTTTTCGATCAAGGCTTCTCCCTTTCGTAATGCCCGTATTGTGAAGGGCTATTTGTGTGTATTTGTTTGTTTGGCCACCAAGGCTGTCCATTTGGAGGTGGTATCGGCTCTGACTACGGAGGCCTTCGTCGCCGCGTTGGATCGCTTTGTTTCGCGTCGAGGTCTACCTTCCCTTATTAGGTCTGACAATGGCACAAACTATAAAGGAACTGTAAATTATCTTAAGGATGTTTCTGTGTTTATTGATAAAAATTGTACTAGTTTAAGTCAAATTGCTGCCCAAAGGGGAATAACCTGGAAGTTTAGTCCCCAAGTTGCCCCCATTGGGGAGGGATTTTTGAAGCGGCTGTGAAATCCGCAAAGACCCACCTCCGCCGCATTATCGGAGAAACGGCTCTAACTTTTGAAGAGCTGGCCACAGTGTTTTGTAAAGTTGAGGCGGTCCTCAACTCTCGTCCTCTCTGTCCGCTATCTCCAGATCCAAATGACTTGGAAGCTCTCACCCCTGGTCATTTTTTGGTGGGAGGGCCGTTGAATGCCCTGCCCGAATACCCGTGGAAGGATGAACGCGTATATCGGTTGTCGCGCTTTCAAATGTTGCAGCAAATGAGCCAGGACTTTTGGCGTCGCTGGTCGCTTGAATATTTGCATTTGCTGCAGCAAAGAGTGAAGTGGACAGACAGGACTGAGCCTCCCAGGGAGGGTGATTTAGTATTGTTAAAAGAGGCAAATTTGCCCTCATTGCTTTGGCGACGAGCTCGCATATTACGTTTGATTCTTGGCGGAGATGGCACTCCGCGTGTGGCTGAGGTGTTGGTCGACGGTTCGATTTTAAGGAGAGGTGTGACCTCTCTCGCCCGCCTTCCCGTAGAGTAAGCTAGCGGTCTGCTTCTCAGACCGGGACGGGGGGATGTTTGTAATATATTGGGTAAAACTAAACGCAGGCGTTTCGCATTGCTGCCGCCAGAGGGCGTTCGGGGTTTTCACACTGCTAGCGCGAATGGCTCGCGGACGGTCGCAATTGTCCCATGCGATATCGGTTTGATTTTTAATACGCGAGAGGGCCCGCGTTCTTTGATTGCTAATTAACTTGAGTTGTATTTGTGAATTTCCTGTTTGTTAAATAACTATTGAACTTTGTGTTTGTGTACCCGTCATTGTGACTTTCTCCTGTGGGATGTGACGCGTGGCTGCTCGCTCACATCTACCTGTTGCCGAGCCGATTTCGGGAAGAAATCTATTTATTTGTCCTGGGGAATTGAGATCTCAAGGGTTAGGTAGGGTGATTAGGAATTCCCCCTTCCCGAAGATACTCAAGTTTGGATCCGAAGAGAAAGAAGATTTAGCTTGGTAAGTGTTTTTTAAGTGTAATTAATTTATAGGTTAGGTTATCATATAGGGCCCTGTAGCTCCCTTCATAAGCTACGGTGGTAGCAGACTGCGTTAAGTTATTTAGGTTTTAGTCGGGCAAACGTGGTGCCGCGTGGAGATTTCTTCCCGGTACTTATTTTTTACCGGTGGTTTTTTCCCGGTGAAGTTCCGGTACAGGATTCTTCCCGCCGCTTCGTTTGTCCGGATTCGCTCTGCGCACATTTTCTGGCAGCAGAGCGTAGTTGCTCTGCACATAGATACTAAAAAGAAATCATAAACGCGAAAACCGATCAATCTAAGTCGAAAGCTCCACGTACAAACTTTTAATCCATCAATTTTGTAGCAATAAAATTTCTACCGAGCAAAGTTTTGATTGAAAATTGTAAAACGGCAATAGGGACAGATTTATAAGGCTAGATATAGTATACCGTGTTACAGAGTATGACCTACACTTTTAAGATGTGAGTGCCGGCATTTACAGGACGGGTCGCACATACAGCACAGCCTATGACTTTGTAATATATGCAATATCATGAGAAATGTCACACCAAACCGATGCGAGTAGCTGCGCAGTGTTGTTCAACGTCATGCATTTTATTGCATTACAACAACGTCATGAGCTGCGCTGCGTGCGGTGTGACCACCGAGTTATCACTCCCGCATCAAATATTATAGAAAAGAACGTTAAAATGCTAAATTGTGCAATAATCAATTGTAAAAATTCTCCAAGACTTGTATTGCGACAATGGGTAAACTTCATTCATCGTATAAAAAAGTGACACGATCACTTCCATAGTATTTTGTGAAGATGTGGTATCTAGCTTAGTATACATCTATAGCAATAGGGCTGCCTCAGGCTGGTATATTTTATTACTGTGTTAGCAATACTAGTCGCAATCACCGGAGTACACATTTTATGTACGTTTAGCCTCTGAGGTAGCATAGTGCAAGCACTTGGAGGTAGTCCAAGGAATACGCGATTTGGTTCAAGTTATAAGAATCATGATATCTATTTTGGTGACTAATGAGTTAGTTATTAATAAAATTTGTAATAAAATTTTGGTGAGCGAGCTCTCATGGTTTTTCGAACAGCTTATTTGCCTTAGAAATTATACTATTTTATTTGTACAGCCTGTTCTTAGGTATAGAGTTAATTGGTGCCTTGCAATGTACCGCCAAAGTAGTTCATGTCATCAGATCTTCCAATTCACCTTTCCAAACGTCTTAGTAAGACTCTCTTACTGGTAAATCTCCTAAGTTTTATCAGAATTATCAGAACTTCGAAGACACATATCTATTTATAAGATACAAGTTTGTAATATAACGTCTTTGGAGAAAAAACAAATTGTTGCGCCGTTTCTTTTCTATTTGCGTTTTAGAGGCAGTAGTATAGTAGGTACCTAGTGTAGGTACCTAAATACTTAATTGTCACTAACAAAAAAGGTCAAAATCGCTAAAAACTTGTAGCACACAATTTCAATGTATTTTGAAAGTATACTGATATATATACTCGTAATACAGGAGATATCCACGATATCCGGATCGATAAATTGAATGCCTAGACCAAAGGACCAGAAAGCCTGTATGCCCAGTGATCGCTTCAGCGTATGCCTTGTGCGGCGATGTAACGTTGATTAGATTGGCGTCGAATACGTGCCTCCCAATGTAAACGGTTATATTGTCTTCAAAATAGTTTCGCTTTTTACTGGCATTTGCGGAGAATAGGGCATTATCGATAATAAAGGAGAATAGCCTCATTCGCCCTTATATTGTACCGTTGTTTGTGGAAAATATTTTAATTTACAAGTAATATTTGTTTTCTCTATTTATAGGACTAGCGCTTCACCTTGGCTTTGCTCGGGTAGTACATACATCATCATCATCAGCCTTATTATTATTATGTTGGTACGCTTTTCAGAGCCACGGGTCCATTGGGACCCGATCCTTTGAGGCGTTCATGGGGCCAAAGCCAACATGAAGAGGCCTTTTTGTACCTTTTTAATCAAAAAGTGAGATGGCTGCATCTGCGGAGATCTGTCCCTTAGTTATTATTATTTACTATGTGGGGACGCCAGCGCGAGCACCAGACGGGTGATCAGTCCACTTATGCTGGGACATCATCTGCCTTACCTTATCTCATCATCTGGGGTCGGCGCAAAATGTCCTTTCTCTCCACAATTTTCTATCCTTTGCCATAGTTTTATCCACTCCCAATACCTTCATATCCTCCCCAACACAATCCATCCATCTCTCTTTATGCCTTCCTCTCCCCCTATATCCACCTACTTTCATTGACACAGCTTTCCTCAATAAATGTTGCCAGCCAATAAATAAAGCCAGGTGAGTTTTTTACTTCTTACCTTATCAGTAACAGGTGCAACATAGTAGTAGTACATACATAAATTATTTAAATTCTTTTTATTTATGAATTGTAGCCTATGTCACTCCGGTATAATTAAAAATTCAAAGTAATACCAGTGGTATTCGTTCATGGTATTGTATCGGCATAAATCATAATGTAGCTTGTTATTGGTGAAAGAATTTTTGAAATCGGTTCAGTAGTTTCAAAGATTACCCACTATAAACAAACTCACAAACATACAAACATTTCCTCTTTATAATATTAGTGTGATAAGTGTGATGTAAGTAGTGTTGCAGCAATAGTGTTGACTATCGATAGTTTGTTTGTTTGTTATAACTTTATTGCACAATACCTAACATAAATAAATCACAAATTACATAAATCCAGAAAATGGTAACGGCGGACTTATCCAATGAAGGGATCTCTTCCAGTCAACCGGCACGAAACGAACTTATGGTATTGTATATAGTATTGTGACCTTGAAAAATTGTCATACTATCGGTAGTATCGATAGCCAATAGTTTGCAATACTATTGATGATACCCAAAACTATCGATACTATCGATAGTGTTGATTAGAAAACATCAGTAGTATCAATACTATCGATAGTATTGAAAAACGATAGTATCGATAGTTTTGGGTATCATCAATAGTATTGCAAACTATTGGCTTATCGATAGTATTGACACGTGTCAATACTATCGATAGACCTATCGATAGTATGATTATTTTTCAAGGTCAAGTATCGATAGCAAAGTATCGATAGTCCTGCAATGCTAGTAAGAAGGATAGAAAAAAATCATAGAATGACTTTTTTTTTTAATCTATGTTTTTTAAGGCTTTTGTTTTTATAAACATGTCAGCCTTATCGTATCCTAACCTATATAAGCACACGGAGACAGTTACTGTTGCGCAGCCGCTGCCAAATAATACATTTTAAACGCTGCGTCCGAAACTGGATGCGGCAGCAAACATTGTAAACCGCCTACATCCCACTTATTCACATTTAAGCTGTTCATCAGTAACTGTCTCTCGTGTTGACTGCATTCACACTCCACCAGCAAATGGTGCACATCCTCTACTGTCCAATGACATTTTTAATTGTCTATGATCCCTTCTCATCTTGTTTATCTTTATATGCCATACATTGCATATTTTACTTGTGTCAACACATAGCTCACTTAAAAAATAAGTATAGTACTTCAATTGCCGCAAAGTTACGCCTTTGGCTCAGTGTGTAGAGGGCTTTAAGTAAGTGTACTTGAAGAAAAATAAATTTTATTTTAACTTTTTTTTTTGTTTTTTACTTCACAATGTGGAATGAAACCAAGTAATTATCGAAGGAAAACTGTAACGCATTAGTAAAGAAGTATGTTAAGAACTGTTACGTTCGCGCCGCAAACAAGCGGCGAACATCAAAGTGTCCTCAAAGTACTGATGTGAGAATACACTGGCGGACAAATAAACGTGCCCCCTTTATCCACTTTCGTAAGCAATATTTCATAACTATAGTTATAGTACTTACGTAAAGCCGAGAATAACCGACAAGAACACAGCTCTGAAATAAGTAGAAGAAGACCTACTTATGAAAAGGAAATCCTCAGCAAGGTGACATGATCGATTAATTATGAAAATCTGTTCAGTCTTTTGTAGGTTTTCCGATTTAAATCGAAGTATTTTCTTATTACATACATTTTGGTTTGTTAGTCGATATTTTTAAAATCACAAATACCTAATGACAAAGTTTTGGTTAACTTGGATAAAATTGCCACCTATATTTATAACAAAGTTCGAACCTGGGTGAATTTTCGTGTAGAATTCACGAAAATTTGCGCATGTACCAGATTGCATCAAAATCCATTCAGCCTTTGCGGCGAGATTTAGAACCGAATATTCATATATTTCTTTTTAAATATTATAAGTTAGATTTAAGTGCTTAGATACATACATAATTAAGTAGAATTAAAACAACTGTTAAAAAAATTAAGGTATTCCAAATCTTGACCTCGAGTGTACAAGATTCTTTGATGTTTCCAACACAGTAGAAGCAAAAAGCGTTTTAAGACAAAAAATCCCTTTGAAAAATACGATTCTAAGAACAGAAAATGCGGTGTTTAAACACAAGATTATTATGATTTCAAAAACAAATTCTTTGCAATTTGAACAGCCGTCTTTTTTATTTTTACAAAAAAAGAGCTACGATACGAGTATCTACACTAGTCTACATCAATATTTTATAGAGGAAGTGTTTGTAAAGCCCAGAGAGTCTCACGACTCCTGGCTATGTCTACCCCGTTAGGGATAAAAACATGATTCTATGTATGTATATATGTATGTAGTGTTTGTAAGTTTGTTCGGAAGTATTCAACCGATTTCAAAAATTCTAAGTGTGATGACCGGCCAGATTTGTGTCCATTCTATCCAGAATCCCGAAAATTCCACGGGAGCTAAGCCCCGTGGTATAGCTAGTCACAAATATTCACGATAAAACATATTCTAAGTATGGCCTATTAAAATATTCTAAGGCTTCAATGAAGAACAATGTAGCTTTCATTCAATTCATTCGTTCAAATCCAAGATGATGTTCAATAGGATAATACTCGTATCTTAGAAAGACCGACGCGTAATCTGATTACGCATTATAATAAAATGGAGTGCCTATGTATACTTAGATAATCTGTATACTTATATTTAGATCGCTTACTGATTAGGTATATCAACGCGGAGATGAAACCATTGAATGTAGAAACTTGATATTTCGCAGAGAGGTTCATAAAGCATGTGAGCACTGAAAGGAATTTTGGAAATACCACCCCAAAGGGAGTAAACTTCGGGAAAAAATAAATTCACGCGGGCGATGCTTTTTGCCCTCGGTATCATATTTTATCCATAGACATAGGAAAAAAAAATCATTATTAAAAAAATTTTTGCTACCTCTATGATTTTCAACCGACTTCCCAAAAAAGGAGGAGGTTATATGTTTCGATGTATGTATGTTTTTTTTTTATGTATGTTCGCCGATTTCTCCGCCAATTGTGGACTGTTTCCAAAATTTTTTTTTTTATTCGAAAGGGTTTATTCCCAAGTTGGTCCCATTTTAACCACGTCCGAATCTGTTCGGTAATTTTAAAGATACCTAACAAATAATAAAAATATCAACATTGCAATATAGAGTAAAAGCCCGCGACAGCATGCCCTTACTTATTTTATTAAAACTCAAGATTTTCTTTGTATGTGCCCAACATAGGAATAGCGATTAGCGACTATAAAAGTTGGATCATGATTACTTAGGCAGATAATTTGTAGCAATAGCATATAAAGTGGTAGCTCAATTTCCTCAAAGTAAAGTTTTTTAAAGATTTTATTCCGAATAATATTAGAAATTAGGCCATCCATTACCAGGCAATTGGTGCAGATATAAACCCCTGCCAGACATTGTTACTTTACTAAATTATAGTTGTATTTGTTTTATTAAGATGAAAGAAACCTGGAGCATTATAAATCAAGAGACAGGCAAATTTAAATTGAAAGAAAATATTAAGGAAATTAAACATAATGACAAAAAAATTACTTCTACACAAGAAATAGTAAATGTTTTTGAAAATTACTTTACAAACATACCTTTAGAATTAACCTCTGGCATAAATTCATGCCCTCAAAATGCCGAATCCCTACTTAAAAGTAATGTCACCACTTGCACCTCTAAATTTAAATTCTCGCATATTGACCCTAGTGATATAATTAAAACTTTTAAAGAACTAAACATTAAGAAGTCTGAGGATCACTGGGGTATGTCTGTTAGCATAATTTTGTATATAATAAATATCATAGCTGTCGACTTAGCTTATATATTTAATGAATGTGTTGACCAAGGCATTTTTCCAAATTTAATGAAACTTAGCAAATTAATTCCACTGTTTAAAAAAGGTGAAAAATCAGAGCCTGGCAACTATAGGCCTATATCTATTTTGCCAGTCTTGAGTAAAGTATTTGAAAAGATTATGCTTAGTCAAATGCAACAGTACTTTAATATCCACAATCTATTTCACGGCCAACAATTTGGATTTACTAGTGGTAAATGCACAACTGATGCGGGAGTGGCTTTGGTTACTCATATCTTCAATGCATGGGAAGATTCACAGGATGCAATTGGAGCGTTTTGTGATTTATCTAAGGCGTTTGACTGTGTTGACCATGAGACTATCTTGCTCAAGCTCTCTCAGTACGGTTTTGACACTAAATCAATAGAACTAATAAAATCTAATTTAAGTGATAGGCTGCAGACTGTAGACCTAAATAACGTAAAATCTAAAGGATCAAAAGTTATGATTGGCGTACCTCAAGGTTCAATTTTAGGACCTTTCCTTTTTTTAGTCTATGTCAACGACCTGCCTTATATGGTCGAGAAGCAGGCTGGTATAGTGTTGTTTG
The DNA here is from genome assembly GCA_018467065.1 of Ephestia elutella. Classification (NCBI taxonomy): domain Eukaryota; kingdom Metazoa; phylum Arthropoda; class Insecta; order Lepidoptera; family Pyralidae; genus Ephestia; species Ephestia elutella. The sequence goes on from CM031569.1 coordinate 2,191,529, forward strand.
CTGATGACACGTCTTTAATTTTTAAGACTGACCGCCATAGCGAAAATGTGGATGCTGTGAACAGCACTTTGTCTGCCATATCAGACTGGTTTTCTGCTAATAACCTGATGCTTAATGCAAGTAAGACCCATTGCATTAAATTTACGCTTCCTAATGTTAGGCAGGCCCATGTTGATATCAATATAAATAGTAATAAGTTAGAGTTCATTGAAAGTACCACATTTTTAGGAATAACATTAGATTCTAAATTACAATGGGGTGCTCACATTTCTAATTTGTCTAAAAACTGAGCTCCGCGGCTTATGCTGTAAGACGAATCAGACAACTGACGGATGTGGCAACTGCTAGGTTGGTTTATTTTAGTTATTTCCATAGCCTAATGTCGTATGGCCTATTACTTTGGGGAGCAGCTGCCGACATACAAACAATTTTTATACTTCAAAAAAGAGCTATTCGTTTTATTTACAGATTAAGAAAAAGAGATTCACTCAGAGATTTCTTCAAAGATATAGATATTTTAACCTTACCATCCCAATATATTTTTGATAACATTATGCATGTTAGGAAAAATATTTCGTCTTTCAAAAAAGTTTGTGATGTCACAGATATATCCCTGCGAAACAAACATAACTTGTACGTTCCAGGGCACAGACTGGCTAGGGTTAGGAAATCATTTGTGGGAAACTGTATACGCTATTATAATAAAATACCGAAATCTGTCCTTGATATGCTTGACAAGAAATTTAAACATTATATTAAGGAGACACTTTGTAAGAAGGCATATTATACGACGGATGATTATGTAAATGACAAAAATGCGTGGCCCGAGCCTGGTACAGTGACCTCCTAAGACTGTCATATTACTCTCTAGGTACATTGTGTACTTTTACTTTTACAATGACATTTTATTAATTTATAATTTTTATTAATTTATAAATTTGACATTTAATATATATATATATATATTCAATGTATATTCGTCCACATATACAGTTATTTAATTGTAAGACATATGTTGTAAAGTGACGTCTTTGGAGAAAATGCAGCAGTGGAGTTTGTTGCGCCGCCTCTTCTCCACTTGCGCTTTGGAGGCGGTGGTAAACTTAGCTTTAAGTATTTTTTTTGACGTCAACTAACTAAAAAACAAGAAAGTGACGATTTATAAGTGCTATTTTTAAGCCTACATGAATAAAAATATTTGACTTTGACTTTGATTACAAAATCTGAATTTAATGTTAATTTGGGCGAACCCAAGGGTGCTTTTATACCTATAAACATTATCATTGCTAGCCATATATATGCATAAACAACTAAGATCCAAACTTCATACCTAGTCGCTAATATTTTTACCCGTATATACCACGCGGAGAAACATTCCGCATTTTTAAAATATGGAGGGTTTGGTCGTCGCGGGCTCTCGGTCTATTTATGTGCCAAAAATAATAGACAATTTGACATGTTCTGACATTTCAAATCAGACTGACATAAAAAGTTTCGAATTCTTAATTCTTTATTTTCGGCCAGAAGAAAAGTTTAAGTTTTTATTAAAGAAAATAAGTGTAGAAGCACTAAAAATGATAAAATAAAACTTTAAAAAAAAAATGAACCGACTTCCATCATAAAACTTAAAATCATGAAATAACAATAAAGAAAAATGTATTGGCATTCTATCTACTTGAATGAGGTGAAGTCGGTGCCGAAAAAATTAAATAATCTAAATTTACATTAGAATCGTGTATACATAGGTATATATAAAATGCCTAGCTAAACAATTACATAACACCCTTACCTTACTCCTGCACTTGGCACCGACTTCACCTCATTCAGTAGGTAGCATGCCAATACATTTTTCTTTATTGTTATTTCATGATTTTAAGTTTTATGATGGAAGTCGGTTCATTTTTTTTTGGAAAAAAGTTTTATATCCGTTCTTTACCACGTAAGTATGTCTGTCTAAATGCGATAATTCTTTGAAGAATGGTGAAAGACGTATGAAAATCATTTTGGTATATTTTTGAGCTATTGTCTTTAGATATTTTTTATACCGATATATACTTAGGGTTGTGTATATCAAATTAAATTAATAAAAATCTGAACAATAGTAATTTTATAATAATTACGACTGCAGTAACATGCATTAGTACATAATATCTCGATGGCAGCAACCAAAAAAGTAATGTCTCATGGTCAAACTTATAAAAGTTTGACCTATAAGTGTTCATATATCTGTCCCTATATTCCATAGTAACTACTAACTTAACTCATACCTAATAATTAAAGTGTCGAGACCCACATATTCAGTAAAGATAACGTCAGAAACACGGTATATCTCTGTAACTATCTATGTCTTGAAATTTGAGTAGTGTAATTATCTCTACGTCTTATAAAGGTGACAATCCACTGCTTCGCATAAAATAAGGCGGCGTTAGAGATAAAAGTTACGATTTAAAAAAAGTCTTTGCAATTTTCTTATTTTTCTTTCCGTAAGTACCTTCAAACGTATTTGGCAACTTAAAAGAAAATAAAAAAGATGATTAAAATTGAAGGGTGGAAATGGATGGACGACATCACGACTTGGACAGGACTTAGATATTGGAGAATAAAACAGGCCGCTCAAGATCGAGAGGGATACCGTATGCTGATCTCCAAGCTTCATTTTAAAGATGGCATCCTCCTGGTGATGGAAGCGTCCTCAAGTTTTGGCGTGGGAATAATTCTAATATAATTTTAATATAAATTAAATTAATTATTATATTTTGTCCTTGGGGGAGGCCTTTGTCCAGCAGTGGACGTCTTTCGGCTGAGAGAGAGAGAGAGATAAATTAAGTACACTAGTATTGTGCGTTTTACCTACTCATGTCATTTCGTGCGACCGAGGAGCGATACATTGTATTATATCTATCTGCTTATGATAAATATGTCCTACGGAGTTATAAAATAATTATTTTATATTATAATAGATGGCGATTCCAATGTTTGGAAAAACCAAAACTGGTTTATGTAACATCGTATACTGCTATATTGTAAAGTGAATGAATAAATAAATGAATATCTGTAGTTATTTATACCAAAATATGGCAAAGGAATTGCGCTTTAACGGTGAAACATTGAGAGAGATTCTCGAATAGGCTTACGATTTTCATGTACCGGTCTTATTTTGTAACTTGAAGTGATTCATATTGTAGGGGATCTTGTTAATTTATTTAGAACAAACTTTTGCTCGCGACTTCGTCCATGCTGAATTTTCTATTGTTAGTATATATGTATAAGAGGTTAGGTAAGAGCCGACTGGCAGGAAGTAGCGCAGAACAGGAAGGAGTGGAAGCTTCTAGTATCGGAGGCCAAGATCCTCTTTGGGTCGTCGAGCCATCGAATTAAATAAGTATACCAGGTTCTGGTGAACCCTGTTTTATGTTGGATTTTCAGTAATACTACTGTGAAAACCGCATTAAATTTTGTTCAGTCTTTTTTTCATACAGATAGATAAACAGACAAACAAAAAATAAAAAAAAACATCTATATGGATTTGAAAAATGGTTCTTTATAGGAGAGAACATTTTTTTTATATCTTTAATGTACAGACATAGACCAATTACAGTTAGATTTTTATGTAGAGACTGTAAGTAGAGATACGAGAAAATACTACGTAATTATTTATGAAACTAGGATTCAGGACTAGAATAATTTATAAGTAAATGAATATGTAAAAGCTTTGTTACTAAAGGATAGAGGAAGAGTAAAAGCGGTGGTGAAGAATGCGAAACTATGAATAGTTTTGCATTCTTCACCACCGCTTTTACGGTGAAATATTGCCCCGTATCCCGTATGGTATCGTCATACAACAATTTGTTTCCACATTTGGACATAATCCACTTGAGATATTCTAGTTTTAAGAAGGGAGTCTTATAAACATTATTTGAGAAATAACCCTTTTCCTTTTTTCTCTCATTATACCTAAAAGTTAATTCTTTGTAATTGTCAATTAACTAATTGCTAGATTTGATTAAATTTCTAATTGGTATTTATAAGATAGATTTGTATTTTCGCACAATTTTTCTTTTATAACATACATATCATATTTATTGTATGTAATCTGCCGAGATTTTTGCCCACACTTTATACTATCTTCTTAATTCTAATGCGACCAGCTTGGCTGGGTTCATAGTAATAATTTTTTTTACTGTTAATTTTATATTATGTATGTACTATGAACTTGTTTGTGGTCCAATTTAATAAATGAAAAAAAAAAATATATACTGTTCGCTTCTGTAAACAGAATAATATTCCAAATAAATATTACATAAATCGCTATCATCATGGTATCTTTGACCCCGATTTTAACCCTTTATATGTGAAGACAATCTTGTGCGTGACACAACGAACTAATGTTCGTTGGCGTGACATAAGATTCGGGAATCGTGTCCAAATGGCTCTTTGCGTCATCGCACATATTTCTTTCAAGTCCCGCAAAATTGACGTGATATGTAAACGGGTTGAGAATTTATTTTTCTCAAAACGATACAGTATTTGAATTTCACGTTTATTTTTCTTCAGATTTATCTATAGGCGCGGCTTGGCAGTAAAATCGACTTGAATGCCATGATGGTAAATTACATGATGCGTCGTGCCACTTTGCTCATCTTCGGCTCTTCTGTGACGGCTAAAATGTAAATTAAAAGCTTATTTATTTATATTTTATCAAGAATATAATTAAAAACAACACGCCCAACACAATAATGTGAAGTCACAGGATTGTGGGCCGGCGTAGGTCAGAAGGGCCCCACCCTTTACCTAATCTCATTTCCCCCCATAGAATTAAGCGGTGATTAAATAAATCACGCGTAATTACTACCCCTGAGTTCCAGACTGAATAGAATAAAAATATAGACGGAGTTCCGTGTAAACTGAAATCAAAAGGAATCCTTACTAATATTATAAATGCGAAAGTGAGTTTATTTGTTTGTTAATGGGTTTGTTACCTCTTCACGCTTTATCTACTGAACCAATCTTCCTCAAATTTCGCATATACATAGTTAGAAGTACGGAGAAGGACATAGGGTACCTTTTACCCCGGAAAATAGCACTGTTCTCGTGGTAAATTCACGCGGGCGAAGCGGCGGGCAGAAGCTAGTAACTTGTAAAATACTCTTACAGAATAAATAATATTGTGTTCTGACTGACGAAATATTCGATCAACTGAACGTACTATTACTACTAACTGCTAAATGGTTTTATTTATCTATAAATACTTTCAAGTCATGCTTCATTTAATTTTTCTCATTCATTCAATCGTCTCTGGGCGAATTTTTATATTGGTACACGGAATAGCACGTAGAGTACTTTTAGTCCCAAACTCCCACGGGATTTCCTCCCATAAAATTAGACTGACAAATGTTGACTAGAATGATCATGAAAAATTTCGAAATACAATATCGGCGAATGCTCGATATTCTGTTACCAGTGAATGCTGAAGTCTCTCTCTCAGCCTAAAGACGTCCACTGCTGGACAAAGGCCTCCCCCAAGGATTTTATCCGTGGGGGGTTTTGCCGTAATCGCCACGCTTGGCAGGCGGGTTGGCGATCGCAGTGTGATGGCATAGTACGCGGAAAGATGCTGCTGCCCATCCTCCGGTGTTTTTTAATCCCTTAGTCGCCTCTCACGACACCCACGGGAAGAGATGGGTTGGTGCTATTCTAGGGCCACACCACAGGCCAGTGCCACATCACAGGCCAGAAGGCTGAAGTCTACCAGAGTAAAATTATTTTCACTGCGTGGCGTCTTATTTTGTTTTTTTTTCACGATTTCCCAGAAGATATCGCCGCAGGTCGCAGCGCTCCGCCTTTTAAGCGAATATTCTCTATTCTTTAATCTTGGCATTGATTCTGTTTACCTTTTTGTTAATTAGGAACGGCCAATTATTTTTATATAAACAGTTTTAATTAATTAATTTATAGCTCTACCTTTCTAACCTTGGTACCTATACCATGAACAATATACGAAATTGAAAATGGTTATTTAAAACTATACCTTCATAATATACTTGTTTTTGGTGAGTGTCGGAGTGATAGATATTTTTCAAATTATAATAATAATAATGAATTATTAATTTTTAGACCATTATATAGGACAGAAACAAAATCGCTTCCACAATTTCCACTTCTGTATTTCTTCCGGGTGGTTTACAGACATAAGACGGCTCGCTATAATATACTTGGTTTTGGTGAGTGTCGGAGTGATAGATATTTTTCAAATTATAATAATATTAATGAATTATTTATTTTCAGACCATTATGTAGGACAGAAACAAAATCGCTTCCAGTTTGGGAACATTTTCTGGACTACTTTGGGAATAACCCTACAATTTACACTTCTGTATTTCTTAAGGATGGTGTACAGACATAAGACGGCTCGCTACTACATAAGTATAATATTTATGAATATCTAAATGTCTATATTACATAGATATATGACAAAACTCGTCCTTAACTCGCTATCAATGTATGTTTGTAACTCTGTATACATGTATACGATATGATTAGTATTCTATCGTCTGCACTCTCAATTATATGTACACGTCACACGCAACGCAATACTCAACTGTTGACTAAAATGCTGCAGTTTCTCGGAATCTCTTACGAACTTTGTGTTATGGTGGCATGAAATATATATGGATGGCTGTGTATAATGATAGTTATATCTGTCTACAGTTACATGTTTCAGTTTTATTTTTTTTTATAACATAGGGCGGCAAACGAGCAAGCGGGTTCCCTGATGGTAAATATATAAGTACCTATATAATATGATATATATTTTTTGTACTTCTTTTTCTATTCCCAGTTTATTCCCCTATATTACCAATATATTTTTTCCACACATACTTACAGCCATCGTTTATCCAGACGGTCATGATTTAAAAAAAAGTTTTAAACCAACCAATTAAATGAAGCTTTAAGTCATGCAAATTTGTTTGTGACAAAGGTTTTTTTTTTCATTATATCTAGTTTTATGAGAATATCTAACTATATACCTCAGAATTCCAATAATGCACGCAACTAGTGTGTGAATAAAACTGTGCTGTATATAGAGGGTAAACAGAAAATAAATCAGTTATGCCATGGACGCGGTGTTTCCTTGTGTCGCTCCCGTATATTTCCCTAATATATAACTGGCGACGAGTTTTCAAGGACTAAATTTGGTGTCGGGCAACTCATTTAAGTGTGTGTAGTGTAAAGCATTACAATGCCTATCGGGAAAGTGGAGCAATTTGACCTATCGAGCAAAAAGTGGTCGGCGTATATTAGACGCGTGGAACAATTTGTGGCGTTAAATGGAATTAAAGCGGAATTACAAGTTGCAACCTTGGTGACCTTAGTTGGAGGTGCTACATATGATCTGATGTGCGATTTATGCGCACCAAGTAACCCAGAAAGTAAAAGTTTTAGTGATTTGGTGAAAATAGTCGGTGATCATTTGGAGCCGAAACGATCCGAGATCGCGGAGCGCCATGTTTTTCGCCAAAGACGGCAGAAAGTTGGTGAATCCCTGAGCGAATACCTACAGGCACTAAAACATTTGGCAAGTACGTGTAATTTTAATACCACTTTGGAAGAAAATTTACGTGATCAATTTGTGTCGGGTTTGGCAAGTGATGATATGAGATCACGAATTTTTGCGGAACAAAAGATCACCTATAAAAAGGCTATAGAATTGGCCTTGGCATTGGAAGCAGCCGATAGACACGCGCAGACGAGCGGTGGTGGCGCGGCGACGGCGAGCGCGAGCAGCCAGGAGGCGGGCGCGACGCGCGCGGCTGAACCGGTGCATCGCGTGTCTACAGGAGAGCGCGGTTATCGAGCCGCCGCGGGCGGGCGTTCCGACCGCGCGTCTGGTGAGGCGTCATCAACGCGGTCGACGCGCAACTCCAGCTGTTGGCGGTGCGGCCGGAATCATCGCGCGGAAATGTGTCGATTTAAAAATTATTCGTGTGATGTGTGCGGTGTCAAAGGCCATATAAAAGTGATGTGCAACAAAAAAGTGACCAGGCGCGGGCCCGATTCTAGTTATGCGCCATCGATACGTAATCAAAATTATATAGCAAATAGTGATGAAGAATCGGAAAGTGACATTTACAATATTTGTGTTCGGGGAACGAATGATAAGCCTTATATGTTGGTGGCGCATGTGAACGGCAAGGAGGTAAACTTTGAACTGGACACTGGCAGTAAGTTATCAGCTATCAGCTTAAATTTTTATTACAAACATTTTTCTCATCTCAACATTTTAAGTTATGACATATCCTTGTCTTCATATGTGGGCACTCCAATTGAATCGGTTGGATTTATTTGTGTTAATGTAATCGTCGGGAACCATACGGCTAATGATCTTAAGCTTTTTTGTGATTAAAAATGGTGGACCACCAATTTTAGGAAGGTCTTGGTTAAGTAAACTGAAAATTAACAACATTCAGGTTAATGAGTTATTACTTAAAATGAACGATATTGGTTTAGTAGATCAACTCCGCCGAGAGTTCCCGACTGTGTTTGCTTCTGGATTGGGAACTTGTACGAAGAAAATAACTGTAAATTTAAAAGACACAAACCCTATATTTATTAAGGCCAGATCCTTGCCCTTGGCTTTACGTGGGCCAGTTGAGCGGGAGCTAGCGCGACTCGAGGCGGAAGGTACTATAAAGAAAGTGGATTATTCAGAGTATGGTACACCCATTGTACCGGTTATTAAAAAAACAGGTGAAATACGCATATGCGGTGACTACAAGGTCACTATTAACCCTAAACTACTGCGCGAGCCGTACCCTCTGCCTCGGATCGAGGAGCTCTTCGCGGCGCTCAGCGGGGGGGAACAATTTTCAAAAATTGACCTCACAAATGCGTACCAACAACTTTTGTTAGAAGAGGCCTCTCAAGCGTGCACCGCCATCACTACGCATGTCGGTACGTTTGTTTATACTCGTACACCCTTTGGTCTAACTTGTGTACCTGAAAAATTCCAGAAATTCATGGAGGAAACTCTTAAAGGCCTTAAAGGTGTTGCGGTTTTCCTAGACGATATAGCTTGTACTGGGAAGGATCGTTCCGAACACATATCGAATTTGCTAGCTTTATTTAATAGGTTAAGTGAGGTCGGTTTGCGAATAAAATTAGAAAAATGTGATTTCTTACAAGATAGTATAACTTATTTAGGATTTGTGATTGACAAGCATGGGTTGCACCCAGATAAAAAAAGATAAGGGCAATTGTTGAAGCTCCCCAACCTAAAGATGTTACGCAACTTAAATCTTTTCTTGGTTTAATCAATTATTACGTAAAGTTTATACCTAATTTAAGTACGATTTTGCACCCACTTCATCAGTTACTGCGTAAAAATGTTGATTGGTATTGGTCTACCGAATGCGACTTGTGTTTTAATGAAGTAAAAAAGGTGGTGTCTAGCAGTAAAGTCCTAGTCCATTATAATCCCGAGCTACCCTTAGTGTTAGCTGTTGATAGTAGTTCGTACGGCATCGGCAGCGTGTTATCGCATCGGTATCCTAACGGTGACGAGCGGCCAATATGTTTCGCGTCGCGCACTTTGAACTCTGCTGAGCGCGCGTATAGTCAATTAGATAAGGAGGCACTCGCCATCATTAGTGGAGTTAGTAAACATCACCAGTACCTATACGGGCGTCATTTTATTATTAAGACGGACCATAAGCCGCTGACATTTATTTTTGGCCCTAAATATGGGTTGCCACAAACGGCCGCCAGCAGGTTACAAAGATACGCTACGAAGTTAGCCGCATATGATTTTGAAATTGAGTTCGTGAAATCCCGAGATAACGGTAACGTGGATGCTTTGTCGCGTTTGCCGTTGCCGGAAGAACGCAAAGTTGTACCGGATGTTATGTCGTACATTAATTATGTAGAAGATAAAACTTTTTTCCAAAAAAGTGAACCGACTTCCATCATAAAACTTAAAATCATGAAATAACAATAAAGAAAAATGTATTAGCATGCTACCTACTGAATGAGGTGAAGTCGGTGCCAAGTGCAGGACTATATAATTGTTTAGCTAGGCATTTTGTATATGTACATGATTCTAATGTTAATTTATATTATTTAATATTCAATTTGGCACCGACTTCACCTCATTCAGTAGGTAGCATGCTAATACATTTTTCTTTATTGTTATTTCATGATTTTAAGTTTTATGATGGAAGTCGGTTCACTTTTTTGGAAAAAAGTTTTATTTTATCATTTTTAGTGCTTCTACACCTTTTCATTTTCTTTAATAAAAACTTAAACTTTTCTTTCACTGGTGACCGAAAATAAAGAATTAAGAATTCGAAACTTTTTATGTCAGTTTGATTTGAAATGTCAGAACATGTCAAATTGTCTATTATTTTTGGCACATAAATAGACCGTGAGCACGCGACGACCAAACCTTCCTTATTTTAAAAATGCTGAATATTTCTCTGCGTGGTATATACGAGTAAAAAATATTAGCGACTAGGTATGAAGTTTGGATCTTAGTTGCTTATGCAGGTAATATGGATAGCAAGGATGATTTTTATAGGTATAAAAAGCACCCTTGGGGCCTTCCAAAGTAATATTAAATTCAGCTTTTATAATAAAACAAAAATTCAGCTTTTATAAATAACAAATTCAGCTTTTATAATAAAACAAATAATTTAGTAAAGTTACAATGTCTAGCAGGGGTTTATATCTGCACCAATTGCCTGGTAATGGATGGCGTGATTTCTTATATTATTAGGAATAAAATCTTTAAAAATCTTTACTTTAAGGAAATTGAGTTACCACTTTAAATGTTATTGCTACAAATAATCTGCCTAAGTAATCATGATCCAACTTTTATAGTCGCTAAATGTTTGGAACATACACAGAAAATCTTTAGTTTTAATAAAATAAGGAAGGGCATGCTATCGCGGGCTTTTGCTCTATAATGCAATGTTGGTATTTTTATATGTTGTTAGGTATCTTTAAAATTACCGAACAGATTCTGACGTGGTTAAAATGGGACCAACTTGGGTATATATCATTACGAATAAAAAAACAATTTCGGAAATCAGTCCACTGTAGGCGCAGAAATCGGCGAACATACATAAAAAAAAAACATACATACATCGAAACATATAACCTCCTCCTTTTTTGGGAAGTCGGTTGAAAATATTCCTATTAGCGCTCAAGAAATAGCAATTAAAACACAAGACGACGTTGTATTGAAACTCATATATAATTATCTTTTAAATGGCTGGCCGGCTGCAGTGACGGATGATTCAGTAAAGCCATATTTTTATCGTAAAGATTGTCTGACAATCGATAGGGGTTGTATTCTTTATAATCATAGGGTTGTGATTCCGAAAGATTTGAGATCAAAAGTGTTACAAGAATTACATCAGGGACATTTGGGTATAGTCAAAATGAAAAAGCTATCTCGTAGTTATGTGTACTGGCCCCAGTTAGACACCGAAATCGAGACCCTTTGTCGCGCGTGCTCGGCTTGCCTGCAGCAGCGCGATGCGCCGCCGCGCGCCCTGCTGCATCCTTGGGTCTTCCCAACGCGACCTTGGCAGAGATTGAATTTAGATTTTGGAGAATTCCAAGGCAAACATTACTTAATAACTATTGATGCACATACCAAATGGATAGAGGTGCAAAGAATGTCTAGTACCAATGCAAATTCGACTATACTTAAACTGCGTGATCTTTTTGCACGGTTTGGTTTGCCATCCCACATTATAAGTGATGGTGGTCCCCCGTTCAGTTCTTTGGAATTCGCGAATTATTTAAAAAAATTGCATCAATCACACCATCACCAGTCCTTATAGGCCAGCTGGGAACGGAGCAGCTGAAAACGCGGTGAAGTTAGTGAAACGCGCTATGAAAAAAGCCGTACACGAGGGTACCGACATTGACACGGCAGTGGCACAATTTTTATTCCAATACAGGAATTGCGAACACTCAACCACAGGAGTAGCCCCGGCAGTAGCCATGTTTGGTCGGCTGCTGCGTAGTAGGCTAGATGTATTAAAGCCTTCGACAGAACGCGCCGTGGAGGCGGCTTTCGAGCGAGCAGGCCGTGCGCGGCCCGGCGCTGAGCGGCATGTCGAGCTTGGAGATGACGTCTTGGCTCGCGATTATAGGGCTCGTGCGGAGAAATGGGCCCCGGCTCAGGTAGTCGCTAGGGACGCGCCACTTACATACAAAGTGCGCCTGTCTAATGGTCTTGAGTGGAAACGTCACATAGATCAATTATTACCTATTAGAAAATCGATCAGACATTCGTTAGCGTCCGATAGCGTGCTCTCGGAGCCAGAACAGGAAAATACTGCAGCTGAACAGTCCTTTAAAGGTTCAGAACAACCCGAAGCGACGATCCCCGAATTGGTCACGCCCAACCAAGAAACACCACCTGGCGCTAGCAATCCTGACTCAGCCCCAAAGTCTAAAGGATCCACACAACTTTTTGACAAAAATAATTTGCCGCGTGAAAGACCTTGTGTTTTAAAAGCTAAAAATACGAAGAATTTTTATAAAGAGTAAGATTTTCCGTCTAAGGTATTAGACATACATATTTGAATTACGTTACAGAACAATCACCTATCTCTGTAACAGGGGATGAAAAACGATTTTTTTTTTAAATAGATATCCACACCAAATTCTAACTAATTTGCACTGTTGGATGTTACAAATTTCGTTTCTCATCAACTGTCTGTGTTTATTTTAGGTACGGTATATTTTATGTAGAATAAAATGTATATGTCACCGCACGGGATAACACAGAACTAGGTACTAATTATATACGGTTATTTTAAGTTTGTTTTTGTTTAAAAAACTGAGCACTCTAGCTTTATGGATTTTCATTCTTTTATTTTTTTTATATAATTAGAAGATTTGTTGACTTGTTCTCATATTTAAGGGGGGAGGTGTGCTGTATATAGAGGGTAAACAGAAAATAAATCAGTTATGCCATGGACGCGGTGTTTCCTTGTGTCGCTCCCGTATATTTCCCTAATATATAACTAAAACTAGCAGCATTTTAGTGGTCCTATTCCCTAAGGCACAACCTTCTTCCATCCAAAATTATCTGTATGATACACAATGATTCCTTTCGCAAAGAAATATTATATTTCAACACACAGTTTTTTTGTTCGTACGGAATTACACGAGTAACATACTAAGTAGATACCGCAGTCTCTTGATTAATATTACGTCCGTAATTTCATTATGTACTTAGGGCAAATATGATATGTTTTCCTTAGAGTTTTATTCATAGAGCGAGCAATGTTTTTTGTTAGAGCTGGCAGCGTACAATACGGTAGTTTTTGTTTTTACTGAAAATTCACCTGATTGCATAATTAATTTTATCAATTTAAGTAACTTCCATAAACCAACTCTCGAACCTGGGACAAAATGATGATGATTTAAAGACCATAAAAAATTATAATATTAGGTGCGGTTTTATAAGTTTTAGATAAAAACTCATCAAGAAATATTCCAGAAATTAATTCATTAATTAAGCTACTAGTCCGCAGAAAAAAAAAATCACTACGTGATGAGAGGGTGATAATGAGTTTTACTAAGAAATCAACAATTAAAGTTTACTGTGAATTCGATTTTCAATTTTAACATGCATCTGGCTGTTAATTATCAAGCTGTTATCGCTTCTTACTGGCCATAAAAATTGGGCTAACAGAAAAAAAGAAGTCACAAAATCCATTAAATCGAGCCCACGCAAATCCTTTCGCGAGCAGCAAGTAAATTGCCAGATTAGGGAACCGCGCAGGCGTAATGACTGCATAATGAGACGGCGACTGGGATTAACGAAATGTTGCTGTTTTGGTCGCTCTGCAGATCAATCTGACTCATGTACGGTCATTTTCGACTTGGTCAACTGGCGCTTATGAAACTCGTGGTCGAGCGCGAGTTGGCGCCTTACCATTTTACCTAAACTCCATTTATTCTTACCAGTCCTATCATGTAAACGATCTTCACAGTACTTTTTGTTGAATTTTGTTGAAAATAAATCAGATATTAGTTCAAACCTAAAGATTCTAAAGTAAAACATTTATTAACCACGAAAGTAATTTCCTAAAAAGTCTATTTTAATTTATATTGTTGTAAAATCATAAAAAGACATGGTAAGATTGTTTACATGATAGGACTGGTAAGAATAAATGGAGTTTATTTTTCTTGTCGCCAACTCGAGCGAGTAGGTAAAACTTTTTTGTAGCTGACTATACCTACCGAAGTAGAGTTAGCTACAAAAAAGTTTTATATAATTTATTATTTGATGAGGTAAATATTGAATTTTACAATTTTTTTTTAACTTTACCGATAATTGAGAGTTGACGACAAGAAAAACAGGTGTGTCAACTCGCGCTCGAGTGCTCGGGTGCGAGTTTTACAAGAGCCAGTTGACTTCCGATTAAAGAAATGGACGTGAGGTCCACTCGTGATGAGGGCTGCAAGCGGTTAGGTTTATTATACCTACTTCATCTGACTTGTTGACGGGTATCAAAATACCTACTGTTGGTCTTTTGACCATATTGATGTTAACTTATGAACTTACCTACTAATACTTATTTACTATGGTCGACAAGTGCTCTAGGCTGTGTTTGCGTTCGAAACGTTGGTGTTCGATTTCGATAAACCCCAAAACTACTTAACCCAACTTGATAAAACTTTGCACATTGTGTGAAATTCATAAGAAACTATCATAGTCAAAGCACTGTAGGTAGACCTTCTGAATATATGGAATCTATCATCGGAATCATTACTTCAAATTTATATGTTTCAGAAATTTTAATATCGAATTGATTAACTGAAGCAAGTTCTATGAATGTTACGGTGGTATGTCGCGTGAAATCTGTCTACATAGTTGTCGCTATGAGAATATTTGCCCGAAGTATGTGCTGCGTCGTCGTCGCTCCCTCGATGTGGGTGTCGCATTCTCCATTCCAACTTTCTCTATATTCGTAGCATTTATTATAAGCGTGGAGATAGCAAGCGTGGTTTGGAAGAATCAAATATATTTTTATTTATAAATATACTTAGACAAGGATGGTTCATAATATGCTTGAGAAGGATAAAAACAATATAGCCAGGAAAATGAGAGTCGAAAATCATTACTCTGGCATCACTGGACATAGAAAAGTAGGACCAGATAAAACAGATTGATTTTACTTTGCAAATTAAAATCACTACCTAAACCGGTGTACTCATTTGAGTTTGTAACTATTCTTTTTAAGTAGCTCCGTGTGCGGAGGGCCGACAAAGTGATATTAGATTTATGGATGAACCTATGATTTTGCTAAAAAAATATACATTTTTTTAGCAAAACCTCCATTTAATACCTCTGTTTCATATCTGTTTGTATCTCGGTTCAATTACCATATTGCTTTACAGTACACACTTTAAAGCTGGCTCACCAAAAAGCTAAACTCAAAGCTATTTAGAGTAAGCACTAAGCACGAAACTCAGGCGTATCGCGGTCGGTGTAATTATTTTGGAGCTGGTCCAAAGCCCAAATGGAGTCGGGTTGTAAAGCCAATACTATATAGTTCAAATGAGTCTTTAGTTTTTATTCTATGCTAGGCGACCAAGACTGTTTCATGAGTTTCTTTCGGGATTTCTTCTCAGCAGTGGTCGTTCCGAAATGCTAGTAGTTTGTAGCTTTGAGACATAATATATTATGATTAAATAATTAGTTATCGACGTGAAAAAGAGCCTTCTTTGAAGGCCAAGTTTCAATAAAAAAATTTGACTTTGACTTTGATTCACAACTAGCTTGTCCCCTCGGCTTCGCCTATGTGTATGTCCTTATATTAGATGTGATTTTTTAAATTTCTTTCTTAGTAATGCTTACATAAGCCAAAATATATAAAATTCTTCCGTTACTGACCGAGTGACTGACAGACAACGTACAACCAAAACTACTGGTCTAGATATCTGAAATTTGGCAGGTTCCTCAGGGAGTGTAGGGGAGTACTTATAGAGGATTTGCGGCTATTTTTTTCTCACTTTTAATAATTGTAACCACATTGGGATACTATTTTTTGTAAATCTATAAGTAAAATATTATTAGCATGGCTAAACTCATCGCGCCGGACAAAAAAATTACAAAATACATTTTTTCCGTTAACGATCATAATTTTATTTGCTCAGTTATATGCCCACAATTCACCGCCTCGTTACCGAAGCCCAGGGGAAGTAGTCGCTATGAATAAAACAAACATATGGAATATTTTCCAGCGTTAATATGTAGAGATTAGTTCGGTGTCGATGGGATTGATGTTCGCAATTACTGATTTTCCTCAAATTGTCTATTTATTTTGTTCCTAATATAATGTACCTACTAAATTGTTTCTAGTTTCGATGAGTAAGCGCCAGTTTAAAGCCCTTGGTTGACTTTTTTAATCTAAATCTGAAGAGAAGCAGCTGGCATATTCAATAATTTTCTTTCTTACCCAAACTAAGTATCTTTATTATATTTATTGTACATTTTAATTTTTAAGTAATTCAATAAAAAAAAATATTCTAGGTTAGTTTTTTTTTCAGTACAGGATATTTTTTCATTAAAAGATTTTTTAAAGATTAGATAAAATAAATGTGTGTTGTGGAAGGAGAAGGGGAGGCCTTTTCCCAGCAGTGGGACACATCATCAGGCTAGGAAAAAAAAAGATAAAATAAGATACGAAAAGTAGATATTATGCTAAATTATATCTCCTGAAGCCACGCAAAACATCTACTTTAATTATTATGACAGTGTACTATTAGTGTTGTCAAAACACAATGGGGTATGACGCTGGTACAAATCTCTATCAATCATTACAATACATAGATATACATGCAGGAAACTGCTAGATAGGGCAATCGGAACTGAAACATCATCAGCTAAATTTATGTCCCACTGCATTGGGCATTGACTTTCCTTATGGACGGATAAAGAGGGTGGGCCATGACCCACCACGCAGGCTCAATGCATACTGTAAACCGAGTCCGCTAGTATGCAGTGTCCTCACGATGTTTTCCTTCATTGGAAACAGGTGATTCATCTACAAACTCTGAGGGATTCGTCGCATTGCCTCAGAATAGTACGGGGTCAGATACGCATTTCGTCAGAAAACGCATGTTGACAGAAACGCATCTCGTCAGAATTTCAACTCGTCAAGAAAGCAACTTGACAGATGCGCATCTTGACAGGTACGCAATTGATTGTCAGTTGCTGTCAAGAGTCTGTCTAATCGCTTGTCTGTCCAATTCAATTTGTAACAAGTCTATCCTGAAAGACGACGATATGCGTATATGACTTTGGTTTCTGACGCCGCCATGGCACGAATCAATTTTGTGGTACATGTCGGGTTGCGATCAGAGATGGGTTTACGCCCGGGAATAAATGGGAAGAAAAGGTTTTGCTCGACGTAAACCCAGCTTTGGAGTTTTGAAACGATGGTAGCCGAGTGGTAAGGCGCCCGCCTGTGAATGCAAATGCAAAATCCCAGGTTCGAATCCTGCCCGGGCTACATGAGTTTGTATACCAATCTGACTCATGTTAGTTTTCATCAATCACCACTTGCTTCCGGTGAAGGAAAACATCGTGAGGAAACCTGCACTCTGGTTGATGATTATCAGCTGGTGTGTGAAATGGAGAAGGTAACATGAGGAAATACGACTAAAGAGAAAAGAGAAACCCAGCTTTAAATGGGCTTACGCCCGGAAATAAACGGACGGAAAACGTTTTTTCCCAGCGTTAACCCATCTCTGGTTGCGATTCGAATCAGCGCCTTTCTGGCGCTAATTGAGTGTATATATAGATAGTACGTCTTCTGACATGTCCTATCCATGTAATAAATAAATCTTTGGTGGTACGAGTATATTACGAAATGAGATGTCCACAGTATCCGGAGATATATTCGCTGATCGTCATCTGTCTGACTGATAACTTTGATAATTTAATTGTATGAGTTCAAACTATATATGCATATTTCTCGTGACATAAAGCATTTCTCGTGACATTGTAAAAACAAATCTTTGATCAGTTGAGCCTGTTTTACCAATAAGTCAAACAAGTCCAACAAAAACAACTACGTAATCAATTAATATCAGATTACGATTCGAATCGTTATCTTTGATATTGAGCACTCATTAATGCTCGCTAGAGTTTTAATATTGGAAATAATTCCCGGTTTTTCGCATCGATGAGTATTTTTTTCATAAATCGCGTGAAGGGTATCCTCTCCAATTCTAAAAGAAACTTTTTCTATTATGGGCCCTATCCACTGATTACAATTGACCTGCATGACTTGCTAGACTAAAAAAAAGTAAGAAATTCTCAAACTATCTATCTGGTTTGGTTTTGGCTTTGTATGATCCAATGAATTCACTTTTAAGTTACTGGTGAAAAATGTGTAATATCGATTATTTATTTTTTGTTTCAAAATGTCCTTATGTCCTAGAACAACAAAAGTTTTTTTTCGATACTCGCATTATTATAAGAATATAAAGCAGTGCTATTTTATTCTTTCTATTCTATTCTAAAATGTAAGATTTAACAAGAATACACGAGTTATATTCTTGGTAAATCTTACATTAAAAAATGACACTTAGTTTATTTTTTTTCATATCGTCATTTTTTCACATTATATCTAATGCTCGTCGTGAATGAATATCTCTGAACTCACTTTCACCGATTCTGGTGAGTAAAATAATGTTCTGCAGGTACTTTTGCAATATTAGTCTAGACAGCAGTAGAAAACTTTTTCATTAAAATGAAAAAAATAAAAACATCATTGTCAACTGTCATTTTAAAATCTAAACAAATCTAGTATAACCATAAAATAAGTCTATGGTTCTATTTAACGAGAATTCACAAGTGGCGGAAAAAAACAGGAAAATCCAATGAAATGTTTGATATTAAGGAGTTTGATTCAAAAATAACGAGGAATCATGCTAATAATAGTATTAGGTAGGTACTTCAATTTATCCCTTGGAGTTTTTCCATTTTTGTAATTAAAAACCCATTTCATTTACCCATTTTAATTATTTTCCTTCTAGCCACTTCGGCTTCGCTTTATTTTTGTTTCATTTCAAGTACCTATTACTTGAGTGATTTTCCGACAGCTTAAATTAAGAAAACAGAAATCAGTGTAAAAAGTCTCAACAGATAGCGTTTTAAGTATGAAAGCCGAGCTTCGATCAAGTACTTGATCGAAGAAGCCGAGTCGTAATAATGGCTGAACCTAGTTGTTTGCCAGTTGCTCAAATCACAATATTGATACTTTTTATGTTTATTTTACTAAGTTTAATTTTTTTTAAATGCCAATCCCGTGAATTTTTGCTTTTTGTATGGAACATTTTCTCTCGCCTTCTACTTGAGCGCAATTTACGAAGTCACCTGGAACTATTTTATTTTTATTTGGGTCTCGGAAAATCCCTTATTTGTTGCTGTAGGCTGTAGGCAATAAAAGGAGTTAAAATATTAATATTTTAATAAAAATATACGTAAATTAAATATTATACTAAACTCTCATAACTCCTCTTTTTAGGCATTCGTGTAAAAACAGTAGCTTTTGGATCAAATAGTTTTTTTCAACTAACAATGCCGGAAGATGATTAATACAAAGGCACTATGAGGAGTGGCATTTTCGTAATGTTCAGAGGTTTAAAAAGCCCCAGTCATTAGCAATTCATCAGATGCGCCTCTCTGCCAAAAGAGGTACACTGAGGGTAATAAAACTTGAATACATTTCACTATGAGCATTTGGCGGAAAATCCTGGGACCAGCTAGGGGGAAGGATGGCAGCTGGAGGCTAAGAAAGAACAAAGAGGTAGAAGAACTAGTAGCGGAGCCCGATATTATGGGCGAAACGAAAGCAGCAAGGCTTCGATGGCTCGGCCACGTGGAGAGGATGGGAGAGGATCGCGCAGCTAAAAGAGCGTATAAGGGACGACCAAGCGGGAAACGACCTGTCGGCCCAGATACCGCTGGAGGGATGAGATCCTAAAAGATCTGGTGGCCCTCCAAGGAGCCGACTGGCAGGAAGTAGCGTAGAACAGGAAGGAATGGAAGCTTCTAGTATCGGAGGCCAAGATCCTCTTTGGGTCGTAGAGCCATCGAAGTAAGTAAGTAATCAGCATAGGTATCTCACTTATGCCCGAAAATCCTGACGTCATTTTAAGGAAAATGATATCGTACTATCTGCGCCCCGGGGTTCTACTCCCGTGAGAATTTTAGGATAAATCATACCCTATGGGCTATACCCAGTTATATGCTTTCCGTGTAGCAAATTTCATCGAAATCCGTCCAGTAGGTTTTTTGCAATTCAATGACAAACATAAAAAAATATTCACGTATTTTTCCCGAAATAATATCCCAAAATTCCAATGGAGCGGAGTATCAGACCTAGGTGTAAGATGAATTTTCAAGCCGAAATATAATTTTAAATGCAATAGACTGTACTCTGATATTTCAAAATGAATACGCAATAGGAAAAAAAGATAAAGAAAAGAATCGCCAGCCCTCATTAACCATTCCTATTGTTTTGTCTTAGCATAAAAGAAAATAATTAATTTACTTGCCCTAGATACGCCGTCTTACATTTCATCTTGAACTTTCGACTTCGATGAAAATACAGGGTGTTTTCATTAACTGATTAATAGTATTTAAATACTATTTCAGATTTTTACAAGACTGACCAAAAAAAGAGTGTTATGTTTTCAGGGTTCATGTATGTAGGTATGTATGTAGGTATGTAAGTTTCTTTATTCCACCATAAATCCTAAACGGCTTAACAGATTTTGATGTGTGAGGTATTGTTAGATTCCTTGCATTCCTCCGAGTGACATAGGCTATGTAAGTTGTCAGTCGTGTTTTTTATTTTTAAATAATTAGCTTGTTTTCAATTTGCTTAAATACATACAACTACTACTTAATCTACTTAATGAAATTGAAAATAGGAGAGAGAGAATGATTGGCCACTTGATACGACACGATGACCTATTTAAAAATATAATTGAAGGAAAGGTGAAGGGAAGAAGAGGTCCAGGGAGACCGAGAAAGAGTTAAACTTAAAGAGAAGGCAGGCGTCGTGTTGTATCAAAACCTTAAACGTAAAGCTGATTATAGAGAAGTGTGGCGTATACTCCACCGACAAGAGCGCGGCTCTTAAATAAGAAGAAATACATATAAATTTATATACATATTTATACAATACTAGCTTTTGCCCGCGGCTTCGCCCGCGTGAATTTCCAACGAGAGCTGTGCTTTTTCCCGGGATAAAAGGTACCCTATGTCCTTCTCCGTACTTTCAGCTATGTGTACGCGACATTTCAGGAAGATTGGTTCAGTAGATAAAGCGTGAAGAGGTAACAAACAAACAAACCAACAAACAAACTCACTTTCGCATTTATAATATTAGTTAGGATTTCCTACAGTAGTAGATAAAGCAAAAAAATATCTTTATGGATCACTCTATATATTTCCTCGCCACTTCCTCTAATTTAGCTCGTAGATGATAATTCAATATTACCATGAAGATGATCTTGGAACTGCGTGACGTTTATTAATTTTTAAAATAAAACTTTTCTGCTCATTTGTTTTTTTTTTAATTAGCCTATACTGTCCCACTGCTGGGCAAAGGCCTTCCCTCTAGTTCGCCACTCCTGTCTTATCAGTGCATGAGCCCTCCACTCTCTATCAGTCCAGATAATCCGACCATCTCGTTCTGGTGCGGCCCCTTTTCCGGCACCAGCCAGCAGGGACCCATGTAGCTATTTGAGCCCACCTGTCCTGCGGCATCCTGAAAACATTTGATTAGTTGATTCTGAAACTTATCTTCGACAAACGTTTCCCTGCCTAATTGTTCAATGACAGAACCTAACAACTACGAACGTTTCGCCGACAGTACGATTCATTTATGTGTGAACCGACGACAGCCTAACAACTAGATTCTGTCGTTGAAACACCCATAAATGAATCGTACTGTCAGCAAAACGTTTGTAGTTGTTAGGTTCTGTCGTTGAACAATTAGGCAGGGAAACGTTTGTCGGAGATAAGTTTCGGAATCGTTTAGTTTTGATTTTCATCTCTCTCTTATCTAAGATCTCTTTTCTACTACCTACCTATATTTTTTCTACGTTATTTGTATCTAAAATATAGTTTTAAAGATAACACATAAATGCTGTAAGTACTGAAAATAATGCTGCTTGAAGTCTATTAAGTTTTATACATCATTGATTTTGTTTGATTAATTCCTACCTCAAAATCGCGATATTTCCACAGAAAAAGAGAACTGTAAAATCTGCTAGAAAATAAAAAAAAACCTTTGTGCAAATCAACCTGTATAATGTTAATTAATTAACGTAATGTAAATTACCATTATTCATTTTCCTTCGACGTTTAGAAAGAAAATTTTATTTGAATGACTAACGCAATTTGATGAAAATTAAAATAAGGTAAGATTATGTAACGATATATTTTACAAATTAAACGAAGGTGTGTAGAGAACTTATAGAACCTACAGACAGATGGACGTTTACACAATAGAGTTAAAACCGAAAACCGAATGCGTAAATTCCTAAAATGAAATTAATAATATGTGAAAATTATTACAGTTTGCAATAATAAAATCAAAGTGTGCTTTAACGACCTAAGTGACATTTTGAAACATTATTCTAATATAATGAAGCTGAAGAATTTGTTTTTCTGAACGCGTTAATTTCTAGAACTAGGTATGATAGCCACTTTCGTGAGTAAGGCCATTCAAGGCCGGAAATTCCTTACACTTCATCAACGTTATTTATCTTACTGGCGTTTGCCCGCGGCTTCACCCGCGGAAATAATATACCAAAACCTTCCTCATAATTCATCCTACCCATCGGTGAAAACCGATCGGTAGTTTTTGAGTTTATCGCGAACAGACAGACCGACATAGCGAGGGTCTTTATTTTGTAATATATAATAGGTAATGCTGTAACAATTTGAAAGTTCTTTTGAAATCCACGAACTTTGCCTAAGATAAAAAAGATCCGAATTCACAATTTACATAGATGAGCAATCACGTTATGGCCTTTGAGAAATATTTAAATCTGTTTCATTTACATAAGGATCCGAAAAGGGAAGTGAGCTACTTAAATGTTGCTTTACCTATAAACGTATTTATTAGAGCATTTAGGAGCAAAGAATTTTATTTATAACTTTAAGCTCATAGTTTTTTATTAATTAATTAATTAATTTTATTTATTAAGCAACCAACAGCATAACAATAAGTACTTAATTACAAACATAACTTAATAATAATAAAGCCAATAATAATAAAGTATTGGCAATGTTATTATTATAATATATTTTGTTTGTTTGTTTGTAATGTGCGAGCGAGACAGTTGACAAGTTTATTTTGTTGTCTATTGATAAAGTGGAAAAAGTAAAGTATTTCAGTCACATTGATTCGTTAAAAAAAATGAAAAACGTATACTTATTTTAATTTTTTTAAAACCTGTTTGGAAATTCTTGAGATCTCCTGCTTTACATTAAGTTTTAGTTTTAACACTTTTAGTAGTAAAAGCTCATCAGTTTAATATCGAAAACTTAAATCTCAAAGTTAAATTTTCCCAAAGACTGAATAATTAAACTTAATGTATTTAGCTGACGAGCATACTGGACTGAACATAGATATAAAATACCGTAAATAGAAAGATAAAATCCTGTAACGTACCTACAAATTTTTAAATGCTTTTTTTTATACAAGCACTGACATTTAGTAAAGGATATTGGTATCTAGCTCTAATTTATTTTATCCTATTTGAAGTATATATAGTCTTAAATAATAGCAAAATAACTCTCTTTAGTCGTATTTCCTCATGACTGAGGGTCGTGGTCATTATATGGAATGAAACACACACAACGACTCTCTTGGCAATGTTAATGGAGTGGTTTGCCATTGCCTTCTCCATTTCACACATTAGCTGATAATCATCAACCAGAGTGCAGGTTTCCTCACGATGTTTTCCTTCACCGGAAGCAAGTGGTGGTCGATGAAAACTAACATAGGTACATGAGTCAGATTGGTATACAAACTCACGTAGCACGGGCAGGATTCGAACCTGGGACCATTGCAGCCACAGGCGGGCGCCTTAACCACTCAGCCACCACCGCACCGCAAAATAACTAGAGATCAATTAAATACTCTCTCAGTTTTCGAATATACTTTATCTCTTTTATTTTCAAGTCTCGATAGGGCTATCTAATCTTATTTTTTATTATCTCTCTCTTGTCAAATTTTTTATAATTTTATTCCATTACGTTACGATTATTTCTTGTTTATTTTCCTCTTACATAGGCTTACTATTTTACTTGAATGACGACTTCTTCTACAATAAATTATAACTCAATGCACCAGTGTAAAACTCAAGAGAGATCAGCGAATTATAAAAGTCGAACAACATCAAAGAGCACTTGTATTTTCTTTGCGATTAAATATTCAGATCTTTAGGAAATGTTACATTTAATCTGTGAGTCATGACCTTCAAGCGGTTATACTATAAATGAGGTTGCAGAATCCTACTAATTCTATCCTATCCTTTAAATATTAGATTTTTGGATTGTATAAGAAATGTATCTTATGCAATGTACCTACTGGGCGGGGTTACTACTTAACACAAGTATTTTTTACTAATAATTTTTTACTAATATTTAATATTTATTTCTTTCTTATATTTTATTTTATTTTTGACTGTACACAATCTAGTGTATGTATAAAGTTAACAAATATAGCATGGCATGTTAGACGACCAAGACTGTTTCATGAGTTTCTTTCGGCATTTCTCTTCAGCAGTGATCCCAAAATGCTAGTAGTTTATAGCTTTGAGACATAATATATTATGATTAAATAATTAGTTATCGACGTGAAAACGAGCCTTCTTTGAAGGCCAAGTTTCAATAAAAAAATTTGACTTTGACTTTACATAAAAGAAGACCCCAACCATTAAAGTCACATATTGAATAAATATTTTTTATTTTTTTTTCTTTAAATAGGTATGCAAAAGTTTGGATGTGAAGTGAGTGTGTTTGTTAGTCAATCGCCCTAAATCTACTGGGCGAATTTGGATGAAATTTGGTACTTGGCTTGTATTATGTACGGTACTTTTTATCCCGAAAATCCCTTGGAGCCTCGGGATACAGTTATTGTTCAATCACGCTTCGACAGCTAAGCGAAATTTTATGGAATTTGGTATACATGTAGAGTAGAACCTTAATTTATAGCATTAAAGCTAGTTTATGATCCAAATTTCCTACTACAGTGGAACCCGGGCGCAGTTACTAGTATACAAATCAGACCAAAATATGTACAGCTTTTATAATAATTCTTGTAACTTGTACCATCGACCAAGTGAAGAAATTATAACGCTGTTCGTTTGGAACGTTTGCGTTAAGCAATCAAGTGAAAAAAAAGATACAACAGAAAAGGAGGCTTTTAAATCAACATTAATCTGTATTTTTAGTATTCGTCTGTGTTACCAAGTGTTACGCTTTTTTTTGTACAGATAATAAGAGAATTCTGATTTTATCATGTCTTTTATTTTTATTAGTCATCATCTGCCTTACCTTATCCCATAATCTGGGGTCGGCGCAAAACTTCTCTCCACAATTTTCTATCCTTATCCGTAGTTAAATCCACTCTCAATACCGTATTATTTTTATTCTTCTCTTCTCTCAGCCTAAAGACGTCCACTGCTGGACAAAGGCCTCCCCCAAGGATTTTATCCATGGGGGGTTTTGCCGTAATCGCCACGCTTGGCAGGCGGGTTGGCGATCGCAGTGTGATGGCATAGTACGCGGAAAGATGCTGCAGCCCATCCTCCGGTGTTTTAAATCCCTTAGTCGCCTCTTACGACACCCACGGGAAGAGATGGGTTGGTGCTATTCTAGGGCCACACCACAGGCCACTTATTTTTATTAGTAGTCTAACTATTAAAATAATATATGTAGATGTCATAAGCAAGATTTCCAAAGACCTAAATCTATGGTACAAAAGAACAAAATCTTTAATTTCGGTGCAACCTAATCTTACACATAACTAGCTTTCGTCCGCGGCTTCGTCCGCATGAATTTCCCACGGGAACAGTGCTTTTTCCCGGGATGAAAGGTACCCTATGTCCTTCTCAGTACTTCAAACTATGTATACATGTATGTGAAATTTCATTAAGATTGGTTCAGTAGATTTATCTACTAACAAATAAACTCACTTTCACATTTATAATATTAGTTACCTATTTTATTAGTACATAATTTCTCAGAGTGTAATGAACAAATGAAGAATTGCAAACAAGTCCTTTACAGCAGGCAGAGATTGTGGGATTACTTTTGAAATATTACAAGTAAAAATAGTTCAAATTATCTAAAGTGCCTATTCCAAAGGTAATTGTAATATTTCTAAATCGTCACCTTTTAAGAAACAAATATCACAAAATACAGCTAACTATTGCAATCACTTCCCCAGCCGTATCGTGGACAGGCTGGCCACTTTAAACTTTTCTCATTACCTTTGAAAGAAGTAATTTAAGAAAGGTGAGGGGCCCGTAAATAAAATAAAAAAAAAACAACTCGACGAGGAATCTAATTAAAAAGAAGTCCTTCCGTTTCCGTCGCCGATATTTACAACTGAAATCGGATAAGTTCTTATTTTTAATTGTTTTTGTTACATATATACAAATACTAGACAGTCTAGAATAATCTAGAATTCCTGTAACGATCGAATTGCGTCCGAAAATTGCAAGATTGAATTTCAGACTGGTCCATAATTGTACCTTAATTCGGGAGATTAATGTGATATACAAATATACATCGACCAATATTATATGATATTCCGAGGAAATAAAACATCGTGAAAAAACATAAAATGCAGTTTTAAGCGAAGAAAATTACTTATAACGCGCAATGGTTGCATAATGTTGTTTGACTAAACTAAAATATTTTTTTTAAATGATATTTTTACACGACTGACCAAAAAAGGAGTGTTATGTTTTCAGGGTTCATGTATGTATGTATGTAAGTTTCTTTATTCCACCATAAGTCCTCAACGGCTTAACAGATTTAGATGTGAGAGGTATTGTTAGATTCCTTGCATTCCCCCGAGTGACATAGGCTATGGAGTTGTCAGTCGTGTTTTTTATTTTTTAATAATTTGCTTGATAAGTTTTCTTTTTTTTGCGATGATAACTTTAAATTTATTTATAGGCTTGATTTAATATATTCGAATGACAAATCAAGCCTATAAATAAATTTAAAGTTCGAAGCGTTCGACATGAATAACATAGCGATTTAAATTTGTTTAAACATTGTAGATGTAATTTTAAAATGTACAAATACAAATGAAAAACGAAATTCGTTTTTTGAAAATCCTGGTACCAATCACAATGCGTGTTAGAATCATCGATTATGAATATGTATGTATGAGACAGGCTGGCATCAAAAACGTGGAAATTATTGAATATTATTATAGAGGTGACATAATATTTCATATAGTGTCAATTTTTTTCTATATAAATATGAAGTTTGAATGTGAGTTCGTGAGAGTATGTTTGTTACTCAATGATGCAAAATCTACAATTAGAAGTAGCCAAAGGAATGCCTATATAAGCTTGTGTTGTTCCCACCCCAACTATGAGATAGACACCGCTGATTTTCAGGCACCTCCCTGATTTTAGATAGCTAGCTTATGTCCATTCTACAGAATAAAATCAAGATAGAATGGCTAAGTGGCACGCGTGTGTTATAGTTTTGTGTGCAATGTACCGCAAGATTCGTTGAACATTCATTCAGTCATCAGCGCGTGCGTCTCGTCTTGAACACATGGAAACAGTTGTGCAAAAATGTCTTATAATAAGACATTTTTTGCTTACCGTGATCATATTTACCAATTTGTTTCATTTGCATGTCACATTAAAATTTCATTAGTGATGACGTAAGAGTGAGGCATGCTCGGGGTATAGCTTTTGCAAAAATTGACACGGGCGATTCCTTAGCAACGCACTCGCGTCGTCGCCGCCGTTTTACGTAGTGAACTTTTTCTTGGACTGTGGTCCGTTCCATGCATTACACTCAGTCCCTACGTGCATGTATTTTAAATTTTGCTCTTTTCGATACATCGTGTGTGGCGTAACCAATTCATTAATATTCGGGCTGCCGCTAGGATCCATCGCTCGCAGACAAATCAAAAAGTTGTCGGTTTTGTATCGTACAGTTTGCCGGCGGGCGCGCTCGGTTTTAGTACAAATTTATGCTGGATTTTTTATTTTGTTTGCTATAATTTTTTTGGTATTTTTTTATTCTGTTAAAATTGTTAAAATTGCAAATTAAACCTGAAATGTTTCTTTGCTCATTATCGACGGTAATGTATAGTTAGAAGAGTTTATTTTGTTAGCTACCCGAAAATGTGAACAGCAAAGCCGCATTTAACAAAACACTTGGTTGACTGGTCGAAATCCCTTTTTGGGATAAGTCCGCCATTGTACGCCTCTCTTTTTGTTTCACTATCTTTTGTGTTTTTCTTATGTGTATATGCAAAAGAGGGGAGGCCTTTGCCCAGCAGTGGGACAGTATAGGTTAATAAAAAAAAAAGTATGTGCAATAAAGAGTTTACAAACAAACAAAGCTCATATTATGTCGCAACACAAAACATAGTGTATGAAACGCAATAAGACTATCTGAAGTAGTACATTCATTAATTCATTCATAGAATCACGTCTTTATCCCTTACGGGGTAGACAGAGCCAAGAGTCGCGAAACTCGAAGGCCACGCTTAGCTGAATAGTGGGCTCTCTGGTGGAATGGAGATACAGGTATAGGTTGCTAGCCCATCGCCTATGAGTGGAGGAATCCCCAGTTTTAAGCCCTTTCCCTCGATTGACTTTTACAATCTGCGCGGAAAGAGAAGCAGCTGTCACATTCTATGTTTTTTCTTCGCTCCCAGAGCAGCATGAAGTAGTACAGACAATCTGAAAGTCCAAAGCTGACAAAAACTTTATTTTATCTCCAAACACGATAACGTTTTCAGCTACCATCTAATATCCCCAATAAAATTCTACAATACACCTGAAGAAAAAACTCAGCGAGTCCGCCTTTTAACCTTCCCGCCAAAAATCCGCATTTTGCCGCCTAACTGTTGGAAATCCGTTGGCCCGATCTGAGATTGCAAGAAAACGCGTTACATTGAAAATAACAGCACCCCACTTCGTGCTTAAAAATGAATGTTAAAACAAGACACATTAGGGTTGAAATTTCAGTGAGGGTTGTGGCTAAAATCAAAATCTTTGCGTCAAATCGACGGTCTTTTCGCTTGGCTGTGCTCGGATTTTTACATAAGTGTTTAAAAGAACACCTTTTATCCTTCTATTGTGTGAAGAGTGAAGACGATGTAAGATTATCGCGGATAGCTCGGGCGAGGTATTTGACGATGTTATACTTGAAAATTGTTTAAAAACATAAGGTCAAAAGAGCAAATAAAGGACAACAAATTGATGATAAAACTAAAAAATGGTACATAAAATATTTAGATTTTCTAGCAGAAATCAAACCCCCAAATGTAGTTGAGACATCTGGCATTTTATATTGTTTTTCTTTTTAAATATTAAGTTCGGGACTTATGTTATGGGGTACTAACTTAAGGACACTATATTTTATACTAAATCTTCTATACATGCATATAGGTAATAAAACAGTAAAAATATTTTGTCTGTACATTTAGTATATTTGACTGAAATGGATAGAGGGACACTTAAAAAGAATAATAGAAAGCAAAAATTTTTTTTTTTATTTCTTGTCTGTCTGTCTGTCTGTATGTGTGTACGCGTTTCACGCAAAAACTACTGGACGGATTTGAGTGAAACGTTTTTTGTTGTATAGCTATTAAGCCTGGGCAACATATACCTAGGCTATAATTGATGAAGAACCTTAACAGAACAGCTAAACTATAAAAAATATGGAAATGGTGCCTTAACAAAAGTCGTTCAACCTGATGAGCATTTTCTGCTAACGTATAAAAATTGAAGATATGGAACATCTGATGAAAAGCTCCAAGAGACCAGCTACACTATAACATTATATGGAAATGGCGCCTTAGCGAAAATCGTTCAACTTGACGAGCATTTTCTGCTGACGTATAAAAATTGAAGATTTGGAACATCTGATGAATAACTCCAAGAGACCAGCTGCACCTCAGATCACATCAAACAAGGGAGATTTGTCATAGCGACCCGGCACTGGCGAACGCATCTGGACAAAATTTGTCTTGATACAGATTTCCGCCGCCAGTCGATCAGTGCTACGCGCTCGCGTCACATCTCTCGATTTGTGCCAAAATGCCGAGTTGTTAAGTGGTTGTTTGCAAAAATACAAGCAGTAAAGTGAACTACGTGAAGATGGAATCTCATTTCATGTGAAAATATTATAATATATACGTATTTCTTCTTTAAAACCGGAAAAAATGAAATTAATTATGATGTAAATGACATAAAGTGACTATTCATTCATGTCGTATTAATACAATACATTGCTTGCTAAGTAAGAATCAATAAATGAATGGGTCCGCTCGATTGCGCAATGGATCCGTACGTCACCGATACTCTCAAATTCGCAATGTAAGACAGTCGCGTAGTACCGGCGCTGTCACCGGCCGTCAAATAGTGATGTAGTCTTACGAGTAATCTGTCGTACGTAACTATAAAACAATTTATCGATAATTTTATAGCGTGTTTATTATAGCGTTTTGTCGACTAAACAAAGCGTGAAAATAGAGTTTCGTTTTCAACCGAGCAATACTAAAGTGGTATGGTATACTCATAAAATACGGTTTCAACCGGGCAATAAACGTAAACAACGGTCGAAACCGTTTCCCATAAAGATTAAAATTGGTTTTGCTGTTTTCTTTACTTTTTTTAACGGATTTGCCCGTGGTACATACATAGCCTATATAGTACTCGGAAATAAAATAACCTTCCAAGGGTTCCAAAAATTTTGAAACCGGTCCAGTAGTTCCTGAGATTATCGCATTCAAACTCTTCAGCCTAATAATATTAGTATAGAAATATTTACCTACTCAATTTTATTTTATTAATTTAAATAGGAATACCAACACTGAATAATACCATTATATGATATAACAATATAACTTACTTGATAAATTGCCATGTTTTGGTATTTGCTTCATCGATAAAAAAATTATCGACCATTATTTTCCCATCACTAGCGTAGGTGTAAATAGCTGTGATTGGAAAAGTGAATTTGTGTGAGTTAACCCAGATAAACCTACCGTCCCATATATAGGACAGTTCAAAAAATAAAAATTATCAAAATACCCAGTATAGTTATAAACTTATAATTTCATGTTTCGAAATGAGGTCAGAGTGCTTTTTCATACAAAAAAATAAATATCAAGTTTTTCTTAGTATATTTCTAATTATTTCACTGAAAAGTGCGCAATAACAGTACATAACAGATAAGGCGAGACAAAGGTATGTATAACTTTTTTTTATTAAATATTAGGAATCAAATGTAACATTTTTTATGTTTTGAATAATGTGTTCAATACTTTTTATAAATAAAATATTCTAAAATATTTCGTTAAGTGCTAAGAAATCCCTTGTAAACATAGATGTCCTATATAAAGGACAGTAGGATAATAAGGGTAATCTATGTTTTCAGGCAGTTGACATTTTAGATGCCTTAGAAAATACTTCCTATGCTGAAGATTTTTGCCACTAATGAACATTTGGCCAATGAAGATAATTAAAAAAAGAGTTGATTGTTCGCTTGGTTTGCTCTCCGAAGGATAAAGACCCCCTAAATGTAGGTACCCGGTTTACGGTTCGACAAGGCCAGAGTCTTGGCTAGGGAAAAGGGTTTCAAATGAAATAAAATAGACATAGAGATCTGTCAACGTCCAAATTTCAATAGAGATGCGTGCTGGGCTTTACCCCCAACTTGGAAACTGGTACTTCTAAGTGAATGATAGCCCGGAGCATACAAACATAGTGAAGGCTGATACGACTAGGCCGATACGAGTAGGCGATTTACGCGGGCACCGTTACCAAGTTCAGTCAATGGAGAAGAAGGATCAACAATACAGCAACAGTATCCCCCGTCTCCCCCTGCCGCCCCCGCCCCCATTAGCAGGGCGGCGTAGGCGGCTACGCGGGCGATACGCCAGCGGCAGCTCTTACAGCCTAGATGAGCCTGTGATCATGTTGTAAGCATCATATAAAATGAAAGCCCATCAGGTATGGGTTAGCTTGGTGCTACACGGATGGGGTATAATGGTTGGAGCCTTTCAGAGTGCTATACACAACTATATGTGGGACCCAAAATACAAAGGCATTGGTTTGGGTGCTTTTGTGAATAATACAACGTTAACATTCCCAAAAGCACCTTTCATTCTTAATTCATTTTAGTTTAGTCTAAGGTAATATCCAAATTTTACTTTTTGTACTGATTTGTAAAATAAATGTCTTATTTTGTCTATATTGATACCTTACCTTACAAACTTCCTATTATCCTACTGTCCTATATATAGGACAGGCTTTTCCGGAAAAACTGTTAGGTCGATATTTTTTTTTATATTTTTTTTATGTATTTTAAAGGTACCTCAAATAAATAAAATAATATTTTTTTAAAATTTTAAGAAAAAAATAATTTCAGGCTTATCTGGGTTAATAAAAACAATGCTATTGTGTGTGCAGCCAATCACGTTGGCTTTTGTATTTGTGTGTGCGCTGTCGAGATAATCATTAGGTTGTGTGCAAATACAAATGTGTGACAAAGTGGCGACATCGGGTACCCATACTAAACTCGCGAGATAGCAAATCTCCCTTGTTTGATGTGATCTCAGAGCTGCACTATAACATATTATATGGAAATGGCGCCTTAGGAAAACTTGATTAATCTGATGAACATTTCTGTAGAGGTATATACGTGGGGCGCACTATAAGTTTCCGGAATGAATATGAAAAAATACTATTAAAGGTACAAAATTAATTTATTGTTTTTCAAAATAATCTCCCTTGGCGTCTATGCACTTTTTCATTCGATGAAACCAGTTTTGAAAACTTTTGTGCCACTCCTCTGTGGTGACCTCTGAAACGTGTTTTTTATACTCCTCGACAGCCTCTTCTGGTGATGAAAATCGTTGACCGCGTAATTGGTTCTTAATTTTTGGGAACAGAAAAAAGTCACAAGGTGCCAGGTCGGGACTGTATGCAGGATGACTCATGAGTTCATACATTTTTC
Organism: Ephestia elutella; assembly: GCA_018467065.1. NCBI lineage: Eukaryota > Metazoa > Arthropoda > Insecta > Lepidoptera > Pyralidae > Ephestia > Ephestia elutella. The sequence goes on from CM031569.1 coordinate 2,224,827, forward strand.
GCCTTCAAAAAGTCGTTTGTCTATCTGGCCGTGTGAGAACTAGCATTGTCGTGGTGCAGGATGATACGGCGTTTACGGTTATTTTTACGGAGTTCGTCAATAACTTCCGGCAAATAAATGGTCGTGTACCAGTCACTATTCACTGTACGACGATTCTCTAAAGCAACAGTAGCCACGTGTCCAGTTTTATTAAAAAAAGAAGCAATCATCCGCTTAGATGCACTTTTCACGCGCGCCACTTTGGTTGGTTTCGGCTCATCTTGAAAGACCCATACGCTCGATTGCTGCTTTGTTTTGGGATCGTAGCAATAAATCCATGTTTCGTCACCTGTTACTATGTCCCACACCAAATTTGACGCACCTTCGTTGAATCTGGTAAGCATGGCACTGCACCAAGTGACGCGGTCCGTTTTTTGAGCCTCGGTCAAGTTGTGTGGGATCCACCGCGAGCACAGCTTTCTCACACCCAAATGTTTGTGTAGGATTAATTGTATTTGACTCATGCCTATTTCTAAGGATGCGCGAATTTCATGGTAGGTCACATGCCTGTCTGTTTCAATCATACGGCGCACAGCATTGATGTTTTTGTTGGTCACAGCGGTGGACGGCCGACCATCGCGAGATTCGTCACTGAGATTGATACGACCACGCTTGAATTCTGCAAACCAGCTATAAACATTTGTCTTGCATGGTGCTTCATTGCCAAAAGCTGTTTCAAGCCGAGCGATGCTCTGTTGAGCTGTCAAATTACACGTCTTAAAATCGTAGAAAATCATACTACGAAATTTTTCCCGAGTTAAATCCATGTTGATGCAGACACACAATTTTTTAAATGGCGCCACAAGGTAAAAACAAAAGACAGTCAGATGAAACAAACTGCATTCTACAGCCAAAGAGTTCTATTTTCAAATGTTGCAATAAATTTTTAAATATTGTTTATGTAAGTGGCCAGTTCCGGAAACTTACAGTGCGCCTTATGTAAAAATCGAAAATCCGAAACTTCTGAAACAGTTTGTGTGCGCAGAGAATCCGGGCAAACGAAATGGCGGGAGGGTTCGGTACCGAAAAATTTACCGGGTAAACAAAAAATACCGGTAAAAACCTCGACCCGACACTACGTTTGTCCGACTAGAACCTAACTTAACCTATACGCAGACTGCTACCACCATAGCTTATAACGGGAGCTACAGAGCCCTATATACTAACCTAACTTAATAACTACAATTACAAACCACTTACCAAACTGAATCTTCTTAATCTTCGTATCCAACTTCGAGTGTCTTCGGAAGGGGGGCGATCCCTAAGCACCCAACCTACCCCGAGATCTCATTCCCCAGAATAAATACGTAGGTTTCTTCCCGAAGGTTCACTCGGGAACAGCTGGATGTGAACAGCCAGCCACGTTTCACATCTCACAAGAAAAAGTCACAATAACAGGTTTTTTCACAAACACAAACGTTCAATAGTTATTTAACAAAAGGGAAATCCAACATTACAATCCAAACTAATTAATAATTACACATCACAATGGATAATCCGTTATGCCAATGTGGCCTCAGACAAAATGGCGCCTAGCACCAGGTATTTCATACGGCGCGACCTCCCCGCGCGCTATCCAAACCGATACTTTTCCTTCGCACAACACAAATTATCGCGAGCTTATTAGTTATTTAACAACGATGAAATACACAATTACAATTCAAACTAACAATTAAACAATCACAAGTCAAACTAGTTAACAGACCGTTCACACGCGGTCGTAAAACTGACCAACAAGATGGTCGACCCGCACCGGCGGGGATATATCACGCGGTATGACCTCACACGCGCGCGATCCAAACGCTACTAATATGGCCGACGCCGCAGACGCAAGCCGAGCGATGCCATGAAAACCCCGGCCGCCTAGCGGCAGCAATGCGAAACACCCGCGTTTCGTTCCAAGCAATTATATTACAAACAGTTTGGAACACAAAAAGATTTTTCATCTAAGAGAAACTCACGCGGGCGAAGCCGCGGGCGACAGCTAGTACATATATAAATGAACATCTAAGGCCCCGGCCAATCTGAAAAAGATAATTTTCCATCTTGACCCGACCGTTGTGCCACGGAGGTCATGAATTTTAGATTTTCTAGCAGAAATCAAACCCGCAAAGGTAGTAGAGACGTCGGGCAGTATGTTAACAATAAGTTTCTGAATTGACCTGACATTGTTAAAGAAATTTGAGATTTAAAACTTTAATTTTTATGAATGTTTTGACAAAAAAACAGCAAGTAAACATAAATCGGCAATATGAAAGCGACCATTGATCGCCGTCCGTTTTATTCATAAAAGTAGTAAGCGCGCGCTCTGCTGCTTTTTCTATTGCTATGGTTTTATTATTCAGCCGATGTGCCGACTTCAAAGCGCTTAAAAGGCTTTTAGCAATTAAATATTGAAGAAGGCTCAGCTCGACCTTTGTTACTGTCATGTTGACTTTCAGATGAAGCACGTTTCTTTGGGAAATTTTCAAATTTTGGATTTTCATCTTCTCATAACATTACAATAGTGATGTTATTCAGTTCGCATTCATTTTTGAATTGTTACAACCTATGAAGTCGTAAGCAATATATCTATTGCACGACCTCATAAAGTTTTTCATGTCATGGTTAAATATTTAACTCTTTTAATTTATAAAAAAAGTATGCGCATGAAACGGATATTCTAAATATAATATAAAAAGTAAGTAAAATATTGAATAAATAATAAAATAATAAATATTGAAATTTATATTAATCAAACAAAACCCTAGGGCTGAAAATATTTTGTTGGAAACATAACAAAATTATTTCTTATTAACTTCCAATTTGCACAATACACGGGCCAGAGTTTGCCGCGGGCGTTTTGCAGATGAACTATTTAATTTTAAAGGATTTTTTTATAATATTCATACTGTAGCTAACTACAGTAAAAATACCTAAGTATTTTGATAGATTTTATTTTGTACTAGCTTTTGCCCGCGACTTCGTCCGCGTAGAATTGCATTATGTAACATTATGTCACGAAACTATTGTCAATAGGTTCTAAGCGGCGGCAGCGGCGTATTACCTAAGATAAAATCTGCCCCAGATGCACATACAGACATACAGACTGATGAAAAAAAAGGAAATCATTTTGGCTTCTATTGGCCCCATAAATTTTATTGATCATACAATTTTTCTATATGTCCTATGTACAGGCATAGACCAATCACAGTTTCATTATACCTAAACTCCATTTATTCTTACCAGTCCTATCATGTAAACAATCTTACCATGTCTTTTTATGATTTTACAACAATATAAATTAAAATAGACTTTAGGAAATTACTTTCGTGGTTAATAAATGTTTTACTTTAGAATGTTTAGGTTTGAACTAATATTTGATTTATTTTCAACAAAATTTAATAAAAAGTACTGTGAAGATTGTTTACATGATAGGAATGGTAAGAATAAATGGAGTTTACTAGTTTGTGCCCGCGAACTTCGTTCGCGTGTGATTTACTAATGTTTATATCACTGGTTATAAGCGACATATCGAGATGAAACCTACACCTGATTTTAAGTTAGACCTTCTAAAATATAATAGTGAAAACTGCATCAAATTTGGTCCAGTAGTTTTTTCGTGATGCGCGTACAAACATACAGACAGAAAGACAGACAAAAATAAAAAAAAAAACCGTTTTGGCTTCTATTGGCCCAATAAAGACCCCTCCTATTTTTTTTTCTTAAATATCTCCTATGTACAGACACAGACCAGTTACAGTTTTATTATATGTATTGATATTGATATTGATGTACAGTCGAGGGCAGATAATTAATATATTAGTTGGCTCAATAAATTTAATTTCCATTTAAAGCTAGACAAAGTTCAAAATTAGATTTTATGATAATAATTCACGGATACATCCAAAAGCATCCAACCTTTACTGACAGGGGAGCATTATCGTTTGATATTCCAAGCAAAATACCGCGTATCGTATAATGCGGGGTCGACAGATGCCTTGGGCTGTAGCAGAATATTAAACATTGGTTAGACTTGTTGGTTACAGCTAAAAACCAGCGTTATGGCTTATGCTGCAACATAAAGCTGATCTGTAACCTTATCGGCAGTGTTCTAATTGTAACCTTAATTTTATAGGTACTAAGATTAGTATAAGAATAAATGTGTGTCATCGAGATAGATAGATAGATAATTTATTTATTGATATCAAAAAGACACACACGTTATAATTACATTAATAAGAGAAATAAAAACACAACAGTATGACAAAAAGATAAATAAAAACATGAAAATTAAACATGTGTGCCGCAGCGACAGCAATAGGTTTAGGCTCAGCAATATGTTTGCTCACAGAACAAAACACTGATTTTCAGCCTCCACCTCGGGTACACAGGGACGCATGTAACAATATCATCTGTGTTGTAGATGCATGTTATTCATTATAATGTCTCATTTTATTATGTATTATTGTGATCTAATAAGAACCTATTATGATTAAATGAGTAAACCTCAACATTATTAAATGCAACGAAAATAACCGAAGAGGGACAAACAATAAATGACCACCAGAAAAAAAAAAAAATTAAATAAATTATTGACCACTACCAGAGCAACTAAGTCAGAAACTCTTTTTGACTTCTTAATATAGAATCTTTTATACGTTTCTTGAATATAATCTTTGAGTTCATATTTCTGAGAGGAGGAGGTATGTTATTCCAGCACTTAGTTGCCTGGTAGCGGAAACTTCCCCTAAAACCCACACGTCTATGAACATGTATATCCAGAGGCGGTCGGATGGGCCTAGCAACGCCCCCACCATACCGAAGATAAAAAGTACTAAATTTTAGTTTCCTGTAAAGATAATCAGGCTGCTTAAGTTTTATTAGATCAAACATGAGTGTTGCAAGGTGTAGGCGCCTTCTGGATTCCATATTCAGCCAATTTGCGTTATTAATAAATGGTGACACATGGGTTCTCGGAGGAATGTCGAAACAAAAACGACAGCACGCGTTTTGTACGCGCTGTACCATCTTGCGGGTCTTACTGAGCAGTCGGGGTCCATATACGACATCACCATAATTGAGCCTCGACAGTATCAGCGATTCGCATAGGGCGATTCGAGACTTTTCCGACAAGTGTTTACGCACCTTATACAAAATTTTTAATCTATAGAGGCAATTTCTCTTAGTATTCACAATATGACTTTGAAATCTAAGTTCACCGTCCAAAATAATGCCTAAATTTTTTGCTTCGTCTACACGAGGAATACTTTCCCCTAAAATTTCAACAACTGGATAACTGTTTTTGATTTTTTCTATTTGATATTTTGTTCCTAAAATCATAAATTTACATTTGGATGGGTTCAGCTGAAGTGAATTACTTGAGGACCATGTTGCAACTGCTTCGAGGTCATTGTTCAGTGTATCTACTGCTGAATCTACATTATTTGGATTCACCGAGATATACAGCTGTACGTCATCGGCATAAAGATGATATTTGCACGAATTGATAACGTTGGGTAGATCAGCAGTATATAGAATGAAGAGGAGTGGACCCAATATTGATCCCTGAGGAACGCCTCGATTCAATTGCTTTGCACAAGATGTCACATACGAGCCATCTTCCTTTCTAAGTTTAACCGACTGATACCGATCACTCAGATAGCTGTCGAACCATTTGACTGTGCGGCTATCAAATCCGTAATAAGACATTTTAGAGAGAAGCAGGGGAACACTTATACAATCAAACGCGCGTGAGTAATCCAGTAGAACAAGAATGGTACCATTTTCTTTGTTTTGTTCGGCGATGATATTGTCGGTTACGTCAAGCAATGTAGTGATGGTACCCCTTCCTTTACGGAACCCTTACTGATAGGATGGCAGGATGCCAGATGTTTCTAATTATTCTCTAAGCTGGTCGGAAACAGCCCTTTCCAAAATCTTTGATAGATAAGGCAGTATACTAATGGGCCTTAGATCTTTAAAATCCTTAGGATCGCTCACTTTTGGGATTGGGGTGATCAATGCAGTTTTCCCATTGGGAAGGAACCACGCATGAAGTAATTGAAGCATTAACCATATCGGTAATAATTTTCAAAGTTTGTGGAAGGGTGAGCAACGTCATATCCCTAGTAATACAGTCATTCCCAACTGCGTTAGATTTTAGTTGAGTTATATATTTTGCAACTTCTGTTTCAGTAATAAGACGCAGAGTAAATTGTGGTACAGATGGATCAAACAGACTATGAAATTCGTAATAAAAAAGCTGTTTTAAGGAAACAACTTCTGGACAAGTTATATTTAAGAAGTGGTCATTGATCTTATTTGGGTCGTTAAAACTCTCAGGAAGACAGTCTCCTCTACTAGGTTCCATTAAAATTTTCTGTTTAACATTTTTCCAGAAAGTTTTGGCATTACTTTGATTCTTGTTAATGTAATGTTCATAGTTGCTTTTCATGATATATAGCAATTTCAACAGTCTTTTTGAGTTGTTTATAGTTATCTCGGTCTTTATCAGACTTTGTGAGTCGAAATGTTTCATGGGCCTCATCACGTAATCCAATCATTATTTTTACCGTATCTGTTATCCATGGCAAAGAATTATTATTTTTTACTTTCATTGTGATAAGGGGAGCATGTAAGTCCAGAAGTGTCAAAAGCAAATAATTAAAGACTTCTACCATATCGTCCACGGTTGGCAAGCTGGAAATTGAGTCCCAATTCAGCGATACTAGATTTTCATTAAAGTTTTTTGGATCAATTCTTTTAATTGCTCTATGTAAATAAAAGGTGGGATTTGGCTTAAATTTATTTATTAATACGCTGAGATTAACCATAGAGTGACCTAATGATGCTTTAATATTTGTGACTGTAACATAGGATATTATGTACATGTGTGTATTTTTTTTTTCTTTGTGCCGAATAAAGAATTTTTTTCTTTCTTTAACGCAGGTTGTGTATAAATACTAATATATTAAATAAAAGTTCTTGTTAGTTTGTTAGGAACTGCAGTCTGCTATACTAAAAATATTTACAACTAGTCGTGCCCCAGGACTTTGCCCCCGTGGGAATATCGAGATAAAAAAGTACCCTTTGTGCTATTCCCGGTTGTTCCGTACGGGAATTAGTATTTTCTCTATGATATTTCGAGTACACAATTTGGAAGTCGATTAGTATTATCTTTGCTTCCTAGTTTGTTTATTTTAAAAATATGGCAACTTACTACTTGTCAAAGCTGCACAGAAGGTGTGAATTCATTCGCTTTCCCGCCTCCGTGCTGTGCGGTCGAAAAAACGTTCCTATGATTTGAAAATCTAACGGTCACGGTTTAGAAGACTCATGCTGAAATAATCCTGAATTAATCCCCGGAGCATTGGATCAGCCCTATTGATGCTGTGATGAAGACAGGCCTGTCAAAAGATCCACCTCAGCAATAAGCAGGTTAGTAAGATTGCCTTAATAAACTCTTCAATACCGGTATTTACGTGTACTAAGTTTCGTCGAAATTTGTCCAGTAGATTTTGCGTGATTGAGTAACTACCATCCTCACAAACACACATCCAAATTTTTGCAATTATAATATTAGTAGGACTAGCGCCCCGCCCCGTCTTCGCTCGAATGGTATCATACATAAATTGTAGCCTATGTCACTCAGGTATAATTTAGCTTTCTATTGGTGAAAGGACCTTTAAAATAGGTTCAGTAGTTCCAAAGATTTATCCCTACAAACAAACTCACGAACTTACAAACACTATTTTATAATATTATTGAACTTATTGGCTTCGACGTAATTATTGAAAATACAATAAATTTATGGCAATAACAAATAAAACGGTCAATTTCTATCAGCAGTTACAATTACAAAATAAAATATTGCGAGAACTGGAATGGAATTGTCATAGCACTTGCTGTCTGTGGCTAGTGTGTTCTACTTGGATCTTATTTGAATTATGTAACAATTATAATTTCCAATGCTGAGGATAGGTACCACCTAATTAGATTTTTGATGAAAAATCATGGTAGATACTAAAACGAATTATAGTTTTAGGTTTACATCTATTGGTAGGGTCTGGCGAATACGTCGACTTTAACAGCACACGACAGCACACCGATTATCACGAGACCGTCTTTAAGCCGCAAGAGTTTGCAGCACGCGACTACACTGAGTTGTAGTGATAATGTGTGTGATATATCTGTCTCTTTTTAGCACAGCATTTAGTGCATATGAAGAAAGAGTACATCCAATATGTCAACAGTTCAACTTATAGCGGCGTTAATCAAAGTGCTGCAGGGTGCTGTCGAGTGTAGCTGGTCGCTGCGACCGGCGGCACCTTGCAGCACCTTGCAGCACCTTGATAGACGCCGGCTTAGGGATGTATGCAAACACGAAAACAAAACATCGATATATCGATATTTTGTCTTTCTTGGCAGGTACTTACAAACTAGGGACAACCCGTCTGTCTGCTCGCGATAAACTCAAAAACTACTGAACAGATGTTTATGCGGTTTATACTAATGGACTGGGTGGGTCATGTCATAATAAAGGAAAGCTTTGATGTACAATTTTCTCGGGCAAAGCCGTGAGTATAAGCTAGTCGATATATAAATATGTAATTCTATTGCGTTGCATTAAAATGATTTTCTGAAAACCGCATCAAAATCGGTACAGCCAAACGCCAGATAATCGCGGACAAACATACATACAAAAATCCAGGTCAAACTTAGAACTTTTTTTGAAGTCGGTTAAAAGTAGCATTTTTAATCATGTTTTTGGTTTTTTATAAGATGTTGTGTATACGTTTATCTTTGTATAATAAAGTATTTAAAGTATATTTTATAGATTTTCTAAGGTTTCTAGATTGATGGAAATACACTCCTTGAAACTACTACAAAAACAAATTTTACCTACCAAAAAATAAAATAAAAGCTTCTATTAACTAATAATAAACATCGATGTTTTACTACACCCCTAAGTCTCGGTATAGTTAACGGAGGCCGCAGGTCGCAGCGGCTAACGTCGTCTGCTGCTAGCTTAAGGGGATGTAATCCATGGTTACCTAATATTTTATTTCATCGTATTGTTTGGTTTATTATTTTATTTAGGTGAAGTTTATATCACTGATTACAAAATAACACATTAATTTGTTTTTAAAACTGGTATTGCCTTTTGCAACACACTAATCGTCATTATTATGGATTCTTAGCCATTACCATCTCTCTCTTTAGCCGTATTTCCTCATGACTGAGGGTTGTGGTCATTATATGGAATGAAACACACACAACGACTCTCATTGCAATTTTAATGGAGTGGTTTGCCATTGCCTTCTCCATTTCACACACTAGCTGATTATCATCAACCAGAGTGCAGGTTTCCTCACGATGTTTTCCTTCACCGGAAGCAAGTGGTGGTCGATGAAAACTAACATGAGTCAGATTGGTATACAAAGCCATGTAGCCCGGGCAGGATTCGAACCTGGGATTTTGCATCCACAGGCGGGCGCCCCACCAGTCGGCCACCACCGTTTCAGCCATTACCATAAGTATTAAAAAATAGAATACTATTAGCCTGATGCGATTACCACCAGTAATTATTGTTTAAATCAAATATCACCTAATTTCTTTCGATATTTTTAACTTTGCACGCATTCCAGATGATTTAAAAAAGGCTTCAAAATAAATCAGAAATAATCCAAAACGCGGCCCCTTAAGTTTGCGACAGCCTGCGTTCCTTTGTAGAAAGCCGCTTCTCGTAATAACTTTTTTGCGTTTTTGTGGAGTTGTTGTGACAATATGTCTATCTCTTTTTAGCTCTTTTAAGACGAAAGAGTGCAACCAATTTGTTAACAGTTTGACTTAAAATCTGTCGAGAATCCCAGACGACGCAAAGCCACTCCCCACTCGCCGCTCTTTCCCCTCAACCTTACGCAGATATCGACGTTACAAGAGACCATTCTCAACGGTTTTCATATAATTTTGTATCCGATATAACGTGTAGCTCGTCGCAGAGTAATCGAAAGACCAAAGTTTATATTAGCGCAACATTTTCATTTTATTTAATGAAAGATTGCTCTTGACCACAATCTTGCCCGAGGGCAGAGATGAGCCGTTTAGCGAGCTTACCCAGAAGCAGCCTATTCACTCTGGTTTGGAAGAGAAGCAGGTTAAAGGAGCTCGGGAACACAGACGCAGGCAGGGAGGGAGTTCCATACCTTTGCTGTGCGCATTAAGAATATTGACGAAAAGCGCTTGGACATGGCAATAAATTCGACTCACAAAATGTGTGACGGAAAACGGCATGACGCTGTCGAGCCACGATGCTCAAATGTTTTAAAATATAAAGATTATGTACCTTTTCGTTCTATAAAAAGCATAGAGCAACACAGATGTGGCTCGAAGATAAAAAGCGATATAAAACAGCGGATTGCAATAAGTTTACCAATTAAGTTTGTGTGTTATCAAAAAAAATTGTTCGTTTGAAATTGATTAGAATATTTATTGTCAAGGGTCGAACGCAGAAAGTCAATCAGAAACAAACCTCCGCGAACCGAATAATCCCATTTGCGTTCGTTTCATCGCATTATGATAAGTTCGAACCGCGATAAATTTAGCATTTACATTATTCGAAATTGGAACATTTAATATTTCCATTTAAATTGTTGATCCTCTCAAAATTGCGGGACGAATGTTTTCGGCCAGTTCATAATTACGACCGCCTGTATGATTAATATTGTTAAGTTTATATTTAGCTGTAAATGGGATTACTTTAAATTATATTCTATTAAATGGTAGTTAAAAAAATACTCACGGATTTTTGTCTGTCCTATGTTCAAAAGTTATTCATTTGAGACACATTTAGAACGAAATTATTCCCAAACTTTTTAATGACGTTATTTTTTCTGACATTCAATTTTATATTCCTCGTAGATGTAATATATCCTGATGTAGTGTATATATTTCATGATATTTCTATATTAGATTATTACGTAGTTTCACACGACCTGACATTCGAAAATGCCCTCATTAAATTCGTACCTATTTCGGCTTAAATTGAATATCCGTTATAGATATCCGATATAGAATGCACTATGCATTCTCGCTGTCTCCCACCACCCATCGGTAAAATTTTGCTATAGATATTACAACATTTTTCCAATGTCCCTCAATGGCCCCCTTTTTTTATGCTTTTTACATTGCAATATGTCTCAGAGCCATTCAGCAATATTTTTGACTTATAGTAGAAGTCGTCTACTATTGGCGGATATTTTGCGAGGCTTGCAGTCCTGTGACATATCCTCTTGCATGACAAGTTAGAGCAAATCCTGGGGTACTCTTTTTTTTAAGTCTGCGAGTGCTTGGAGATATATTATCCATTAAGTGAGTTGCAAGTTTATTTGGATGTGATTTCAGGCGATCTTTGTACTTTTTAACTTTGTCTTCAAGCAATGGCCCCTAGTGGGGGACAAATGGTAGGGGATATTGGAAACAAATTTTGTAATTGGCTGCATACAGCCATACACTTTTGCCTAAGTATTTGATATTGACAGTTGACAGTTTTGTCGGGTCTTTAACTTTTTCCGGTTCCCGGGTTGATTGTAATGCGGTGAACGTTTTCATGTACTTGCTTGTACTGTGCAGTTGTGGTGAAATAAACTCTTTACTAGAAGTCTTGTTTGTTATTAACTTTAGTCCGAATAGGTTACGGGCCCAGGCCTACGCGAGTGAATAATAAACAAAGAGCAGTGAAAACAGTACTGTCGAAAATCTTGAGAATAGAAACGTGGTGTGGTGTGGCGTCGGTGTGTCCGGTCCGCCAACCAAGATGGAGTTCGGCAAGACAATGAATCTTGAAAAATTTGATGGGACGAACTTCAAGCAATGGAAGTTCCAAATAAAGTGTGCACTCCGTGCTAAAGGGATATTAGCACACCAAAACCAGAAACAAATACAGCCCAATGGAATAAAGATGATGGCATGGCCATGTTCATTATAACCTCTGCTTTGGAATTAAAGCAAGTTGCATTAATTGAAAACTGTGAGACAGCACTCGAAGTTATGACAAAACTTGAGTCTATTTTCGAACAAAAATCAGAGATGAACAAAATGATGTTGCATGAGCGTTTTTACCAATACAAAATGTCACCATCAGATAGTATCGCTCAACACATAGCCAAATTCGAAAGTCTTGCAAAGCAATTGAAAGAAAATGATGAAGAAATCAGTGACACTGCCATCATAACAAAAATACTGAGGACACTGCCATCAAAATACAGATCTCTGCGGCAGGCTTGGATCTCATTAGATTCATCAAAACAAACAATCATTAATTTGACAGCTCGTCTTCTGGATGAAGAGGCAAGCTTGAGTGTAGAAGATGAAACAGAAACGGCATTGGTTGTTGCCAAACAAAATTCAAATAAGAAAAATGATGTTTCGAAGAATAAACAAGACAGTGAAACAAAAGAAAAATCACATCGTTTTGTTTGTTACAACTGTGGAAAATGTGGCCACTTTGCCAGACAGTGTCGTGCTCCTAAACAAAAACATAATCAAGGAGAGAAGAATATGTTGGCATTCAATATAGAGACGAGTGACTGGAAAGACGATGAAAACAAATGGATATTAGACAGCGGTGCTCTCCGCCCACATGTCTTACAAGAAAGAGAATTTTTCAGAATTGTATGAATACACAGGAACCCCACTGAAGCTAGGAAATCAAGAACTGATAGAAGTGGTTGGCCAAGGAAGCATTTTGGTCAATAGATTTGTTGATGGACAGTGGGAGAAATGTATCCTGAAGGATGTACTGTATGTACCAAAGTTAAGAAGAAATTTATTCTCTGAAGGCGTTATAATGAGACAGGGATACACAATAGTTAAAAGAAATAGTGATGCATTCATATATCATAAAAATAATAAAATAGTGATGTGTGGGACTTTATTGAATAACAATTTATATGAACTAAAAATCAAGACTGTACTTAATCCAGTGTGTAACATAGTGCAAAAGGTGGATCTTAAAACTTGGCACGAACGGTTGGGACATTTAAACATTAAAGAAATACAGAAAATGTGTCAAAACAAAGTGATTACCGGTGTGGACCTTACAAACTGTGACAAGTTTGTGTGTGAGGGCTGTGCTTATGGTAAGCATGCTCGTGGGTCCTTCCAGAAGTCAAACAGAGGACCACTGCAGCCAGGTGATGTTGTTTACAGTGATGTCTGTGGACCGTTTAACATCCCATCAGTCCAAGGTATGAAATACTTTGTCATTTTTAAAGACGGTGCAACAAGTTTTAGATATGTGTACTTTTTAAAGAACAAGTGTGATGTGTTAGACTGTTTCCAGAAATATAATTCTAAAATTAAAAACCTATTCTCACATGGCGTGCGTATATTACATACTGATAATGGTGGGGAATACACAAGCAGAGATTTTAAAGAATATGTAGATAATGAAGGTATTACTCATGAATTTACTGCACCCTACACTCCAGAGCAGAATGGACGAGCAGAAAGAGAAATAAGAACAATTATGGAGAGCGCTCGTTCTATGATCTATGCTAGGAATGTACCACTTGCTCTGTGGGCAGAAGCAGTAAATACTGCAGTGTATTTGTTAAACCGGACATCATCCAGCCAGACACCTAATATCACACCCATGGAACTATGGACAGGAATGAAACCTAGCTTGGATCATGTAAGGGTGTTTGGAAGTGAAGGATATGTCCATGTCCCTGATCAGTTGAGAAAGAAACTTGATTGTAAGAGTCATAAGAAGATGCTAGTTGGTTATGATCATAATAATTACAAAATGTATGATCCAAATACAAAAAGGATAACAATATCAAGGAATGTCATTTTTAATGAGCAGAAGACACCTGATTTCAGAAGGCGTGAAGCTACAATTTTAATATGTAATGATGAACAAAATGCTGAACAGGTGATAGATAACAATCAGAGTGACCAGGACTGTGAAGGTGATCCAGCAGTAGAAGACTTGGTGGACATGAATGAACAGAATAATGCAAGTGATGACAGCACTCATACTGCTATTGATGAAGGTGATGAGACTTATGAACCTTCACATGGAATTGATTTTAGTAGGTTACCTACATCAAATGTTACATTAAGAGCTCGAAGGAACCAAATGGAAGCGAATTTAATTGAATTAAATGTACCCATGACTTACGAGGAAGCAATCAACAGTGATGAAAGTCATTTATGGTTGGATGCAATAAATGATGAATTAAAAGCACACAAAACTAACAACACCTGGAGTTTTGTTGATAAAGAGAAACACAGAACTATAACCTCAAAATGGGTGTTCAATGTAAAGAGGAACAAAGATGGAGACAGATATAAAGCGAGACTCTGTGCTCGTGGGTTCACACAGATCAAAGGTGTGGACTATGATGAGATTTTCTCACCTACAACTAGATATGAGTCTATTAGAATATTATTGTCTATTTCTGCTCAATATAATTGGTATGTTAGGCAGTTTGACGTTAAAACAGCTTTTTTATATGGAGATTTGAAAGAAAATATTTTTATGGAAATTCCAGATGGAGTGAAAGCACCCAAAAATGAAATATGTAAGCTGAACAAATCCTTATATGGTTTGAAACAAGCGTCCCGTTGTTGGAATCAAAAATTTACTGATTTTTTATTGAAATTTGGATTTGTTCAGTCGCAAGCAGATAATTGTGTGTTTGTAGGAAATTTCCGTGGAATTAAAGCTTTGCTAATATTATATGTTGACGATGCTTTGATCATGTCTTCATCAAATATAACATTAGATAAAATTGTTAACTACTTACAGTTGGGATTTAATATTAACGAATTAAATTTAAATCGTTTTGTTGGTTTGGAAATTTTTAAAACTGATAACTGTGTATGTATCAGTCAATCACAATATATAGAACAATTATTAAACAAATTTAATATGAGTGATGCAAACTCAAGTAACACACCCATTGATGTAAATGTACAGTTGACTAAAAATATTGAAAATGAGAGGGTTAATTTTCCTTACAGAGAAGCTATAGGATCATTATTGTTCTTGTCTACAGCAACTAGGCCAGATATTTCATATGGTGTAAATTTATTAAGCAGATATATAAATAATCCAAGTATACAACATGTGAATCAGCTTAAGAGAATATTAAGATATTTAATTAAGACTAAAGATCTTTGTATAAAATATCAAGGTCATGAAAATTTAATTGGTTATTCAGATTCAGATTTTGCTGGTGATTTAGATTCAAGGAAGTCAACAACAGGTTATATTTTTATGTTAAATGGTGGTCCTGTATCTTGGGGAAGTCAAAAACAACCCTGTATTGCCTTATCAACAACAGAGGCTGAATTTATGGCAGCTTGTGAAGCTGCAAAGAACTTGTTATGGTTAAGGCAATTTTTCAAAGAAATTCATATTGATCAAAATTGTACTACCTTATGTATTGATAACCAGAGTACTATTAAGTTAATTAGTAATCCAGTATATCATAAGAAAACAAAACATATTGATGTAAAGTTTAACTTTATTCGAGAAAAAGTAAGAGAAAAATTAATTAACATTGAATATGTACAAAGTTCTGAACAATTGGCAGATATTCTCACAAAGGCTCTGCCTACATTTAAATATGAACATATAAGAGATGTTATACTGTCATTAATGTAAGTTTTTTGTTGCTATATTTTTTTTGACAAGCAAAAGTTTTTTGTAGATTTAAAATTTAGTGGGAGTATTGGAAACAAATTTTGTAATTGGCTGCATACAGCCATACACTTTTGCCTAAGTATTTGATATTGACAGTTGACAGTTTTGTCGGGTCTTTAACTTTTTCCGGTTCCCGGGTTGATTGTAATGCGGTGAACGTTTTCATGTACTTGCTTGTACTGTGCAGTTGTGGTGAAATAAACTCTTTACTAGAAGTCTTGTTTGTTATTAACTATAGTCCGAATAGGGGACGGCGGGAATACGCCGATTTATAGATTGTCTCTACCTTAGGCATCGAACAACTGGGTTTCACTCTAGGTAAATTAATACTACAAATACACTACTAATATTCCTTTCAAACACTTGGTTGACTGGAAGAAATCCATTATTTTTCTTTTGTGTATGTGCAATAACAAACTACAGAACTGCACGAAGTAGGTATTCAAAGTCAAAGTCAATTTTTTTTATTGAAACTTTGCCTTCAAAGAAGGCTCTTTTTCACGTCGATAACTAATTATTTAATCATAATATATTATGACTCAAAGCTACAAACTACTAGCATTTCGGAACGACCACTGCTGAGAAGAAATGCCGAAAGAAACTCATGAAACAGTCTTGGTCGCCTAATATGCCAGAGGGGCTATTTATTAACTTTATACATACACTAGATTGTGTACAGTCAAAAATAAAATATAAGAAAAAAAATAAAATAATATAATAAAACATGTTATGTTTGTGATCAAGTAACCACAATAAATTGGTTAAGAACAAAAAAAAAATTCGAATCAGGATCGGAGCAGGATCCCCCTGGAAACACCCGTTCACGAGTTGACGCGAGGGTCAGCCATCGCAAAGCTCAACCATAATAGAGGGAACTTTACGACCCGGCCCACGACGCCGTCAACAGTTTGAACATTTTAGAAAAAGGAAGTCGGTTGATAAATACTTTCATTTGTACTACCGCTAAATAGCGGTAGTCGTAAAGTCATGTCATAGGCCTTTAGTCGATTTGAATAAATTCTGACACCAGTGTTAGTCATAATCATAACACACTTGTTAAGAAAGAAAGCCCACAAAAAATCCATCTCGATGACTCGAACAAAAACAATATATTCCCAGTAATTACACGAGCTGATATCGTACACGATATAATAAATATGACAATCTATCAATGTCAGTATTAATGACATTTATTTAGGCGGAAAAATGGTAGCCCCCGGGTCAACCCGGTATCAAATTGAAGTCCTTATCTGTTAAGGGGGCGTTATGCTTATTTTTGTAATGGTTTGTGCAAGATTCAAGATTTTTTTAAATTCTTCTTCTTCTTCTCTCAGCCGAAAGACGTCCACTGCTGGTCAAAGGCCTCCCCCAAGGATTTCCACAACGACCGGTCCTGCGCTGCCCGCGACCTTCACCAGGTCGTCGGTCCACCGAGTGGAAGGCCTGCCAACACTACGTTTTCCGGTTCGTGATTGCTACTCGAGAACTTATCTGCCCCAACGGCTATATATTCTGCGAGCTATGTGCCCCGCCCACTGCCACTTAAGTTTGACTTAAGTTTTTTTAAATAATCATAAAAAAAAACTTGAATCTTGCACATCTTGGCTCTTTTCGTTGGAGTTCCTTCCGTTTTACTCTTTTCATTGCCAACTGTTTCACTTCCTGATACGACCCGACCTTTACCTTTATTTGTCTCATATAACTCTGTCTTGGTCTTCCTTCCTTTTACCTAATTGGTTTGCTAGGAAAATTGATCTGTAAACCTTTGTATTATGAGTTTATAAACGTATACGTGTACAGGGAGAATTTTGAAATTACACGGAATACTTACCTAGAATTAACAAAAGAAAAACATACAATTTCGATTTGCCATACGAAATTCCCATGTTAATTAAATATCTTTTGATTTTCTTTTTATTGGTTTGCTAGGTAAATTGATTTGTAATGAGTTTACAAACTTATACGTGTACAGGGAGAATTTTGAAATAAGAGCCACACATAATAGGTACTTACCCAGAATTTCCAAAAGAAGATCATACAATTTCGATTTGCCATACGCAATTAACATGGGAAAAACTTACAAGTTTCTACTTAGTTGTTACTTTTGATTTTCTTCTAGGCTTTTTATTTTAGATTGTTGCTTTTATCTTTTTTTGATATAAATTTCTATTACGAATATTCGAATTTTTTTGATTAAAAATCTACTGCGAAAATAATTGTAACTACATCAAAATAAAGGCACAAAGACGTCCCCTTAACAAAGCGATCAATCTACATCAGAAATAACATGTGGAATTATTTATTTCCAGGGATTTTTCCCAACAAACGCGTTAAAACAGTCAGAGGTCGGCAAATTGCGCCTGTCATAATTATTGCAGGACAAAAATGGCGTCATATTTAATTTTAGGATACATCTGAAATATTTTTTATATTGTTTATTAATGACTAGCTTTTGCCCGCCGCTTCGCCGGCGTATTTCCTACGGGAATAGCTTTTCCCGAGATGAAAGGTGCCCTATATCCTTTTTAGTACTTCTAACTATGTGTATGCGAAATTTCAGGAAGATTGGTACTATATAATCCTAACGTATATTATAAATGCTAAAGTGAGTTTGTTTGATTGTTTGTTACCTCTTCATTCTGACATCCCGCTTCCTCAGCTGTCTCTAAGTAAAATAAAAAAAAAAATCTCTATGGTTAGGATAGGATTTGGATTATAAATGATTAAGATTTATAAATTTAATATACCCTTGCGTAAATGCTCATAGTCGTATTCCTCATTGTGTGTTTGTGGAATGAAACACGCAGCAAGTATGATTTGCCACTAGTTTCTCTATAATATTATTTAGATTTCTGTTAGTTAGATTACCTAACCGGTCGAACACAACCTTATCAAATTTTAGAGTGCAAGAAACTTTTTCCGCAAAATGTGCGTTTAATGGATTTTTTTTAATATATGCATTCTGTAAAATAGATATAAAAAATAACACACAAAAAAAACATTTCTGTTTTTAAAGTACTCTCATATAGAAATAAGATATGGTGAAAAAATTCCATGCGAGCAGGACTTGAACCCGCGACCAGGTCTTTATACGACCTTGCTCTTCCAACTGAGCTATCGCATTTCAATCCTGCACATCGAAAATCTTCACCATATCCAATTTCTATTGAAACGCATTAGGCATGCGTAACCTACCACCAATACCCACTATACGAGTAAGGTATTTGATTTAACCCATATTCGATGAAGTTGAAAATCAATTAAAGTGTAGGAAGCCATCAATATTTATTTTTGGATTTTTGAGCATCTCAGATGCAATATTAGTACTAAAGTACTCTCATATAGAAATAAGATATGGTGAAAAAATTCCATGCGAGCAGGACTTGAACCCGCGACCAGGTCTTTATACGACCTTGCTCTTACGCATGCCTAATGCGTTTCAATAGAAATTGGATATGGTGAAGATTTTCGATGTGCAGGATTGAAATGCGATAGCTCAGTTGGAAGAGCAAGGTCGTATAAAGACCTGGTCGCGGGTTCAAGTCCTGCTCGCATGGAATTTTTTCACCATATCTTATTTCTATATGAGAGTACTTTAGTACTAATATTGCATCTGAGATGCTCAAAAATCCAAAAATAAATATTTCTGTTTTTGTCAAATATTACATTTCAAGTCAACCTGAATCAGGAGAGAAAAGGAAAACTACCGCAATAATTATTTCCCCCCGAAATCTTACCCTAAAAAAGTAACAGGCGTGATTGAAAGTGGTATTTTATCTGAACAGCAATTTATGGGGTAAGGCCGCCAATTGATAGGGTGCTAACCGGAGCCCAAGGGCCCAGATAAGGATTACTAACCCAAAGTTTTCGCGGGAAAAGTTACAACGATCGATTTTTTCTATGTGTTTTAAGATACGGTAAGTGTTGATACAAATTATGTGTTTTCTTTTTAGATGCGATGGCTCTGAAATGCTGACCCCACATAAAAATATGTTGTATTTGAAAATAGGCTTCAAAATTGTATGTATGTGCTATTTAAATAGGCTTCAAAATAGCACTTTTAAATCGTCATATACTTAGTTGACATCAGAAAATTACTTAAAGCTATACCGCCTGCCTCCAAAGCGCAAGTGGAGAAGAGGCGGTGCAACTCTACTGCTGCATTTTCTCTTATAGAGAAATAATAAGGAAGACGTTTCAGCATAGCAAAAATGCTTTCTCTCTGAGGTCTTATTTCTCAACCGATTTCCGTGAAATTTTGAGAGCAGGTTCGTTAAACATATGAAAATAAATAGTAGAGCCATTTTAGAAATTTTTAAAAATGGTGAACACACGGTGTGAAAGGTTCCTTCGATTCGCAATCTCTATAAGCTCGCGAGGTCAACAGCTCATAGAGCCACTAGTAATTAAAGGTAACAATTATAAACAGGAACTCATGAAATATAGGTTCATGAGATAGAGCCCTTTGACAGATAGACCAATAGGGCACTTTTGTCCTTAGACAAAGTATGAAAAAAATCACATATCATAAAGAAAATTAATTATAGCGATCAAATCACTAACAACATCAAAATTAACGTACAAAATGCTGAATGGCTCCAATAAATTCCGATACAAAATCTAAAGCTGAACAAAGAAACCGTTTAGCGGGTAAAATGCAATAGAATTTTTGAGAAATGATTTAGCGATGGCCGACTGCACATTAATTAGCGACATCTCAGTTGCCGTTTTATTATTTGCCAGTTGCTGCTTTCTTTTTCCGGAGCTCCCGTCGGTTGCGAATTTGCTGCGATGAAAATATGTGGATATGACTGTAATATCTTAACGTATGAAATTACATTAGAAGTATTAGATTATTTTTTAATTAGGTATTGCTTAAAGAATTAAAAATTTCTACTTTGAAGGCATAGAAAAAAATGTGTAAAATGTTTTTTTTTTAAACTTTATTGAACGTAAAAGGTCCAATAAAGTTAGAAAAAAAATCATTTTCAACTTCGTCTTGCCTTAAAGCATTGCCTTGGAGGACCGTGTTGCTCGAAGTTGACTCAATACTATGCTTACAAAACTTTCACCTATGTTCTACTATCATGGTAATTTTATGCACCCAATCAAGTAAAAATTGTGAATAATTTTCTGTCTGAAATAGCCGCATAGAACTCTTAAGCTCACAGATAGTACTTCTAATGCTTAAGTATGAAATTCTGTGATTACGTATTTGTTACATAAATAAATCGTTGCCGTTCAAAATTTAGTAGGATGGGACGTCTGTCTGTCTATTCCACACTAATGCCTCCATGCTGGTCTGGGAACGAAGAAAAAACTCTTCTCTTCCAGCGCAGATTGTAAAAGTCAATCGAGGGACAGGGCTTTAAACTGGGGATTCCTCCACTCATAGGCGATGGGCTAGCAACCAGTCACTTTACCTGAATCTCCAAACCATCAGAGAGCCCACTATTCAGCTAAGCGTGGCCTTCGAGTCTCACGACTCTTGGCTCTGTCTACCCCGTAAGGGATAAAGACGTGATTCTAAGTATGCATTAAATCGTTGAAGTTAAAATTTAGTAGGTTAGTCTGTCTATTCCACCCTAATCAGCCGCCGGATGACCAGTTAATATAGCTCCGTTTTTAATTCCGCAGCGGATTTCGTTCGAATAATTACGGTTTTATAGGAAACTCCGATGTAAATATATCCAATACTTCATAGGAGCCGGCTTCCTCGTGATTAGCTTTGCTATATACACTTTTATGCACTACCACAGGGCGGGCGCTTTATAGAAACGGGGCGTCATATATACCTACTACTACTACAAATGAAACTGTATATCCGTGAACACGTCAGTAACACGTCAATATGTGCGTTTTTATAGTCATAGCGTCCCAATACACACAAGAACGGGGGAAAAGTGCGGGGAATGCGGGGGTGCCATATTGCGGGAGGGCAGGGCGTTTCCTTTCTGTATACGTAGTACTTATATTAATTCTGTGGCAATATGTAACCAAACTCAGTAGCTAATAACAGTTAATTTCTTGCTAAAATCAAGTTAACTTTATTAGTATTTTGTCAAACTTTGGTTATTTCTCAAATTGCCAAAGTAATATAGTTAAACCTTTTTTTGAGTGTAGGATTCGGTGAGATAGTGGATCAGGTTTCTCTGCATATCTAACTGTAAACTCCATTTTTTCTTAATTGTCCTATTATGTAAACAATCTTCACAGTACTTTTTGTTGAAAATAAATCAAATATTAGTTCAAACCTAAACATTCTTAATGTAAAACATTTAATAACCACGAAAGTAATTTCCTAAAAAGTCTATTGTAATTTATATTGTGGTAAAATCATAAAAAGACATGGTACCTAAGATTGTTTACATAATAGGACAATTATGAAAAAATGGACTTTACCTATAGAGAAGTCATCTATTATGTCTTATCTTATGTCTTATCTTAGGTACCTTCTAGTAGAAAGTAGTCATTATTTAGGTAGGTACCTACTTGTTAAAACTTACTTTTAATGAATCATTGAAATTGGACCCTAAAACATTATGTTGTGGTAGATTCCGTTACGGAATGTCTAAGCACAAAGTAGTTAAAAGGGTATTTTTAGTAATCTGTGGTCTTAGTACGAAACTTCTATTGTAGGTGCAGATAATAAGTAAACACCTACTTCAAAGACTGTAGTAGTATTAATTAGTTAACACACGAGACACTGAGATACAATAAAACACGAGGGGATGATATCTTGACCATAGTGATGTACCTACTCATCTAGCGATGTGCCGCCGAGAAATATCCTCTGTTCCCGAAAATTTATTCCCTTGAAAATTTTCGAAAATTCTTAGAAATTTCTCAGGTTTTTAAGAAATTTTCTTTAGGATGTTCCGTTCTCGAGAATATGTCCGAGTTTATACGAGAAAATTTCCGCAGTTTCTTTGAAAATTTCGGGAACGGCACATCACTACTCGTTACACATTACACTTCTATTTGAGCAGTCGTGTAATAAAAGTATCTGTGTTACTGTTGAGACACAAATATGACTTAACGTAGTTAACGTATGCAGAATCTACACCCTGAATCCGTTAGAATTTGAACCCAGGACTTCTGTGATGTGGGATGTATTGACTACATATTGGGGTGCGTCAAATAAATCCAAATTGAACACGATTTCTTCTCAAAAGGCGGTAAAGGACCCGTATAACGATATTTACGGATGGACGAATAGGAATTAATCCGTTCGAATCAACTTGAAACATGGACTTGTAAATTTTTTCCTAGATTAGTCATGGGAAAAAGTTAGCGTCCATGTCAAAATGATGTACCTACGTAGTGAATTAGAGACTTTATGTTTATTCATGAATATCTATCTGAACACAATAAGTACCTAATCTCCAATGAATATCTGTGAATAGATTCTGATATAAGTACAATGTACCATGAAATGCGAATTAACCTACCTAGAAATGCAAATTAACCTTTGCCGAATGCCGATTTTATTTATATAATATTTATGCATGTGTCCAGAGTCGAGTTATTTAGTAGTAGTTATGCATGTGTCCAGAGTCGCTTTTGGTAATATTTAACTAGTAGCTATAATCTAATATCTAAATTCTTAACCCATTGGGCTGCGTTCGCACCCGGAGAGAGCCGAATTAGCAATCGGCCACACTAGGCGTTCTAGGTTATTTAATAATCCAGGTATTAATTAGTTAATATTCATTTACCGTTCATAAGTAGAAGGCTACTAAAAGTTCTAAAGGCTAAAAAAATTGAAATCACTTCTTTAAAAGTTTATTGGTTACTCTTGTGAAGTTTATTACTTATTTTTATGTAGATACAGTTAGATGTAAAGAAACTTGACTCCCCTGAGATAGCATAGGATTCTGTGATATAGGGGGTCAGGTTTCCCTGTATCTACTGTACCTATGTGGTGGTTTAAAGTTTAAAACTGCCGCATACACGCATGTATTTATATGGTGGTTTTAATTAATGTCTTTATATCTTGTTAAATCCCCTGACTCGTGACCCTGTAAGTTATAATGTTTATTTCAATTCACCTGGGTTATATCACATCCGTGAACAAAGTGGAATTTTAGTCTCTTGATTTCACCTGATACATTTCACAGACTGGATCAATTCAAAGCTTAGACTAATATGTCCACAAGCTCATAGGATTCGATATATTTCGAACACTGCAGCAGTTACTACAACGGCAAGTCTATGCATAGACCATAGAAGTCTATGAATGGAGCGCGTAAATATGTAAATCGTGTGTGAAACGACGATTTTGTCATGTAAATATATTTTGTCGCCATTTTGGATTTCTTTCGATCGACTTTCGCTCTCGTTCTGATTGTATTGATCTCAGTTTTATTATTTTCCTGGATCATTGAGGCATGTTAAAGATGTTTACCCAAGTAAGTAAATATTACACTTTTCAGATTTATGAATAACTTGTGCCAAGAGGCTTCTTGGTACTTAAGTAATGTTTCGATGCCTAATCGCGAATAAATTTAACACCACCATGGAAAAATGTTTCATTTATCAATATGTTCACTATTGTACACATAGGTACTGATTGACTGTTCAGACGACTGTTGGATGGCGGTTGTTGTTAAGTCATGTCAGATGCCACAAAAAAAATTGTGTGAGTCTTTGTGGATGTGATTTCAATAACACTGGAATGTACAGGTCGATGTACTTTGAACTCTACTACGAAAGAAGCAAAAATCCCAAAAGTGCAGGCTAATAAAAACAAGCTTCGAAATTCGATGACATATTTTCCCATAAAGTCTACGCAAGTTCCATACATCATCTTAAATTATAAGGGTAAATATAGCAGTAATATTAACGATAGGGACATTCACATTTATCACAGAGGACCGACAAATAGCCCTAAGAAGGCTGGCCTCAATGGTCCAAGATGGAGTCTCTTCATTAATGAGTGGCCATCAGTCAAGGGAACGGTATAAATGTTGACAAATATATAAAGGAGGCTCTCAATGATTTATTTATGTCTAAAGGATGGAATTCTGATCTTAACTTGCTGTTTACGGATATTTTTTCTTAGGAAATTGTAGTGATAACTACAGAATTATTTTGAACTTCTAACTGGTTAACCTTGCATATCATATTTTGGGTGAAATAGTTGATATATTGGGATATTATTCCTGTGGCGTATTACCTGCATGATAGGCTCTCGACGCATCACAATAGCTGGCATTCAAATCCATTAGTTTCCAGACAAATTGAATTGGAAAGTGAAACACCGGTACACAAATTTCATATGTTGTTTTTACAATACTTGATAGGAAGACAGGGAGACCCGCACATCAAAACGTTCTCTGAGTCACGCCGAAACCATTGGTAGCAATAACTCGACGCGATTTTGTGTACTTACGGAATTATATCAAAAACTAAACATTCATAACAAAACATTCTATGATTAAATTAGACTGTCAACAAAATCTGCAGAGTTGGACGTCTGACATTGACAGCTGGTGACACACGTTCCGTATCAGTTCTTAACCAACCTTTCTTATCATAAACAAATAAGAAATCATGGCTGGATTGTTGTAGAATTTTAATTATTCTCCTTTAATATCGTCGACTTAGATTGTTATAATATTCAACGAATAAATACCTTATTTAAACATTAGTTCTTTTAAAGAATGTTTAAAAGTTGGTTTGACGTGCGTCCGAATTGGGCGAAATGGAACGCGACGAGGCGGAATGTCAAATCAAGTGGAGGGATCTTTCTCTCCCTGGAAGGCGGCCACGACGACATGTAACATGTCTTGAGCAATTATTAATTTTTTTGGGGTTTTTTCGCTTTCGCCGCCCTCGGCACCCCGCCATGGGACTATAGTTTAACCTTTAGCTTTAAAATCCGCGATACGCGCAAGGACACAGGGGATATTTGCCGCCACGAAGTTGTCAGGAGGATGAGCTGTTGATATCCACGTGCCCGCCCGGCCGTATGAATTGGCGCTTCCTGGAGTGTCCTCCCATCACCAGAGGGTGCGGTTCTCCCGGACCGTGGACCGCATGCCACGGCGCAGGCCCCGTCGTCGGCGACCCTGAAGTGCAACACACGGATCCTAACCTTATTTTCAAAGGCCACATCGCCGCCCCCGATCCGATGTCCTTGTAGTGACTCAGCGCAAACCTCGGAAGGTCCAGCCAGCGTCTACTATCTCGCATACAACGGAGCGTCGCAGGAGCGCCGTGCCTCTTTGATGTCGCGACCAGCGCCAGTGCTCGAACCCAACGGATCATAACGGTGAACGGAACGACGTTCTAAGTGCGCACAGACGTTTGTGTACGGACCTGGCCAGGTACCTTATATTTGGTTTATGTTAATTTTAACTTTTAATTGCGGCAAAGAATTATCAGATTTTGGTATTAGTATAACATGTGCCCGCCCTCAGCGGCTAGTGTGTTTATGGAATAAAATGCTATATTCTATCCCAACCATATTGTATTAATGATATCACCCTGCCCATGACTCCCGGGGCCTAAGGCTTACTAGACGAGAGGTCCTTGTACTTCAAAAGTACGAGGCTCTATCCTGAGCATTACATCCGGCTCTCTCTAAAGTAATTGTTCGTGTATAATCGCACTGCGCAGGGATATTGCCCGTCTTCACTTCAAATAGTTGGAGACCCCTGCGCACACACCACCAACAATACACTTTTTATTTTTTTTTTATTTTTTATACACGACAAAATATAAATATTAACGACGTCGATACCACGGATGTAGGTAATACTTATATGACATATAAGTATATATTACATGGTTCAAACTAAACAAAACTTATACCATGTTAATTAGGTCAGCGTTGTTCTTAAAAGTAGTGCTGTATTTACTGGTTTTTGAAAAATACTATAGTATATACCATAGACATAGAAAAAAAAAATCATTCTTTAAATTAAAAAAAATTTTGCTAGCTCTATGGTATATACCTAGGTATCTATAAAATTAGACGCTGACTGATTGGAATATCAATGCAGAGACAAAACCGCTAAACGTAAATCCTTGATATTTCGTAGTACCTATAGAGGCTAAGGTAAGTGAGCACTAAGAAAAAGACTTTGGAAATTCCATTCCGAAGCAGGTGAAACTTAAGTGAAAAACAAAATTTACACATGCAAAGTAGAGGACAGAAGCTGGTTATTTTATAGGAACATTTACTAAAAATGGTTTCATCAAAGGGCCACATTTCTGATTGAACATAGAAAAATGCTTCCTACGCATACCTAAGACTTTTACAAATCTATAAATCGGCGAGTCAGAAGATCAAAAACAGTATCGAAACAAACCATGTTACTTCGATATAAGTACCTAAACAAACAGATAACGAGACACGTGTATTTGTTCCCAAGAGAAACTTGCCAATTAGAACTCTCCATCACGCTTAGGTAGAACTTTGAAGATGTTTTCAAATACAACGAATAACCTAATTGCTAGGGGCAAAAACAACTTGTTTATTTGCACTTAGAGCTCCTTGATTACGAGCTAAATGGAGTAACAATAAAAACAATGACTACAGGTCTATAATATCTATTAATATTGTGTTAAAGTTATTAAATAAATAAATATATACGGGCAAATCACACAGATTGAGTTAGCCTTAAAGGAAGTTCGAGACTTGTGTTATGGGATACTAACTCAGCGTTACCTACTAAGTATATTTTATAATAAACTAGCTTTTGCCCGCGGCTTCGCCCGCGTGAATTTCCCACGGGAACAGTGCTTTTTCCCGGGATAAAAAGTAGCCTATGTGCTATTCCAGGTCATTATCTACCTCTGTACCAAATTTCATCGAAATCCGTCCAGTAGATTTTGCGTGATTGAGTAACAAACATCCTCACAAACTCACAAACTCACATCCAAACTTTCGCATTTATAATATTAGTATGGATACATAGGTACCTATTTATATAAACATCCAAGACCCAGGTCAATCTGAAAAAAGATCATTTTCCATCTTGACACGACAGCGTGAAGACCGTTAGGCCACGGATCTCGTCATATTCATTGCCATTTCATTTTGTAAATTGTAGGACGAGTCCCATAAGTTCTGTCAAATAGTATTAAGTAAAATAAGTAGTACTTACCTATAAGTACATCAGCTATCCTCACTATTCCATGATTCTCATACTAACAGCTTGTACTTAGTATTATGTATTCTTTTTTTTATAGAATAGTAGGCAAACGAGCATGCGGGTTGCCTGATGGTAAGCAATCACTGCAGTCCATAGACAAAAGATTAAGGGTACCTTTCATCCCGGGATATGCACTGTTCCCTCTTTTTCGTTGAAGACAAATTTAGGATCGAGCTTCTGCTTGATAAAGTCGTTCTGTGGTAGTCAACTTGTCACTAAGTTTATGTTGACTGTACCTTAACTTACTGACTGTACTAGCTCTCTACTCTCTGTAAGCGACTCCGGACGGATGAAACTCTATGCCACCGTGATAAAGGCGAATTTTCAATGTACAATCTGTGCTAAGCAGTGTCGACGTTTTTCAAGGTTTGGAATCCGATATGACTTAGGTAGCTAGCGACGATCGCCAACTAGCAACAGCAGATTTTCATATAAAAGACAGCTGATAGGTTCTACTTGGATTTTTATTCGATATTCCGTGGCCTTAAATGTCTTTCAGGCAGAGATCTGATTATGATAGATAGATAGATAGATAAAGAATTTTATTTGTATTTGTAGCCACAACAACACATACAGTTTCTTACAACAAACAACAAAAAATATACAAACGAAAAAATAAATGTGTGTTGCAGCAATACAAAAAGGTCAATTATCACGCAATAGAACTTTAATAATAGTAGAAATGCAAAAGTTTGGGTGAGGATGTTTGTTTCTCAATCACGCAAAATCTACTGGACGGTTCAATGATATTTGATATACGGGTAGAAAAATACCGGGTATAGCACATGGAGTACCTACTTTTATCCCAAAATTACCACGGGAGCGAAGCCCCGGGGTGCGGCTAATATTGTAAATGTGAAGTGAGTTTGTTTATTTGATTGTGACCTTCCTGAAATTTCGCATACATATAGTTAAAAGTACGGAGAAGGTCATAGGGTACCTTTCATCCCGGGATATGCCCTGTTCCCGTGGGAAAAACACGCGAGCGAGGCGGGCAAAAGCTAGTTAAAAAATAAAGTTCCACCACCAAGCAATAACAAAATATTCATCCTCTAACACAAATACCACATTTATCTCACAAAATAAATCACAGCATTTTGCTCCCTATCCTTCTTTATTTAGCTATCATTTTTACGTACATTTCCTCATTGGTTATGAATGGATATTGATGTGATTTTTTATACGCTATGTACATAATTTACCTATTAGTAGAACGGGGCCATGCATTCTGCGTACATCGTGATATAGATGGAGTATTTGGGGCTTTCATACTTTTTCCACTTTTCTATTTGACCGAGCAAGCGAAGCGAGCGAGGGATTATTGAAGTTGCGACGAAAACACATTGTTTGTATGTATGTATGTTCGTTCCGCGATAATTCTCGAACCGTTGAATTAATTTCGATGATATTAATAATACGTGTAGCAACTATCCATAGAATTCTTAGTCGTTTTTGAGATATACGATTATATGATTTTTATGATTCTCATATTTTTTAAATAATAATCGCGAAGTCTAAGTTCGCGGCGAACCACTAGTTATTCAGAAATGTGAATGTATCTTTTTTTTCTACTAAGTAGGCAAACAGGCTAACGGCCCACGTGATGGTAAGTGGTCATCGCAGCCTATGGACGTGAAATCAAAGAAAAATATCATCAACACGAATCTGAAATCGCTCTTTTTCGTCGTTGGTTAAAAGCAATTTTTCGTCGAAGGCAAATTTAGAAGCTTCTGCTTGATAAAGTTGTTTTGTGGCAGTCAACTTGTCACTAAGTTTAGGTTGACTGTACCTTAACTTACTGACTGTACTAGCTTGACTACATGTCAAAAGACTCTTGTACGGATAAACTCTATGCCGCCGTGATAAAGGAGAATTTTCAATGTACAATCTGGTGATAAAGTCAGATGTTTTGTTGACTGAATTGAAAAGGCAAAATTAAAAAAAATACATAAATCCAGCACTTTATTTTGGTCCAGCCTAAAAGCTCATTAGACTATTACACTCATAAATTACAATCAAATAATATACAAGAACTACGAATTGAATACATAGTGAAACCATTTAATTGTGTACATGTTTATTATATAAAATTATATTTACAAAAGCATACAAGATATCACAATAGTGATGTGTTGGCTCCATTCTGACATCGGTGTACCTACTTAATACATATAAGAAATCAGGAATTTTTGGAATTATCCGAATTAGCCAAATAGACTACCTACGATATATCCTTTAAAACATGCAAATTCTTCCTCATTTATAATCTCGGTTTATATTTATACTAAGGGACATCATTCAAGGTCACAATAAACCTAAATAATTTAAAGCTTTCCGAGCTTCCGACAGCCTAATCACAATGTTATGTCATGGACCATTTCCAATCAGAATAAAACGAATGTGAAAAGAAAATGCGACATACATAGATTTGGTAAAAAATTGTTGCAATTAGCAACAAACAGTATTGGTTAAACAAATTACTAAAAGGGTCTAGAGCACACACACAAAAAAAAGTGGGAATGGTAAAATGGTACGGGAATGCGTGGACTGATATCACCCGTCTGGTGCTTGCGCTTGAGTCCCCAATCCATATTCATTCTCCATAGTACTATTATCAATAAGTCTGTCTGTTACGCATTCACGGCTAAACCGCTGGACAAATTTTGATGAAATTTGGTATGGATACAGTTGAAGAACCGGGGTCAAAAATAGGTTTTTTTTTTCTTTCAAAAATCAACCCCCAAGGGTCAAAATAGGGGGTCAAAGTTTGTATGAAAAACACACAAAATATACTTTTTAGCAGCTAGTTAAATACGTCACATTTTCTTTCGATTTCATTTTGTGTTACCATATCAGCGAGTTATTAGCATATAAATGCCCTTTTGGTATTTAGACATTTATTTTTATTGGATGACTAGCCTGTGCCCGCGACTTCGTCCGCGCATATCTCAGGTTCTAAGCGTCGCATCAAGATGAAACTTACGCCAAATTTTAAGTTAGACCTTCTATAATACAATAGTGAAAACCGCATCAAATTTGGTCCAGTAGTTTTTGCGTGATGCGCGTACAAACATACAGACAGAAATGTACAAAAATGGTTTTGGCTTGCCCTAAGAAGACCCCTCATAGTTTTTTTTCTAGAAAATCTTCTATGTACAGACACAGGCCAGTTACAGTTATATTATATGTATGTATTG
This sequence comes from Ephestia elutella, assembly GCA_018467065.1. Taxonomy (NCBI): domain Eukaryota; kingdom Metazoa; phylum Arthropoda; class Insecta; order Lepidoptera; family Pyralidae; genus Ephestia; species Ephestia elutella. The sequence goes on from CM031569.1 coordinate 2,255,924, forward strand.
ATAAATATACAAGATTGGTATTTCAAACGGAAGCCAACACAGTACAATTTATATGGTACAAGCATAGCTGTAACAGGAGTTTTCTTGTTGCGTTTCATGATGTTCTTGAGTGATCCGAATGTTTGAGCTCCTGCCTGTCTCCCATAGTCCGGGAGTCTCGATGATCTAGAGGAAGGAATGTTTAACAGTTAACGATCAAATGTTGTACGTTCTGCTAAGGACAGGACACAGTGAAACTTTACTAAACCTTAAGACCTTTGTACCTGTGTTTCCACAATAAAGATTATTGATTGATTGATTGATCAACAATATAGGTACTTAGAAAGGTGACAGCTCTGAAATCGGCCTGAGAAGTACACACAATAATAGTGTGCCCTTATTTCTGACAGTACGGTCCATTGCATTAAGATATTAATTCCTTGGACTTAAGTTATAATTTTAATTGAAGGTATATATTCAATCAACACGGACTGTTTTTCGCTTTGGCTGTGGAATAATACTTAGGTAAAGCAAGTATGCTACTAATGACATAAATGTGAGGTTGTGAAAATGCATGTTTGGATATTTGTTTCTCTTTCACACAAAAACTATTGGATCTCGATGATTAAGTACATGGGCAGGATGAATCCTATAAGCTACTTTTTTCCCAAAATTCCCGAGGGAGCCGAGCTAGTGTACATAAAAATCTTTAACAGCTTCATCTCCATCTAAACCTTCTAAAGTGACAAAGTACATAAAATGCTGTGGACTGAACAGTCTTATATTTAGGAACTGGATGGAGGTTCATCAGTGCGAGATCCGAAAGAAAGACGTCTTAGATATTAGTTTCTCTGTACAACATAGTAGGTATACATTTTATTTTCTTTTTACACGACTGACCAAAAAAGGAGTGTTATGTTTTCAGGGTTCATGTATGTATGTAAGTTACTTTATTCCATCATAAGTCCTGATCGGGTTAACAGATTTTGATGTGAGAGGTACTTTTAGATTCCTTGCATTCCCCTGAGTGACATAGGCTATGTGAGTTGTCAGTCGTGTTTTTTATTTTTTAACAATTTGCTTGGTACCTACTTGTACTTTGATATGGCATGGCAATTTTGGCTGCAAGAAAAATTATTTATTATTTAAAAATAAGGCTAACCTTTTGCACGAGCTCTTCAAACGCCAGATTGATGCCGTCCTGTGTCTTAGCACTGCTCTCAATGAAGAGCATCCTGTGTTTTTGTGCAAATGCCTGGCCTTGTTCCCTTGGTACTGCGCGTGGCTACAAATATATTGATAATTCGAATTTATGGCGATTAAAAAAAAAGACAGATTTTTGGGAAATTAAAAAAAAAAAGGATTATCTATGATCAGTCTTGGATAGTGGATAGCGATTTATTGTAGGATTTTAATTTTGTGTTAAAGGCGTTCCCCAGAGGTGGCCCTTCTTAAAATTTGAAGATAATAGTGACTGTCTAAGTTTCGTTTTGTCTAATAATTATGTCTTATTCTTATTAAAGACCTATGCTCTTGTCTGTGGAGTATTCGCCATGCCTCTTTATTTCATTGGTGTGTCTCCCTCTCTCTCAGCCAAAAGACGTCCACTGCTGGACAAAGGTGTTTTCATTGGTGTGTCTATAGGTATAAAATTTAAATCAAATAATAAATTATGTAAAAATCAGAGGAAAAACTAACCTTGTCTATTTTATTGCCGACAACTAAACAAACAATGTTTTTCTTTGTTGTGTAAACTTGTAGTTCCTCCACCCAGTCTTTTAGCTTCGCTAGCGTTTTTGGGTCTGATGCATCATAGACTAATATGGCACCATGTGCATCCCTAAAACAAGAAAAAATGTAAAAAAAGAAAAATGGGTAGAATAAAAAAACAAATTAGACCAAAACAATAATTGTTTATTCTTTATTTTTTACAAAAATAATCTTTTTTAAATGTACAGTGTTGTAATAAGAAATGTTATTTCTTCTTGTAGTGCCTCTCCATTACTGGAGTTTGGCTGTCAGTTTCACAAACTCTTCTCTGTTCGTCGCCATAAATATTATTTATTTACCTATAAAAACTCGAAGTCAATGTCCTATATCGCTCCTGGCCTGCTGTGTCCCAAATGCCAAGTTTGACTTTTACCCCGTTGACATCCATCACCTTGCATTTGTAGTCTACCCCAATTGTAGCCGGATATCCAGGGTTGTAGTCACCAGAAGTGTATGCAAGGATTATGCTATAACAAAAAGAAATAATATAATACTGAAAGCCAAGGCCTGAAAAATAGTAGTTTCAGATTTGTTTGTAGTATCTTTATTGTACTAAGAATACATAGAGAACATAACATTAATAAAAAGGTAAAACATACAATGGCGGACTTATCCCATGAAGGGATCAGATTTTTGCTTGGACGGGAATTTCAGAATAGTAAGTTAATTTATATCTGACAATGTAGACCTAGGGATGACTAATAAACCAGTTTTACAGATATGTCATAATTAAGTAGCTATCAAGGATGCTATTACGCTTTGGATGTTTTTAGATTTTAAGGTTATGTAGCCATCAAGAATGTTATGATGTTAGAAGGATGATAGAAGTTTAATTCTTCTGCAGATTACATAAATATCTAGATTTGTACCTACAATTGTGAACTTTGGCCTTACCTACACGTTCTACAAAAAATATCCTTACTATGTCATTGATTCTTTAGTTACAAGAATTCGTAATATTGCAGCAAACGAAAGAAATTTTAACGTACTAACAATAAAAATGTTTATCAGTTAATTATCCAACGTAGATGTGGAACACGCACGTAACTACGTTTTATTTTTAACTTCTGAAATCACAACAAATGGATGTAAAACTTAAGTATAGTATGGGGATTTGAATATTACCTGGATTTGCCAACACCGCTCTCTCCGATCACCAAAATCTTTAACGTTGTAACATAATCCATTTTTGGAGTTAAATTTACAAACACAAAAGTATTTTAGTCGCTAACCAGTGACTCAGTCTCTTTGTTGTGAAAACGGATCTATATAATAACAAATAGGCTAATTAACCTTGCACGCACTACAATTATTTATAATACTGACTTATAAAAATAACTAATATTGAATTATTTTATATTACACACTTGTAAAATGCGATTTATTTTTGTAAAAATCCCAAAACAGTGAGTAGGTTCTTGAATCTTGCTTGTTTGACAGTGACAATTTACGTTATAACAACACTGACGTGACGTGATCTGAAAGTTACGTTTCATTTCCAGAAAATCTTACGATGATTTTGTAAACCAATGAATTATAGGTAAACCCGTAAACCGTGTTTTTACGTATAGGCGGGGCATTTAAATTTTTTTTACCGACAAATTCCTACAACCATGATTTTTATACTTAACATTATTTTGATGTTTTTAGACATCCTTATATAAAAAAAAAGAATTTTGATGATCCGATATGAAATGGGAGGGGTAAATAAACTATACTGAATTGCTCGTAAACAAAAAAGTTTACAATAGAGATTAATAAGACTTCATTTACCTGTAAATAAAAGTTGGCCGGTTTATAATAAGGCTTTCTAGTCATAAAGTGTTTTTTTAACGTTATAAATGTCAATATGGTTTTTATAACAGGAAATCGGGTTCATAAAAATGAGTCGTTTTTTAAAATTAAGATTGAATAATTCACATTACGTACGATTATACAATTTTCTCGACTGTAGAATTTAAAAAAAAATTAAAAGTTAATAAAAAAAAAACTGTTGTAGTCACCCTTATAAAAATTGAGGATATGGTTCATTACAATCGTATACGAATAATATACAAAAGTCACCATTGCTGGATTTTTTGTTTTTTACAGGATGTTTTTAAAGTATAAAAATTACAACTCATTAAAAAATCCATTTCGAATTGTTATTTATTGGTGATTTTTTAAATCAAGCTTTAATTATTCGTAAGGAAACATGTAACAACAAGCTAATTATTAAAAATAAAAAACACGACTGACAAGTTTTTACTAAAAAAGTACATACAAACCTATAAGTTATATACATTTTTGAAATCGCCTTTTAAAGCCCTTCAATTTGATACCCCACTCGATAAGATTGATCAAATTTTATTTTTTTGGTCTGCTATTTATCACATATATAATCCGCCATTTTGTTTTTATGATGACGTCATATAGCCTATGTCACTCGGAGGAATGCAAGGAATCTAAAAATACCTCTCACATCAAAATCTGTTAAGCCGTTCAGGACTTATGGTGGAATAAAGAAACTTACATACATACATACATACATGAACCCTGAAAACATAACACTCCTTTTTTGGTCAGTCGTGTAAAAAATCACCCTGGTAGGATTTTTTGTTTGAGAGTTATAACAATATGAGTCTTATAATAGCGTTTAAAAAAAAACGGCGGTGGTGATTTTTTTTTACTCTTAAATTTGCAGTTGTAATAATCATAATCTATGTAGTTTATAAAAATCACCATCGTAGGATTTAATGTGACCACCTCCATACAACTGAAAATTCACAGCCCCGACTAGTATGTAATTTTGAATTTTAGTTAGTTTAGCATTATTAGTTTTAATTATTGTTAATTTATTTTGAAAAAAAAAAAACTAAATTTTGTTTATTACTTAGGCAGGTAGGTACCTAGGTAACTAGGTACTTAAATAAAAACTGGCTAATTGTGAGGTGGACTCCCGCATCGAGGGTTCCGTACAGTTTTAACGTGTGTTGTCTTGTATGTAAATATTGCATTGTCAGATTTGTGAGGAGATAATATTATAAAATCGTAATTTATACTGATAAGTAATATAGATATAGATGTTGGATATAGATTTATATACCTACAAAGTACTTATAAATAGGGTTAGGTACCTATGCAGACTCTACCGATATCTCCTTGCATTGGTCTCAATCTTTACTAAGTACTTAGTGACTGAATTTCATTCAGCTCTTAGTCTCGTATTTTCGAAAACATGAAAATCGCATTGAGATTACAAACCCAGGTTCAGCCGTGCAAAATAATGGGCTCACCTCTAAAGAACCGTCGAGGCAGCCTTTCAATTTGGCCTGTTCCGTTTTGTATGGATAGTTTTGAGAAATTTTTAAGCTTACGAAAAATGTGTACTTAAGCCTTTGGAGGGTCGAATAGGGAACCGGACAAGGTATAAGAATTGTTAAAAATATGTAATTTTATGATAGAATACATATAATTAAACACATTTTGTGACTTTTCAGCACGAGTTTATTCTCCTGAGCTAATTTATTAGAGCTCAAGCTATTTACTTTTACTTTTTCAGTGATATTTCAATATAATTTTATTAATTTATAAATTTGACATTTCATATAAATATTCAATGTATATTCGTCCACATACACAGTCATTTAATTGTAAGACATATGTTGTAAAGTGACGTCTTTTGAGAAAATGCAGCATTGGAGTTTGTTGCGCCGCCTCTTCTCCAGCTCCACTTGCGCTTGGGAGGCGGTGGTAACCTTAGCTTTAAGTAATTTTATGACGTCAACTAACTAAAAAACAAGAATGTGACGATTTATAAGTGCTATTTTTAAGTCTATATAAATAAAAATAATTGACTTTGACTTTGGGAAAGTCCATTTTCTACGCGTGACGTCATATGGATGTACTGCGTTTTGGTATCGTTCAAATATCGCATAAAAATGTAAATTGTTTTTCGTTGTATCTTGGAAAATATTTTGGGTACTGATTTGATTCTTTTACTGATGATTCTATTATTGCGAGATATTTTAAAAAAGCATTTAAAAAAAAAGTTGTCCGGTACTCTTTCCCAAGTGCTCGCTGCGCAAGCAGTTCTCCCTCTCCCAGTGGCCCATGGTCGGTGTGATTGCCCTCGCATTCGATAGTGGGTCATTTAACCTCTACGTCCCGCTAACATATTTCCTCCCCTTGGAATTGGGGGTTGTGGCGTGTGGTCGGCGTGGTTCTCCCGCGTTCGATAGCAGGTCGCTCCACCCTCTTTCATCCCCTATCGAACACCCTGGTCGGCGTGGTTCTCCCGCGTTCGATAGGGGTGGTTCCCTCCCTGGAATTCGGGAGTCGTGGTTTGTGGTCGGTGTGATTGCCCTCGCATTCGATAGCAGGCCACTTCAACCCCAATTAATCCCGCTAACACTACCCCGTAGGAATCCCGATTATTAACCCTTTGATCAATACGATCCCAGTAAGGGACTCGTTCCCCGTCCCGTAAGAGGACACCCGTAGTTACCCATATAGCGCCGCTTCACGGCAGCTCGCGCGCGCCTAAAATCCCGAACCCGTGGGTCCGTTCCGTACCCTTAATTCTATCCCACGCGTGTTCACTCCGTTCCGGCACCCCGTGTGGTGTTACCGCTATCCTCCTGCAGGATAACCAAACGTCAACGCGGCTTTCGCGCCACGTTTCCGTTTTGCGCCTCTATATGTGCATCCCGTTTACCAGGGCCCGCGCAGCCTGTCGCTGGGGGCGTTCGGGCCATACCGCTAAAACCCGGGGTAGTTGAATTAGTGCTTGTAAATCATATGTTAGCTCATAAGGTGTCCTAGCATAAGTAGCTATAAGGAAACATTGTATTAGATTGTAATAAATAACTAATTGTTAAACCCTATCCGTGTTTAATATTTATCCTCCCACTAGAATCACCCTTAGGCTCGATCAAACCCTGTCATACCCTTCAGGTAACAGGGATTTTATGCTGAAGACAGTGGTCGGGGTTCGACTCCCCAGCAACCACCTCATCACATTGTACTCATACCTAAACGTAAAATATCGAAACAGCACGATCACATTTCTTCAACTTCAATGCTTATGAGCGTTATTGCAATTTTTTTTATTCATGAATAAAAATCATCAGTTATTAAAACTTCTTTGCAGATTTAGGTAAGGTAGGTATATAATTTTTAGATTTTTTTGACCTGCCTAGTCTTCTTGTAACTTAAGTACGGTTTAAACTTTAGATACCATTTACTTAGGCACATATTTTAGTCAACTTGTTCTCCAAGCCGTATTTTCCCTAATATTCCCATCTATAAACACGGAGGTAGGTGGCGAATCGTTCAACCATTCAACCGTTCATTCATCGGGTCATTTGAAGCGCTGAGTCAGGCGTCCTCTGTTTGTCTTCTATTGAATCCGTTTACGGTGCCCCGTGTGTAGCTTGATTGAATGAAACGGCTGCCGTTTATTATAAGAGTCAGCCACAACCCGCATCATTCGATTATGAAGGTTTATTTTAGAATAGAATAATATATACTTGCGTTTTCTTAAGGGTTCGGATGTTCTTTTACTGCCGAACTGATCAGTGGTCCAAAGAATTGATTGCACTACAAAAATGACCGGAGTTTTTTGGACTTAATTAACTTCAACGAAATTAACCTATTCTATTTTTCTTTCGTCTTATTCTCAGTTCTAATAATCCTACTATTAATATAATAAATGCTAAAAGTCTACAGGAATATGCCCAAGGGTGCAGTAGCTAAATCAAAGGTGCTTTTGTAGGTAATATACCTCTATTAAATTAAAATAGTTAAGGTTAAGTACATTTCTATTCTGTCGGTCTTCTGTAGGTTCGTAAATTAGGTATGCTTTTGAATATTGATATACCTATTACACTGTGCATAAATAAAGTTTGAAGATAACGGGCGTACAGAATGATTGTTTCAATCCAACAATAATTTTATTCGCGATATAAATGAAAAGTAGGGCAGTGCAGAATTAACGACGCTTAGTTACGACCTGTCATGATTTCACCATAAAATTACATAGTAGTCAGCTTATCTGAACTTTAAAGATATTTTTAATCTAGAAAATCTGTATCTACGGCAAAGTTTTCAGTCATTTTTTGAACCTTCATTACTAGAATAACTTGCCACTTTGGTTACTGTACTAGGTAGGGGCACTGGTCTTCCTCATGGACGGGTAAGGAAGTAAGGAGAATAGGCTATCTTCTTCTTCTTATCGAGTGTGTTAAAGTATTAACATCGACTTGAATAAATTGGTGGTTAAACTGGTGTCAGAATTTATTCAAGTCGCCTAAAGGCATCTGACATGACTTTTACGACTACCGCCATCTAGTGTCAGTACCGTATACAAACTAGTAAACTAACAGTCAGCTAATGTGCAGGTTTCCTCACGATGTTTTCCTTCACCGGAAGCAGGTGCGGTCTATGAGAAAACTACCATACATGAGTTAGTTAATCTACAAACTCATGTGACACAGGTATGATTTGAACCCGGGTCCTATCCGACCTCAGGCGGGTGTCATTACCACTTGGCCACCACCGCTTCCGGAGAATAGGCTATAACCGACCACGTCACGTGGATTAAAAATGAAAATTACGCAGGCAAATCCGAGGTCAAAAGTTAGTATTATAAAATGTGCCAAATGGAACTCGGAAAAACAAAATGTTTCAATATAAAGCTGGTGCAAGGAAAGCGTAATACTCAACACTGAAAACCTGACACGTCTAAATATTGTATGAGTTAAGCTAGCAACTTGTGTGGCAGCCAACTTAGTGCTTGGAAGTTAGGGGTACACGGAAAAAAAAGAGTCTAGAGATTTTATTCAGTTAAGAAAATATATTGTTTTAAACATATTTCTTTAAGTCAAAGTTAAACGTCTTAAAATACAGTTATGTTAAATTGAATTGAATTCATCAATTTCTTATTTTAATTCAACAATATTATTTTAACTTAATGCACATTTTATTGCTCCAATAGTATAAATCTTCCTTACCTAAAAATAACTCAAATTCTTGTTTCAAAAATCAAATTTGATTGTATTTAGAACATATCAAGTCAAATCAAATATTTTGTAATTTTTAATGGAAATGAGCGATACATTCCAATTGAAATAATGGAATGGTATGACAATGCAGTATTACTTTACTTCAAGAAAACGGTTCTCTAGGTTCAAAAAAAAGCAATCTTCTTGGTTGGAACACACGATATCTTTAACTTAAAACACTGAATATTTTCGTTCAAAAGTTTGTACTATGTCATTTACCTACATCACAAACTATTGTTGCAAATAAAAATTTACTTGAAATAAGTAAAAACATGCAGGTGTTGTACTTAATTCAAGTAAAAATTCTTCTTCACTCAAACATTTCGTTTTTTTGGATGGAAACTGATGAATATTGAAAGGAGTCGAATTGATATAATGGAATGGCATGACAATGCAATATCACTTTACTTCAAGAAAACGCTTCTCTAGGTTCAAAAAAGCAATCTTCTTGGTTGGATTGGAACACACGATTTCTTTAACATAAAACACTGAATATTTTCGTTCAAAAGTTTGTACCATGTCATTTACCTACACCACAAACTATTGTTGCAAAAAAAAAATTACTTGAAATAAGTAAAAACATACAGGTGTTGTACTTAATTCAAGTAAAAATTCTTCTTCACTCAAACATACTCGTTTTCTTGGATGGAAACTGATAAATATTGGAAGAAGTTGAATTGAAATAATGGAATGGTATGACAATGCAATATTACTTAACTTCAAGAAAACTCTTCTCTAGGTTCAAACAGTCGTGTAAAAAAGCAATCTTCTTGATTGGAACACACGATATCTTTAATATAAAACACTGTATATTTTCGTTCAAAAGTTTGTACCATGTCATTTGCTTACATCATATAATATTGTTACAAATAAAAATTTACTTGAAATAAGTAAAAACATACAGGTGTTGTACGTAATTCAAATAAAAATTCTTCTTCACTCAAACATACTCGTTTTCTTGGATGGAAACAGATAAATATTGAAAGGAGTCGATAAAATATTCATCTAATCTCATGATAGTCTCAGCTTAATAAAACCGTTTTTTGTTTTATGAAACAATGTGATTGTATTGCCGTTTGCCGTTCGATAAAATAATATCGATAGGATTGTAATTTATCGATATTACGGAAAGAAATCAAAACCAAGAAGGACTATCCCATACAAAAAGCACCAATATGTATAAGATGCATTTTATTAGTTCCCAGCCTTGATTGATTATAAAGAACGAAAGTATTATTCAGGGTATAACGATACATAACGAATGTGTGCATACCGATCGATACTCGATCGGTGTTTCCATACTGCTGTAAGAAAATGTTTACAAATATTTTATAACACTAAAACATTTACTAACAATTGTTTTAGTGTTATAAAATATATAAATATCAATTGTTACATTTTGTTCAATACTTGTGTTATGGTACACTTACTCAACGATAATATATTTTATAACAAACTAGCAACGCCCCGGGAATTCGCTGCCGTGGGAATTTCGGGATAAAAAGTACCCTATGTGCTATTCCCGGTATTTTTCTACCCGTATCGCAGGGGACTCATATAGGAGGTATGGGTCAAAATAAAATACTTGCAGTTAAAAACTATTGAAATAAATTTATTTTATATTTCTTTTCCCTTGGAAGTAATACGTCCGTCTATCAAGATCCCGTGACGCAGTGTGAGAGAGTCAACACATACAGTGGTTACATGAAGAGAAACAAAGAACCATTGTTAGGGGTAATATTAATTTTTGCAATATAGACTCCAACACGCCCCCTCAAAAATTAATCCCTAACTTCTAGCTAATCGTTGGTTTGCAATTCAACAGTATACAATGCAAGCAATTACCAACTATAACAGAACGATATTACTTCTAAGGGAGGTCTGGGAAACATGTACAATAATGGTCCAACATTTGTTGCAATGGATCAGGAAAAACCCAGAAAAACCTGACCAGACCATTTCATTATCACTTAATGAAATTTTACTTAAAACTAAAACTTATTCTAAGCCCAACTCTTTCCTGAATCTAACGAAAGTCACCGCTGGTAACGGCTTTGTGAATAAATCTGCCAACTGGTCACCTGTGGAAATATAGTTTAATTTTACTACATTTTTCTCAACCTGCTCTCGCGAGAAATGGTATTTTATGTCAATATGTTTTGACCTTTTGTGACTCGTAGGATTGTTAGCTATGCTTATACAGCCGTTGTTGTCCTCATATAAAATAATGGGCTTATTTATCTTTAAGTTTATGCTTTCAGCCAGAGACTTAAGCCATAATGCTTCCTTAACAGCTTCATACAGAGCCATATACTCGGATTCAGTAGATGAAGCCGCTACTGATGTTTGTCTCTTTGTACACCATGTTATAGTACATTTGTCAAATAACTTAAATACATAACCAGTAGTGCTCTTTCTATCATTACAATCGTGGCCACCCCAATCAGAGTCGACATATCCACATAGAATATTATTATAATTCTTTCTCGTATATGTTAACTTTAAATCTATTGTCCCTTTTATATACCTTAGAACTCGTTTTAAACACAACCACAATTCTTTGTTATTCTTATTTGTGTACCGACTAAGAATATTGACGCTAGTACTGAGATCCGGGCGCGTACAAAGCATAAGGTACATTAAACAACCGATCAGTTGTCGGCACGGTGCGTCACACCTCTTATCAGAGTTTAGAGCTTGATAGTTTATTTTAAGTTCGGTCGGTGTGTTAGTAGGGTTGCACTCGCTCATATTAAATTTATTCAGAATTAATTTTATGTAAGCACTTTGATCTAAAGTAATTTTATCCTGGTATCTCTCTATTTTGATGCCTAGAAACAGTTGAATGTCACCTAAGTCAGTCATTTCGAATTTACTTTTTAAATAATTTTTGAAATTACTAATTGTTTGAAAATCTGCACATGAGATTACTAGGTCATCAACATATAATATGACATAAATATTTTTAGTAATGTCTCCTTTATCTTTTATGTATATACATCTATCTACTGGAGAGTTTTGAAAACCTACTTGTTTGAGAGATAATTCAAAAGTTTCGTACCAACATCTTGCAGCTTGTTTTAAACCATATAGAGCTTTATTGAGTTTACAAACGTAATTATTTTCACTTTTAACACCTTCAGGAACTTTCATAAAGATTTCTTCCTTTAGTGTACCATTTAAGAATGCTGTCTTTACGTCCATATGATGGATTAATAAATTATGTTGATTTGCAAAGCTAATTAAGAAACGAAAGCTTGCTATCCTAGCAACCGGTGCAAATGTCTCATTATAGTCTGTGAGATATTCTTGACTAAAACCTCTAGCCACAAGACGTGCCTTATATCTTGAAGGTTTACCGAAACTGTCATTTTTAATCGTAAATATCCATTTACAGTCAACGATATTTTTATCACGCGGTTTTGGAACTAAAGTCCATGTTTTATTCTTTTCAAGAGAGTTAAGTTCATCCTGGACTGCCTTTTCCCATTGATCTCTATCACTCAAAGTTTTAATTTCACATAATGATTTAGGTATATTATTTGTGATTGATAAAGCGCTATAAATATCATATTCGTTTTCATCATATGATATAGGTTGACGAGTTTTGAGTCTTTCACTTCTACGTAAAGTTAATTCATCAGGTTTTCCCTGATTTTTGTTCAACAAACTACTCTCAGATTCAGTTTCCGGTTCCCTCGGCATTTCATGACTACCGATTTTGCGAATTTTACTTGTACTGCATTTTTCGTCAGATTTCAAACCATCTGATATAGGACCTGTACTATGAGACTTAGAAGACACTGATTTTATTACTTCTTTATCAGTTTCATCTTGGGAATATTTATTGTTACTCCCTTCAGGTCTTGATGTAGGCCTGGATTCCATGAAATTAGTCTCATCAACTACAACGTCCCTTACAGTTTCACACCTTTCGCATTCTGTGTTCCACACTATGTAACCATTGGGTTCATAACCTACCAATATTCCTTTCCATGACCTGCTGTCAAATTTATTTTTATTGGCTTTGTTATGAACACACACAGTAGAACCGAAAACTCTGAGATTTTTAACACACGGTTTCCTATCGTGCCACATTTCATATGGTGTTTTGGAATGACACAAAGCTCTTGTTGGTGTAATATTTATTAAATGAACTGCAGTTAAAACTGCATTTCCCCAAAAATATTTTTCTAATTTAGCGTCATTTAACATAGCACGAGCTTTTTCAGTTATCGTACGAACCATACGTTCTGCTACACCATTTAATTGTGGAGTCCTAGGAACTGTTAAGTGATAGCTAATTCCCTTTTCTTTACAAAAGTTTTTCATTTCGGTGGATAAACATTCACCACCGTTATCAGTATAAAGGTTTACTATTTTTAAATTAAATTTAGCCTCACTTTTAGCTACGTAATCTTTAAATGCTAAGAACACTTCCGATTTATAAGTTAACAGATACACCTCACAATAATGTGTAAATTCATCAACAAATAAAACAAAATAATTTCTATTGTCAACTGTTGAGGGTGTTATTGGACCACAAACATCTGAATGTACTATAAATAGAGGGCGTTTTATATAACTTTTATCTTTTTCTTTATTAAAAGGCAGGCGAGTCTGTTTCCCATTTATGCATGCTTCACACAATTTATCATTCGCAAAAACTCTTTGAATTTCCTGTACGTCATCAATCATATTATGACTTTTCAACTGTAGGAATTTAGTTTTACTCATATGACCTAGACGTTTATGCCACAACTCATAGTTATTTGAATGAACATTATATGCTTGGGAAATTGACTCACCTTTTATAGGAGGTATTTTAAAATCTACAGCAATCAAATTATTAAGAGTCTTACCTTCCATGATGATGTTACCTTCTTTTGAAATATGAGTGCCTTTTTCATCAAAAATTACCGTGAATCCAGCTTTTTGCATTTTGGTTACTGATAATAGGTTGTATGGTACCTCTTTACAAAATAAGACGTTGCTAAGTATACCTTGAACTCCTTTGTCACTTATTAGATTTATATTTCCTTTTTTAGTAGCTGAAATAAAGTGGTTATTTTTAGCAATAGATATTTTCACGGGTGGATCTAAACATTCAAAAGAAGTAAATAAATCATCTCTATTGATGATATGATCAGAAGCTCCGGAATCTAATAAAAATCTTATTGTAGCGTTATCTCTTCCCATATTATGTGCTCCAATCATGAAAGCGAATCCTGAAAAAGAATTAGAAGTCGATGCCTCTTGCAGGGCAATCGTTTGTACTTGTCTAGTCCTTTCTGGAGCATTATTATGCATATATGATCTTTTAAAATATATACAATCCTGTTTCTTATGTCCTTTACGGCCACAGTGATAACATTTAAAATTATATTTATTTGATTTCTTCAGCATTTTATTTTTCATGTTTTGTTGTGAATGAGAGTTGTATCTATTGTTCTTATATTTATCTTCGGTGTAGAGAACTTTTAAACTTGTGTCAGAACTTTCATTTTTCAGTTTTACTTCGTGATCAAAAAGACGTGTTTTTACGAAGGCAAGTGTAATGTTATCTTCTGATAATGTTTCTATGGCTGTGATGACGCCGTCGTATGTATTTGGAAGTGTAAGAAGTAAATGAGCCACTTTATCTGTTTCTTCTAATTTGGCTCCAGCAGCAGACAGTTCCGTCAACAAATCATCAAAAGTTGAAAAATGTTTTGTTAGTGGGATATCTTCTTTTAATTTTAATCCCAATAATTGTTTCCTCAAAGCTAATTGAGTTGCTACACTTTTTCTTTCATAAATTGAGTCAAAATGTTTAAATATGTCTTTTGCAGTACACTTTTCACTAACAAAACTCAGGTATGAGTCTGTTAAATATTCAACCAAAACACTTTTGGCAGCCCTATCATTCTTTTCCCACTCAGCGGATCGCGTTCCAGGAATTTCATCATCGATAACACTGATTAAGTTTAGTTCGGCAAGCAATGTACGAATTCTAAATTTCCATACACTGTATTTTTCACCATCAAAGGGCTTAATGTTCCTTTTCAACTTTTCCATTGTCACAACTTTTAAAACTATGCACTAAACTTTTACTACACACTAGATTTTCACTATACACTACTAAATTGTCCTTATTTACACTGGGCCCATAACCTATAGGAGGTATGGGTCAAAATAAAATACTTGCAGTTAAAAACTATTGAAATAAATTTATTTTATATTTCTTTTCCCTTGGAAGTAATACGTCCGTCTATCAAGATCCCGTGACGCAGTGTGAGAGAGTCAACACATACAGTGGTTACATGAAGAGAAACAAAGAACCATTGTTAGGGGTAATATTAATTTTTGCAATATAGACTCCAACAACTCACAAACAAAATAATATTATTCTCAGGTCGTTGTATAATAATTTGTTGATAAAACTTAAGACCTAAAGCAAATATAAATAACGATTAGAAAAACACACACTACACTATAAATTTAAAATTACTTCTGAAACAATTAAAATACATACCCGATAATTAAAAATATTTTAAAACAGTATTATTTTAGCTTCACAATGGAAGTAACTTATAATACAAGACTCGTAATAGATATCGGTAGATACTAGGCCAAGAATGACAACCAAAATGCAGAATCGAATATGAATGAATAGGTACAGTTTAAATTTATGACAGGAGAGATAAGTATGTATGTGCCAGCGCACGCATAATAGATCCAAAGAGGATCAACGCGCTGCCGCGTTACACCCGTATACCAAATTTCATCGAAATCCGTCCAGTAGATTTTGCATGATTGAGTAACAAACATCCTCACAAACTCACGGACTCAAACTTACATCGAAACTTTCGCATTTATAATGTTATATTAGGATATTGGATATTAGGATTAGGGTATTAGGATTAGGATACGGATACACATCCACATATATAATAAGGTTATATCAAGGACGTAACGGGTTAAATTGTCTGTGTCTATAAATTGAATATCTATCGATGCATCGATATCTAAATCGGTATTCATACATGGCATTGCGCATCCCTCTCCCTGCTCCCAACCCAACTTTCTGCGGCCATTTTTAATTCATTTTTCTGTGGTACATTGCGGAGTGTGCTTGCGCTCTCCGAATCCGATGGAGTATTATATTCTTTGCTTGTGCTTCTTAGAAGTTGATAGTTAAATAAGTTAATTAGTAAGAGTACATATCAGTTATTATGGATGGTGAAAAGTTATTATTGCTTTTATCGGAATGGAGAATTCCCGACGACGTCATTGAAGCCTTCCGCAGTGAGTATAGCTACTTTCTTATATTTGAAATATGTTTTTGGTAATTATTTATATAGTATATGCTCAGATTTCATGATATAATAAAAAGTAAGTTTTAGTTGCCTGCCCGCCTGTAGGTACCTGTAACGTACGTACTAGGTATATAGGTAACCTACTTCGAAGATCGTACGATTATGAGGTTTAGTGTAGGTAAAATCTGTTTTGTTTTTAAACATGGCTATTAATTATTCGACTGCAACAGAAAGTGGGTAATTTTTTTCGAGTGTTATATACACTGTAGGTTCTTTGGGACGCCCTACAGTACAGCCAAAACGGCTGGATCTTCTGGGCTGGATAGCTTGGCTATAATACGAAACGGCTGAATCTATATAGCTTGAGAGGCGTCGTTAGATTCATTTATGCTGGGTACACACTAAGCCCACAAAGGATATTCAGTGGCTATACTTGTCTCTTTCCGTTGAAGAATTTCACAATATGTTATTGCTAAAAATTAAAACCCATTCGTACGTTGGCTCAGTGTGTTCCCAGCATTTATGGGGAAAATGACATGAGTATATAAAGTTTTACAAATCAAATCATTTATTTGCAATAAATAGGGTTGCAAAGGCTGTTACAGATAGATTGTCCTTATACCTATTTAACTATAATTAGCATGCATTTTACATGCAGTCGGGTTTTTAATAATTTAGGTACTTCTTCCTTATGACAATTTATATTTGTACCTTCTTACAAGGAATTTTGATGTTGTGCTTTCAGGTAATGCCAACATGTAGCAGTGTACCTCACAAGTTCAAGTCTACCATTGGAGAGTCAGTTAACGAGTGCAGCAGGATGACCTCCAACAGACAACGGTGGCGAAAGGTCGTGAAGTGCATTACAGCTGCCCTTATCAATACATAACGATCACGACCGCTTTGTCAAGAGCGTACGAGCGTACCGGATAACAAGAAGCAGGGTACCTGGATGGGTATATTTTATTACGCACATATTTTAAAAAGGCAACTAATATAAAGAAAAAGTAAATTAGAGATTTTTTGAATTTATCTATCTTTTGAGAAATATGATGAAACATGATTGGGGGCGCTGCCTCGATCGGCGCCCTCTTAAAATGTTGATAATTTAAATTGTATTGTTTTAAAAATAAATTACTACAGGTTTAGAAACTTTTTTATTTATCTAATCAATCTTTGAACCCCTACACGCAAATGAAGCTTAAAAGGGAAACTGACAATGTTCATCTATCTATATTCTTTTAACCTTTTATGTTGTGTTTCAGCAGCAGAATAAGTGCTCGACTCCATGAAATTGACTGATAGGGAAAAATCCTATTATGGTAGCACCGTTCAGAATTCTTTACTCATACTGAAACTGGACTTCCTACGCATATTGTTCCTCACATCGAGGTGCGGGTGGCCAATATGAAGTAAAACCGATGTTCAGTATGCATGAATAAGGAATGATGAACGGCACTAACGTAATGGGATTTTTCCCTTAAAGAATACATTGTATTGAGTCGAGCTTTTGTCAGTTTCCTTTAAGAACACATTTAATTTTAGCTTTAGACAATATTTTCTCAACAGAATATTTGATTCAATTGAGACAAGTAAATTATATAATTATTTGAATTACTTCACTTTTCATCGAATATAACTGCATGTTTGGTTCAAAAAATGAAGTCTTTACAAGAACTCGATCATACTTTGGGATAAAACATTAACATTATTGAACAAAACAAAAAATAGTTTAGAGCAACATATATTTCACATTATGTCAATCGAATATAATATTCAGTCAATATTATTATTTCTTCTGCATAAGCGTATACACACTTATCGGAAATATGTTAGTTTTTGTTTGTTACACTTATTTTCTTGGTATAAAACATTATTTTCTCTATTGGAAAATATGTCACCTTAATTTAGTCTAACAAGAGTTCAAAATAAGAGAACCGCTATCTTGACTGAAAGAACGGAAAAGCTTATAAATAGTGTTCTAGTAAACTAAGCTTTTTAAATTAAGACACCAGTTATTTTGGTTTAAGATATTATAAGTACATGACTCCTATCAGAAACAATATATCGTCTTGCTTTAAGATAAACAGAGTTCAATACGAGACAACCGATTCATTAGGTTTACGAATTGATTTTTCTTAAATATTTTTTCAATATCCAATCATTAGAACGAAGAGAATCATAATCTATATTCAAGATTATATAACATTCAATAAATCGCCAATATTATTTTGGTTGAATCTATTTTATATTATCTTAATTAAATATTACTTTGAAATTCAAAGCAATATGATATCTGAACTGAAGACATTTTACTGCATAGTGCATATATATGAGAATATTATCTTGGATTAAAGAATCCTTTTTTACCGTGTAATATTGAACTGGAACTGGCAGACTTTGTTCTAAGCTCTAATATTTTAGACTAAGTTGTTGCTTTCTTTTGTTTGACAATAACTTTGAATCACGGAAGTTATATATAACTATACGTACGGAAAAAATGAGACACCATTATGAATGGAGCCGTACTTTTGACGCGTAAAATGATGACTAAAATTTTGCATTATGTAGCAGTTGAGCAGCACTCGCCAGAGCACTTTGTATTCAGCTACGCTACCATGGGAATTTTTGGATAAAAGTACCCTATGTGCTATTGCCGGTTTTTCCTTAGGTCTCTAAGTTTCAGTCAGTCAGTCAAAGGTGACTGACTGATTGACTGACTGAAATAGTGATCTATCAACGCACAGCCCAAACCACTGGACGGATCGGGCTGAAATTAGGCATGCAGGTAGATGTTATGACGTAGGCATTCGCTAAGAAAGGATTAACGCGAGCGAAGCCGCGGGCGCCAGCTAATGGCTAGAGTTTCTATATAATGATTCATTAAGGTCCTTACATAATTCCCGAAATTGTCATGTTACTAGAGTTAACCTGAACCACAGAATTAATATTAGTACTACGTAAAGAAAGGAAACTCCCTGCCCCTCACGCAATATGGCACCCCATCGCACCCCCCGCACTTCTCCCCCGTTCTTGTGTGTATTGGGACGCTATGACTATGAAAACGCACACATTGACGTGTTACTGACGTGTTCACGGATATACAGTTTCATTTGTATAAGTACTCGTAGTAGGTATATTTGACGCCCCGTTTCTATGAAGCGCCCGCCCTGTGCCCTGTGCCTGAACTTGAATTACCTTGACTTGTTTAGAAACAACTTACTCAATAGGACCAATCGTTCGGAAAATCAACTTTGATGTAGTAGATAAGCGAAGTTAAATTGTCTGCCGCGATTTATATACCCGGAATCGCATTAAAATCTTTTACGATTGAATTTCAGGAACTACAAAGCCAATGGAGTTTCAATATCTTCAAAATCAAGTCAATTCGCTTGCCTAACATTTGAGAATTTGGGATTTGCATAGACATTTAGACTGGATATTAGATATAGATCGAAGAACGTTCGATTAACATCAATCGCAAAAATGTGAACTAATTTTCAAAGAGTTCTTACTGTCGACTAATAAATACTTATTTAATTTAGTCCAAAGTCCTAAACTAAGAGTTGATAAAAATAAATGCAAATATATGTCTAATGGGATCTAAATCTAATAATAAGAAAGCATAGTTTCAAATAAAAACTGTGCAACAATATGCATCTATTAAAAAAAAAAAACCCACGGACATCTGAGTAATACAATAGAATAAAAAAACACGTTTTTCTAGGGCCTAAACTCATACTTGGACATTTTTTTTATAAAAAGAATATTAGCTACTAGCTTCAAACTTTGTTACGTAACAATTTATTGCTTTTTCAATGATAAATCTCTAACTTTAAAATTGTTTTTCTTCGAGTGAGAACTCCGATTGATTCCAAACTTGTTGATAGAAGTGCAATAACTTTTATTATTATCCGGCCGTACTTTTATTGTGTCGGAGTTACGAGGGTTATAAATAAATACTTATCTCGAAGATTTGAAATTTATGATGTCTCAGTTAATCCATACATACTATGTTTTGGAAGAATTGTAGGTACTTTAAAGTACAAATACTATTCTAACTATAATCCTTACTAATATTATAAATGCGAAAGTGCGTTTGTTTGTTTGTTACCTCTTCACGCTTTATCTACTGAACCAATCTTCCTGAAATTTCGCATACACATAGCTGGAAGTACGGAGAAGGACATAGGGTACCTTTTATCCCGGGAAAAAGCACTGTTCCCGTGGGAAATTCACGCTGGCGAAGCCGCGGGCGAAAGCTAGTGTAAATATAAATGCGAAAGTGAGTTTATTTGCTTGTATATTTATTTTGTTTGTTTGCTACCTCTTCACGTTTTATCAACTTGAATAATCTTCCTGAAATTACGCATACACATAGTTAGAAGTAATGAGAAGGATATAGGGTACTTTTCATTCCCGGAAAAAAGCACTGCTCCCGTGGGAAATTCACGCGGGCGAAGCCGCGGGCAAAAGCTAGTTACAAATAAAAGGATCTGTCTGGCTCTGTCATTATTTGTGTCTGCTAGGGTGTTAACTCCTAAACCACGCTATGGATTTTTATTCGGTTTTCTCGGCTGAAAAAAAATTTAGAGGATGGTTTGTGTGGGACAAAATTGTGGCGTGATTTAAAACTTACAACCAAACAAACAGACATCCTTGATATACTTTCTTTTTTAATAATTAGTTTCTATAAATTTTCCAATAGAATATGTTAATATAGAAATTAAATATCATAAAAATGTAGGCCAATTCAATGAATTTAAAAAGAAAAAATACGCGGAATCTGCATGTAGCAAGTAAAAGTGTAGAAGTACCTATAGAAACTTTAAAGTTTTCTTTAAATTTTAACCTATAGAAAAAAAAAGTACGAACGGCTACGCACGTAGACGTGCTACGCCGCCGTAGCACCTGTCTACGAGATGCTACGAAAAGTTACGACTTTTGTAGATATTTTATGAAGTTGTTCTTAGAATAAAATTTACCGCATGTTTTAACCCAAGTGATGTCCTAGGATATCACATAATTACGTAGGGTCTTACTATGTTTAGGCAGTCAAATTTCACCAATATCTAGGCTAAAATAACAGACATAAAAACTTTCCCATTGATATCAATCAATTAATCAATATATTATACAAAACTAGCTTTTGCCCGCGGCTTTGGCCGCGTGAATTTCCCACGGGAACAGTGCATTTTCCTGGGATGAAAGGTAGCCTATGTCCTTCTCAGTACTACTATGTGTATGCGAAATTTCAGGAAGATCCGTTACTGACTGACTGACAGAAAACGCACAGCAAATATAGTGTAGGAAGCTGAAATTTGGCAGGTAGGTTTCTTAGAGTGTAGTACTAAGAGAAAAGAGATTTCCCGGAATTACCACAGTAAGAAAGCCTGGGGCAAAAACTAGTAATAACATAATATTAGTAAGGTTCAATCGAAGGCCTTATCGCTATGTTCCAATTAATTGTAAGATCCCGCAAATCCCGCAAACCCACCGCCAATTCAAGCAACCTCCGCACCGGTTGACCCCTCGGTCATATTTGTATGAAAATCCCAGCTTAGGTACTTAACCCATAGGTTCTGAATATTCAAATACCCTATTAAACTGGGAACACCGATTGGTTGTTTCAATAAATTATAAATTTCAAACTTGAATCGATACTTATTTATAGATAGGCTACAGTGTTGTATTCAAGCAAAAATGTACTCGTGTATATAAAAAAAAACATACTTCTATACGACCTTTGCGCATGGATGCGGGCAGCGCAGGACCGGTCGTTGTGAAAATCCTTGGGGGAGACCTTTGTCCAGCAGTGGACGTCTTTCGGCTGAGAGAGAGAGAGAGAGATACGACCTTATTTTATTAATTTAATGCGGAGTCTTGTCTGTCTGTTAGTTTGCCATGAAAGGCTACATCGCTGAATTGATTTTGATACAATCTAGCATAGAAATAATTGAAGATATGTGATTAAGTGTAGTTTTCTTAATAAAGTTGCTCTTTGCAGATTTTTTTTCGATAAACTGCCTCTTGTTGTAGTAAATTATGATCACATTTTGATCATAATAAGAAAATAAAAAATTTGGCGTCATAGGACGCCGGGAATGAGAATCGATACACTACGTTTCACGCCGTTTTCAGTCATGGCATTCGATTCGATTTTACTGTTAAGTCGCGCAAATAGATATTCTATATCAAAAACGTAGTTTGTTATTTAAAAAAAAATGAAATATTAGGATCATTGCCTTAGTAGCCTATCTGTAAACATAGACTGAATTCTTGGAAAGTGTTCATAGACGTAGAGGGCATGTTTGTTGTTTAGGCTTCAATGTTATTGTATCTAATTTATGTGGTAAACAGAATATCTGGGCTATTCTAAGTAATGTACACAAATTTGTTTATGCTGATTAACCTTGTTGAATTGAATCAAATTATCGTCTCGTCGTATCCAAATTAAACCGTCGTCGTATCAAAATTAATACTTACCTATGCCAGTTTTTAAGTTATACCTACTTTCAGTAGTACAACTGGTCCCAGTATGAGTGGACTGATCACCCATCTGGTGCTTGCCCTGGCGTCTCCAAAAGCATTATAACTGTGAAAACAGCATCAAATTTAACATAGTAGTTTTTGCATGATGCGTGTGCAAAAATACAGATAATCAGGCAAAATTAAAATATATATATAGTTATACAATGTAAGCTTGCTAAGCGAAACACCAAATACAGGATTTTGCAACTCATTATTCAGGGCAAAATCTAAGGCAAAAGGAGCGCAGGGAGAAGGCGCCACTCCTGGTTAAGAAACCTGCGCGACTGGTTCGGCCGCAGTACCACCTCGCTGTTTCGTGCAGCGGCCTCCAAAGTAAAAATCGCCATGATGCTGTCCAACCTCCGATAGGAGAGGAATACGAAGAAGAAAAATGTAAGCTTCTAATATCCCTAAATAAACAAATGCACGACGTGATTAACTTTAAAACGAAAGTTACATAACATTTTGTTTGTGTCTGTACAATATCTGCCTTATCAAGAATCTGCCGAAAACAGAATCTGCCGTAACAAGAATCTGCCCTAACTAGAATCTGTCCTAAACCGAATAAGCGATCATATTCTCTTTCGGTCATATATTTATGTCTTAACTCCTACATTAACCAGTTACAATTTTATATTTTCTGTAATTATATGTTTATGTAGTTATTATGCAAATAACAAAAACATTATAAAATTGACCAATAGACGTACTAAAACTGCAAGCATTCAGTGCAATTTGTACTAGCTCATCTGAGCTACAAAACCGGGCACCTCGTTCGCTACATTAGCTTATAACACACGGTTCATAAAGCCTATTGTCCTGTGCGACATAAAACTGTTCACACGTCGAAAACTGTATGCCTTATAGCCCTTGAAATAAGATTCACATTTATAGACGTAACTTCCGAACCAAATTTCCATTCAAATCAAAAAGCTTTTCGTATCTAAATTTAAAGTCGAATTTAGCATGTTCGTAGTAAATTGTAAATTTGTAGTTCCAAATGCAATGGCACGCGAACAAAGTCGCAGAATGGAGCGACAAACTTGCCGGACCATAATTCTCTTGTCTGTATGGAATTGTTGGGATTATGCTCGTTTTATATCGTTATTTATTACTAAGGACCAGTCTCCATATGAGTGGAGAGGAGAGAAAATGTCATGTCAAAACCATATCTCCTTTGATCGCTGCATATCGCCGGCTGCCCATGAGACACACCTCAAATTATTTTGAGAGCGTTAAACAATTTGAAATATCTCCTCTTTTCTGTGCTCTTTCGTCTCCACTGAAGCTAGCAAGAGAGTTGTGTAAAAAACTAAATTACTGGTAATTTAAAATGGCTTACTTACTTGCCATCTTACTTTTTCCGAGGACAGTTTACCGCAATTTGGCCTCCAATTTGGGCCCTATTTGCATGAGGAGGTTGAGCCAGAACTCCACTCGAACCAGCCCAGCTCCTTCAGGAAGCGAAGAACTGCCAATGGTGTACGGCAGGCTTCGCTCATGGTCCCTGGATTCCCCAGGAACTCTTCTCTGGTAGTTGCAACGCCATGGCACTTTAGAAGTAGGTGGCTTTCAGTTTCTTCAGCCTCCATGCATGCTCTGCATAGTGAGCTGTCTGTAAGATCAAGGGTGTAAAGGTGTTTATTTATGATCAGTTATCATACCAATCATAATGCGTAAATACCTTCGTGGTAGCCTGAGCAGACGTTTTGAGAAACTAATATCCCATTCGAAAGTGCTTCTCTTTATTATTTTTATAAAAGTTGGGTTTGCTCTTGACCACAATCTTGCCCAAGGACGGAGAAGAGGTCTACGATGTAGCGAGCTTACCCAGACGCAGCCTATTCACTCTGCTTTTAAAGATAGTCAGGTTGTATGTGCTCTGGAACACAGATGCAGGCACGGAGTTCCATTGCTTCCCTGAATGTAAAATGGTTTCAAACACATACATATCTTCTCCAGTGGAGACTGGACCTTACTATGATATACAAATGTGCTGAAAGGCCTCTCATAACTCATATCATGTGATGAAATAGCTGTTCCATTTCAATGGTTTTGTTGATTGATTTAAATTTACATTTTTTGAACTACAATATGTTTGCTCGATTGCTCTATCCACAGAACACGAATAAATAGCGCAGGAAATATTCAATATTCTAGATTTGATTGAAAACTATCTATGTTAAGTTTTTAGCAAAATTCTAAAAAAAAATCAAAAGGAAGGAGAGAGCTGCAAAAATTAATTAAATATTAGTTAAATAAAAATTAATTAATTATAATTCGAGCTGTACAATACGATGTGTATCTAGAGATGAAAAGTAACGACTGAGAATACGGGTGATATCATCATCCTCGTCAGCTTTCTGCCACCCACTGCTGGGTATAAGCCTCCCTCTGTCTACGCCAAGCTTCTCTATTCAGGGCCATCGCAATCCAGTTCTTGCCAGCAATATTCCTTACATCATCGACCCACCTAGCAGCCGGATGTCCGACGCTTCGCTTTCCGTCTCTCGGATACTACTCGGTCACAGCCTTACTCCTAATCTATTTATGGATTAAGTAATGACTAAAATTTTTAACAATTTTTATTTGATTAATTTAATTTAGTTTGTTACCGATATCTAGTTTGGAGAACAGTCGGGAGGTTATGCCAATTTTAAGTAAACATTTACACTTATGTTAATTTTTTACACACACATACTACTCGTAAATCTCCGTTCCGTATTAAAAAAATCCTGCTTGCCTGGCGATCATTACTGTCAGGCTTACCAACTTAACAGCCAAAGGTTGCTTAGCTCTGCACTGTATTTTTGTGAGAAGGAAAGTCATAGTGATACAATAAATTACAATAATCTTACCCAGACCTCGCAATAAACGGAACGGAACAAGCCCAAGCAAACAGCCAAGCAACTGGCATACGCATCTGGCGAAAATTTATAGAGACACAAAAAATCTTTACCTTCCCTCTGTGCAGCTGGGCCCCAAGTCCGCAAAAAGGGAAATATTATCTTCAAAACTACTGACACGTGACGCTGTACTCGTTTTAGGCTAGATCAAACTGGTCGAGTAGATTCAGCGTGACAAGTAGCGAGTTATCAACAGTAATCGAATGGAGAGATTTAAAAAGTAAAGGGCAGTCTCCAGAGCGGAGAGCTAGTCAGAAGATATACCTATTTTGGATAAGAATTCAATGTAGAATTTCATTGTCGTAATTCTACAAATTGTTCAAATAACATCTCATCTCCTCTCCGCTCTAGTAAAACTAGCCGTAAATCCTGCTAGAGTGGTATAATCTCGAATAGCGACCATACAATCACATCTGTATTAATCATAGATGTTCTTGCATGGTCATTTTATAATAACTAGATCTTTTATCAATATTGTTAAGGCAGCACAAATAATAAATATGCTAAATACAAGCCACTTCTAATTTACATAGAGGTGTTATCAACATCTATTGGCTCTCCTAATCTTCTAGCGCCATTCGTATTGGGTAATTATTTATTTATTTAAAAACATAATAACAATTATTACAGTGTACACACTAAAACAATGTTATTAACATTCTATAAAATTATGTACAGAAAAACAATAAAACATAAATGGGTAGGTAGGTACAAAAGTCAATGCGTTTCTATGTATTTCTGAACGACTACCATGACCTTCGGCAAACTTGCACCAAAAATATTTATTTCATTAGCGATAGCGTTAACAATCCTTATAGCTCGTGACATGGGGGCAAACTTTAGCGAATTCGTTCAGGCACATGGGAGATTAAATAAAGCGGGTTGGCGCCGCGCGAACACATACCTATCTGGTACTTGCAATTGCATATTCGCAAGCATCTCAGGATTATACTATTATTATTATACTATTTAATAGATAAGATGACGAAGGCGTAGTAACACTACTGATAAATGATTAAGTCTTTGTAACGCAAACCATTTGCCTATTCTACTCGCTTCAAACTCGACCACAGTGACCCCAGCTTAGTATTCACAAGAGCCTGCAGCCAATAAAAATTCGGCGCTCACAATGTGTGAAGTCCCGTAGATCACATAAAGCTAAGGTTTATGATAGAACCGGGAGCCAAATACAAAGTAGTCGATTGGTTCGGCTAATACTGGGGTTTAGCTGAATCCGCCATTTTGAGCGTTGCTTGATTGAAGCCTTTGTTTTGCCCTACTGCTGTGTAAGCGGGTTATGTTATGTGTAGAGAGTTCAACAGTCACTTTTTAACTGAGATGAAAGATTCAACTGTTTGTTATAGTTTTAAAATTGTCGCAAAATTTATTATCTTTCCTTTATTTGGCATACAAAAGTAATAAATTGCAAGTAATACTGTGGTAATACTCGTATTACATGCATGATTTGACCTTATTTCCTACCATAGAGTATTTCTACCAGTTAACCATAAATCAGTTATAAAGGTGTCAACTAATTCTGTTTCATGTTCAAAATCAAATATTTTTTTGGTATCAATTTCTGATACCAAAGTTACACTTTATAAGATCAAATCAAAATCTTTAAAGATCTAAGCGTACCACTTTTACAACATGTCATATTGAATGACAGATGCCACTTATAATTCAGAGTTGTGTGAATCCACAATACGGCTAATATACCGTATGAGGTATTACCTAGTCACAATAAGGAGAGTTAGATTAATGTTTGCTCTGCGCTAGACCCACTATAACTCTGGTCTAGGCAGAGCGACGTAAAGTAACCTATCATAAAGCTTGTTCGTACCAATAGATAAGCTTAGCTATTAAAAATTGGGTAGATATTCGGCAAATTTCAAAATTCTTTACTGTTCTGTTCAGTGTCCTCCCAGCCAGTGGTTGAACTGCAAGTGGGCTGGGTCCATCTCCGAAGAGTGTACAGTTAGCTGCAGATAAAGCTGCAGATAATCAAGTTTCTCTAACTTACTAGAAACTTGACTAGGTTTCTCCGCAGCTGACTGTATACACTTTCATCGACATTTTGTACATGGTACTCAGAGGAAAATTTCTGAAAAATTCACGACTATTTATTCTGTCTTATACAAAAATGGTCGGTGACCTATGACTGACTTGCTGACTGACTGATTGAATATTAACGTAAACCGTAGAAACTTTTAAAAAGATTTTGCTGAAATTTTGCAAAAAGATTCATTATATAGCACTAAGAAAGGAATTCTAGCAATTCAAGGTATGTAATGGGCGAAAAACAAAATTTACGCCACCAAAAATGGAAAAAGGGAGAAAATGCAGCAGTGGAGTCGTATAATTTGAGTTTTTTTAGTATTTTTAGACTAAAAAAGCATCTGCTTAAATAACGGTTAATAAACCCTACGTATTCTGGTATCAGACCTATCTGGAGAAAATGCAGCAGTGGAGTTTGTTGCGCCGCCTCTTCTCCACTTGCGCTTTGGAGGCGGTGGTAACCTTAGCTTTAAGTAATTTTATGATGTCAACTACCTCAAAAACAATAATATGACTATTTAAAAGTGCTATTTTTAGCCTATTTAAATAAAATAATTTTCATTTCATTTCAAAGCCGAGGACAAGCTAATAATTTGATAAATCTTAAAACCTGTCTGTAATATTCAACATCTTCATTAGTGGAGGCTAGCCCTTACGTAGATAGTTCACATGTCACAGGCACTGCGCCCTACCCAGTACAATAGCATGACGAGTTCATGAGTTTAATTATTTCCAACTAGCTTTGGGGAATAGTCGGACCAAAAGGGACCTTTTTAACAAAAAGTCCAAATGCAACTTCATTTTGAAAAGATTAATGTTCAAAATATTATATAGTTTTTTTAACCTTTATTTTTTTTATCGCGTCCGTGGTCTTGCTTTTAGCAAGCTACGTTGAGGTACCAGGTTGAGGAGCCACTTGGTGGCTAGGTGGCTACAAACTATAGAGTGATTCAAAATAAATTATATTTTCAAACCTCAACCCCCCCCAGTAATGATGTATTGTTGTGAGAAATAAAGAAATTTTTATTTTGAAATTTTGATTTCGATTTTTTATTTTTAAAGCTGTATTAATACAGCTTTTAAAATATATTATATTTCTACTTGGTATATATACTTAGTATATGAATTATACTTGGTAGGTACCTATTTCGGAACGACCACTGATATATGAAGACGCTGTTGAAAACTAATTTGACATGGCAGAATACTTTCTCATTATATTTTTTATAAGTGGTACCTATTTTTTTTAATCATATAAATATACTTGCCGCGCCCCTAGGCTTCGCTCCCTCGGGAATTTAGATTTCTTTTGCTGTATCCTTAGGGATAAAAAGTACCATAAGTGCTATTCCTGGTATTTTACTACCCGCGTACCAAATTTCATCGAAATCCGTCTTTTGCGTGTATGAATGACAAACATCCTCACAAACTCACATCCAAACTTTCACATTTATAATATAACGCACTTCTTGTAATGTATTCGAAGTCTAAAGATAAATAAAAAAATAAAATAGCAGAATACTTTCGTGAAAATGAAACACCAGCTCCCACAGAACCCGTTCCTGAGTTGACACACGGATCAGCATGTAATAGAAGGAACTGTTGGGCCGTAAATGGGCGATTTGAAATAGCCCAATACCATTACTTATCTCTGTTACTGAGTAGGAATGCCTTCAAAACACTTCGGAACATCTTGTAAGATACCTATACTCAGAGGTATTATATTGAGGTGTATAGTAAGTGCTCCTGTTACGGACAGGTATCGAATAGCGTATTATTTACGCTTGATTTGGTAACGGGTATTTGGAAATAGGTATTTCTTGTACGTCTTCTTAATAGTTGATTTAAATCTTAATTTAATTTTTTAACTTCTGTTTTGTGTTAAAATTACTTTAATACACACATTTAACACTAAATTAACTAGGAAATCTTAATTCTAATATCAAAACTACTAAAGAATTTTCAAACTTATTGTAGTAATATCATTATTTATTAAACATTCAGTGTGTAAGAACAAATCACTTAAAAAAATATATACACTCATGAAATTAGTGAACCTGGATTTGAATCTGAAAGCCCTGGGGCTCCGCTCTCGCTTTTTATCCCGCTTTTGAGAAAAAAAGTGTCCTTTATATCCCATCCCATGATCCCAGGTTCAACTATAGTTGAACCCGTGTTTCAAATTTGATCAAAATTCGCTCAGCGGTTCAGGCGTAATTGATTACAAACATCCACACATACATATCTAAACTTTCGCACTTATATATTTGTAGGTTCGCAGAAGCGGTGGTGGCCTAGTGGTAGGGCGCCCGCCTGTGGCTGTTTAGGTCCCAGGTTCAAATCCTGCCCGTGCTATATGAGTTTGTATACCAATCTGACTCAGGTATGTGTAGTGATAACTACAGAATTATTTTGAACTTCTAACTGGTTAACCTTGCATATCATATTTTGGGTGAAATAGTTGATATATTGGGATATTATTCCTGTGGCGTATTACCTGCATGATAGGCTCTCGACGCATCACAATAGCAGGCATTCAAATCCATTAGTTTCCAGACAAATTGAATTGGAAAGTGAAACACCGGTACACAAATTTCATATGTTGTTTTTACAATACTTGATAGGAAGACAGGGAGACCCGCACATCAAAACGTTCTCTGAGTCACGCCGAAACCATTGGTAGCAATAACTCGACGCGATTTTGTGTACTTACGGAATTATATCGAAAATTAAACATTCATAACAAAACATTCCCATGATTAGATTAGACTGTCAACTGAGATCTACAGAGTTGGACGTCTGACATTGACAGCTGGTGACACACGTTCCGTATCAGTTCCTAACCAACCTTTCTTATCATAAACAAATAAGAAATCATGGCTGGATTGTTGTAGAATTTTAATTATTCTCCTTTAATATCGTCGACTTAGATTATTATAATATTCAACGAATTTAGTTAAAGAAACATTAGTTCTTTTAAAGAATGTTTAAAAGTTGGTTTGACGTGCGTCCGAATTAAGCGGAATGGAGCGCGACGAGGCGGAATGTCAAATCGAGTGGCGAGGGATCTTCTCTTCCTGGGTGGCCACTACGACATGTAACATGTCTTGAGCGATTATTAAATTTTTGGGGTTTTTTTCACTTTCGCCGCCCTCGGCTTCCCGTCATGGGACTATAGTTTAACCTTTAGCTTTTAAATCCGCGATACGCGCAAGGACACAGGGGATATTTGCCGCCACGAAGTTGTCAGGAGGATGAGCTGTTGATATCCACGTGCCCGCCCGGCATATGAATTGATGCTTCCTGGAGTGTCCCCCCATCGCCAGAGGGTGCGGTTTCCCCGGACCGTGGACCGCATGCCACAGCGCAGGCCCCGTCGTCGGCGACCCCAAGGTGCAGCACACGGATCCTAACCTTATTTCCAAAGGCCGCTTCGCCGCCTTCGATCCGATGTCCCTCGTAGTGGCTCAGAGCAAACCTCGGAAGGTCCAGCCAGCGTCTACTATCCCGCATACAACGGAGCGTTGCAAGAGCGCCACGCCGCTTTGATTACGCGACCAGCACCAGTGTTCGAACCCAACGGATCATAACGGTGAACGGAACGACGTTCTAAGTGCGCACAGACGTTTGTGTACGGACCTGGCCAGGTACCCTATATTTGGTTTATGTTAATTTTAACTTTTAATTGCGGCAAAGAATTATCAGATCTTGGTATTAGTATAACATGTAGCCCGCCCTCAGCGGCTAGTGTGTTTATGGAATAAAATGCTATATTCTATCCCAACCATATTGTATTAATGATATCACCCTGCCCATGACTCCCAGGACCTAAGGCTTACTAGACAAGAGGTCCTTGTACTTCAAAAGTGCGAGGCTCTATCCTGAGCATTACATCCGGCTCTCTCTAAAGTAATTGTTCGTGTATAATCGCACTGCGCAGGGATATTGCCCGTCTTCACTTCAAGTAGTTGGAGACCCCTGCACACCGCCCAACATTACACTTTTTATTTTTTTTATTTTTTATACACGACAATGGCGCCCGAACTACTATATTTTTGAGCTTTTGAGTCCTGTGAGAGTGGCAGTTTTTTCTAAAAAATAGTTTTTAAATTTCTTAAACTCGCTCACTTGTTATTTTGAAATTTTGGTGATATCATTGACTGTAAAGTTATTATACTTTAGTGTTTGTTAGGTTTATATGCGACAGGGTTGTAAGCATACATTTAATACAATTCATAGTAATTATTATAATATTACTAAATAATATTATAATTAATAATATAATAATTAATATTTTATTTGGGCTTCGCTATGAATAAAAAGCATAGCGCTCAGCCATAATTCCTATTTTATCTCAATTTGAGAGCTAATTTATATTTCTTGACAGGGAGTAACCTGTATATATTTAGAAATTTATCAATTATTATAACCTATTACATACCCTGACACATATAACCTCACATTTTTGTCAACATGTCGGACGGCGAAAGGGAAGAGCAATATCACGAAGTAAGTGGGGAGGAAAACAAACCACCTACCACTACTACTTCCTCATTTGTTAATACACGACCACGGGGAGGTGCAATTGACACCCACCCACTTGGCCCTTCCACACTTAAAGCGTTACAACCACATTGTCTCAACTAGGAGCTCCAGGTTTAGTACGTCAAGCCAACTCAACAGGTAGGACTACCTATGTTACGGAGACTAGGGAAGATGACGAACGCGTTATTCACATATTAAAGGAGGACCATTTGGGTCGTGGAATTTAAAATTTTCTGGTGACTCAGACGTCACAGATTTTTTTTCTTAGAATTGATGATTTTGACGTAGTTGGAATACTTCAGAACATAAAGTACTGGAAATGTTTTTTTGATTTATTTAGTGGTAGCTATCTTTGAATAGCATTATTAATGTTGCCACCGGGCACACACCATTTTTGTTAGCTAAAGGTCGGGAGATAATGACGGATGGCATGTTGTCGAAAGAGGCGGCATTCCAAATTCGTTAATACCTTCAAATGACCAGTCGTTCAGCTCATTTCTTCTCCGCTAAACTAGCACCGCGCTTTGTGATGTAATGTTGTCAGGAAGCATTCGGATGTTGTTTACGACCTTCAGGAGATAGAAACCGGTAAAGTTGGAAAGTATCATGTCAAGGACATAACAAAAGTCTCACAAGGTGTGTCCCGTAGCTAGCAACTTTCTTATCTTGAACTTTGTTATTTTTGGATTGGTATAACCAATTAGAGGCCTCATTTTTCACATATGACATGACTCACATGTGAAATTTTTTGAACTTTGTTATTTTGGATTGGTATAACCAATCAGAGGCCTCATTTTTCACATATGACATGACTCACATGTGAAATTTTTTTGTCAAGCGTTTTCATGAAAACCAATTTCTTTTGTAACTACACACTCTAGGCGCCAGAGTAAACATAAGGATATGGATAAATACTCCTTAATTTTGAGAAAAAAAGGAAAATAAGTTTTTTCCCTTATACAATGTCAGCCCAACGGCTATACATTTTAAACTCCAATTTATGTGAGAGTTCTCCATTAGTTTAAAGACTTTATTAGGTTTACAATTTAATTACTAACTAGTAAATTATGTAGGAATGCTAGATTACTATACGTAATTAAATTTCAAATAGTTTTCCTATTATACATAAGTAAGAACTATATTACTTTAGATAATTCTTTATTATTAGTATGCTACTTGCGATTATCTCATTAGAAATCCAAGTATGGTTTTTTAATGCAGGGGAATTGCAGCGGTCTGGCCAGACGCTGTATTCCTGACACTCAACATAAATTGAGTTAGTTTTAGAACTCTAGAACATACATTTTAGTTTAATATATGAAATAGCATGAGTTAGTTTCATATATAGCTGATAGTTTTATATTTAGAAATATATTGCCGTAGGATAGGTTAATGTTTTCTCCGGTTACCCCGGCTGTTTCGGCTAAGTACGACTTAACCTCTTTGCCGAAAAGGGGGGTATTGTAGTGATAACTACAGAATTATTTTGAACTTCTAACTGGTTAACCTTGCATATCATATTTTGGGTGAAATAGTTGATATATTGGGATATTATTCCTGTGGCGTATTACCTGCATGATAGGCTCTCGACGCATCACAATAGCAGGCATTCAAATCCATTAGTTTCCAGACAAATTGAATTGAAAAGTGAAACACCGGTACACAAATTTCATATGTTGTTTTTACAATACTTGATAGGAAGACAGGAGACCCGCACATCAAAACGTTCTCTGAGTCACGCCGAAACCATTGGTAGCAATAACTCGACGCGATTTTGTGTACTTACGGAATTATATCGAAAATTAAACATTCATAACAAAACATTCCCATGATTAGATTAGACTGTCAACTGAGATCTACAGAGTTGGACGTCTGACATTGACAGCTGGTGACACACGTTCCGTATCAGTTCCTAACCAACCTTTCTTATCATAAACAAATAAGAAATCATGGCTGGATTGTTGTAGAATTTTAATTATTCTCCTTTAATATCGTCGACTTAGATTATTATAATATTCAACGAATAAATACATTATTTAAACATTAGTTCTTTTAAAGAATATTAAAAGTTGGTTTGACGTGCGTCCGAATTAAGCGGAATGGAGCGCGACGAGGCGGAATGTCAAATCGAGTGGCGAGGGATCTTTCTCTTCCTGGGTGGCCACGACGACATGTAACATGGCTTGAGCGATTATTAATTTTTTTTGGGTTTTTTCACTTTCGCCGCCCTCGGCTTCCCGTCATGGGACTATAGTTTAACCTTTAGCTTTTAAATCCGCGATACGCGCAAGGACACAGGGGATATTTGCCGCCACGAAGTTGTCAGGAGGATGAGCTGTTGATATCCACGTGCCCGCCCGGCATATGAATTGATGCTTCCTGAGTGTCCCCCATCGCCAGAGGGTGCGGTTTCCCCCGGACCGTGGACCGCATGCCACAGCGCAGGCCCCGTCGTCGGCGACCCCAAGGTGCAGCACACGGATCCTAACCTTATTTCCAAAGGCCGCTTCGCCGCCTTCGATCCGATGTCCCTCGTAGTGGCTCAGAGCAAACCTCGGAAGGTCCAGCCAGCGTCTACTATCCCGCATACAACGGAGCGTTGCAAGAGCGCCACGCCGCTTTGATTACGCGACCAGCACCAGTGTTCGAACCCAACGGATCATAACGGTGAACGGAACGACGTTCTAAGTGCGCACAGACGTTTGTGTACGGACCTGGCCAGGTACCCTATATTTGGTTTATGTTAATTTTAACTTTTAATTGCGGCAAAGAATTATCAGATCTTGGTATTAGTATAACATGTGCCCGCCCTCAGCGGCTAGTGTGTTTATGGAATAAAATGCTATATTCTATCCCAACCATATTGTATTAATGATATCACCCTGCCCATGACTCCCAGGACCTAAGGCTTACCAGACAAGAGGTCCTTGTACTTCAAAAGTGCGAGGCTCTATCCTGAGCATTACATCCGGCTCTCTCTAAAGTAATTGTTCGTGTATAATCGCACTGCGCTGAGGATATTGCCCGTCTTCACTTCAAGTAGTTGGAGACCCTGCATACACCGCCCAACAATACATTTTTTATTTTTTTTTTTATTGTTTATACACGACATATGGTAGTTTTCATTGACCTCTTGCTTCCGGTGAAGGAAAACATCGTGAGGAAACCTGCACTCTGGTTGATGATTATCAGCTGGTGTGTGAAATGGAGAAGACAAGCAAATGGCAAACCACTCCAATAACATTGCCAAGATAGTCGCCTGTGTGTGTTTCATTCCATATAGTGACCACGACCCTTCGGTCTTGAGGAATACGACTAAAAGAGGAGGTTCGCATATCAGTAGGTTAATGACTCTTGAAAAAAGTTTATGAATCATTACTTACCTTTGACGGATTTTTTTATCAAAAACCAAACACTTATTTAACAAATAATTTCCAACCCTTTAATGAACTCCCTTAAACACGAGACAAAAGTTCCTATACGATATGTTCTTGTAGAGTATTGTTAACCCTTTAATGCGGGCCCGTTTCTATTACGTTCGGGTCTCCTGGGCCGATGTGGGTAACCACTATTTTTGCCCGACATAGGCTTTATTAGACCCCTTCTAATAAAGACAATTTATTTGCTCCGAAATATACGCTTATTTCGACCAAGCGGTACATAACTTCATTTGGTTTTCGTTGCCTTTAAACTAACATCTGAGGGAGTGAATTGTGTGAAAAACTAAACTAATAATTAGTAGCTAAACTAAAACTAAACAGCTCTGAGGTAATGTATAATTTGTGAAATACATGCTTACACAAATTTGAAGTAGAATGACTTATCTAAAGCTTTCAAAAATTAATGTTTGTTTTTAAAGCTCCGTTTGCAGAATATCAGCTTTATAGAAAATATATAAAATAAACAAGTATATAATTTTTTTTAAAGATGACCTTTTAAAATGATCGATCTTTTATAGTGATTTCAGAAACAGTTATACTTTTCCTAGACTAGGTTTAATATATTGTGTATAATGGATTTTTTTTCGTGAAAAAATTTTTCGCAGCAGCATATTAAACTCAAAAGATAATATAGAAACAAAAATAT
Source organism: Ephestia elutella (assembly GCA_018467065.1). NCBI lineage: Eukaryota > Metazoa > Arthropoda > Insecta > Lepidoptera > Pyralidae > Ephestia > Ephestia elutella. The sequence continues at coordinate 2,292,140 of CM031569.1, forward strand.
TTATTTATACAAAGTAAAAATTTTTGTAAAGAATACCATTGCAGCTTACAAGATCTTACAATTTTTACTTGCGACAGGGGTCGTAATGTACCATTTTTATTTTCGGGTTAGCACGTACTGAACGTTGTGTTATAGGCCTTAAATATAACGACCGGAGTGTAGGTGGCGTTGGACTCACTTGAACTCTCGATGGTACAGGGTGCTTGTGAAACAAACAAATTGTTTCAGGATTGATGAGAATTTTTCAAAACTCATAAAAATTACTTGTGAATAAGGCTTTGCTGAATGTCTAGCAGTGGGCTAATATAAGCTGAAAATATAATAATATAGAAAGCTTTGCTGAACTCCGTTGGCGTGGAAATTTTGGGATAAAAGCCAGCTTTTCTAATAGAAGTACTTACAGTGTTTCGTTTTTCACTCATCAACCCACGTAAAACACAGAAGTAGATGGTGGTAAGGTAGCGTAGGTGTGCAGGCTAATCGTCAATTTTTTTGTAAAAACGTACCAAATGTTTTACGTCTGTCCTCAGATATTTTCTCATGTATGGTAGGTAATTAAGAAAAAAACAGTAGGTAGGTAAGTAAGAAAAAAAAAGTTCATATAATTTCTTTTTATTTCTATGTCTGCGAAAAAAAAAAAGAAAAAAAAAAGGAAAAGGAGTGAGGAAAAGGAAAAGAGAAATGCATTCTTATTTATCAAATCCTCCTTAAAAAGAGAGATATTAGGAGCGCCTATAATCGGAAAGCATGTATGAAGAGAGCGATGAGTGTAGAGGAAGCGAGAGAGATCTGTAAGGATCGTAGCAGGTGGAAATCGCTAGTCTCTCCTACCCCCACGGGAAAAAGGCGTGATAATATGTACGTATTTATGTATGTTTACGAAGAAATTATTTTAGATAAGTAAAACGTATAGTAAGGTATTCATAAGAATATCCCTCCTAACTTTAGCTTCTTTAACGTAATGTGAAACATCCTGTATCTACCATCTACAGCGGGTTTTTACGTAGTTTATATTTTGTCGGCACATAAAGGCAGCCTCATATAATGCCAGGGTTCGGGAGCATCCGCCGTGTAGTTGCAGTTTCCTGAGTAAATACTGAATGGTATATGTCTTTACAGCGAAAATAAACGCTGTAAGTCATGTGTATTTTAGTTGACTTCAACTGTACTTCGCGTAGTGTGTTTTTTTATTTTATTGTACGCTGTACCTATATAAAAATTAAATGTTATGTTTTTCCAACGATTTCATTGTTTTCTACTAGTGTACTCTTTTATTCACTAGTGCGCCCCGTGCTCCCGTGGGAATTCTCTCTCTCTCTCTCTCAGCCTAAAGACGTCCACTGCTGGACAAAGGCCTCCCCCAAGGATTTTATCCGTGGGGGGTTTTGCCGTAATCGCCACGCTTGGCAGGCGGGTTGGCGATCGCAGTGTGGATGGCATAGTACGCGGAAAGATGCTGCTGCCCATCCTCCGGTGTTTTCAATCCCTTAGTCGCCTCTTACGACACCCACGGGAAGAGATGGGTTGGTGCTATTCTAGGGCTACACCACAGGCCAGGCCCGTGGGAATTACGGGACAAAAAGTACCATATGTGATATTCCCAGTATTTTTCTGCCTGTGTAGGTACCTACCAAATTTCATCAAAATCGATGCAGTAAATTTTGCGTAAAATTGACTAACCAAATACATCCTCATATACCAAAACTTTCGCATTAATAATAATGGGATAGTACTTATTTTGCGAAAGCAAACTAATTCATTCTTTTCAGGGCCATTTTACGACCAGGAGACATTTTACGAAAGGGACATTTTGCGTCGAACGTGCATTTTATTTGCACACTAATTCTTTTGTTTATTATAGATAGGTTTGCTCTTGACCACAATCTTGTCCGAGGACAGAGATGAGGTCTACAATGTAGCGAGCTTACCCAGAAGCAGCCTATTCATTCTGGTTTTGAAGAGAGTCAGGTTGTATGTGCTCCGGAACACAGACGCAGGTAGGGAGTTCCACTGCTTCGCTGTGCGCATTAAAACCGATGACGAAAAGCGCTTGGTTGATTCAATCAGTCTTTTAGTCGTTTTATTCACTTACTAGCTTTTGCCCGCGGCTTCGCCCGCGTGAATTTCCCACGGGAACAGTGCTTTTTCCCGGGATAAAAAGTAGCCTATGTGCTATTCCAGATCATTATCTACCTCTGTACCAAATTTCATCGAAATCCGTCCAGTAGATTTTGCGTGATTGAGTAACAAACATCCTCACAAACTCACAAACTCACATCCAAACATTCGCATTTATAATATTAGTATGGATTCAGTCGATTTTCTCGTCACTCGTTCCCTCTTACTATGCCGATCTTCATAATTTAGCCATTTCGTTTTCAGCGGTTTATGAAACAAGACCTTCTATTTTTGACATAGATCAAATATCGCGATAAAAATCTCAGAATGAGATGGCGCACCGAGTTGCTTTTATTTGACAAAATATCTGTGAAATTCTAAACCTGAAATTGAATAGGGGTTGAGTCGCGTCAACAATCAGAGGCTTTCACGGCGGCCATTGTTTTAGAGAACAATACGCCAGTCAATTTGTTTGGACTCTGACACGTTTAAAATATCAAAACGTTCGCTTCGCTACATTTAAATACTTTGGATTTCATATGAAAGCGCTGTGAAAGCTATTCAAAATTTCAATAAAACTTTTACACTTAAAATTTACCAGACTTTAAAAAAAATACTGACTGAATAGAACTACAAACAATAGAAGATTTTCTTAAAACTGTTAGCAGTTTACTGCCCTCTAACTACATACCTACTTAGTATTTTGTGTTTTTCAAATACACTTTGACCACAGATTTCAGTCTCTCGGTATTTTTTTTTAAATTAGCTTATTTGATGTTGAGTCTTTAAATGTTGCCAAATTTTATCAAAATCAGCTCAGCCGTGATACTCGTGAAAGCGTAACATATAGACAGATTTTTGCACTTATTAGTATGGATATGGACTGATATGGGTTCAACGTCAAAATGTTTATTCCGAAATACTTACATCTTAATAAGTACTCACAAGTACGATTTCTCATAATTTTATTTTATAGTACTAAACGGCTTTATAGCCCCCTATGAACGCGGCGGCTATCATGACTTTTTTAAAGCCAATAATAGAAGTTCCAAGAATACAAATCAACTTATTTTTATTCTAGCATAGATGAATAAATGATCTAGCTACACAGTATTATATATAGATTAGTAGATTACTGGATATATATTTTTTCAATAAGAATAGTAGGCAAACGAGCATGGTAAGCAATCACCGCAGTCCATGGACACCAGCGACCAAAGGTCACTGATACGTTGCCAACTACCTAAAAAGAAAGGATTGCCAAAAGAATTTAACTAAACAGCAATTCAGCCCTTTGACACGACTTAAAAATGTGACTCCGCATTTCGGAACGCACATTGCCGAGCGCAAGCGATGATCGAAATCCTGCAAACTCGGAGTTGGCAATAGCTATCCGGTCCCGCGATGAATACCGGCAATGAATACCGAATACTGCAGGAGTCTCGCCTCACACATTACGCAGCTGATACGGATGCGATGGATATTCGTACGTCTCTTTTCGGGATGATTCAAGTTATAAGCGTAAGCGATAGAGTGAATACCTATTTTACGTCCTTGCAGGATTATGTCAGAAAATGTATTTGAGGCTAATTTTTTCATAACATAGGACGGCAAACAAGCAAGCGGGTCACCTGATGGTAAGAGATCACCGCTTCCCATGGACAACCCGACTATAATAAATGAAACTTATTAGGAAACGTCGTCAGCCACGGTAGGGTTTCGTGCATAGATTGACGAAGTGCGCGTATGTCTAATCATGAGTTCGTGCTAGGTCCTGTTAAAAAAGTAAAATTTTAAGAAAGTCATTAAGATTTGGTTTTGTTTGAACCAATAAATAGCCAATAGGTCTACATATTGATAATAGGTAGGTAGAAATTGTACTGGTCTTAGGTTTTGGAGACTAAAATGGGCCGCTCATGACCGGGAGAGATACCGCATGCTGGCCTCCAAACTTCATTTTAAAGATGGCACCCCCTGATGATGTTTCACTATTATTCCACTTACTCTGAATCAGTGTTCACAATTAGTTTAAATCAGGGTAATTTTGCTAATGTTATGTCGTAATCTCGTCTCAATGGTTTTTCAGAGGCTGATTAGATACCCAGATTTTAGTACAAAAGATAGTTTTATAACAAAGAACTTTTCCCCGCCATCTCTTACTTCTTACGGCTGTTGCCAGAAAATTCTCGATGCACCAGCTAAATCACCGTGCATTTGTCCGAGTAACACGTCTATTTATTTTAGAAAGCACGCCACTTGAACGCTTCAACGTTCACAAAAAAATATACGAAACGCCTCTTTTAGATCCCTTAGATTCTTCTCTGTCCACTTTGTTTATACTGAAGTTTTAGTTACAATAGTGATACCAGCTATATTAATTTGGTATTGTTTGCGTTTTTAACTTTTAATACCCGAAAATCAAGAGTAAAAAATGTGTTTTAATGGCTCTTTGTTGATTGTTCCCGCTCATAAATTAAGAACATATTTTTCAACTAGCTGTTGCCCGCGGCGTTCATCAGATGATCCTGATCTTCGATTTTTATACGTCAACAGAAAATGCTCGTGATTGATAAACTTTTGCAAAGGTACCATTTCCGTATTTCTTATAGGTTAGCTGTTCTGTTAAGGTTCTTTATCAGGTGTTCCAGTTTTCAAAATCAATTATAGCCTATATGTTGCCCTGGCTTAATGGCTGTACAACAAAAAACATTTCATTCAAATCCGTCCAGTAGTTTTTGCGTGAAACGCGTACATACATACAGACAGACAGACTGACAAGAAATTCCAAAAAAATATTTTTGCTTTCTATTGTTCTTTTTAGGTGTCCCTCTATCCATTTCAGTAAAAAATACTAAATGTACAGACAAAATATTTTTACTGTTTTATTATATGTACCTATATAGATAGATATTAAAATCAAAAATTATTAATTGAAACTTGGCCATCAAAGAAGACTTTTATATAATCATAGAATATTATGTCTCAAAGCTACAAACTACTAGCATTACGGAACGACCACTGCTGAGAAGAAATGCCGAAAAAAACTCATTTAATATAATAAAACATGTTATGTTTGTGATCGAGTAACCATTATGAAATGGTTAAGAACAATCAAATCGAGATCGAACTTCGAGATTGAATCAAATTCAAAAGTTGGCCTACTGGGTCTGCTCGTCCCCCTGGCAACACTGTTCACGAGTTGACGCGAGGGTTAGCCGTCGCAAAGCTCAACCATAATAGAAGGAACCTCACGAAGAATACAAGCCAAATTTTCTATCAAAAATCATATAAGTTGTACTACTCCATACATGATTCGCAACTCCTAAAGGCTGAACAGACTGATGTACCCTTATCACTTCCTTTGTCCGTTACGTAATTAGCAAAAATTGACTTTGCCCATTAGTGATAATTAATAGCTAAAGACGACAGCTGAATGGGTCGTGTAAGTGACCCAGCTCTTGGATATAATATTTTGTTTATTTGCTAGCTTTGTTTCAGCTAACCACAAGAAAATGTCATTAATTTGCTAGTGAAAGCATGTTCTGATCTCTTATTAAATCTCATGTTATGTATATAATTTAATATTGGTTGACTGGAAGATTTCCCTTTCTAGGATAAGTTCGCCATTATACGCTTCTCTTTTTGTTTCACTATTTTTTGTATTTTTTTTTATGTGTATGTGCAATAAAGAGTTTACAAACAAACATAATACGAAAAGTTAAGATTTTCACGAGATTTATTTCATACAGTTTTCTTTATTTTTTTATTTAAAAACTTTATTGCACAAATTACAAAAAAAAATATGTACAAATGCCATAATATATCCTGTATCTGTAATAAAATTTTGTAGGCATGTTAAACTACTCTACACGTTTGCATAATTTCACCAAACTCATTGTTACAGAATTTTGAATAATTTATGATCATCATCAATCACGTTTTAGCGTTAGTAACAAACAACCAAATATAATATAACTAAAAAAAAACATTTGACTATTAATATTTGACATATAAATTTTGTAACATTTATTGATCATATAATATAAAACTAAAAATATATTAACATATATTTATATTATCATATTATATAACTTTTGAATTTTACATAGCATAATATAATAGTGGTAGGGATAAGAATGTTTGTTTTTACTTATTAGGTAGGTACGTAAAACGTGGCAACTTGACCATATTTTTTTACAAATCACCGTCCATTGTTTGAATTATAAGTTGAATTAAAAAACATACAATGTGTATTTATTCAACATATATTTAGCATTGTTTTTATCAGTAATCTTTATCTTAAGCCTTTTAATTAAATCTGCACAGATAAATAAAAGATGTAGGTAAAATTGACATAAAATTGGCAACTTTACCTTTATAGTTTTTTTCCAAAACAATATAAGTTCGATGCTTGTCAAGGTAAAGTTACTTAATAACATAGACTACATTTTTATTTAAAAAAAGAATAGCGGCATAAGCGATTCAAATATAAAACAAAATGGCGGTAGGTATAGTTGCCACTGGGTTCATTGTGATTTTCATACTAAAAGGATTTGTAGTATAGGGTTGTCAAAAACAGAAATGCGATCAGGATACATTTTTTTATAGAAAAATAAAAAATGTAAAAAATAAAAAAGCAAGCAAGCAAACAAATATCGGCACAGGTGAAACTAATAGTGCCTCCAGACGCTCCGATTTGGTTGGATCCAACCGTCCTACCACGACCGAATCGGAACGTGTGTAGAGCGGTCGGCCCGACATTATTATTATTAATATCGGTCGGACGTGGTCGGATTGCCGACGCATCCGACAAGCCGACCGTCCGACCGAATCGGAACGTCTGGACGCTTTGTTCCAACCAAATCGGCTTCAGTCGCATTCGCAACGCCGCCGATGTAGGACGTCTACATGAACGACAAGGGAGTGACGATCACAGAACGCGATATAATGATCCTACTATCCTACTAATATTATAATATGTATTGGATGTGAGTTTGTGAGGATGTTTGTTACTCAATCACGCAAAATCTACTGGACGGATTTCGATGAAATTTGGTATATGATACGGGTAGAAAAATACCGGGAATAGCACATAGGGTACTTTTTATCCCGAAATTCCCACGGAAGCGAAGCCCCGGGGCGTAGCTAGTAAAGTTATTAGAACTTTATAAAGACTTTTCCTGTTTGTGGGACTTAACCCACAAAGAATGAGACAGAGATGTAAGAAATCAAGCATATTTAATAATGCTGGAAATTTAAAAAAAAAGTAATTAAATAAATAAATAAATTTAATTATTTGGATAAATTAATTTAAATTATTTTTTTATTTCATTTAGTATGTCTGTGGCCGCAACCAACGCCTTTTTAGCATTTTTTTATAATACCGGTGGCATGATCCATGACGTCCGTTCACTACTTCAGAGCAAACTCAACTGACGGTCGGAAGGCCGACCGTCGGACAGTCTGTAGCAATGTTGGAATGGTTGCTATGTCGGTTCCGATTTGGTTGGATCCAACCAAATCGGAGCGTCTGGAAGCACTTTAAATAAAAGCTTGTAATATCAGTCAGAGCCTATGTTTAACTTTTAAGGCAACCCTAGCTATAGGTAAAGTTGCCAAATCCCATTCAGTGGTAACGTTACCTAACCTCAAATTACAATTGCAATCAAATAGTTCAATAAATATGTCAAGAAATCAACAGCTGCTGTTCTGACAGCAATCCCAACAATTTTAAGAACATAATTTAATAATTTCAACTACCCTGGACGTAAATGTTAACCTCGGCAACCTAAATTTTTCACTTAAATAAAAAATCTCGTGAGGTGAGAGGTAACTTGCAACAGCCATATTGAAAAAACTGTCAGTGTTGTCACTCAGAAAAATATGGAAATGTTGCCAGAAATTATGGTAAATTTACCATTGCTAAGATAAAGCGTCTTATTCACCGTAAGTTTGGTAGAATTTGAGTTTGTATGAAATACCTATGGTATGGTAAAGTTACTACGGGTTTGGTCAAGTTGCCACGTTTTACCTTATCTATGTTAAGTACCTATCATATACGGTACCTACAGGCCACAGAGATCCAATTTCTTTTTTTATAAACAAGCTTATTATTTTTAATATTTAAGCTTATTATTTTTTTAAGGAAAATAATAAGCCTTCTATTTCAAACGCCAATACCGTATAAAAATATCTTAATCAGGTTCAATAAAGCTGAAAAGATCCGCGGCTCCATAATATATTGGCTCGGCTAAAACTTTATTGGCTATTATGGCGAAAAGCGAATTAACCTCAGAGGTTTATATAGCCACTAAATAAGCCAGATACCTTCGGATCTGTACTGAAGAAGCAATTAAAGAGGAATACCTTTTTTAATTACTTTTGTCGATTTCTTCGTCGAAGTAAAATTGCTCTCTATCGCCAGTATATAATAGTCTATGCTCTCTATATTTATGACCAATTTATATTGCTCACTTATTCATTGTGTATTTTGAGCAATATGATTGATAAATTTTTTCACGTCTCTGCCATAGACTTTTGTTTGTTTCTTTGTTTGTTTGTAAACTCTTTATTGCACATACACACAAGTCACACTTTTATACTGCCCCAGTATTTATATACTGGGGCCAACGAACTAACCTGGGGCAGTATAAAAGTGTAATATGGTGGTGTAGTATGGTATACTCGTAATATGGTCTCTGCACAGCACCGAGCAGCTAGATTTGGTGAAAACGCAGCTTTATCATAGATTTTACTATATACTGGCGTTTATATAATATACTAGCTTTCGCCCGCGGCTATGCCCGCGTGAATTTCCCACGGGAACAGTGCTTTTTCCCGGGATGAAAGGTACCCTATGTCCTTCTCCGTACTTCCAGCTATATGTATGCGAAATTTCAGGAAGATTGGTTCAGTAGATAAAGCGTGAAGAGGTAACCAACAAACCAACAAACAAACTCACTTTCGCATTTATAATATTAGTTATAATCGGGCCGAAACCTAAACTCCCGTATGACAGGTGTCATCAGGGTCAAGCCCATGAAGTTCCGAATTTTTTGATTTTTAAATCTATGCGCGGAAATGTAGTACTTGAACTTCCGGCTTGCCCGTTTAGAGAGTTCCATTGCATCCGGCTATAATAAATCGATTGTGAAAATATAAAAAATCGCGATACATCGTTTAATTTTTCGATTTATTTAATAAGGTTTGTTATTAATTTTTAAATGCTGCATATTACAATTATTGCACTTTAAAATTTAATAAAATTAACATTAAGGCAATACAAAAAAAAATAGAAAGAGGGACAAGAATTCACGCAATCGTATCGAATCGTAAAATCAGAGTAGATAATATTATTCACTATGAATTTATTATCCATGTTAGTGACTATGACAGCTACTTTGTTGACTCAGACTTCTGATTAATAAAAATAATTATTTTAATTAGATTTGTTATTTTTACGTAAAATCATATAATCGTAGCGACTCGTGTTTAGGTACATCACTATTATAGTCAAAATGACATACGTCATACGGGAGTTTAGGTTTCGGCCCGATTATAGGATAGTTAGGATTAGGATAGTCATAGACTTCTTTAATAAGTCTATGAAATATAGTAGGTCTATGAGTCTACTGGTCTTGGTAACATTTGACATTTTTCAGCATTCGCGATATTATATTTAAATGTAAACAACAAAGCTGCTTATCTTGCTATATACAGCACCTCCTTTATGTTATCTAGGCTTCACTAATATATAGCTATTGTAGGTATACACAGGCTCTCTTGAGCTATTACTCGCGTCATCAAGCAAACGCGTCAAAGGAGACCGATTACTATCATGCATAACAATCTGGTGTTATTACAGAAGTATAACCTAAATATAAAGGGTTCTTCAACAAGAACTTTGTTTTCTAAAACTAAATAAAACAAAGAATTTAGATGAAGATGATTCAAATTTTTATTGTAAGGTGAAGAGAAGAGTTTGGCAATTATGAATGTAAAATGATATCTGGCAAATGTCCACCACGAGCACGCTGACAGATGTTGATTCTTCCATCATTTTTTAATTACTTTTTGGCAAAATGACGGGTCTCGTTAATCACAACATGGATTTTGAGTTTTAAAAGGCTGCAATCGAGTCGATTGGCTCTGTATAGACTCTGTCCTTAACATAGCCCCACAAACGTGAAAATATGCGATCGGGAAATTACGTTTGCAATAAATTGATCGTTTCATTGCCTGTGTGAAATGTGGTAAAAAACTTTGATGAAAGAATCCACATCTGTCAGCGTGCTCGTGGTGGACATTTGCCAGATATAATTTTTCATTCACAATTGTCAAACCCTTATCTTCGTATTACAATAAAAAATTTAATCATCTTCATCGAAATTCTTTGTTTTAGAAAACAAAGTCCTTGTTGAACTCTTTAGAAGTAAATAAACATAAATATTATTTTGGACTAGCTTTTGCCCTTTGCTTCGCTCATGTCAATTAAGTTTTTTACCAGTCTCATCCCGTTCAATGCCTTTCTTAGTACTCACTTCCCAACACTCGGTATTTAAGAATTTCTACCTAATTTCAAGTTTCTACGTTTGCAGTTTTCCACGCTGATAATACCAATCAGTCAGCGCAGCGGCCAATTTCCTATGATAATAATCGTACCTTTTAGCATTTTTATACCACATGATAAATCCATTGATGCGCTGGGCAGATGATGTTAAAAACAGAGGTATAGAATTGATGGATTTTGCCCAAGACCAAAAGAAGTGGCATAAGATGAAGGAGGCCTACAGCCGTAGGGTTAAGAAAGGTTGAAGAGAGAGAGGGAGAGAAATAAAAAATAAAAATAAAAAATCATTTATTGCCATACTACAATTGCAAGCAAGAAATATTGTCTTATATCTAAATTGCACAGAAGTAGACAAAGGAATGTCTCAGTTAATTTGTGTTGTCCCCAACTATGAGTCAAAGTCAGTTATTTTTATTTATATAGGCTTAAAAATAGCACTTGTAAATCGTCACATTCTTGTTTTTTAGGTAGTTGACGTCATAAAATTACTTAAAGCTAAGGTTACCGCATTGAATTATAAATAAATATGGAAGTGTAACTCTCATACAACGAACGCTCAAATCTTGGTTCCATTTCCAAATATAATTTGTGTAAAATTTGTATATTGACTGACGTAAACTTAATTCTTAGTATAATTTCAAACCTTAGTGGTTTCGCTATGCTAAGTTATTACCTACTTAATGTTTTATAAGACCTTTTATATGATAATAAATAAATAAAAAAAAAAAAAATAATTTACGCAAACAAATGTACTTAAATACAACAAGACACTCACACATTCTCATAGAAAAAGCTAGTACACGATTGGGCGCGTCAAGGTCACGGGGCGGGGTCAACACACCGCGGCAGCCGGCTACCGCTCAAACAAACGGCCAGCCGCTTGGCGTTTGAAGTCTCGGCACAGAATTAATATAAGTACTACGTAGTCTCGGCAAAGGAAAGAAAGGTAATTCCGCTGTTTTTCATATCTGTGTGATTTCTACACCACTTTACGACACACGATGGCCTATTTTTGCTAATTAAACTTGCGAAATTACTCGATGATACGTACAATTGACACTTATGCGTTAGGTACAAGTACAACCGTTGAACTCGCTGCGCCACGGCGAACTGAGGCGAAGTGAGGTGTCTATTTTACGCCCCGCCCACCGAGGTTCCTATTTCGTGGAACCATTTTTTTGGCGTTGTTAGAGTTCTGGTTACCGCCTCCAAAGCGCAAGTGGAAAAGAGGCGGCGGCGCAACAAACTCCACTGCTGCATTTTCTCCAAAGACGTCACTTTACAACATATGTCTTACAATTAAATGACTGTGATGAGTTGGAGACAACGGTGATTTTTAGGCACCCATTGATGATACATGTGAACACAGAATTGTAATAAAATGAAGCATTTTTGTGAAACATTACCGACTCCAGCAAATCCACAAAAAAGTCTTTAAGTAGGTACGTTTGTTTAAATTAAAAAGGGTGCATCCACATGTGAAAGACTGCTGTAAACAATAATCTTCAATTTATCTAAAGTATTTCATAGAGCTTCGTACTACAAATCCGTTTTATTAGCAATCCTTTCATCCGACCCAGGTGGCTAAAGGTCAAGTAACTTATTGCTCACGATAAAACAACCTTACAGGGTTATTCTGGAAATTTTCATTCAAGTTATACGATGTGCGTTCAATGGAGTAAAATCAAGAAATAGTTACAGTATATCCAAATCAAGAATCTAGATATAGTTACAGTACAGTGCAACATGACATATAAAATAAATGGGGGCGCTATATTCACTTAGTTAGCAACACTGGGTGTTAACCAACCAATCCAGAGATCGTGCATAGATTTTTAACCAATGACGACCATTCGATCTGGTATTGCAATGATAGAAAAATTTAGTTCTTCCTAAATTCATTTACTTTTTATATCGCACTGTACTTATATCCAATTCAAGTCTTATATAATTGTTTTGAGTAATTTGTACCTATAGATAGTATGCTTACTTTATCAAGAAATATAATTAGTTTCGAATGAGCCGATATTTTTTATGTAAGACAAAAAATCAGTGGGACGGACAAATGAAGAATAATTTGATTCGTCAAATATGTACAAAGTTATAATAACATCTTAGCTAGTATTATGTTCACGGCATTCAAATGTTCTGCCGTAACAATCAGGCTTTTAAAATATCACATTACAGAATAAGCCTGAGGAACGGAGGAGGAAAAGTCCTTTTTTATCTAAATGGTCGATTCTTACTTCTTACCTATCTTTGTCTTGTTATTGCAATACCTAGCTATCTTTACTACCTACCTTGTACAACGGCGGATCCAGGATTTTTTTCTGGGGGGGCTATGGTGTGGTGGACTATGAATGTTGGGGGGGGGGGGGGGGGCAACAAATCGACATTCGTCCTGTCTAGCGAATCGGCACATCACTAGTCCTGCCTGATGCTGTCTAGGGGGGGCACGTTTCTGTTATTTCTTAATTTGATATGCACTGTCATGGAATCTCCCTCCACAGTAGGTACACAAAAAAGCAGTCTGGGGGGGCACGAGCCCCCATGCCCCCCGAAATCCGCTACTGACCTTGTATCTTAGCCAGCTATGTTTACTGTTTTTTTTTACTTTGACTTTTATTTTCGTATATATCCATGGAAGATCAACATTGTGGTTTATGCCACGACACATTGCTGCGTGTAGACCATTTTTAATTCATTAAATTTGTAATTTTTTTTATTGAATATTACGCAAATGAGCATGCGGATGCGGATTGCCTGATGGTAAGCAAGCACCGCAGTCCACAGACGAAGACGAAGGAATTTTTACTAAGTAATAATCTAAAAAAGTTACTTTCGTCAAAAGGATTCGTCTATACTCGACGGAAGAATATTCTAAATGACAAACTATAATATCTTTGAAATCCAACGTTTAAAAAAGATTTTCATGACAAATATTTAATTTATTATTGTAATATGTATATTCAAATTCACATTAATTTTAAAATATGTTTTTGACATTGATGACATTAATTAAATACTATTATTATTTTATATTATAGCGAGAAATTTATCAATAGAATAATTTTAATTTATTAATTAATGTTATTCATATTCTAATTTACTAATTTCATGACACTAACTTGCACCACCCTACCTGGTTCATGTATCCTAACTAATATTATAAATGCGAAAGTGAGTTTGTTTGTTGGTTTGTTTGTTTGTTTGTTACCTCTTCACGCTTTATCTACTGAATCAACCTTCCTGAAATTTTGCATACACATAGCTGGAAGTACGGAAAAGGACATAGGGTACCTTTCATCCCGGGAAAAAGCACTGTTCCCGTGGGAAATTCACGCGAGCGATGCCGCGGGCGAAAGCTAGTTACCTATACAAACATTATACACCAACCAATGTAAACCTGTACATGTAAGCGAGAATAAATGAATTATGAATTAGACACCAGCGACCCTAAAAAGGTCACTAACTGAAAAATTTATATTTTGGGTAAATAAATCAATAATCTGTGAATTTGAGATAAAGACGTAAAATTTATGATGGTTTGAATTACTTGTCATTGTCATTAACTGGGTTGGTGGCCTAGAAGCGGTAGTGGCCAAGTGGGTGACACCCGCCTCAGGTCGAATAGGACCTGGGTTAATGAGTTTGCAGACCGGTGCTTCCGGTGAAGGAAAACATATCGTGAGGAAACTTGCACATGGGCTGACTGTTTAGTTTACTAGTGTGCATACGGCTACTGCCACTAGGTGGCGGTAGTCGTAAAAGTCATGTCAGACTTGAATGAGCGATTTAATGACAGCTAAATTAAGAAAAAAAAATCAGTATAAAAAAGTCTCAACAGATAGCGTTTTATGAAAGCCGAGTCGTAATAATGGCTGAACCTATATGGTGCGCTTTTTCTTGTCAACCAGAGGAAAAAAAAAATCACATAACAGTTTGTCAGTTGCACAAATCACAATATTGAAACTTTTTAGTTGTTTTTTTACTAAATTTTATTTAAAAAAATGCTAATCCCGTGAGTTTTTTGCTTTTTGTATGGAACTTTTTCTCTCGCCTTTTACTAAGCGCCATCTATAAAGTCATCTGAAACTATTTTTTTTATTTATTTGTGTCTCGGAAAATCCCTCATTGAATAAAATCTGACACTAGTGTTAGTAATAACACACTCTATAGGAAAGAAAACTGTTTACTCATATGCTAGTGCTGCCAACTGGCGTGATAAATAGCAGTATTCTCTATTGTCTTTATTTTGTGTGCTAAATTAAATATTTTTCCTTTCAATTTGTTTTTTTGTAACCCGCTCAAGTAACAATCAAAACAAAATGAAATCAAATCTAATTCAATTTACAAACAGTGTCCAATATCAAATGGAGCAATGGTCGGGATCGCAAAACAAGGATATCTGAGGCGCCTCCAAGTCGGCAAGCTGGAACCAGTCGGCTGTTGTCCCAAGGGAACATTTTGTTGATGTTCCCTTTAACGCCATAACTTTGGTCCATTGTCTTATCATAAAATTTTCTACCCGTAGTTTTTGTGCGCAAATGTAGGTATAATATATCAGATCAAAAAAAAAAAAGTACATATTGAATTTTAAATGAGTCAAGCTTGTATATTCGAATGTAAGAGCCGGTCTAAGATTATGTTAAAAGTGATGTGGCTTCTAACATTAGAAAAGCAGTCAGCAATGTGCAGGTATCCAAGAAGATCAGCAGCAGAAGCATGGAAGATCATTATGGAAGAATGAAGAACACAATATGAAAACAAAAAATGTTGTATGATGGCATGAATTTGTATCACTGCGGCACATAGTAACGTCAAAAAATTTGTTCTTTGCCGCCTCAGAGTTGTGCGGTCGTGTTCAAATAGTCCGATGATTTGAAAATCTAACGGTCACGGTTTCGAAAACTCATGCTGAAATAATCCTGAATTAACCCCCAGAGCATTGGTATATTCCACTCTGTTCACCTGGGTGATATCACCTGGGTGAAAAGAGTAGACTTTTTAGTATCTTTATTTCACCTCGGACTCATTTCACCTAGGTGATATCACCCCGGTGAATTGATTCGACAAAATTGGTGTCATTTGTTCACTTTCGCCTTTATTCACCCAGGTGATAATAGGCCACTTTTTTAGTAAAAGTATACTTTTATCACCTACATACAAAATATAAAAAAAATACTCAAATCAAAGTCAAGTTAATATTTTAATCAGTTTAATGTAAATTATCTTAATAAGCAGTACAAAAGTGATCATCAGGAACACTCAGTGTGTAAAAATTTGTTTAATAATAATCAAAACATTATTTAAAAATAAAAATCAACGTCATTTTTCGAGAAAAAGGCTTACTGAAACAGTCAACATCGAAAACAATATTTAAAAGTACCCACCTAACTAAAACCATTTTTATTACAACTTACCATTCCGAACAAGAAAATACTATATCGCACTAAAGAAAATGATTAAATTATTTTATTTTCTTAACCGTAACAATCACTTTTGAATTTCTTATAAGTAAATATAGTAACAGGGCTTTTCATTTGAGAGATTATACGCGGGTGATTAAATTCAACTAAATTGATTAAAAAAGTGGCTGTATATCACCTGGGTGAATTAAGTCCAAGGTGAATAAATTACACTAATTTTGTCGAATCAATTCACCTGATGAAATTTTCTGGGTGAAATGAGTCCAAGGTGAAATGAAGATACTAAAAAGTCTACTCTTTTCACCCAGGTGAACAGAGTGAAATATACCAGAGCATTGGGTCAGCCCTATGGATGCTGTGATGAAGACAGAGACAAAGATCCACCTCAGCATTAAGCAGGTTAGTAAGATTGCCTTAATAAACTCTTTAACATATATTTTTTGATTTTTTATTTTTTGGGTAATTTTATTATTTAAATTCAGTGCTTTTTGCATGTTATTTCTGATTTGTTGAAAAGAAACGTCTAATCTATCTATGATAGTCGTAAGCACAGTAAAGTTAAGGCACTAATACTGGCACTTAATTTAAATAATAAAATTACCCCGTGGGTGCATTGAATAGTCAAAGCAGGAATCGTCTCTTCTTCCAAGAAAATGTCCTAATTACAATTATATTTCGTGAAAGAACCCCTGAGGCTTACTTCCTCCCCGTTGACATTATTTGGATGATGTTCGCAATTCTATACGAAATTGAGTGATTTTCCTCCCAGCTTTTTGTCGTGTATTTTAATACACTGTACATTGACTTTGTTGGGAATAATGAAACAGTTTGTGAACGATAATAATATCTTGTTTCTAAACGGTTATTTTTGCTTTTTCACTAATAAAAGGTAATCTGTAATCTATATTATAAGAGTGGTTTCTGTCTGACTTTACTGATGACTTTCGCAGAGCCGAAACAAGTTCTTATAGCGCAAGTGAGCAGTAAGTAAGGAATATTGGGTTGAAAAATACCATTCAAATTAATTATGTAAAAAAATGATTGTTTTTCTTCTAACTTTAAGTGATTTAATGAACAGTTGGAAATTCAAACGTCACGAGCTGTCACAAAAGCTTTCAAGTTTGAATTTATCATCATTAAGTTATTTTTCCATTTCGCACCAATTTTTTTCCATCAGCTTTCAAATTAAATTCATGTTTTATTTCCATTTCCATTTTCGTTGACGAATATGAGCTTATTATGATATGGATGGATAGGGCTGTGGATACACCTTTTTACATAATTTCCTACGTTTTTGTACCAACTCTTATCTACTGCTAGCTCGTTAGCCAAACAATGTCATCTGAGTGATAGAACTGGTGGCTTACCAACTGGTTTTATTATTACTTATGTGTACTTTCCTTCATTTTACACCCACTTCAAATTTTTTTAATGACCCAAAGGTTGACTGGCAGGTAGAGCTTTTAGCATTCAGTCCTCCTATTGTGCTTTTTTCTGTATTCTGTATATTAAAGGTTTCCATCACTCTATTCCAGCGATGCTTTGGTCTACTTATATAAATAAATAAATATATACGGACAAATCACACAGATTGAGTTAGCCACAAAGTAAGTTCGAGACTTGTGTTATGGTATACTAACTCAATGGTACTATATTTTATAACAAATACATATAGATAAATCCAAGACGATGAAGGCCAATCTGAAAAAGATCATTTTCCATCTTGACCCGACCGGGGATCGAACCCGGGACCTCCGGTGTGACAGTCCGGCGTGATGACCGTTAGGCCACGGAGGTCGTCAATTCTATGTTGTTATCCCTAATTTTTTTTTGTTTTAATTTTCATGACTGACTACATAACCGAACAACCGAGGATCATGAGTTTCTTTCGGCATTTCTTCTCAGCAGTGGTCGTTCCGAAATGCTAGTAGTTTGTAGCTTTGAGAAATAATATTTTATGATTAAATAATTAGTTATCGACGCGCGACGTGAAAAAAAGCCTTCTTTGCAGGCCAAGTTTCAATAAAAAAATTGACTAATGACTTTTTTGACTTTTGAACCTAGACAATCTTAATTTTTTACACTTTTTTTTTAATTAATGGTCGTTTAGGAAAACGTTAAATGTTTTTTGGGTTGGGTTTTGTTGATAATATGCCTTCAAGCATAGCGTTTTACTATAACAATTGTTTTACAATACACGCCATGCCTCGTGCGACCTTTTCATCGAAGAAGGAATATTCTAAACAATATACAACCCCTTTCTAATTTCTTTCTAATAAAATATAATTAATGGTTTCTTAAGATTGTTTATAAAAGGGATTCATTTTTGATGTAATTAAACTAATTACCTAAATTATTGAGGAAAATATAACATTATTAAACACAAAAGCGGTTGTTTTCAGCCACAGCTTAAGTAATTAATTTACGATTAATTTAAAAACAAATAATTTTGAAGACTTTTTAATTAATTAAAGTTGTGATGATCAATATTTTTTTTAATCATCAGTATTTTTTTCCGTGATCTAAATTTTCTTTTAAAATACTTTTATTATAAAATATTATAAATTTAAAAATTTGGGTGTACACCAGGGCACCACCGTAGAAATTTCTGAATCGTGAATTAGCATGTATGATTTCGGGTTTTATTCTACCAAAAATTAAGTAGGTATAGGTACCCAGGGTGAGGTAAAGTAGGTACTGTAACGATATGTTCGTTACGTGAATTCTTCAATAAAAACCACTATCTTCTGGTATGTTCTTTATTCCATATCAGCAGGCAAGCTGCCACAATGAGCTCATAGGTCAGACTGTGTCACATACAAAAAACATTCGATGATCTTTTTAATTTCTTATTCTTTATGGAATGCACTGAAAGAGGTCTAAAACTATTAAGAGACCTTCTTCATTTCAGTACCTAGGCTAGGTCCTTTGTGCACCCATTGTTACCAACACAACCTATGCTTTTAATTTCTGTTTATACAGGGGGCCAATTCTACTAATTACAAACGTCGATGCCAAAGAAATTGAAATACAGTGACAAGATCTCTGTAAGACTTCTATGTTTTATTACGATTTCTTTGGCTTTTGAGACAACTGAAGCACGACATCTACGTTTGTAATTTGTAGAATCAAGGGCTTGACTGGTAGATTTTAGATTTATAATAGATTTTAGATTTCTTAATTTATGAATTAACAGCGTTACAGAGTTAACTTATATACTAAAAATTACATTTTAAGTAGGTCAATAACGAATTTACTAGTAAATCAGTACGTAGCGATTCAAAAAACAAGACAAGTGGTACGTATACCACCCAAAAGGATGTTCCCTAACGCGTAGACATCTAAGTGCTGCGAAGAGAATGCTATTAGCATAAAGTCCGCAGGTATTTATAATGCAGAGGTGAATGGAAGAGTTCGTCAAAGTCGACCTCGAAAAACGCACTCCAACAGAAAACGAAAGAGATATTAGGTGCACCCATAACCGGAGAGCATGTATGAAGAGAGTGATGAGTGTAGAGGAAGCAAGAGAGATCTGTAAGGATCGTAGCAGGTGGAAATCGCTAGTCTCTGCCTACCCCCACGGGAAAAAAGCGTGATAATATGTATGTATGTATGTATAAAGTCCGCCTTTTATACCAGATTGTACCTATATTGGTTTGATAAAGTTTTAAATAAATAATTATACTAATACGATGTTTTTAAATTCACCTAGTGATAAAAGTCCATCTATATAAAATTTTCGCAGTCATGATATAAGTAAGATTATTTTTATTATTTTGCCATGAAGTATCGTGCTCTCAGTAAAGCAGCTACGACAGTAAAAACTTTGACAATCAAATGTTGCTGCGTGCAATAGTCTAAAACAGCTCATTTCCTAAATATTTAATAATGAACCTTATCAGTGATAGTGTAAGGCTCATTTTTAAATATTTAGGGAATCAAATATGGCTCATATTTTGTGTTTAGACCCCAGTTTAAAGTCAGCAAAACATAATATTCTGGATTTATTTTGTGTTTTGTTAAGAATGTTATATTATACGTGTTTTATTAGCGATATGACGACATTCAAACATAGATTTTAAATATAATTTGATCGAGGCAGTCAAATAAATCTATAATCTATCTGTATTTTCACAGACTATGTCCATAATTTACATATACATATAAATATACTAGCTTTCGCCCGCGGCTTCGCCCGCGTGAATTTCCCACGGGAACAGTGCTTTTTCCCGGAATGAAAGGTACCCTATGTCCTTCTCCGTACTTCCAGATATGTGTATGCAAATTTTCAGGAACATTGGTTCAGTAGATAAAGCGTGAAGAGGTAACAAACAAACAAACAAACAAACCAATAAACAAACAAACTCACTTTCGCATTTATAATATTAGTTAGCATACAGACAAATCACATAGATTGAGTTAGCCCCAAAGTAAGTTCGAGACGTGTTAGAGGATACTAACTGAACTATACTATATTTTATAACAAATACATGTAAAGATTAACATCAAAGACCCAGGTCAATCAGAAAAAGTTAATTTTCCATCTTGGCCCAACCGGGAATCGAATCCGGGACCTCCAGTATGCTAATGTCAGTCAACTCGTGAACGGGTGTTGCCAGGTTCGAATTTTATTTTTATTTTTGTTCTTAACCAAATAATTGTGGTTACCTGATCACAAACATATCATGTTTTATTTTATTATTTTATTTTTTCTTATATTTTATTTTATTTTATTTTATTTTTGACTGTACACAATCTAGTGTATGTATAAAGTTAATGAATAGCCCCTCTTGGCATGCTAGGCGACCAAGACTGTTTCATGAGTTTCTTTCGGCATTTCTTCTCAGCAGTGGTCGTTCCGAAATGCTAGTAGTTTGTAGCTTTGAGACATAATATATTATGATTAAAAAATTAGTTATCGACGTGAAAAAGAGCCTTCTTTGAAGGCCAAGTTTCAATAAAAAAAATTGACTTTGACTTTGAAATAATGACAACTAGGCCACGGAGGTTATATCAATAGTTTTAATAGCTATTGGCATGATAATATGTATGTATCAAAAAAAATGGGAAATTGTAAGGGCTACTCCGTTTACCATTTCCCATTTTTTTGGTGAAGGCACAGTGTGGCAACTTCTTTCACTTCACTCTATCGGCCACCATTTCACTTGACGCTCCCTTCTTATTCATGCTATCCTTGAAGCAATCCATTCATCTCTTCTGTTGTCTTCCTCTTTTCTTCTAATTACTATTTTTCAAGCCCTTTTTGGCGTGATAATATGTACGTTTCCAAGTATTTCGATTTCTGTGATTCTCATAAATTTTCGGCCGTCTGAAGGTACTCTCAGATCAATTGAATAATATATCCAGGATATTTTATCGGGAATTCGTAATACGCAGTAAATTAATATTTATATTGAAGCGATTTCCTCGTAAGGTCCTCCCGAGGGAAGCGAGTAATAGGCTGAGCCTTGGAGATGGAACTTGTAATCTTCTATGTTGACTTAAATCTATACATAATTCAGTACGTGGTTCTGGGCGTTTAAATTAATGATGTTCGTTCGCATCTTACTTGGTTTTTCAATCTCGTTCTCGCGTAATTATATATGAGGATGCGCGGATCTTTACAAGTTCGAATAGTTGGATTTCTTGATCTAAGTAATTCCTTTCTTATCAAATTTTACGACATTGACATTGAACGATTGACGAGACAGGTGCATTTGAGAGTTAGTGTTGGATGATTTTATAATCTGAGATCATCCGAGGAACTGCTGGGTATTTTTAAGCTATAACCTAGAATAAGGGTACCACCCACTTCCCATCCCTTCTTTTAAAAGCAGCAAAGTTACCGTCTCGAGGTTTGAGGTTTTTAAAAGCTGTGCATGTTATTTTCGAAGTACTCTCATTTTGACAGTTAATATGATCTAAGTTATATCCCTTTAGTTAATTGTCTTCCCAGATGCAGTAGTCTACGCGAACCTTCTCGGACATCCCCTTCTGATTCTGAATCGGGCTCTCCGATATCAAGTATCGATCATTTCAACCAAGAACAATAATTAAAATATAAGTAAATTGGATGCTGACTGATTGGTAGAATATCAATGCAAAGGCAGAGACCAAACCGCTGAACAGAGCAGAGAAGTTCTTTGTTACTAAGAACATTAGTAACATTGTGTGTGTACGTACAGTAAATATAAGGCGGCTATGAAAAAAATTATAACTCTACCTCTTTCTTACACTATATAGTGTTACACACGTACTTATTAAGAAAGACCTCAGGTAGGTGAAAAACAGTATCAGTGACATTTGATTATAAGAATTTTTAATCAGTGCGACATACCATAGACTATTCAATTACATTACCTGTACATTTGTTATTTTTGGTATCCGCAGTAAACAAGATAAGTTAACTAAACGGACAGAATTTACAAAAACGCTACACCCAATTACTTTTTATCTGCGACATTTTGCATTTAAGGTCGTTAACCTCTTTATCCGGATTTTTCCAGGCGGGCCGGATAATCCGCAACCGGTCATGTTGGACACGACTCGAAAACAAACATGGCGGCGGTGCCATTAAATTGTTGGTTTAGGTTACGGTTACACAATATTATCCGGTTTTTCGCACGAGGTACGAAAGTGTGATCGATCGGTTTTGAAGATGGTCCACTTAGGTTATGGTACACATAATATGTATAAGTATTTTATAATACAGTGGAATCTTCTGGTTCTGGAGAATGGATGAAGATTCAGAGCTGAAAAGAGTTAATTTGAGCAGGCCCATGAGGACAAAGACGTTGGTCAACCATTTTGGGTCAAATGAAATTCGCCAAAGTAAATTTCGGACAAGTAATAATGAAATAATTAATTTTAAAATACATTAAAGTAAGCAAAAAAAAAACCTTTTGCTTACTTTAATTTCACATTCGGACAATTTAAAATTGAAACGAAATTAAATGATATTGATTTTATTTAAATGGGTTGAAAAATAGCACTTTTAATTCGTCGCATATTTGTTTTTTAGTTAGTTGACGTCATTTACTACTGCCTCCAAGCGCAAGTAGAGAAGAGGATTTGGTATACCAAATCCTCTTCTCTACTTGCGCTTTGCCCTATAGGGCATTTATCGAGCGTATTTTTATAGCTACGATTAAGCTATAGTCTACATTGATTACATAGTATCGACAGTATTGAAAAGCAATACTATCGATAGTATCGATAGTTTTGGGAACCATCAATAGTATTGCAAACAATTGGCTATCGATAGTATTGACACGTGTCAATACTATCGATAGGCCTATCGATAGTATGACTTTTTTCAAGGTCACAATACTATTGACAATACTATCGATAGTCAGCACTATTCCTGCAACACTACCAACAATATTCACACTATGATTAAAATGAGCAACGGCGTTTTCCTTAGACGAGCATAAAATAAAATGAAAGAAAAATATGATTCCATGCTGCTGCTACAGTATAAAATCAGAATATTTAGTCAAAGTTACCGTCTCGAGGTTTGCGGCAAAATCTCGCCTGACTTTAAACTATTTGCACAAGAGAGCAATGTAAGGTCGCGCTTACTCGCAGCCTTCTCAGGGGATGGCCTCACCTTGACAACCACAGAAGACAAATTCAACAAGGAATAATTAGCAATGTACTGACTTTTCCAGCCGGATTGAACGCCTGTTAAAAGATAAAAATAAAGTATAATTTAATTTTAAATAGTAAACTAAATTTTGATTTTATATTTTTAACCAATTTCAATAAAATGCATAGGAGGGATCCAGTCCACTATGTAGTCATAAAAATATAAGATACCTAAATAGCTACTTACCTAATTGATATTGGTTTCCCGATACTGATATCAACCCACATTTATTTTATTTAAAAACTTTATTGCACAAACAAAAAAAAATATATACAAATGGTGGACTTACCGCCATTATATGGCAGTCTCTACTAGTCAACTATTAGCCAAAACAGAGAGTAGTAGGGTGCCACAATTAAAAAATAAAAAGTACATTCAAAAACTAGATTAATTACCTACTTTCAAGAAATTAATAGCTTTTAGGTAGATAGGATATCCCTTTAGTATTAAATACGAGAAAAATGGTAAACTATGTAAAACAAAGAAATAGTAGGTAGGTAGTTACAATTAGCAGCCCGTCATGCCCGTATCTGTACACTGTAAAACAAAGAAAGTTGGTCAGCTTGACGGACAGCTTCTATTTCTGGGTCCGTCCGCTCCCGGCCTCAATTGTTAGTTTGATCAAATTCTTCATTTCGGAGCAGCTAGAATGAAAATGGAAACGGTCAATCTGTTCCTGAATGAAAAGTAAGTTGCTGAAATTGAATTTCACGCTGTACCTTTGTACTTTACCAGTGGTTGTTATTAATTTAGGGAACTCTGATGACATAGGCAAATTAGGCAATGAAAATCTGTGATTATTATGTGCAATGAAATACACCACAATGAGTTTCTTAGCAATGTTGATGGAGTGGCTTGCAATTGCCTTCTCCACCTAGTATGTGAAATGGAGAAGGCAATATGTTCTATTTATCACATAAGTAAGTCTTATCACACTAAAGAAAGGTTTCCTTATGATATTTTCCTTCACCGGAAGCCAGCTAGATCATAGATTGATTGAAAACAATCGAATTGAATGGGTCGACGATGTTAAGAATATTGCTGGCAACAACTGGAGTCGGATGGCCTAGGACAGAGAAAGTTGGCGTATACGGAAGAAGGCCTATACCCAGCAGTGGGTCACGGAAGGCTGTGGATGATAATGATGAACTGAACTTGAATCAAATTGGTACAAAAACTCATGCGGCACTCACACGTACCTAGTAACAGGAACTTTCACGGATATAGGCGGATCTGATAACCGTCAAAGCAAAAGTAACCAATGAGCGATTTTTCTGACTGCTAATTAAGAAAACCTACCTATACTATATATTGGCAGCCAGGGGCAGAAAAAAATCACCTAACAATTTGACAGTTGCACAAATCACAATATTGATACTTTTTAGATGTATTTTTTACTAAGTTTTATTTTTTTTAAATGAAATTTTGCTTTTTGTATGGAACTTTTTCTCTCGCCTTTGCTTAAGCGCCATCTATGAAGTCATCTGGAACTATTTTATTTTTAATTTGGGTCTCGGAAAATCCGTCATTGACCAATGGGTTAACATTTATTTTTGTCAACGGGTCTTGACATAATCAATTATTATCATAATAAAGCGAGTCTATGCATGCATTTACTATTTCCTATCGAGATAGTCCTTAATTACCCACGAGCTGAATATGAAGGAATTACTCCCAAAAGTAAAGAATTTGACAACGATTGTCCCAAAAATCAATGCGATGTTTTCGACAGACGTCCTTGATACAAAGTAAGTGATTACGTGCCTTCCCCATTCGGAGTAGGACTTTCTGTAGGCACCCTTTATCGCAAAAGCCTCTAACCAATTTTTACTAGGCTTTATACTCCGGCCACCTTTAAAAAGGCTACGAAGTTATCTAATATTATGAATTTAGGGAATTTGTGACACAAATCAGCATGAGTATTTATTTTATCACTAGCATTTGCTCGCGGATTCGCCCGCGTAAATTTTCCACGGGAACAGTGCGTTTTCCTGGGATAAAAGGTACCCTATATCTTTCTCAGTACTTCTAACTATGTATATGCGAAATTTCCGGAAGATTGGTTCAGTAGATAAAGCTTGAAGATGTGACAAATAAACAAACTCACGTTCGCAATTTATATTATTAGTCAAGATGCAATAAAATACTGAGTATTGGGTTTTTGTATCTTGACTACGTCAGAATTTTTAATAATATAAGCCAAATAGACGTTTTTTGGCTTTTATTCTTTAAAATTTCTTGAGTAGGCAAGCCACTTGGCATAGACGTTATTTCGTCTCCATCTAACACAAGCCATTTACATACCTTCTTCTTCTTCTTCTCTCAGCCGAAAGACGTCCACTGCTGGACAAAGGCCTCCCCATTTACATACCTACCTACACTCAATCAAATCAACACTTGTATTTAGTAAGAAAGCGATAGATGGTTTTATATAAAAGTTAGCAGAAGGCCCTTTTATTTTCCTTATTATTTAAAATAAACTCAGTCATATCTTTTTTATTTATTTTACTGAAACAGCTACATTCATCAAAATTGTAAATTAGGTACATTTTAACCGCCTGGTTAATTATGGAGCTGTCTGTATCATTAAATGAGTAAATAAGGAATGCTGAAGCAGTTAAAGTCAATAAAACAATGTTTATCTACTGCTGACGCGTAATCACTCTCCAGATAGCTGTATAACGGTTGTATAACGGCTGTAAAAAGGTTGTAAATCTCTTAGCACCGCTACATAAGTGATTAGCTTCCTACGAGCGATTTAACGCCAGAATGCCTGGTTTTATGTACGGCGAATTATTTTATTGAGCAACTGATTGAACTGATTTTGAGTTTCCAAGTTGGACCTATTTTTAGACTTCTTCTTCTTGTATTGGTTTTTGTGTCATTATAGTACTGTTCTTAGATATCAGCGATACGACCTCCTGTACCAGATAATGACGGGCAAAGTCGCTGGAAAGAGAAAGGTCGGAAGACGGAAAAAGTTTGCGTATCATCCGAGAGTGGACCGGTATAGCGAATGCTGCTGAGCTAAGGAAAAAGAAGGACTTGAGCATGTTAATCGCTAATCTTCACTAGTTGGAGAGGCACCTTAGAAGAAGTACTGTTACAGATTTGACTAGCTTTTAATTATGAACCTTTAATTTTTACCAGCCGAGTCTTCTGTAGATGTTATAAAATATAATTAAGTCCAAACTAAGAGTGACTAACCCATCATACCAATTAGTGATTTCTGTAAAGTAACGAGGCCAAAACATTCTATAATGCTAACTGCAATAGGTAGCTCAATAGTTCAAATAAATGATAAAGATATTCGTTCAGATTTCGACAATTTATTATATTGTCGATTGTACATTTTTAGACAAGTATATTCTACGCATATTTCATAAAAATTCAACATACATTATAACGAGGTCGACATATAATAAATTTACCCCTGCCTCGCTTGGCTTTACTTTTAATGAGTTCTGGGATCCACGCCTTTTACAGCAGCATTATATATAGCTGTTATATGACTGTATAGTGATAAAACTGGGATGTACGTTTACACCTTTGCTTTGAATTTATAATGTTAAAACTAGAATTTATAATTGGATTTTTTTTGTGAGTTCACTGTTACGTTACTAAAAAAATATTAATATAAATAATAACACTAAATATTTTTTTTTGTTAATCGTCGAGTACTTCAAAGGGATTTAAGTAATTGCGTCCCCCCCTCATATCTCGTAGCTGTTATTGTCACAGAATTTTGATATATGGCATAACCGCGTTAATTGGTTTGGTTTTCCGCCTGACATAAGCCGCACAGGACTTAGAAGCTCCTTAGTTCACACTCAACTTCGTTTGAATTTTTATTAACCTATACGTATTGCTTCTTGCCACGTACGACCAAACTGTGGAACCAACTTCCTGCGGCGGTGTTCCCGAACCGATACGACGACTTCAAAAAACGAGTTTGAAACGAGACTTCAAAAAAGATTTTGAGTTTGTCTACATCTTCTTGAAAGGCCGGCAACACTCTTGTGATACCCCTGGTGTTGCAGTAGATGGACTACTATGCCCATGGGGGCAGCGGTGATCGCTTACCATCAGGTGACCGGCTTGCTCGTTTGCCGCCCTATGTTATATGTTATGTTATAAAAAAAAACTGTTTGTGAGCGTCAGAGCATTCATTTCAAATTCCCACACAAGCAAAGACACGGGAACACAGCTAGCATTTGAAGATAAATTAGAACCAGCTATTAGTTGCCAAATTCTGTTATCAATAACAGTGTCAAACCCGTATTTCATAGAATAGTGATCGCGTTCAACGTCCCTGCTGAATTTACTGACCGTACGTGCTTCGATATATCTTTAAGCTAATTTCCACCTTATTTCCTGAAAGAGAAATTCTATATTAACTTTACATGTTTTATACTAAGCCGATCGAACCAATTTCAATCTTAGTGCAAAGATAATAAAGATAAAAATTCAATTTGCGCTAAGAGGTGTGAATGTCATATGGCCTTATGACAAGGTAGGAAAGACGTTTGAAGTCAAATAAATTGCAATATGCTGTAGTTTCAGATCTTGGCAATACTTCAGGGATTCTGCATTCGATATTATATTGGAAACGATAATTTTGCTAAGATACAAAAATGATGGATTAAACTTAAAACGATCCTAACATGGTATGGTAAGTTTTCCAAATCTGTTATTCACTTTACTTATCGCAAGTACTGTAGGTAAACAAAAAATATCTAAAAAAATTACTTTGGAGAAGAAATACTTTTGTAAACGAAAGTTTTTGAAAAAGAAAATTTTTGTTCTTGTCAGCTTGTATGAAGTAAAAAATAACTTAACTTACAAAGAAATATGTTTCGTATACGAGTATTTATGTGATAGTAAAAACATTTTATTTCTTACTAAGTTACTGCCCAACTTTAAAAAGAATCAAGTATTCCTGGAATCCGAGCCACGATGCAACGTATTTCGAGTGTAAATTTTATTGGCTACGTTGTGAAAGACCATTCCTTATGGAAGACGTATGAAGGAAGAGGCGGAGAGGCGTATATCACGCAGTGGGAATTGTTCCAAAGAGCCAATAAACATGTTTTGGAAATACATTAATAGTGTGTTAGGCAACGTTGTTGTGGTTTGGACATAGCTGAATAGATATACATAGATTTTAAGCTTAAAATAATATGTGGTTTGCAAAATAATATACATATTGATATTAGAGAAATATTTGGGTGGAGTGAAAGAGGATGTAATGGCTCTTCAAAAAAATTGTTGAGATGGTTTGAGCATGTTGAAAGGATGGATAAAAATAAACTTATTTATTTTTATTTATTTAAACTTTATTGTACACACATACAAAAGTACAGTACAAAAGGTGGACTTAATGCTAAAAGCAATGTCTGACAGTCAAATCTTAGGGTTGAGCAGAGAGTTCATGTGGGTGTAAATAAATTCTATTATACAAATTAATTATTGGTAAATTAAACAGATACATAATATAAAGAAGCTACATAAATAAAATAAATTAATATACATATAATACAAATAAACACAAAAATACACGTACCTATAAATATACTTACATAAATCCTACTAATATTATAAATGCGAAAGTTTGGATGTGAGTTTGTGAATCTGTGAGTTTGTGAGGATGTTTGTTACTCAATCACGCAAAATCTACTGGACGGATTTCGATGAAATTTGGTATACGGGTAGAAAAATATCGGGATTAGCACATAGGGTACTTTTTATCCCGAAATTCCCACGGGAGCGAAGCCCCGGGGCGCAGCTAGTTACAAATAAAGATGAAGCAATCAAACAAAGGTCAGCTCTGCCGATGACTCAGCATGTGTTTGTAGACAGTGACTTTAAAATAATCTCTGCTAGGAGCCCTTCTGATGGAGAGGTAGTGCTACCATAACACATAATATTACTAGAATGGTTCCAAAAATTATAGTTGCTGTGGGATTTGTAACCGTGGAAATGAGCCATAAGGCTTAACATCAACCAAGGTAGTTAGCAACACAAGCATTGAGATAGAAATCTGTGCATTTGGAAAATAAAAGCTGAAAACATTGAGACAATAGGGTCTGAATTGATTCAAGCCATCAGTCCCCCGTACCACGTGACTAATGTCGCTATTACCGAGACAAATCTGTCGCTATCTGACGACGAATGTATGCTTCCACATCGTTCGCGAATTAGCGATAATGAGCTTGGTAGGGTGATGGATCGGGGACCTTTTTTGATCGCAATTCACTGATTGTACAGATAGTTCTACCTGGTTGTTTCAGGCTTGCGAAATCGCTTTGAATTAGGCCTGTTTTGTTTGTAAAAATGTACGTGAATTTAATTTAGCAAAGAGCTGAAAATGTTTGATAAAAAAAAAAAAATAATCAAAATAAATCAAGATTTATCTCTCTCTTTATAGATGTATCAAACCTCGCGTGATAATTACAAGTAGCAACTTACTGGTTTGCAATTGTCTTGTCCATTTCACACACTACCTGATTAATCAGAGAATAAACTAGAAATTGGTCTTGTCACACGGAAAAAGCCGTAATAAAGCTAGTTAAATCTTATTTGTCATCAAACATCTTCAATTCCCCTCTTGTTACATGCGATAAAATTTAGCGACACAAAAAAGAGATCTGGAACAAAAGTGGGTAGGTATATCCTCCGTGATATGATATTAGGGTCCTCACACATCGCTAGAATGCGCTCGGAATTTCTATTAGGTTTATAACAAGGAGTTTTGCTTTATTGTAAGTAGTTGGTACTATGTACACACGGAATGGATTTCGTCACAGCCTGCCTCGAGATTGGGCAAGGCAGGTGCCGATTTAACAATAGACGAAGATTTGTTTGATGTTGTATTTGCAGAAAAGGCATTCTCGCTGCTTGCGTCACTTAATTGTGTGGCTGACTACTGAGTCAGCCACTAAATTGGCACAAAACACTGACTTTGTCGTATAATTTGAGTTACCGATGAATTATTCCCAGACTAAAAAAGCATTTGCTTAAATAACGGTTAATAAACCCTA
The DNA here is from genome assembly GCA_018467065.1 of Ephestia elutella. NCBI lineage: Eukaryota > Metazoa > Arthropoda > Insecta > Lepidoptera > Pyralidae > Ephestia > Ephestia elutella. The sequence goes on from CM031569.1 coordinate 2,322,944, forward strand.
CATATTCTGGTATCAGGCCTGGCATTTTGTACGATGATTCAAGGTAAGTTTGTGTTGTAAACAAGTCTATGAGAAACTAGTATCTAGACTGGCAAGTAACAATGCTTTTCATTGCCAGGATATCTCCAGTGGTCTTATGTTCGACAGAATTTTCAGCTGTATGTATCCAGACTCTCATCCTAGATGATCGCGGACCTTGCAATATGAGATGAAAGGGATTCGCCGACGAGGGTGACACAAATAAGCGGCGCCATTACGTATTTATAGAAAAAATATTATTGGACATCTTTTATTTACTGTGATATCATACCTTTTTATTGTGGACACGCGCGCTTATATAAATATGTATTTGGGGCCTTAGGGCAATGTTGCTTTTAGTGCGCGTGTGTTTTGATTTAGGATTTGTAATTGGACTTATAAATCATGTCGAAGATTGTTGCCAAATAATATTTACCTTTGTTGTAAAATTATCAGGAATATTCCTATTGATTTAATGAAATGCATGAAAAAATATTGTTTCCTCTCTAGGTACTTTGAAGACTGTGTTGAACGTAAATCTATTGACGTCAATAAGAGATGATCAATAAACAAATTATGAACGTCAAGATGACGGGATCACTTGTTGTTTTAAACAGCCTTTCCTATCTTTTATTTAAATCTCATTTAGCACCATTTGGCACCTTTAATTATAATTTTGGTACTTCCTTGGTCTTGAAGATATTGAAGGCTAACACTGATCCCGCTATTTTGACGCGTCAAAATGGCGGGATCTAGCTGGTACCGCGAAACTGCTAATTATTTTATTAAAAGAATTATTCTGTTATTTAGAACTCATTTAACACCTTTGGAAGGTCTTGAAACATTACTTAAATGAATTATAGTTTTTTGTTATTTAATTTTATAAAAAAAAATGCCTTAACGCCTGTTCAATAGTTCAGAGCAAAGCTTACAGTACAATAAATGTGCTCTTCAAATTAGGCAGATAATTTTGCTAATATTATACTAGCGTCCCGTTCCCGGTTTCGCACGGATTAAGGTCAGTAATTGATATGAAAACGACCTATCCTATAAATAAAATATTTATAAAAAGAAAACTCAGAAATAGGTGTTTCCATTTATAGATATGGGTAATTCTCAACATATGAAGATTTAAATGAATTGCCGGAATGTCACTATTCATGTAACTTTAAAATATTTTACTAAAAATAAATGTGAAATAAAACAGATTTATATAATTGATAATGTATATTAATAATCAGAAATGACAAGTATACGTAAAATATTCTACTTTTCGCCGTATATCATACAGTTTGGGATCAAGTACTAGGTTAACAAAATAATAAAGAGTAAAAAATGGAAGAATAAGGAAGAGGCCTTTGCCCAGCAGTGGGACACAACACCTACAGGCTAGTAAAAAAAATGTCCAACCCTTAGATTTTTTAAATATATTCCTACAATTTCGTTTCTATCCACGCAAAATCAATACCTCCATGATATTCTCTCTATATTACCGTACCTATCCTATCTTAATTCAGTGTCCATTAGACAATCTTATAGAGCGGGTCCATTCGACCACGAAATCTAGTTAGTGGTTAATAGTTATTGGAGAAGCTCGAATTTCTATATAAAACCGTTCCGATGGGAAGTTACGGGGAATTTCGTAGTAAGTATATTGGAACGACAAAATAAGCTCTACCATTTGGCTTTTATTTTGTGTTGGCTACTGTTAAGTTCAATTTATTATACTTGTTTTTGATTGAGCTGAACATTTTAGACAAAAAGTCAATACCTATATCAGATAAAAACAGGATACGATCGTGGTCTATCTGTGCTCAGTTCACCTGTGTGATCCACGGGCACTTTTCCATGCCGGTGGTCCACCTCAGTCCTCCATATTATTATGATATAGCACAGGAGCTGACTTGATAAGTCAGTTGAATTTTAAATCGGATGTGGTTTCATCAGTCTCACGTCTCGAGGTTTAAAATTTAAGTCCAAAACATAAATAAGAATTTCTCTGAAGTTGAGCAATAAACGATGAGTTTTTTGGAGTAAACCTTGGATTTTGGAACATTTTGTCTCAGAAAAGTATCTCGTAATACAAAAAAAAAAGTACGGGCATATATATAATACTCATCTATAACTTCGTATCACTCCTTTTTTTCCATTGGGAGCATAAATAAAGATATAGCATGTATTTGTAGGTAAGCAAGCCACTTCAGCAGCCCAAATCCAATCAAGCCGTCATAACGTGGAGCAATTGTCTAGCTTTTAGTCCCGGACTAAATTTGCTGCTGGAAACTTTGTGGACTAACTTTGTTCCACTTTCAGACTGCAGATGGCTAGCTCTATTAAAATTCGTCTATCTGACAAATGGGGTAAAGTGAAATTGCGGCCGGAACAGAAATTGGTAAACTAGATACTGTATTGAAAAACAAAGTAAAGTAAAATGAACTGCAGTTTAATAGATATTAGCTAACCACATAGTGATAGACAGACAAATAGATGCGGGAAACGACTTTGTACTATACTATGTATATTCTACATAATGAGATTCTACTATAGAAGTGATAAGTTTGTCAGTGACGATGATGATCGTTAAGATTAGCTAAGAATATGTCTTTCAAAGTATCCTAGTAATATTATAAATGCGAAAGTTTGGACGTGAATTTGTGAATTTGTAAGTATGTGAGGGTGTTTGTTACTCAGTCACGCGAAATCTACTGGACGGATTTCCGGACGGAAAATACCGCGAATAGCACAAAGTGTACTTTTTATCCCGAAATTTCCACGGGAACGAAGTCGCTACTAGTGTATCATAAAACCAAAATTCTAATGAAAATGATGATGCGAGTCACTGTTATTCTAAATTAAATTTTAGAATAATTTTTTGATTTGTATATTTCAGTAGTATGTATTTTCTATTAATATGAGACAAACGCCTGCTACTTAATCACCATTAGTGAAGGTATATTAAACACCACAAAACATTTTTGTGGTGTTTAATATACTTTGTTGCAGGAATATAAAAATTCTACATAACCAAGGAAAAAATTCTACACAGATGTCTACAGAAACTAACGAGGGTCAATCCATTCGCTTTTAAAAGAAAGAGTACCTCAGGGTATTGACTTAGGTCCGGTTATAAATATTACGTGGGATACGTGAAAATGATATGCCTTTGGGAGCCCAGTCAGCATAACCTTATTTTAGGGACCAGTGCAGGTTTAAATGTTAAATATTTGAAATTTTTATATTGCGGTCATCAAAAAAATAAAAATAATTCAGTTTTATGTTCTGAGATCTTCAATATATGCTGTCATTGGAAGGACAAACGGATCCCAATAAGTTGTTTATCCTATTTCTTCTCACGTAATATGCTTAACTGTAAAAATATATGCAGCAGTGATTATAATCTAGTGTGTGATATAATTTACTATGTCTATCCAAAATCGAAATTTAGTTCGGCCATGCCTATTTATAGAATAAATATTGAACGAATTTCAGATCGGAAAGGTGTCAAGAATGCAAATTGTGTTTACTGGAGCAATACCGTCAGCAATGTCAACAGTAGTCCGGGATCCAGGAGCGTCGATAAGGGGCGGGTTTGTATTGAACTGGGCAAAATGAGGATGTGAGACGGATTCTGAACTGTTGACTGTAGGATTCTTGTGGTGTAATAATCATGGTGAATCTCTTTTGGAAGACATACGTAAATAAACTACCTTAACTATAACTTACGAATTTGTTTGTTTTTCGACATCAATTTTAGAATAGAATCATTTATTTGCATAGATTACATTAAAATTACATCGATCATAAGTTAAATTGTAACCATAAATAATATTCTTACCATGTATGTTTATTGAAATAAATAATATTCTTGTAAATAAACTTTTTTTTTTTATAACATAGGGCGGCAAACGAGCAAGCGGGTCACCTGATGGTAAGCGATCACCGCTGCCCATGGACTACTGCAACTTCACCCTAAAAAAGTAAAGACGTCTTTAAACATATTTATATTTTAGAATTTTTCCCCTTAACACAACCACACTAGGTTATTATCCTTAGAATTGATCTGCCACTTTGCAATAATCTTGCTCCAAGCAAGTTAAAATATAAACCTCCCAACAAATAAATCAGACAAACCCAACCCCAATTTTGATATACGACTTCCTTACTTGCTCTTGATCTTGAACACACCCCAAGAAAATTAACTGATCTCACAATATCAAAAACAAAACAAGACAACTCGGGAAACTTCGCACCTTTATCTTCTCCGTCAGTAGCAGGCTCACAAATTTCTCGTACAATAACTTTATTTCGTGTTTCAGCATTGGGAAAAAGATTCTCTTGCAAGTAATCCGAGAGCATGTGCCGCGAATGGTCAGAGAGATAAGGCCGTTAATTTATAGCGTTTCAATACCTCCCAACTACGAGATAAGTTTGCTAGAAGAGATATTTCTTAAGAATTTACAGCACATATTGCAAATGCTGCAATAAATCTTGTATTATACATTATGTCTTCTTCTTTCTTCTTATATTGTGTAATAAATAACACTGGTGTTAGATTTTTTCTTAAGTCACCTGAAGGCCGACATGAGTTATCGGTTTACTGCTATCTAACGGCAGTAGATGATAAAACAGAGCCTGCCAATCACCAAGTCTGAGAGCACATTCTTGATAGAAATATGTGCTGTGCATGGTTAATGCTTTTTAGGTGGGATTTAATTAATTATATGAACTAGATTAGAGAAAAAATACCCTGGGGAAGTCTGGGAAATTATGGGATAAAATGTATATCATTACGTTCGTATCCTAACCTTGCATCAAAGTTTGATGCATTTTCCACAGACGGTCCTTAGAATTTACAATACTTTTCTAAAGTGTTTGTAAATTTAGTGACGGTTTCTACGGTATTAGCCATCATCGATTAATTGTGTCTTCGCGACCTCGTAGACTTTAATCTATGCTATTGTCTAAGAATTTATCGTATGCACTGTATTTAAGTGGCTTATCCAGGTGCACTACGAGTAGAACACAGCTTCCCGTAAGGCTAGCAGATGTCGGGAATTTAGTTTCGCCAACGTGTTATTCTTTCTAAGTTATTTGTTTGTTTGACTTGAGAGTCGGTACTTGTCCAGTATTTTATTTCACTACTCCTGCCTTAAATTTAAAATATTTTTTACAAGCTTTTATATAAATTGCTTCCTGATACATTAGACCAGTTTAGCTATTCAAAGAGTTTGGTCATTATTTGTATTTTAGTCACATCGCTAGTCTCCTGGGTACCCCACCTATGACGGAAACGATTTAGGTTTAATTTTTTATATAATCTGATTAAGTAGAGTACGTAGTTATACATTTTTTTAAGTTTTAATGTTAGAATTCAGATTTTTTGGTTAATTTAGTTTTGATTACCTTCATGTGCTGTATGTTTAATATGTGTAAATAAAAATGGCTATAAAATATTAAGGAAATATTTCTTTCTAGCAATTCAGAGATAAACTTAACAGTTAACCTAATTTTAAGTATATCAAGAATATAATTAATTACAAAATAAGATTTGCTGGTGACTATTTTATTTAAAAGACTATGCATTATTTGATTTGCTATTATTTACGTTATATTACACTCTTATAGGAGAAATAAATAATAACCTATAAATTGGTGATATAATTGTTTTAATATATTACAGAACCTAGTACGAGTATAATGTTATGACTTGTTATGTATAGTTTTTTCTTTATATACATAATTGACTAACGTAGAAGTTATAATCTAACAGTAAACTTAACGAATCTAAAAACATTTTTCAACTGTCGGATGTGTAAGAATTTCTATAGGTACTTCATAAAATAAATAAGTAACAGCAATCAATCTTCATAAAACTGAATAATAACGACGTGAATGTTGACCACCGTTTCTCAAACTGTAATCCTTAGTCCGGGCTGCTAAGCCAATGTTAACAAAGCTAGCAATGGGCCCAGGTACAATAAATTTACAGCTAATCCAGGCCTGTGGCTCTCAAACTGGGAGCTGGGCAGTATAATGGCTGTCTTTGCATAAAGAGCCAAATTTTGATCACCAGTTCTGAAACAATATTAACATTGAAATTTTTAAATACAAGTCAACCAAATAAAGGATACTTCTGTGAAATAAATTTATGTAAGTTCCTGTATTTTAGTTAAAATTCACAAAATTTAGATAACGTAAAAATAAGCCTGTATATTTATGAAAGAATTACTCAACAATCCTAATCCTAACTAATATTATAAATGTGAAAATGAGTTTGTTTGTTACCTCTTCACGCTTTATCTACTGAAACTATCTTCCTGAAATTTCGTATACACATAGTTAGAAGTATTGAGAAGGATATAGGGTGGTTTTCATCCCCGGAAAAAGCACAGTTCCCGTGGGAAATTCACGCGGGCGAAGTCGCGCGCGAAATCTAGTACCAAACTATATTTTACTAGTTACAGTTTTATTACATGTAAGTATATATATCATCTTCATAAAAGTAATAACATGTTCATTCCTAACCCACTACACCATATTATATACATAATAATTTTTTTATCAAGACTCAATTTCATTCGCTCTCGCAAGGCTGCTAATCTCCAAGCAAGTCCAATCATGGGTATATGATTGATTATTAAGGTAGGCACACAAAAGGGTAGGGGATCCTAAATCAACATTATGAGGTTTCAGACGATCTTCATCCAATCTAATAGCACGATCCTATTTCTCATCTATCGGATCAAGTTGCGTTTATCGAAACTTTGGTGAAGTGTCAAGTATATATATTTTACTAGCTTTTGCCAGCGGATTTGCTCGTGTGAATTTGTTTAAGGGTTTTTAATGCTCACGAAAGAATAAAGAAAATATCCGGGAAATATTTTTCCCGGAGCTTTTATTTTTTTTTGGGATCGGATTTTTTTTTCTTTTCTCAAGAGAGAATCTCCGGGATAAGAACTAGGCATTAACAATATAGTGTAGGGATTGGCGAATGGTGTTAGTATTCAAAAGCTTTTGCCCGCAGCTTCGCCCGCGTGGATTTCCCTCGGGAACAGTGCTTTTTCCCGGGATGAAAGGTACCCTATATCCTTTTCAGACCTTCAGACTAAGTGTATACGAAATTTCAGGAAAATTGGTTCAGTAGATAAAGCGTGAAGAGGTAACAAACAAACTCACATTCGCATTTATAATATTAGTTAGAATTAGAATTAAGTTTAGTACATAACTTTATTTTATTGTTTTTCTAGTTTTATTAATAATCTTTAGAGTATTTATATACATAACTTAATTAACCTAATATATTAGAAAATCCTTTTCCTTATAAAATCTGAAAGGGATGAAGAAACTGTCTAATTCTTCCAAATCTATATTACCTATCTTAGTTTTACAAGACGATATAGACATATTCTATTCTATTCATATTATTATTCATATTCTATTCGCAAGAGCAGCGGCCAAATCCGAGAAGACCCATCCATGATCACGACCACTCTGTCAAGAGTGAAGAATAAGAAGAAGAATAGACATATTATATGTATATGCGTTGATAACAAAATAGTTACTTCAAAATTAAGAGCACTGTCTTTTGGCGAAGTTAAAAGGTACCTAATAAATATCTCGTTTCTGTTTTATGGAATGCCAGTCAACAAAATTTCCAACGATTCAGATATCACAAATAAAGGCATCAGTGAAGTTTTTACGGGTTTCAGAACAGTTGATTGTAAAAGTGCCTTCAAAAGATACGGAGTCGCAAACAACGATAAAATCAAGGACGATGGACATAAAAATCGACCAAAAAAACACACTTTTGTAAATAATTTTGATGACAACGGTGAATTTATAGAGCTATAAGAGCGTAAGTATTTCGAAGCCCCATATAATCTCTTAGAAAGTTAGGTAACACCCCAATACAGTTAGAATCGATAAATGCAAATTTTATGTAAAGAGCAACCACGAGGGGCGAATTTGGGAGGAGGCGTCGCGCGGTTCCAATCAGTGAATCTTAATAATGTGTATCGAATGTTTGGTTTGTTCAGGATCTGGGAGCTCACCTTTGAAATTTTATTGAATAGCTAGCATTTGATCAGGGTTTTGATCACGTTGTTGAAATATATCCATAAAAACGAGATTTGTGGGAGACAATTACATTAAGCTCGTCTATTATATTAGTTAGATAGATAATTTATTTATTGATATCAAAAAGACACACCCGTTACAATTACATTAATAAGAGAAATACAAACTCAACAATATGATAAAAAATTAAATAAAAACATGAAAATTAAACATGTATGCCGCAGCGATAGCAATGGGTTTAGGCTCAGCAATATGTTTGCTCACAGAACAAACCAATGATTTTCAGCCTCCACCTCGGGTACACAGGGACGCATGTAACAATATCATCTGTGTTGTAGATGCATGTTTTATCATTATAATGTTTCATTTTTTATTATTAATCGACCGGATGTGAAAAATAATGCATCAAAACTTGGCTATTATCCTATTCCATTTACCCAAGAATTTTCCATTAAGTCTAAATAATGGAAATTAGGCAGTCTAATAAACTTAGTATTTATATTGTTAACAATTTTGTTCATAAATTTATTATCAGCTGAATTTTCTTATAGTCTTAGATTTGAAAACTATTGAAATTAATCAGTTTTAATTCTCATACTTTATAAAAGGTACCCATTAGACTCGCCTCATAATTTATTTTACAAAATGTTCGGAAATAAGCTTTGGAGATTGTTGAAAGCTTTAACCCGGGAGAACACGCGCCCTTAAAAGTTACACGAGTACTCGCGCATAGAGTATTTCGCTCACGTTTTCTAAACAGGATATTTGTATATAGGACATAAGTTATGTATCATTTAATGACCATATTATAATAAAACAATCATATAGAATAAAATAATATATTTATTTAAAGTTTCTAACATTTTTTAAACTTTTTTTTTAATAATAAACATAGGAACTAAATTAATTAATAGTTGAACGAACTTATGGAAAAAAAATAATAAAAAAAAAACTTATTTAAAAAAAACATAGAAGATAGATTGACATTAATCTTCATCATATGCACTAACTTTGCATATACTGCACAAAGTAATAACATATTCTGGACATAAAAAAAAATTGAAGTTAAAACATGTCTTTTTTGTTTTGCAATTTTTTCGTCTCGGACAAATCGGGCAAATTCCATCGGGTTTCTGTAACCCTGAAACCCCAGGTTCCTTTGTAAATCTGTTTATAATTTGCTGAAGAGGATGTGAGAGGTTCTGCATGGTGGATCTCCGCTGTATTAGGGGTTAAGTAAGCTCAAGAGCTAGCTTTTTAGATATTGTCTCTTGGTGATCAAAATATTTGTATTTTCTTTATAATTTGGCTAGCTATATTTAATATAGAAAAAAAATAACCTCATCGGCTATCTGCAAGACACTCGAACCACGGAATACTCTTCTTTTAGCCTGTCAACCACATCCACCACTTTAGTTTTGTTATAAAATGTGTTATTTTTAGTTTTGAGCTATCTCCGCTATCTGGATCAATTCGGTCATCATTATGTGATGTACTTATTTATCATCACGACATTTTTTTGTTTTTTTCTTGTTTGGTACATAAGACACCCAAACCTTATTTTAGTTGAAACAGAACATACTGCTAGGTTTAGGTCTAATTTTAGTATAGTAAAATAAAAGTCTTCCTCGAGCCACGAAATAATTTGTTGTTGCTTATCCATCTGGAAAAATGTTCAGTTTTATAAATAAACTGCTAACCACAATAATTACTGATGATTATTTAACAAAATAATAACAAAAAACTATTATATTATTTAATTTACAACATTCAAGGGAAAAAATAATAAATAAATATGTACTTACGCCGATAATCGCGCGATGAGCAAAATGCCGCGTCCGGCGACCTGGCCGTACAAACCCCCTCCCTAGATGGACTGGGACGCACTGCATGGGTGTAACTGTTACGAGGGGGTCGGGGGACTAACAAAACTCAGCTATAGGGAAAACGAGGCGCGTATGCACAATTTTGACGAAATATCGCGAATTTTAAAATCAGCGTGAGGGAAATGCTCATAGCGCGAGTGCTCGCGGGTTAAGTAAAAGCTCCATTAAGCACTCAAAAGACAGGCTAAGTATTTGATATTTTTTTGGTTAAACAATTGAAGTACTTCTATTTAGTTAATCTTGCAAACATATAGATTTGATTGTGTTTCAGTATAATTGAAAAATTTAAAGAACTGCTGTTCTAGACGTCACAACATAGCATAATTATGTTACCCAGGATAACGTGGAATCTATGGATACCTCGCACATCTATATCGGACAAGGCAAATTTCTATCTTACTGTTACAAACATCCGTATCCTATTTCACAAAATCACTCCCACAGATTGCAGAATAGGGACAGTAAACTCATCGACCAAGTATTTAGTTGTTACACATCAAAAATCTTGTTTCTAGAATCCACGCAAGAAAAACCAATGAAAAAGCTAGTATTTTAACACACAAAAATATTGGAATGTTCTTATATTTTTTAAGAGCTACAAAAATAAAGTTCGATGATGTCTTCCGCAAGCTTTCAAGTAACTTTCAAACTTCAGTGCACCTCAAAGAAGCTCCTTTGACCACGGTTTGACATAAAGCTATCGCAAGCTCTTCATTTAAGCTACCCCAACATTTTGAGTTATCCCTCACCCTTTCAATCTTTTTTTTAAAAGCATTATTATATTTGGGTTCCTCGGAATATTTCTTTAAGATTCTTTACTTCATTTTAACTTTTGGACTGGAATTTCTTAAGTCTCTTTCACTAATTTTGCTTTCGATATTTATTACCAATCATTATTGTGTTGATTTTGCATGTGTATCGATGTTATTCGAAGTGGTAGTGGCCGAGTGGTTAGGGCGCCCGCCTGTGTGTGGCTGCGGAGGTCCCATGTTCAAATCCTGTCCTTACTACATGAGTTTATATACCATTCTGACTGATTTTGGTATGGTATTTTTCGTCGACCTCCACTTGCTTCCGGTGAAGGAAACAACGTGAGGAAATCTGCACTCTGGTAAAAGATTATCAGCTTGTGTGTGAAATGGAGAAGGCAAATGGCAAACCACTCCATTAACATTGCCAAGATATTCGTTGTGTGTGTTTCATTCCATATTATGACCACGATCCTCAGTCGTGAGGAATATGACTAAAGGAAGATTGATATTATTCAATTTATAAAATATTTTCTTATATTATTTTTTACATATAGATGATTGATACTCGTAGGTGTGTTATTTGTAAAAATGTTTATACGTGTACAAAGTTTCTATGGGGAGTGATACCATGATGAACCACGGTACCTAACTTTCGACTCGCCAGAAAATTTTCACTACGCTACTGTGACGTCACCATCAAAACGTATTCAGTTCACAGTGTTACGAGTTCTACAAGAATATATTGGGTTAGGACGTGTCCGGACAGGGAGGGACTTGGGAGCAAACTTCGTCAAATTGACGACCAACTGAATTTGTAACTCAGTCCGTCCCATGACGCTTTGTGTGAATGTGGCCTGATTGTGCATAAAACTGGATTTACGAGTACGTAGGATATGATAGAATTTTTACAGCTTTCCAGCCACTGGTTATTTTAAGTATAAAACAAAAAATATACCTAAGTAAGGAAGTGGTGAATCGGTGGTGACCGAGTAGTTAAAACGCCCGCCAGTGGTTAAAAAGATTTGAACCTGAAGTTCAAATCCTACTCGTGTCTCGTGAATTTGTTTACAAATCTGTATGGTAGTCTTCATCATAATCATCCACAGCCTTCTCTGACCCACTGCTGGGCTGGCTAGTGGGCTCCTTCCGTTTACGCCAACCTTCTCTGTCCTGGGTCATCCTACTCCAGTTGTTGCCAGCAATATTCTTAACATCATCGACCCATCTAGCTGCCGTACGCTCTACGCTCCGTTTTCCGTTCCGATGGTACTATTTGGTAACAGCTTTACTCCACCTTCCATTATTCCTTCTAGCCAAGTAGTAGGTAATCTTCACAGACTTTCTTCCGGTAAAAAAAAAAATTGTGAAGAAACCTGCACACACCATCCAGTTAATAGATATATCAGCTAGTGTGTGAAATGGGGAAGGCAATGGCAAACTCCTTTAACATTGTCAAGAAAATTCTTGCATGAATCTGTGGGCTCCTGTATGATATATTGTAAAATGCTGGCTACTAAAGATGCTTCAAATAAAATGAGTCTAATACAGGGTGGGCCAGAAAGGCGTACGAATTTCAAAATCGCATTATTCGTGACAGGAACGCGGGAGCGCGATTTGGGTAGTGGGAATAGGTAGCTTGGTTCTCGGAAATTCGTTGCCATGGAGCTTTTCACCGGAGAGTAGCGTGCGTTTTGTGTAAAGGCGTATTACAAAAATGTCGATTTGTGCTCTATTCGCGGCGTCTATTTCGCTCTAAGTTTAGTTTACATGATTTGAACCAATGTTCGAGTGAAACTGTGATCAGATCGTGGGTCAGAAAGTTGAGTCTTCAGGTTCGATATTAAATGAAAAACCCGCGGGGCGTCCAAGGTCGATAAGAACGGAGGGAAATGTAAGTGAAGTTGCGGCATCTGTATGGCGCGATCCCCAGCAGGCAATAACAGTAAATTTTGATCGCTACACAGCAATGTTACGTAACTTTTTGTTTCCACAACTGCATAATTTTGAAGCCTACAACAGCAGGACTTGGTTTCAACAAGATAGCGCGACATTCCATACATCCAATGAGTCTTTGGCAGTTGTTAACGAAATGTTTAATGGAAAACTGATATCGGGTCGAGGGGAGATTCCGTGGCCTACCCGGAGCCCAGATTTCACGACACTAGATTTTTTTCTCTGGGGATATCCCAAGAGTCGCGTTTACATCAATAAACCGACGACAATTGCCCAGCTCAAAGACAACATTCGCGAGGAAATGTCTGCTATCCCACGAGCGATGTGCCAGCGAGTTTTCCCGAATTTGAGGACTAGTTTGGAAGAGTGTGTACGTTTAGTTGGTACACATCTCGGCGATGTTATTTTTATAAGATAAAATTCCCATTTGTATTCTTTATTTTAAATATATTTTTTCTATCTTGGGCTTTGTAGTTTTTTTTATATGATTTTTTATAATCCGCTTAACTTTATGGCCCACCCTGTATTATAAATGAGAATATTCGGCATTTATTAGTAACTCAATCAAGCTTTAACCTGAAATTATATTTTATTAAAACAGTTATCAACTAACAAATATCTACAAATAATTTAAAATCAAGGTTCCCAACATCTTCAGAAGATCCCCAACCAGAATCATGCACTTGAACAAGAAGATCTGATTCAGCAGGAACTTTTTGATTTAATTTGTGAACTTGTTTGGTTTTACCCATCCGCGACCGAGTTTGTAAGTCACACGGAATTACCGACGCCATTGTGGGAACTTCGAAATTCTGTGCGTTGATTTTCGGAATTTACAATACAATACTTAGCTCCTCTTACTTATTCCTTTACTTAGCATGTTCCTTCCAACGGTTTTAACTTTTTTAGGAAAGTAGGTATGATGTCGAGAGCCACATCGGTGACTAACCACCACGACCATAGGACTTTGTTTGTTTGTAAAATCTTTATTGTACTAAGGATACACAGTGAACTTAACACAACTAAAAAGGTAAATATACAAAGGCGGACTTATCCCATGAAGGGATCTCTTCCAGTCAACCAGCGATAGATTGAGACTTTTGTTTTTGATTTTTTTTTGTTCTTTGGCAGTTAGAGGAAAAGATTAGTTAAAAACGTGTTGAAATTACAATTTTAGAAGATTTAACAACGAATGGCTTAGGTAACATTACCAAAATGGTTCAAAAATGAAGGACACCTTTGCGCAGCAGATCTAGATATTTTTAGAAAGCCTAAAGAAGATAGGTATATATAATGTAGGTATATTTTTTGCATTATATTGTGTGTTATCTCTACCAAGTCTCTCCCCATTGACACAAAATATATTGTAAATGAAGAAAGATTATTTTTCTAACATAGCTTTGCAATTTAAGTTAGTGTTTAAAGGCAATCTAAAACGGCTAATCCACAAACACCACCCACATTAATTATTCGAACCTAAAACTGCGAACGTAGAAACTAGTCATTAAATAGTCCCAGAAAGTTTCCTTTAGCCGAATTCAAAATGTTCATGTTTAACATCAAAGTGGAAATCCAAATCCCTTAAGCCGAGTTACTAATCTACAAACTTATAGCCGCAGCTAATAATTTAAATATAAACCTTATAGTAATTGTAATAAAGCTCTATCAGGAAGTAAATGTAATGTGGTTTTATGCCAATGTGAGATCCAGCAGGCAACTTTATTTTGTGAGCGACAATTGCCAACTAGGTTTCGGCAACTAATTGTATAGATTAAACTTTGCATCGCTTACTAACTTTGCGCTTAGATATTTGTTTTCGATCTAGTTTCGGCTGGCACTTAAGTAATTTAACTATTGAAATTAAGAACAACTTAAGAAATATATGAACTAACTGCTTTGGATAATGTCATCGCTCCCATGAGAAAAAAAAATGGGTATAGAATTTTTTTGACTTCTAAAGTTCATCTGGTTTAAAATCGATAATGATACCTTTAAATTGGAGTATTATAAAACCAGAAATTAAGTCATATTTGCAGTACCTTTTTCAAGTTTATGACAATAAAACAAATGAAAGTCTTAATGGTCAGAAATAGTGACAGGCAATCAACACCTCACCTATAACAAAAGAATTCAGTGTTCTACAAAATATTTCTGTGATGAATAAAATCGTTCGAAAAAATAATTTCGTAAACGATTGTGCAGTTATCACTAGTTCCTCTAGATTTATGCTTTAGTTATTTTTCATGGTTGCCACTACCCATAACTTCACGCTCCATTTGCCATTATTTATGCCCAAGCGCATAATGCCTCGACACCCACTAAAGCAGCCGTTGAACTCAGTCGAAGTTTGAACTGTCAACTCTATTGCAATCAGTTGTGATGATATTGTTAAAAAAATTGCTAATCGTGTTTGTTTTCGCGAGTTTTTTGAAAGAAACTACTGAGCACATTATTATGTGGATTGTATGAGAGGTGAAACGCTCTGCAATGTAACGCTCGTTCGGGTATTCTCGTTCGCTTTGATGAAGTTCTGTCGTGTGTTCCGAACCCAAAAAGTCTAAATGGAACCCTTTTTATAACCTTCGCTGTATGTCTGTATGTCAGGGGGCTCTATCTCTGATACCTAATTTGTAGACACATTAAATTTACACAGAATGTGTTGTGTATGCATTATAACAATGAATACTAAAAATAAAAAGTTACAAAGTAAGGGAATCTATGATAATATTTCCATACTAAAGAATAAATTTTGTGGAGAGTACCTAGGTAGGGTCAATCAGGGTAATTGTAAACAGGGGTAATTGGAAACAGTGAGCATTTTTCTTTTGTAATATGAATAAAAATAATGTTATTTAATTCGGAACGTTACTTTATTTATATTGTCTATGGCGACAACTATCAAAATCTATCCCTCGTCAAACATAACTTAACTTTGTGTGTTGCATAAAAAAGTCATTAAAATAAAGTGGTTTTACGAATTGTGATAAATATTTGGAACTTCAATTTGTTTATAGAAAAGTTAGTTAACTCCTATAGTTTTGATATACTAATCAAAGGTTTAGTTATGCTTTTTCATCACTTTTTAACACTAATAGTAAACCGGTACGCGGGAAATGGATGTTTACCGTATTAATTACCCACCAGTAAATAGAATCATGGATTAATTATAAACAACTTTTGGGGCAATTGTAAACGGTATGGGTAATTGGAAACAATAATATAATTTGCATAGTAAGTGGTGGTGGGTAAAAGTAAATACTTTGTTTTGAGATAAAGTACAGGTGCCACATTATATGCTCGAACAAGAGAAAATAAGTCCTCATTAGAATATATTTCGAATGCCGTCAAAAATGTTATAGATCAAAGAAAAACATGTAGACAAGCATCGACTACATACATAATGCATGTTAATCTTGTTCTTACCCTACTGCAAAGGAAGGGTTATATTTTTCGCGCGTATGATGTATGTTTGTATGTATGTAACATGTGTTTGATGAGGTAATGTTCTTTATTACCTCTTATCTTTCGAACTCGTATCAACGAGGTTCTTAGGTAAGTGCCGTTTAAACAAAACCCATGTAGCGGCTGCGAGATGCTATTATTGCAAGTGAAAAAAAACCGGCCAAGTACGAGTCAAACTCGCGCACAGAGGGTTCCGTACACGCAAAGCATTTCACATTATAGCTCTAACTAAAAAAACAACTATTTTTAAAAACAAACTTAACTTTGTAGGTCGATCCCTAGGATTCATACTGAATCCAGCGCTAAAATAAGTTTGTACTTAACACTTTTTTTTTGGACTTCCAAGAACATATTTACAATTTTCAGATTTATACCTGTAAAATTACTTTTAGACTTGATTTTTGCCAAAATGTATTATTTTAGGTCAATGAGAAGTATTCCATAAGGTTTTGATTGCAGTCTGAAATCGCAAAATATGCAAAAAATCGCAATATTTACGGGAATATCTCCTGATCTCATTGACGTATAATTTTGATTATTTTTTTGCTGAACAAAACCGTGGATCCGAGGAATTGATATTACAGATAGACGGACAGAAGGACAACAAAGTGATCATAAAAGGGTTCCGTTTTTGCCTATCGATGAATTCCCCATTCAACCCTTTCCCCCTAACATTTTTATTTACCACTATTATGAATGAAACCAAGCAGTTTACAATACCTCCTTACGAATATTACATATTAGGATTAAAAGTTAAGAGCCTTTGTATCTCTAACAGGTATCTAGTTCGGTGTTTCCAATTACCCCAAAAAGCAAAAAAGTTGAAAAAAGTGATGGGTAATTGTAAACAGATGTTTACAGACCTTTAAAAGCGATTAATACTTTAAGTAATTGCATTAAAATATAGCCAAGGTATCATATAATATTAACATATATTTTTTTGTTAATATATAAAACTAGCTTTCGCCCACGGCTTCGCCCGCGTGAATATCCCACGGGAACAGTACTTTTTCCCGGGGTAAAGGTACCCTATGTCCTTCTCCGTACTTCCTCCGATGATTGGTTCAGTAGATAAAGCGTGAAGAGGTAACAAACAAATAAAAAAACAAATAAACATACTAATAAACAAACAAATAAACAAACAAACTCACTTTCGCATTTATAATATTAGTTAGGATGAATGAAAAAAATATGATTCATAACATTGATGAAGGTAAGCAAAAAATTAAAAGCGTTTACAATTACACTGATTGACTATAAATCCCTACTTGCCCAGGCTGTCCTTTTAGATTCCATCTTTATTCATCTCATATGAAGATCTCTACTTTTCCAATGTCTGTTAAAACCATAGTGACAAGAAGCCGTACGCATAACAATATTTTACCGTTGCAATTTTTCTGATATTTTTCTGGCATTATTTTAGCGGGCGGGAATTGCACACAAGCAAAAGCCAAAACTGTAATTACGACACAAACCGTCAGTTTTTTGTTTACGAATGAATGACAGTTCACATACACAAGCACTTCCTGGGGTAGGTACGCCTGTATCTAATCTTTGGCAGAGGGGAAAGCCGTCTATGATGACTCCCTTTCGTTTCGCGTGCAGAAGTCCTAGTTGCTAGAAGGTCAAAAACGTCAATTATAAACAACATAAAATTTCGTTGCTTGTTCAAGTTTCAATTTTTTTTTCTAAGGACGCCTTCTAGTATTGGAGGCCAAGATCCTCTTTTGGTCGTCGAGCCATCGAAGTAAGTAAGTAAGTAAGAGAGCCTTGAATGATATGTTACAAACGTCTGCTAACAACTAGAAGAAACACATAAAGTATTTTTTTATCCGTAGCGAGACTGATGGAATTTCCCATAGCTCGATGGAAATACCAGTTCTTTTTTGATCGAGTCCAAAACATCGTCAGGTGTTAGCGATAAATTGTATTTTACTATTTTTTACATCACAATAGCATCAATGATTTTTCATAATTGAAACAATGAATGAAGGATTCAATGATTAAGTAAAAGTGATAAATTAACCCTGTACATGGAGTCCCTAAGGTTAAAAACCCCATATGGGGTCATTTTTGTTTCGCAACTGATTCTTCTAATAAAAATAATCATCTAGGTAGTGTTAGATTTTTTAAGTTAGTACCAGATAGATTATATTGAAAGCATCTTGAATATAATGTCGGATAATTTCTATGCTTTCAGTCTTTCTAGGCCTACAGCAAATCTTTAAAGTTGCAAAAGACTTTCTGTTGACGAGTTATCATTAATTAACAAAAACAATTTCTATATTAATATTATATCTCCTGAAAAAATATCCACAAAATATTAAAAATACTTCAGAAGTGTAAAAAAAATCTTTCAAATAAAAATAATATCCTTAAAACCTTAAATAATAAAATAAAATAGAACGGAATATTGAGAAATTAAGCTTAAAGTAACACAAAATGTACTTAAGGTATTAATCAGCATAAATTACACGCTTAATTAAAAGCTTTAAATTACAAGAAATACCATGAAAACTGAATACTACCCTACGAAGTAAATTGTTTTTCTCCGAAATAATCTGTTAAGAAATTGGGAGAAATTTTAGAAGAGAGTTTTGATTAAATCTAGGCCAGTAGTTATATTTTTTCTTATAGATTTTTTACACTATATATTTTTTTTAAATAGAAAATATACATAAAAATTATTAAAAGCCACAGTCAAAATAATGACGTTACCAAAAAATATGTTTTTTTTTGTGTAAATTAATTCTGATGCAATAAAGACAAGCCAATAAATATTATCCCAAAAAATTATATTAACTATTTACATTGTCAAATAATAAAAATAGAAATTTTTAAAAGATAATATTTAAATATACCATTATCACATTTCTAAAATACAACATGTTACATCATCGTTGGCATGTAAAATTTAAAATAAGACTTAAGAGACATAGTCCAACGAATTTATAAGTACTACAAAGTACAAACCCAGACAGGTGAAATATTTTCGTGTGCAGTCGCAGGGTTAACCATGCGGAACAAATGCCATTGTTTACGATTTTCTTTTTTTTCAGTGCACTTCTTTGATATAAGGCACCTGTTTCGATAGGATTTTGTATCAGTTGTCCATGAGATTCGTTCACGATGTGGTGTTTAATTCCAGTTTTGTTACTCTTAGGATATGTCACATCTCAGGAAGTGACAGAAGGTAAAAATCGTAAGTTCCTTTTTTAATATTATGTAACTACCTCTAGTGAGAAGTAAAATCTTTAATATTGCTTAATTATATAGGTAATTCTGATTCACTTTAATAAATAGTTTTCAATAAATATTACGAAATATTAAATTTTATTATTAACTAGTAATGCCTGCAAGATTTTAGTATGTATAGTCTTCATCGCGTATATGTAGCAGCTATTATACAATGGCTGGTAGTTTTAGAGATTACGAGTTCGTTATCTTAAAGTTACGAGAGATTTACGAGTTCAAACAAATATACAAACAACAAAACCAAGTTGTTTGTTTGTATGTTTGTTTGAAATCAGTTTGTTTAAAATTTTAAACTTCAGCTTTACCATATTAGTAAAAGTGAGCGTACTTAATGTATATAGTAAAATATTAGGCCATTATTAGTGAAGATATAATATTTATTCAATTTTTTATGATAACAGATCAATATTCATCAAAAGTAGGACATCTACGAGAAATACCAAGACGATTTGAAGTCAGCGGAGGAAACAGTATGGACATGTTCTCAAAATACGTAAAGGATATACAAAAACTAGCGCACGAAAACAATTTGACAGTGCTATACAAAGTAAGAGTAGACGTATCAAAACCAATGAAGAAAAGGCAGCTGAAGAAGATTACATTTAAATCAAAGAAGATAAAGTCAAAGAAATACAATATACCGTTGAAGAAACAGAGCATGAAGTTATCGAACTTTGAAATTATATTGAAGAAGCTCGCTGAAGAAAACGTATCTCGTGATAAGAAAATAGACGTCCATCAAGATATTTTAGCCACAGATAAACAACACCAACAGCTACAACAACCGATTTACACAGTCAAACAAGCAAAAGTATTGAAATTCAAACCTATAGTTAGCAAAGTTAAGACTAATTTTACAAAAAGAGTAAAACCAGTAAAGAATAGGATTATCACATTATCTGCTGGTCCAATGTAAAACAGACAATGTTTGAGTGTATCCAGTGATGACGAAGCGTATTTAAAATTCCAATATTTTTGAAGATTCAGGTTATATAAACCTTGTAAGTTGCCCAAAAGGCTAGCAGACCGGCATAATGCATTACCATCTAAAAGGGGGCAGCCTTTTGGATGGTAATTCTTATCAACTGACAGAAAAAAACTATTTATTCAGAAAACATCGACTAGTGTTGAAATAATAATTAAAGATTGCTAAAAATTCATTCACGTTTTAAAAAATGAATTGAAATGAATTTAAATGATTAGTTACTTATCAAAATCACAACCATAATAATATAACCAACTTAATGAACGTGTAAACCAAAAAAAATAATTAAAAATATACATAGGTACCTACCTATTTCGTTAAAATGTTAAATTAAATTCTTGAAATTGATGAAATGATTCTAACTGATAGATAAAACGATTGTGGCTGTAGAACAAATAAAACAAAAAGATCTTAGCGTCATTAGTCTGTGACAAAGTAGAAAATCTTATTTTTTAAGTAAAAAAAAATTGTTCTCATATACGTCAATGGTAGGTAATAGTTTAAAACCAAAAGGTCTACAACAGATGAAAAAGCATTGTAATGCCATTGTGCCATTCAAATGCGACTGCTCAAAAAAGTAGTGTTACGTTTCTTCAGTAAGTATCATGAACTGAATTTGTTATTGTTATTAGGTAATTATTAATGTTATATTTTAAGATTTATGTACATAAATTTCGTATGTTTCTTTTATAATAAAATAATTAGTAGAAAGTATCTGTTTTTTTGGAATACCTTAATGTCTAATTTGGCAAAAATTTCATCTTGATACGCCGCCTCTGAATGTCAAGACAATAGTGTATTTTCGTTTTACAATCAAGTTATGCAACAACAACAATAGTAAACTCCCCGCGGATGAAGTCGTGGGCAAAGGCGAGTTTAAAAGTAAGATTTATTATTTACTAGCCGTCGCCCGCGGCTTCGCCCGAGTGAGTTTCGCTTAGATGAAAAATCTTCATCTGCTCATTATCTACAATTTTTCGTGTACCACCACTCCCACCCCGAGTCCTTCTTTGTTCTATCTCGTGTCCTGTTTATTTATACGTCAGCAGAAAATGCTCATCAGGTTCAACGACTTTTGTTAAGGCGCCATTTCCATATATGTAATGGTGTAGCTGGTCTCTTGGAATTCTTCATCAGATGACCCTGATCTTAGATTTTTATACGTCAACAGAAAATGCTCGTTAGATTGTTAAACTTTTGCAAAGGTACAATTTCCATATCTCTTATAGTTTAGCTGTTCTGTTTAGGTTCTTCATCAGGTGTTCCAGTTTTCAAAATCAATTATAGCCTATATGTTGCCCAGGCTTAATAGCTATACAACAAAAAAAGTTTCATTCAAATTCGTCCAGTAGTTTTTGCGTGAAACGCGTACATATACAGACAGACAAGAAATTCCAAAAAAATATTTTTGCTTTCTATTATTCATTTTAGGTGTCCCTCTATCTATTTCAGTCAAAAATACTAAATGTACAGACAAAATATTTTTACTGTTTTATTATATGTATAGATATAGATAAAAAAGTCAAAATGCATGCTTGGTTTGTATTCATTTCAAAGCATGGATCGCAATATAACTCAGCGGCTCCCAGTTTTGTTTCTCTCACCGAGAACGCCGCTTATGAAACATATTTCAGCCAAATTGCAACTCTTGGATGACTGAAAATATAGATATGGCATAGAAGTAGGAAGGGCTGTGCAGCGGCAACGATAGAATGAGAGATTTTTCTGACAGCTAATTAAGAAAAAAAAATAGTATAAAAAACTCTCTACAGATGGAGTTTTATTGAAAGCCGAGTTGTAATAATGGCTGTACCTATATTGTGCGCTTTTTATTGTTAGCCAGAGGCAGAAAAAAAATCACATAACAGTTTGTTAGTTGCACAAATCACAATATTGATACTTTTTAGATGTTTTTTTATAAGGTTTTATTTTTTTTAAATGCCAATACCGCGCATTTTTGCTTTTTGAATGGTCTCGCCTTTTACTAAGCGCCACATATGAATTCATCTGGAACTCTTTTTTTTTTAATTTGGGTCTCTGAAAATCCCTCATTGGAATATGGCAATGTTTGTATGCAAACCAACCGTGCCACAACCGGGGGTGTCGGTCTGAGGGAGGGGGCCGGGTTGCAGAAGTCAGTGCTGCGCAATGGCGTTTTTACATACAAGAAATCAGACTGAAGTCTCCCTTCACACAATTTTTTTGGCGTGTAGATTGTAAGAGCGGCCAGCTCGTTATTGTAGTTCTAGAAGGGAATGCGCTTAATAGATTAAGTTGATATAAATATGTATATATATATATGTATATGTATATTTATATATATATTTATAAAATAAAGTAAAATAAAAAATAAAAATAAAAAAGCCATTTATTCTACTACCTTAAAAATTTTTTGTACAGCAAATGTCACACTCATACATTACATTTTTCTAGTAAAATATTATATTCAATGTCCAAATTTAATTTCTTTACTTTTAGTGTCATAAAAAAATATTAAATGTTTAAATTGATGTATAGTATATATTCCATTTTTTTATTATTTATTTAAAGTATTAATTATGATTATCTATTTATTATATATTTATTTATCATTATATTGAGGTCAAACTTATTACATTAGATTCGTAGGTAGTAGTCGCCTCCTTGGCGTAGGCCTCCCCCAAAGCTCTCCAAGTGTTGCGTTCTCTGGTTTTTTGCAACCAGTATGGTCCTGCCTTTTTCCTGAATATATCCCGCCATCGAGTTACCGGTCTTCCTGCGCTTCTTTTACAGTTTCGAGGTATCCATTCTGTGACCCTTTTTGTTGGTCTTGTATTGTTCATTCTATAAACGTGTCCTGCCCATTTCCATTTAAGTTGTCGTGTTCGATATTTGACGTCTGATACTCTTGTTTTTGTTCGGATTTTCTTATTGCTGATTTTGTCTGAGATTCTAATGCCCAGCATACTTCTCTCCATTCTTCTTTGGCAGACGGCGAGTCTTTCTTCGTCTTTTTGTCGTAGTGACCACGTTTGACACCCGTAAGTAATGCTGGGTAATATTGCTACATCGTGTAATTTTTTCTTGATTGTAATACTAACGTCTTTATTTTTCATGATTTCCTTCAGACTCCAGTATTTTTTCCACGCTAGTGCGATTCGTCTGAGTACTTCATTTTCTGTACAGTTCTTAAATGATACTAACTGTCCTAAGTATATGTATTCTGGGACGTACTCTATTAGTTGACCATCGACTTTGACATCCTGCAATACGCTATTTGTTAATATTTTTGTCTTTGACGCATTTAAAGACAAACCTATTTTCTTACTTTCTTCAATCAGATCGTTCACCATAATCTCAAGGTCTGTCGCGTTTTCTGCAAAAATGACGATGTCATCCGCGAAGCACAGGTGACTAAGGTACTCGCCATTTATATTGACTCCTTTTTCCCTCCAGTTCAAATTATGGAATACTGATTCAAGGACGGCTGTGAATAATTTAGGTGAAAGTGGGTCTCCTTGTCTTACGCCTTTACTTATAGGGAACTCTGGTCCCTCTTTCTCCAGCTTAATTTTAGCTTTGCACTTTGAATAAAGATCGCGTAGCAGATTTATGTATTTTACGTGGATGCCTTGTGCTGTTAGAGCTTGCCAAATAGCCTCATGGTGTACAGAGTCGAAAGCTTTCTTGAAATCTATGAAACACATATAGAGTTCTTTGTGATATTCATTAGCCTTCTCTATTAATTGTGTTACTGCCTGAATATGGTCTATAGTAGAGAAATGTTTTCGGAAGCCTGCCTGTTCTTGCTGCTGATTGTCATCTAAGGTCTTGGTAATTCTGTTCAATATTACCTTTGAAAAATTTTTATACATGTTTGTCATTATACTAATCGGCCTGTAATTATTAAGATCATCCTTGTCTCCTTTCTTGTGAAGTAATATAATCGTAGACTTTGCCCACTGTTCAGGTATCACACCGTTTTCCAAAATATTATTAAACAGAATCTGTAGAGGTTGCTGTAGAGTCTCGTTGAAAGCTTTAAGAATCTCGTTGGTAACATTGTCTTCTCCAGGTGCTTTGTCGGTTTTCAGAGATTTTATAGCATGTTCTATTTCTGACTTTAATATGTGTTGAGGCATTTCGTCAGCATTGCTATAATGTAGAGCAGGCGGTGTTAGATGTTTTCCTGAGTCTGAAGCGTAGAGCTCTCGATAAAACTTTGTTGCTTCGGAAATCATATTTGGGCGCCTTGATATAACGTTCCTTGAACTATTTTTCAGATTTATAGCCCATTCTTTCTTTTCTCTTAATTCCTTGAATGCTTTTCGAATTCCTCCTGTTTTTTCTATAAAAAATTCAAGTACTTTTTGTCTGTGCACTTTCTTGTCTCTAGTAATATTTCTGTTTATATGTTTGCTTATTTGAGTTATCTTAGCTTTTATGTCTCGTGTTCTATTTTGACTGTATAAGAATTTTCTTTGTTGTAGTAATTGCCGAGTCTCTACACTTATGTAATCATTTTTCTGTTTATTATTTTTAGGTATTTTTGTCATAAGTTCTTCCATTTCACTCAAAAAGTTGTCATATTGTGACTGGATATCAGGTGCTTCAGAAATTGCCAGAATAAATCTATCTTCCCAGTACCTTCCATCTTCCCGTGAAAGTGTTGGCAAGCTTCTTGTACATGGGTTCGTTTTGACAAATTGTCTCTTACGTTTTGAAGTCATGTGTAATTTGCATCTTATCATTCGATGGTCGGAATTAAAATTTAATTTATTAATTATGTCAAAATTATGCATGTCTGTAGATTGGTTTGTTAGTATATAATCAATTTCGTTAAAATTAATACCATCTGGGTGTCGCCATGTCCATTTATTATGATATTTTCGTTTAAACATGCTGTTAACTATTTTAAGTTTATGTTCTAGTGCAAATTCTACCAACTTGAACCCATGTGGACTTCTGTTTCCCCATGTAGACATACCAAATATACTTTCCTCCCCTGGGATCATTTTTCCAACTTGTGCGTTAAAGTCCCCAAGTATTATTAAGTTTCTCGTATCTACAAGTTCTAGTGCAGTTTCTATAGATTGGTAAAATCTTTCAATTTCATTTTGTGACGATAGTTCGGTGGGTGAGTAGACTTGGAGAATTGACCACTGCTTGTTGCCAGGCAATTTTATTTCAAGGGCAGCTACTCTATCAGAAACAGCTCTCAGGCTTATGATGTATTTCTTGAGATATTTTTTTATAATGAAACCAACGCCATTATGTCCTTCAGTTCCAGTTGAGTGATAAAATATATATTGTTCATGTTCTTCTATTTTTTCTGTATATCTTCGAATTTCTGACAAACCAATAATGTCCCATTTTATATCCTTTATGGCATTAGTTAACTCAATTAATTTACTGTCATGTAATAGGGTTCTTACGTTGAAGCTCGCTATATATAAATGTTTTTGGTAATTTATTTGCTCTGGGGGGTTATGGTCCAACTCCTCCGCGGTGACCAGCCGAATTGGAGGGATTTGAGGGTGGAGGGGGCTACTACCTATTAAAAGTTTTTTTGCAATGGTGCTGAAGGCGGAGAGTTTACGGCTGTGGCCTGGCGCATGTAAGTTGTAATATTTCCTTTATTCTTCTTCAATGTAGGTTTCAAGCCGATGGTGTCGTCTTTTTCTGTATTTCCGGTACTGGTTTTGGGTGATTCCGACATGAATCTTTTATTTGACCTTTTCTCTGTGGTATGTTGGCTGGAGGGCCTTCTTTCTCCCAATGATATTATTTTATCATAACGAAGAATCACTTTTTCTCCAGACTCTCTTGCTCGGATCAGCTCCTCTTTAAGTTCTTTTCTCTTTTGTAAAACCTTTGGTGGATAGTCTTCCTTAATGTACCAAGGTGAGTTTTCTATCTTTTTCTTGTTTTTGAGGAGTTCTATTTTTCTTCCCAAGGTGGTAAGAGTCACCACAATTGGTCTCACTTTCCCGTTCTTTTTGCCTAGTCTTCTTACCGCTTCAATCTCCCCCTTCTGGCATTGCACTGTCATGTGATTTTTTATAATATTCAGAATAGTTGTTTGTAAGTCTTCATAGCAATGCTCTGTCTCGTCAATTCCAAAAAATACAATGTTTTTCTTTCTTATTTCTTTTTCCAAATAGTCGAGAGTTTTCTGTTGCTGATTTACAATTTTTTCTAAGTGTTTTGTTTTTTCTTCTATCCTGTGGAATTTATCATCTATGTTTTTATTAATGTCTTGTTTTATTCGCTCTTCCATACTTCTCATGTCTTGTTTCTGGCTTACTAGATCTTCCTGTATTTGTTTCAACGCCGCCATTATATTTTCCATTTTTGTTTACATACAAGTGCCGCCCTCTGTTGACAAAAGCTGGTGCGAAACTAAGACGAAGACAGGTCAGTCGGTTACTTGCAGAATGGTTCTAATATTAGTGTGTTATTTTATTGACTTTGATTAATTAGTTTAGCCACTCGTCACTAGATGGCGGTACTCTTGGAAATATTTACTAGTTTCGACACTCGCCCCTAGATGGCAGTAATGTTCAAATCATTTTTGTTTACCCTTGTTTTAAAATATGCAAAAACTTAGGTTATATATATATTATTATTATTAACAAAGCCACTTTCTTCAACACTAAAATAAGTTTTCAAATAATATAGTCTCAAGACTGACCTGTAAATTGCTCTGTTTGCGGTATTTTCGTTAGATGTCCTCGGGATAACTGCTTGGATACAAGTAACGGTCTTCAAGATATTTCTGTAAATCTTTGTGAGATCCGGCTGTTCTCGCTGCAGATAACACTATCACCGGTTTATCAGGGACAAATGCACAGGATCGTATGTATTCATAGATGTTCACAGCTATTTACTATTTTTTATTTGTAAAGTAAGTACAGATAGATATTGACATGAGCACACTAGCGCCCCCCCGTAGTACGTACGTAAGTACTATATATATATTTAATGTTAGTTAATAAATGGCTATGATTTTAATAATATAGTTGTACTTTTACTTTATTACTCAATTCATAATGTAGGTAGAGGTAATACAAATAAAGGAACAACAGAATCCGATTTAAATGTTTATTATATAATATCGAGCCCCAATTTTTAAGCTAAAGACTACTAGGAATTCGGAACGACCACTGCTGAGAAGAAATCCCGAAAGAAACTCATTAAGACAGTATTGGTCCCTATCATGACATGGGCTATATTCATTACTATAAATACCCAGATGGGCCACTTGTATTTCATAGAAATCCACAAAACATAAAACATGAAATATTATTAAAACACAAATGAATATTCATATGACAAAGCAACAACATAACAGATACATTTAAATAGTAATATCTAGTACTTATCTTTATGTCTGATCACCACCAGCTCCAACAATAAAGTAAATCAGACGACTATTAGCAAACTCCTTTCATAAACTAAATCTACCCACCTCACAAATCGAATCACGGCAACATGTAAAATATACCTACCTACTAAATTATTAATTTGGTATTTACAAATTAAAGAGTATTTATATTAAAATAAACAAAATTAAGGTAACCAATAGTTATAGTAAAATTTGAATATCTAACACGCTCTTCATACTTTTATGAGATACGAGTATGGCCTTTTGTACTATGAGTATAATTTTATAGCTTCGAGTTCTTTTTTACTTCGTCCACTGCAGGACTTTTTACTTCCCCACTCTAACTTTTTCCTAAAGCGAAAAACTAAAATATCTTACATTAATAATTTTCTTGAGAGATGATTTTCTCACTTATTTGGTGTACCAAAATGAATGTGAATGTACGTAATCGATTTACTAAATGACCACAGAAATGGGAATATATATATCCTAATCCTAACTAATATTGTAAATACGAAACTGAGTTTGATTGTTTGTTAGTTTTTTTTATTTGTTACCTCATCACGCTTTATCTACTCAACCAATTTTCCTGAAATTTCGCATACACAAGTACTGAGAAGTACCTTTTATCCCGGGATAAAGGACTGTTCCCGTAGGAAATTCACGCAGGCGAAGCCGCGGACAAAAGTTATCATTAAAAGGTAGTATAGAAAGACTTTGACTGGGGAATAGACAGAGCCGAAACCAAAATGTTCAGTACATTTTGTTTTCTCCCTGCGTAGATATTCCAATCAGTCAGCGTCAGCATAGAGTTAGTAGTTCATAGATGAGTAGGTATTATAGATTGTACTATTTTTTTTTAATAAAAAATAGACTATATTATTATTCGTACATGAATGTAAGCAACTTGTTTGTATTCTCGTCGCGGCCGCGTGTCGCAAGCGCGCAGCAAAAGCAAAAAGCTGGACATCGAAACATGATATTCGGTACCTATCTACATGCGATTTTTGTACCGCTTTGTTTGGATCAAAAAACAATCGGTTTCATGACATGAATTCAGTAATTGTAAAAACACTTTTTTATTATTTTCTACATATTGTATAATGTATATATTGGTACAAAGGTACTACTGGAAAAAAAAAAGTTAAAATAATTATTGTAGTCGTAAATCACAGGTCCACTTTTCAAAATAATAATTCTTTATATGTAAATCCTACCTAATATTATAAATGCGAAAGTGAGTTTGTTTGTTTGTTTTCTCGTCACGCTTTATATACTGAACCAATCTTCCTGAAATTTCGCATACACATAGCCGGAAGTTCGGGAAAGGACATATACCTTTCATCCTGGGAAAAAACGCTGTTCCCGTGGGAAATTCACGCGGGCAAAGTCACGGCCGAAAGCTAGTTTCAAATAAATCAAGGAACACTTGTGCCAAGTTTTGTAAGGATCCATTCAGAAAAGCGACCTATAGTCCAGAACAAGCAAATCCACCCACACACAATGGGCCAGTCTTAAAATTGAGACTCGCTCGCTTCGCTCGTTCGGTCGATTAATTATTAAAGTTGAATAAAGACTATTGATTTTATTTTACAGACCGTTAAATTAATTTTACGGAAATATCATTAATTTAACGGCTTAATAGTGGGTCATTGAACCACTAAGTAGATTATATTCCGGCTTATACTCGCCCCATAAATGTGCTGTAGTAAAACAAAATGATATAAATAAAACTATCTCACTCGGGCAAACCTTGTGCTGAAAACACGAAATATCTTACACAGAAAATAATGAACTTACAGAGGTAATTTTCCAATCCACTTCATTAATTCACTATTCATTTTTTGTTTGAAATAATTACTTTCTTACTACTGCGGCGCAGCGATGTGGTGAAGTGGATCTTGGCCTCTGATACGAGATGACGCCATTTTATGCGGTCTTGCTCCGGCTCTTGCCAGTTTTCCGCTCTGAGGCTCTGTAGGTCTTTCAGAACCTTATCGCTCCAGCGGTACCCCGAATGGTCGACGGCACCTCGGTCGACCCTCGTATGCTCTTTTGTCGGCACGAACCTCTACCATTCTCTCCACATGTCCGAGCCAGCGGAGTCTGGCTGCTTTGACCTTTCCAATGATGTTTGATTCGGACACTAGATCTTCAATTTCCAGGTTCTTTCCAGCTTTCCACTTTCCATCCTGATCTTTTGTAGGCCCCAGAATTTTTCGGAGGATCTTCCGCTCCGACTAACAGCTTGCTTTCTTCCTTCAGAGTTAGTGTCAGGTTTAAAATAATTAAAAGAAAACCATAAAATTGCCACCGCGAATTCGTCCAGTAGGTTTGCGTGATTGAGTAACAAACATACATCCTCAAACATAACATAATAATTTCAATTATGACTTGAACTTGTAGTTATATAGTCAACAACAAATGTGGTAAAATTATATAGCCAAAAATGTAGGTAACGTATTTACATTGACGTAGAAAAAAAAAAGATAAATTATTATTTTTTTCCAACTGTATGGTCTGGTACGAAGGCAGTATTTATTAATAAAAAACTTTATTGCACAAAATTATAAAAATTATATTGCATAATGACTTATGACCATATAAATAAATAAATAAATGTATACGGACAAATCACACAGATTGAGTTAGCCCCAAAGTAAGTTCGGGACTTGTGTTATGGGATACTATCTCAACGATACTATATTTTATGACAAATACATATATAGATAAACATCCAAGACCCAGGCCAATCTGAAAAAGATCATTTTCCAACTTGACCTGACCGGGGATCGAACCCAGGACCTCCGGTGTGGCAGTCTAGCGTGATAACCGTTAGGCCACGGAGGTCGTCAAATGGCGCGTTAGTGTATTTTTTCTTTGATATGGCGGTATCAATATTGTCAGCACAGAGTACATATGAACATACATACTTCGTGATTCTCAGTCAAATACATAGAGCTACGTACGTCCATATTAGCTCTATGGGCAAATCATAAAAACCCATTTGAGAACATGATATAATAATTAAAAGTAAAGAACAGTGAAAGAGATTTTTTTATAGACTGGAAAGAGTGCAACCAGTTTTCTAGTATATTAAAACTTTAAAGACCATTAGATAAGGGGGAGGCTTTTGCCCATCAGTGGGACCTATTAGCTAAGTAAATAAAAAACAAACTTATTCTCTATACGATCCTTGTTCTGTATCTTAGGTAAGGCCATAAAACTGGCCTGTTTCTTTTTTACGACTTTTGCTTAGTTTCGTTCTAAAGGAGTTCGCCCCCTATTTGCTGACATTCAAAAATAAAATTAAGGATAAGACTCCATCGAAAATAAAATACCTACGCCGCGCCCGTTTTGAAAAAATAAGTAGGTTTGGTTCTTGTCCGCCTTAGCGGCACAGAGGTCGCGCCCTTGCATCTGAGCCACGGAGTCTTGGGTTCGATCCCGATCAGGTCGAGATGAATGTATGTTTATCTATATTTTTATATAACGTTAATGGGATACTCATTATATACCTGGCTTAATATACTATTTCTCCGCGAGTAAATGCTCTGTAAAACAAAAGTTTAATTGAATTAAAAATCCGTACAAAACAAATTGTTCAACGGCAAATATTTTATTAAAAGGCAATGAAGCATATAAAATGCATTTTGTTTATTTATTTCTCATGATACTTATATTATTCAATTTTTTATGCATGATACAGAACAGATTTTTCATAAAATAAGTACATAGGTACATACTTTATCAAATAAAAACAAAATTTGATTCATCAAATATCTAAAACAAAACAAAACTATATCACTGTATCATCTCAATTTCCGTAAAACGAAGGCGAACCATTGTAATCAGATCTTTCCCATGGTAAATGTTGTCTAGTGCAGCTCAGCGACTGATGCGTCACGATAGCCGACACTTTACCCCACTCGCTAGAGATGGGACATTTGTTATTAATATTATATCGATAAAAAGAAGGAAAATATAAATATACTTATCGATAAAGTTACAAACAGAACATAAACAAATGTTAAATAAATATTTTTTTATTTCACAACCAAAAATCAAAATACACAGGGATACATGAAACAAATTTGTAGCATACTGCTCCAATTACCAGCCGGAAACAGCCCACCTCCAAGCTATGTTTTAAAAATATATGACAAGACGAGAAGTCACGTTAACCAACACCTAACCCTAAAAACCTAACCCAAATTAAGTAGGTATCTAAATTTTAGAAAATTATTACATCGACTTGCTGTATCTCACAAGCTATCACCTTCTATCTACCATATCTCAAATCAAAACAGATATGATGTTAAATAAATATATACGGACAATAGCGGAGTATATAAAGCAGGACCCGCAGAATACTGAGAAAGACCATTGTAAAAAGATGTGTCAATGATAAATCTTGTCAAGTACAGCTAAGTAACTGATGCATCAATTCATATACCTACATCAGACACAAAAAACAACACCATTTAAAGGAAAAGCTTGAATGATAAAGATAGGAGAAAGTATGTCAGTTCTGTTGAGTAGTTCGAGATTTTCCTCTAAATAAACTAGACAAAAGATTGTAACTAAAGCCACAGTAGGTTTTGATAGATGTGACAATAAAAGTAAAATTATCGAGTCGATAACTCTCTGTCACATCACTAAATCCACAGAAGCAGCACGTCGCGTAGAGTGTTGATGGTATCGTTTCAAGAGCCGGCTCGCTACTAATGTAAGCTTCTTAGTGTACTGCTTTATATTGCTATATTCTTTGCTACAAAATGTTACAAGTGTTATAGAGTTTCAGGTGTGTTCTATGTATTTGATAGTAAATTTATATATACTTAATAGATCACTTGCTTTCGGTGTAGGAGACATCGTGAGATTATGGGCTAGATTTTGAAATGGCGTGTTAGCAATATGTTGGCAATACACTCCTTTAACATTGCCAAGAAAGTTGTTTCGTGTGTTTTATTCTTCGTAATGATACAGATAAGAGCAGCAGACCTGATTAATGGAAAAAAGATGATAATGACTCATCCAAAAAGTACAATCATCAGGGTATTAGTTCAATAAAACCAATGCTAGCGAACCCTCAAGCTAGAGGTTATCAAAATAATAGTAGTAATAATTTGATATTATACTTCGTAATGATATTTCCTACCACCTCGAATGTTCCTACTTTTTTATACTTAGTTTTATTTTTAGATGTCGTCAGACGATGATTATCAGGACGCGTCATCTGGAGAGGTTCAGGTGAGGTCTGCATCGTCACAGAACTACATTCGGTGTGCCAAGTGCTCCCAGCCCCGTTTCTTTAAGGGACAAAGAGGTCTTAATATTCATGTCTCCAAAGTCCACCAAACAAGACCTCTTTGTCCTAATCAAACGCCCACATTTACTCCTCCTCCACCTCCCCAGTTATCTCTCCACCAAACACTTTCAAACCTAAAGCACAATATAGCAATAGTCAAAAGAATCCCCAAAGGTGCCCGTAATGCTGTAGCTTCTTCCCTTTCTTCAGATATAAAAAAGGTTATCAATGAAAACACCCCGGAGGCTTGGACGCACCTACTCACCTTCCCTTATCGGATTCTCCACGTATCAAATCATCCACCCATATCTACTAACCTTACCACCAAAATCAAAATCAATTGTTCAGAGCCACCTCACCTTCCATTAAATAATGATGCCGTACTTTTAAAAAATAGAAACATCTTACAATACGTGGAGTCTAAGATAAGTGATGGTGATTAAAGGAGCAGCCAGAATGTTGTTTTCTGATGATGCGGTTGCGCCGAACAACCAGGACACTCTCTCTGCTCTGCGAGACAAGCATCCACCTTCGACCGGATTTGACAACTTTCCCACTCCCCCCGATGACTCAACAGCCTCCCTAGTGGCCACTGTTGAAAGTGTTCGCACTGCAGTGATGTCCTTTAGGATTGGTTCCGCTAGTGGTCTTGATGGCTTATCCCCTCAACATTTGAAAGATCTTGTTGGGAGTCATCTTGGGGTAGCTGGCGAGGCCCTCCTGGTGGACCTTACTGCTTTGGTGAATCTCATGCTGTCTGGAGCGGTTAATAGGGAGGTATGTGATGTTTTGTACGGAGCGAATCTGTGCGCACTTAAAAAAAAGGATGGCGGCATTAGGCCAATTGCAGTTGGGGTGTTCTACCGCCGCCTAACGTCAAAAATATGCTGCAAAGAAATCTCATCCACCCTTGGCGACTACTTTCAACCTATTCAGTTAGGTTTTGGTTCTAAGGGTGGATGTGAAGCCGCCGTTCATTCGCTCCGTACTTTCTTGGATCATCAGGAAGGTGAAGTTCTGTTGAAGGTGGACATCAAGAACGCCTTTAATTCAGTGGATAGGGCCGCTTTGCTAACACAGGTCAAAAACAAAATTCCCTTTATTTACAATTATATTTGGCAGTGTTACAGTATAAATTCTAAATTAATGTTTAGAGAAAATCTCTTACTTTCCTGTGTAGGCTGCCAGCAAGGCGATCCTCTAGGGCCAGCTATTTTTAGCTTAGCCATCCACCCAATTTTAGAAAAACTAAATTCAAAATTCAACACATGGTATTTAGATGACGGTACCCTAGGAGGCCAAGCAGACGTCGTTTTACAAGACTTTCAAACTTTAAAAGATGACTTTAAAAATATTGGCCTAGAATTTAATTTCCAAAAATGTGAAATATTCTTTTCAGACACCTTATCTTCTACTCAACGTAAATAAATCTTATCTAAATTTAATACTTTTGCTCCAAATATCAAAATTTTAGATATATCATCTCTTCGCCTTCTAGGGTCACCTATTTTTGAAGATTCTTTTTCGAACTTTATACAGGAAAAAATTAAAAATTTTGACTTTGCTTTAGAACGCCTGTCCAAAATTCATACTCATTTCGCTTTTACAATACTACGATTCTGTCTTTTCGTTCCAAATTTTACGTATAACCTTAGGTGCAGCCATTTTTGGAAGTACCCAATTTTACTTCAAAATTTAGACGTTTCTATCAGAAATTCCCTTTCGACCATTTTGAACATAAGTTTCGATGATCGCTCCTTTGCCCAGGCCTCCTTACCAATTAAGTTTGGAGGTTTGGGAATTCGCAAAATTTCTAGTGTTGCCTTGCCGGCTTTTTTGTCCTCTGTGCATAGTATAGACTATCTGTTTAAAAAAATTCTTAAGAACCCATCTTACGACATTAGTTATGTTTCAGAGGCCAAGTTTGAATGGCAGGGCAAATGTCAAATTTCACAAATTCCTAGTTTCCCGGCATCGCAGAAGCTCTGGGATGAGCCGCTTTGCAGATTAGCACAGTTTAATTTGATTGAATCATCTGGCAATTCTGCAGAGCGCGCTCGCCTCCTAGCCGTCGCGGAGTGGGAATCCGGACTTTGGTTGCAAGCGCTGCCTTCTTTGAACCTCGGCACGTTCCTCGATGACGAGACCTTCCGTTTGGCGGCATCTCTTCGCTTAGGTGCCACATGCACAGTCCCACATCGTTGCCCCTGTGGTGATGGCGTCGATGGACTGGGTCATCACGGCCTTTCATGCCGTAAAAGCGCCGGCCGTTTAGGGCGCCATGCCGCCCTAAATAACATAATTCACAGGGCTCTTGCCACCGTCCATTTACCAGCAGTTTTAGAACCAAGCGGGCTGGCGAGGGACGATGGTAAGAGACCGGATGGAATGACCCTTGTGCCCTGGAGGCTGGGACGGCCCCTTGTATGGGATGCCACTTGCGTAGACACCCTGGCACCGTCCCACCTCCCGGCCACCGGGTCCAAGGCCGGCGCAGCAGCGGCTGCTGCAGAAAACCTCAAACGGCGCAAATATGTAGGCATCGGTGATTACTACATTTTTGAGCCGTTTGGGGTTGAGACCTTGGGGCCGTGGGGACCTTCAGCCCATAAATTATATAGCGCCATTGCCCAGAAATTGGTTGAGGTTTCTCGTGACCAGAGGGCTGGCATTTATCTCGCTCAGAGATTAAGCATTGCCATCCAACGTGGCAATGCTGTCAGCCTTCTGGGCACGTTACCTCATGGCAACGAATTGTCGGGACTGGCATTTTTGTAAATATTTAATTTTAGTTTTATTTAGTTTATTCTTAGTTTCCTTATAGTTTTTATTTTAGGTTAATTTAGTTTATATTAATTAGTTTTTAGGTTTTTATTCTACCTGTATTAAAGAATATCTATACATTAATTTGTAAATATGTTTTCTACTTATTTAGTGTTTAAATGTATATATGACTTCTTGAGTAAGTACATAAGTATGTTACATTTTTATACTTGCACACCTTACCAAGGTACAGTGTAATTGGACACTTATCTTATTCTTAAGATCTACCTACCTACTCCATTCAAATTTGATTAAAACTAAAGTAAGTCGTAGTCATACATACTCACGCGTCTTACACGTAAGTCGGCGGTTCCAGCTAACAATACGAGTAATCACTAGGTACATACATTTTATGCAAATAAAGAGATTTGATTTGATTTAATAAAGTTATTCATGCATGCAACTAAATGAAAAAATCTCATTTCGAACACGGTGTCGTGAATGTAATAATTTTTATGAAGCAAACACATACATCGAGGCTGTGGCGCCAAACATTAATATCCTAGATGGCATAAAGCAAATTAAAATGCATCCTTACTGCAGTAATAAATACGCGTTACTCGTTCTGTTGGGCTCACTCGAATATTTTTTGTCGCGAGTCATAATTAAAAATTGTGAGATTTAAAATAGGGTATAGTAGATGTTGCGTAGGTAAATTTTTATCTTATGTCTTTTCAAAACGACGCACCCTTTTTTATTTAATTTTGAAGTTTCAGTTCTTGTTGCAAGGAACCATAATATGCCGGTTGGCCTTTTCTCGGATGGGCGTTTCAATTCTTGTTGTAAATCACCATGTGTCAGTTGGCCTGGTTTTTGGATGTTTATCTATGAATCTATATTTTTTTGTTAGTACAGTTTTTATTTTTTTATTGTGTTTCCATTAACAAGTTAATTTTATCCAGCTAGCTCTATCTATATCTCTCTCTAACTCAGCTCTAACTCAGCAGATATGATTAAGAATGTAAAAAAAAACTACGAAGTTTTTTTTAAATAGGTAGAGTTAAATACTCTCTTATTATATGTCAATTTTTTTATTTCTCTCTGTTCATGCACCTTTATGTAAATTTCGTTCGCTAAGGTTGCCTGGAAGAGATTAAACTTGCGATAAGGCCGCCAATTGTACGCATGACCTACAGTCACAATGTTACAATCCTGAATATTTTGATGCAATAAAGTATTTTTGTTTACTTACTTAAATGTTTATAATGTTGGGGAATTTATTTACACAGAGTTTGCAAGAAGACAATTTAATAACCAAGCAAATTATTTATATAACTTAGTAAATAAAGAATTAGACATTTATATGCTACCAACATTCTCTTGTAAGAAACGAATCATCGATTGGCTGAAACAATTAGAATATGAAGAGACAGAAAAACTACTAGAACGTATTAAATTATAAATACTCTGGCATTGGCATATAAACTTACACAATACACACAACATTTTATTATTTGATAATGATAATTGTTTCACACAATACGCATGCTCGTTCATACTTTTTATAAGTATATTTTTTTGTATTCTTGTATTTTAATAATATTTACTATAAAATGATTGTGTACAAAATATTTATGTCAAATAAGTATATGTAATGAACGACTGGCCACTAAGAAAAAAAGAAAATATAAAAAAGTGGACATGATTTTTTTT
The DNA here is from genome assembly GCA_018467065.1 of Ephestia elutella. NCBI lineage: Eukaryota > Metazoa > Arthropoda > Insecta > Lepidoptera > Pyralidae > Ephestia > Ephestia elutella. The sequence goes on from CM031569.1 coordinate 2,360,484, forward strand.
GACAGTTCGATGGCGCGTATTTGCGTAATTTTTAAGTACAATTGTTTTTTTGTAAAATTAACTAGTTCACAATATTTAGTTTAAAAGATCATTATTGGTATTTGCGTATTTCTATTTCCCAAGTTCAGTACTTATTTAATATAGAAACAGTGTCAGTTCAAGTGAACCTTTTATTTTTTCCACATTTCCCGTTTCACCTAAGCAGTTGAGTTAACATTGGTCCTCTATCGAGCCAAATATTTTCCGGCTTATCAATACAGCAGTCCCATAGCTTATAGATAAATACTATAGCTAGTACATACGGTCCCTGTACGTACAGTAAATACGTAGCTGTACAATTTTAGTTCAAACTTCATGTACATTGTACATCATCATCTCTCTCAGCCGAAAGACGTCCACTGCTGGACAAAGGCCTCCCCCAAGGATTTCCACAACGACCGGTCCTGCGCTGCCCGCATCCATGCGCAACCCGCGACCTTCACCAGGTCGTCGGTCCACCGAGTGGGAGGCCTGCCAACACTACGTTTTCCGGTTCGTGGTCGCCACTCGAGAACTTTTCTGCCCCAACGGCTATCTGTTCTGCGAGCTATGTGCCCCGCCCACTGCCACTTAAGTTTGGCGATTCTGCGGGCTATATCGGTTACTTTAGTTCTCCTACGGATCTCCTCATTTCTGATTCGATCACGCAGGGAAACTCCGAGCATAGCGCGCTCCATCGCCCTTTGGGTGACCTTGAGCCTTCTTATGAGGCCCATAGTAAGCGACCACGTCTCTGTTCCGTATGTCATCACTGGCAACACACACTGGTCAAAGACCTTAGTCTTGAGACACTGCGGTATTTTGGACGAGAAGATATCGCGAAGCTTCCCGAACGCTGCCCAGCCGAGTTGGATTCGACGGTTGACCTCTTTCTCGAAGTTGGACTTACCTAACTGAACTGTTTGTCCCAGGTATACGTAATTGTCAACAACTTCGAGTGTAGAGTCTCCAACCTTTAGAGGAGTGGGTGCGACACGGATATTAGACATGATTTTCGTCTTATCCATGTTCATTTTTAGACCCACTTGTTGAGAGGCTCTACAGAGGCCATCGAGCATTGTGCCTAGGTCTTCCAAGGTCTCAGCCATGACTACGATATCGTCAGCGAATCGAAGGTGAGTGAGGTACTCGCCGTTGATATTGATACCGAGTCCGCTCCAGTCCAGAAGCTTGAAGACATCTTCCAGGGCGGCGGTGAACAGTTTTGGAGATATAACGTCTCCCTGTCTCACCCCTCGCTTCAACTGGATAGGTTTCGAGCCTTGATCCTGGAGACGGACCGACATGGTGGCGTTTTCGTACAAACACTTCAGCGCTTCGATATATCGATAGTCAATTTGGCACCGTTGGAGAGACTGTAGCACAGCCCAGGTCTCGATCGAATCGAAGGCTTTCTCGTAGTCCACAAACGCCAAGCATAAGGGCTGATTATACTCCTCAGTCTTCTGTATAATCTGCCGCAGAGTATGTAAGTGGTCTACGGTACTAAAGCCTTTTCGGAAACCGGCTTGTTCGGGAGGCTGGAAGTCGTCGAACCTGCGAGCGAGACGATTCGTAATGACTCTCGAAAACAGTTTGTAGACATGGCTCAGAAGTGAGATAGGCCTATAATTCTTCAATAAGGTTTTGTCGCCTTTTTTGAAGAAAAGTACCACCACACTTCTGTGCCATGCCGTAGGCGTTTGTCCCTCGAGTATGACGGAATCGAATAGCTTCTGAAGAGCTTTTAATACCGGTGTTCCACCTGCTTTCAGAAGCTCAGCCGTGATTCCATCATCACCCGGTGCCTTATTGTTTTTTAACTGTTTGAGAGCCATTCTAATCTCGTATAGGCTGACGTCCGGGATATCTTCGGTGTAGTGTCGGGTCAATCTGGCTCTTGGATCTTTGGCCAGATTACTGACAGGTGCGCGTACGCTGGTGTATAATTGTCCGTAGAACTTCTCAACCTCTTCCAACAGCTCTGGCTTCGACGAAATGATTCTGCCATCCTCAGTCTTCAGCTTGGTCAGTTGGCTTTGACCAACAGACAGATCCCTTGCAAACACTTTTGAGCCCTTATTTCGCTTAATCGCCTCTTCAATACGGTCAGTATTGAATTGGCGTAGATCGCGCGTTAGGGACTTGGAGATCTGTCTGTTTAGACGTCGATACTGAGCAGCATCGTCAGAGGACTGCAGAACCAAGTTTCGTCTTTCTTCCATGAGTTTGTTGGTGAGGTCCGAGATCTTTTTGGTTCCTTTTGAACAGCGGGTTTTGAAGGCCTTAGACCCAGCTGTTTGAACAATTTGCACAAACCTGTCATTATAATCGTCCAGATTTTCGCAGTCTCCCAGGCATTCGAAGCGATTCTGCAACTCGAGCTGAAAGCTCTCGGGGTTTTGGAGCTGGATAGGCGCTGGTCGGAGCGTAGACTTCATCAGTCGACACCTTTCGAGTTTTATTCTAAGATTCAATATGCCTCTTACCAATCGGTGATCGCTTCCTGTTTTTACGGCATTGATCACAGAGACATCATTGAATATGTGCCTCTTCGTCGACAAGATGAAGTCAATCTCATTTTTTGTAACGCCATTAGGATGCAACCATGTCCACTTTCGCTGTTTTGGCTTTTTGAAGAAGGAGTTCATCATAAAGAGGCCCTCCTTCTCCATAAAGCCGGCCAGCAGATGACCACGTGCATTCCTCGTTCCATATCCAAAATTCCCCACTCTCAGCTCATCATCGCTTCGTTTGCCTAGTTTCGCGTTAAAGTCCCCCATCACAACGGTATAGTGGGCCTGGGAGCTATGTATGGCTCTAGAAATATCCTCATACATAGTCTCTACCTCGTCGTCGGAGCGATATGAGGGCGGTGCGTATACTTGTATTACCTTCAACGAATACCGTTTGGTGATTCTGAGTACAAGGTACGCTACCCTCGCCGAAACACTCTCGAAATGGACCACGTTGTTGACGAGGGACCTGTGGACGATAAACCCGACACCACCCTGGGACAGTTGGTCGCCCTCCCGGAAATAGAGCAGGTTTCCGGATTTGAGGATCATGGTGTCCTCCCCCTCTCTTCGGACTTCACATAATCCTACAATATCCCATCGTAACCTGCTCAATTCTTCCTCCAGTTCAGCGAGTTTCTCGTCGGTCCGCAGTGTGCACGTGTTGTAAGTTGCCAGGGCCAAGGGTCGTCGGGGTTGGTAGCCTGGCATCTGCCGGGGATTCTTAGCACCCCCTGCCCCGCCGTTACCGTGACCGCTACCAGAGTCCGGGATAGCGGGGCCGCCGGGGACTAGGGGCCGTGTTGTGGGTGTATCAACCATAGGGGGGTTTTGCCGTAATCGCCACGCTTGGCAGGCGGGTTGGCGATCGCAGTGTGATGTCATAGTACGCGGAAAGATGCTGCTGCCCATCCTCCGGTGTTTTAGATCCCTTAGTCGCCTCTTACGACACCCACGGGAAGAGATGGGTTGGTGCTATTCTAAGGCCACACCACAGGCCACATTGTACATATCTTGTATATAATAATCTTCCTACTTTACCTATATCAACTGTTTCCTGTACGTCGAGCGTGTGGTATCATGCTAAACTCGGTGCATTGCCTGTTTGTGAACATCAAAACAGTACATCCAGAGTCAGCGGGAGGTGGTCTACATTTACACCGGAATAGGGAGATGGCCGCCTTTAATTGTGATAGTAGTGCGTGAGTGATTACGAAGACTAAACAGTGAGTACTTACCTACACAAATATAGTTACATTTGAAGAGGAAACCTGATTCAAACAATATTATTTGATATTTGAACTCCAAGGACGTGTATTATTTTAGTTCTTTATTGAGTACCTAGTTTACTTAAAAGTATAAATATTCTAGTTTAGTCTGTTATATTTCTACTATTTACTACATAGCGATTATATCGATTGTAAACCTATTTTCTATTTATTTGCAAACATGGAAGGGCTCTTAAAACTTCAAAGAAAACTCCGATCATGTATTGAAAAGGCTTTTGTTAGCTTTAAGCATTATCCCGAAGAAAAATTATCCCCAGAATATATAGAAATCAGATTGGACAATTTAGAACACGATTGGATACTATTTAGGGACAACGACAACAAACTGTACAGTATTTCAAACTCAGATGACTTAGAATCAACAGACTATGTAAATAATTGTTCATATGAGGAGGTCGAAGATACTTATACAGCATACAAAACGCATATGAACTATATTTAAAAAAGTTCAGCTCACCTAGTTCAGAGTACGAGTCATTTTCAGATAATGTAAATATATCAACTCCTCATGTAAAGTTGCCTAAACTTTTGATACCTGTATTTTCGGGCAAATATTCTGAGTGGACTACATTCCGCAATTTGTTTCTTTCATTAGTTCACAATAATAGTTCACTTGATAATGTTCAAAAGCTACATTATCTCAAAAGTTATCTTACAGGCGAAGCCGAACAATTGGTAAGACATATTTCTATCACTGATAATAATTACATGCTGTGCTGGAAGAAATTAGATCATCGATATAATAATAAAAAATATCTAGTCAATAATATACTTAAAAGATTATTTGCACAAAAACGTATACAGAACGAATCCGGGTCATTGTTAAGAAATCTTTTGGATACAACTTGCGACTGTCTGGAGGCTCTGAAAAATTTAAATGTAGATGTGAGTACGTGGGACGTTGTCGTTATTCATATTATAGCAGAGAAACTGGACCCAGAAAGTCGCAAGCAGTGGGAATTAACTGCGTACAGTACCGATGCGAATGAGCTAATGTCGTTAGAAAATTTTAAGTATTTTCTTGAAAAACGGTTTCGAGCGTTGGAGACTTTACAGTCTGATACAGAGCTATATCAATCCAATCGTTCATCTTTACCTAATTCTAAGTCAATGTTTACGAAAGTTCATTCAAAGATTGTTTGTGAATATTGTTCTGAAAAACATAAACTGTGTTTTTGTAAAAAGTTTACTAAGCTCGATTTAGATCAAAGATTAAACTTTGTAGATGGTAATCAAATTTGTAAAAATTGTTTAGGGGGTAATCATACAATAGTGAATTGTATGAAATCCAGTACTTGTAAAATATGTCACAAACGCCACCACTCACTGTTGCATCTCGACAATCGAATAGAAAATCATATTCAGAACAATATCATAAAATCTTACTCTAAAACAGAAAATGAATCAATCAGTATCACAAAAAATAATAGTTCAAAACAAGTCTTATTGCCAACTGCATTAGTCCACACTAAGACTACAACTGGGGAACCGGAAGTTCTCCGTGCTTTAATAGATCAGTGTTCACAGTCATGTTTCATATCAGAAGCTGCAGTGCAACGCCTACGTCTAAAAGGGATACCGCTTCATGGATCTGTTTTAGGGTTAGGTGACAAAAAAATAACAAAGATCAACCATGTGGTTAGATTACCCATTCAGTCTAAGATCAACCGAAATGTAAAATTCGAAGTTGAAGCCTTTGTGGTTAACAATATATCTTCATATTTACCTGAAAAATCTATTGACACCCAAAATATTTATTTGTCGAATCAAACTTTAGCAGATCCTGACTTTGATAAGTCTAGTAATATAGATATTCTTTTGGGTGCAGACGTTTACGGTTATATTATTAAAGAAGGTTTATTAAGAAGTTCGTCAGGAAATGTGATTGCTCAAGATACAGTTTTTGGGTGGATACTTTCCGGTATGGTAAACGCTTTATAATAATAGTATACCTAGTTTGTTAAATAAATTTGTCTTTATACCTTTAAGTAATATATATTTTAATGGAAATTTAATTGTAAATATTTATTTTAGTTCTTGTAAGATATCGGAGTTCGTATTTAAGTTTGATTGTAAAGGACATCTCAATAGATGTCCTTGGGAGGCGGCATGTACAAAATATTTATGTCAAATAAGTATATGTAATGAACGACTGGCCACTAAGAAAAAAAGAAAATATAAAAAAGTGGACATGATTTTTTTTGACAGTTCGATGGCGCGTATTTGCGTAATTTTTAAGTACAATTGTTTTTTTGTAAAATTAACTAGTTCACAATATTTAGTTTAAAAGATCATTATTGGTATTTGCGTATTTCTATTTCCCAAGTTCAGTACTTATTTAATATAGAAACAGTGTCAGTTCAAGTGAACCTTTTATTTTTTCCACATTTCCCGTTTCACCTAAGCAGTTGAGTTAACAGATTGGCTATGGTGATACAGGTGTACTTCTCTTAATAGGAGGTCACAACCACATTAAACCTATGTATTTTTTTTTTTTTAATTTATCAACACAATGGTGAAAAGTAGATACATGAATTGCATTGTATAAAGAAATCAAATAAAAATTCCTAACGATATTGCAGCGTTTTCATTTCAACAAGAGCCCTAGGAACCGATTCGTCCTAAATCACTTTAAAGTCTCGAAACTTCAGCGGACCGAATTTAATAGATTTTCCGTTAGACAATAGATAGATTTCTAGTATCATCCGATAAATCTGTTAGTAATCTAAACACAACTTTATTTATCAAAATAGTATACTTCTATTTTTTTTTAGGATGATCTAGTAATTTAATTTTTTTATTTGTTTTTTAAAAACATGTACTTAAACATGTACCTATTGTATGTCCAGAAAAGGATTAAATTTAGAAATAATGAAAGCTTTTTGAATCTTTCATAACCATGGAGCAAGATGGGCTCCAACACGGACGCGCGAAAGTCCTTGTCGCTCGAAGTTTATAGAAACTTAAATTTAGCTAAGATCAAAGCGTTTACACGCATCTGGTCAGAAACGCAAAATGCCAGTTAGACAAAAGGCCAGAAACGTAAAAAGCCAGAAACGCAAAACGCCAGAAACGTAAAAAGCCAGAAACGCAAAACGCCAGAAACGTAAAAAGCCAGAAACGTAAAAAGCCAGAAACGCAAAACGCCAGAAACGCAAAAAGCCAGATTCTTAAAATGCTAGAAGAAAAGTAGAGACTAGTGAGAAGCAGCCACGCCAATGCGTTACCCGTGTTACTATACTATCAGTACTAGTGTTACTACCAGATGTACCCCGGGAAATTTTCCCAATTTGTCACCACGATTCAGTATGAAATAAAAGTCAATTTAAGTATAGTTTTTTCATTGAAATAATAAAAATAACACAGAAAACAAACCTCAGTTCTTCTCACACAGATTAAAAATAAAATTCCGAGCCTTTTTTAAAATAAACACTTGGTGTTTTTTGACAAAAGTACTATTTTCCTTAACCATAAAACTAATATTAACAGTTACCCTTCAAACAATATTAAACCAGCAGCTTTACTGTACATAATTATGATTTTTTCTTCTTCTCCGTCTTCGATTACTTCCAACTCTTTAAGCATTCTTTTGGGTATTTTCACATCCTTTAGATTTTTATACACTAATTTATCAGTTTCCAAAAAACGTTTCCTTGCCTTGTACATTGAATCTTGTATTGATTTGCATGTTGGTAGGTCGACATCAATTTGCTGGCTGTCGCATTTTTCTTTCAGTGTTTCGAACATAGATTCGTAGATATTTTGAATAGTTTCAAAATTTTTGCAAACTTCTTGTTTGCACTCAAAAACTGTTTTGTAAATTTCGTTGTTCATAGAGTTGGACATACATGTGTGCTGGCTTGATCTGATAACTTGAGTCCGAGACTGGTCCAATGCGTTTCTGGCATTATGCGTTTCTGGCGTTTTGCGTTTCTGGCTTTTTACGTTTCAAAGTCAAAGTCAAAGTCAAAATTTTTTATTGAAACTTGGCCTTCAAAGAAGGCTCTTTTCACGTCGATAACTAATTATTTAATCATAATATTTTATGTCTCAAAGCTACAAACTACTAGCATTTCGGAACGACCACTGCTGAGAAGAAATGCCGAAAGAAACTCATGAAACAATCTTGGTCGCCTAGCATGCCAGAGGGGCTATTCATTAACTTTATACATACACTAGATTGTGTACAGTCAAAAATAAAATAAAATATAAGTAAAAAAATAATAATAATATAATAAAACATGTTATGTTTGTGATCAAGTAACCACAATGAATTGGTTAAGAATAAAAAATAAAAATAAAATTCGAATCATTTCTGGCATTATGCGTTTCTGGCGTCATGCGTTTCTGGCATTATGCGTTTCTGGCCTTTTGTCTAACTGGCATTTTGCGTTTCTGACCAGATGCGTGTAAACGGATCAAAGTGTAGTTTCTTATTTCAATATTTTTATGGTAGGTATTTTTTTTTATATTACTGGATTTCTTCTACTGAATTATGATATTTAATAACAATTAGAATATGGCACAAATTAAATATATTCGAGTACATTCAATAACTAACATGATAAATCATTATATTTCACATTTTCACTCATTTCGCACGTCTATCTCAAAAACAAAGAACTCCAAGTCCGAGAGAAGTTAGCTTTTAGTTCACTTGCCCAATCGATATGTATTGAAAAGTTACTCTGCGCTCTCTCAATACGTTTGCTCTGAGGAATGGACGATAAGGTGTTGTTTTATTTATATTGTGATGGTTGTTAAAGTGGCAAATAATGTGGTGGAAAATAATACTTCATGACGCTGAGTGAAAACTGAAATTGACATGACTGAACTGAACTGAAATGAGGAGATCCGAAGGAGAACTAAAGTAACCGGCATAGCCCGCAGAATCGCCAAATTTAAGTGGCAGTGGGCGGGGTACATAGCCCGTAGAACAGATAGCCGTTGGGGCAGAAAAGTTCTCGAGTGGCGACCACAAACCGGAAAACGTAGTGTTGGCAGGCCTTGTGCGTTAGTACATAATATCTCGATGCAGGCCTTCCACTCGGTGGACCGACGACGGTGAAGGTCGCGGGACGCGCATGGATGCGGGCAGCGAAGGACCGGTCGTTGTGGAAATCCTTGGGGGAGGCCTTTGTCCAGCAGTGGACGTCTTTCGTCTGAGAGAGAGAAAAGACGCTGAGTAACTTTTCAAATAACATACTTACTTACTATCCGAGCTCAGTGACCCAAAATGAGTCTTGGCCAACACAAGTGCACGCCAGCATCTTCGGTCCCGCGCCATCTTCTGGTGTTTCATGATTTGAAGAACAATGTATAGGCAACTTATATTAATTCTGTGCCTCTGTAGCCTAGGATATCATATGCCTGGCTGTCACACTTGAGGTCCCGAGTTCGATCCCCGGTCAAATTAAAATGGAAAATGATCTTTTTCGGGCTGACTTGGTTCTTGGATATTTAACGGTTTTTACTGAAATGATATGATACATGGATAAAATATATTCTGGAATAGCATAAAGTGTACTTTTTATCTCGAAATTCCGACGGCGGTGGAGCCCCAGGGCGTAGTTAGTCATACTATCATACTAATATAATATTAGTATGATAATATGATAAATATTAGTAATAATGATTTTGATACGGATACTCATCTTAGCCGGATCTGCCGACTAGTTTCGACTTCATACGGAAGACATTTTCAAGCCGAGTAAGGACCGTACACTAGTAAACTAGTCGGCAGATCCGGCTAACACACGGCTAACAAGACGCGTGAGTATCCGTATCAAAATCTTTATGACTATTTCTCACGTTAGTTTTAATCAAATTAATATTAGTAATATTATATACTTAAAGGAAATGTTTATGAGTTTGTCTTTAGGGGGTAATCTTCGGAACTACTGAACCGATTTCAAAAATTATTACATTAATAGGAAGCTACATTATATCTGCATGACATAGGCTACAATTTATGTTTGTACCTCCCGAGCGAAGCCGGGATGGGGCGATACATACATAATATAGAATCACGTCTTTATCGCTTATGGGGTAGACAGAGCCAAGAGTCGTGAGACTCGAAGGCCACGCTTAGCTGAATAGTGGCCTCTCTGATGGAATGGAGATTCAGGTTGCTAGCCCATCGCCTATCCGTGGAGGAATCCCCAGTTTAAAAGCCTTAAAGCCCTTTCCCTCGATTGACTTTTACAATCTGCGTGGTAAGAGAAGCAGCGGCACATTCTATGTTTTTTCTTCACTCCCAGACCAGCATGGAAGCATGAGGCGCTAGTATACAATAAATTCACTTAGACATTTAAACCCAAAATAAATCTATGTCTATTTTATTCACACCCAACTTATTACTTGTTACTAACACTTTAAAATATGTTAATGATAGTTAAGTATTTCATAGTAGAGCCTCCAATTACTTTGAGGGTGAATTAACCCCTAAACTCGATATAAAAGCGGTAACACGTCCCTTCAATCAGTAACCCTAATCCAGAGAGTATTTTGGATACAGAGCAAAGAAGGGGTTTAATCTTGTTATTATATTATAATATCCTAACAAATAATTATAAATGTGAAAGTGAGTTTGTTTATTTATTCTTTACGCTTTATCTACTGAACCAATCCTCATGAAATTTCGCATACACATAGTTAGAAGTACTGAGAATGACATAGCCGCGGGCAAAGGCTAGTATTATTATAAATTCAATGAGGAGTATTTCTTTCATTAAACTTAACACTTAATTTAATAAAATTAAATATATTGTTATTATTTTATGTGATATTTGATATAAATACACTCTTCTTTTATCAAATATCACATAAATCAGAATTACTTTTCAACCGACTTCCCAAAAAAGGAGGAGGTTATATGTTTCGATGTATGTATGTTTTTTTTTTATGTATGTTCGCCTATTTCTCCGCCAATTGTGGACTGATTTCCAAAATTGTTGTTTTATTCGTAATGGTGTATTCCCAAGTTGGTCCCATTTTAACCACGTCAGAATCTGTTCGGTAATTTTAAAGATACCTAACAAAATATAAAAATACCAACATTGCATTATAGAGCAAAAGCCCGTGACAGCATGCCCTTCCTTATTTTATTAAAACTCAATATTTTTCTGTGTACGTCCCCAACATAGAAATAGGGATTAGCGACTATAAAAGTTGGATCATGATTACTTAGGCAGATTATTTGTAGCAACAACATTTAAAGTGGTAGCTCAATTCCTCATATAGTAAAGTTTTTAACGATCTTATTCCTAATAATATTAGGAATCACGCCATCCATTACCAGGCAATTGGTGTAGATATAAACCACTGCTAGATATTGTAACTTTACTAAATTATAGTTATATTTGTTTTATTATAAAAACTGAATTTAATGTTACTTTGGGAGGCCCCATGGGTGCTTTTTATACCTATAAAAATCATCCATGCTATAAAATATTACCAGCATAAGCAACTAAGATCCAAATTTCATAGCTAGTCGATAATATTTTTTACCCGTGTATACCACGCAGAAAAACATTCAGCAATTTGAAAATAAGGAAGGTTTGGTCATCACAGGCTCTCGGTCTATTTATGTGCCAAAAATAATAGACAATTTGACATGTTCTGACACTTCAAATCAAACTGACATAAAGAAGTTTCAAATTCTTTATATTCGGCCAGTGAAAGAAAAGTTTTAGTTTTTATTAAAGAAAATAGGTGTAGAAGCACTAAAAATGATAAAATAAAACTTTTTTCCAAAAAAAATGAACCGACTTCCATCATAAAACTTAAAATCATGAAATAACAATAAAGAAAAATGTATAAGCATACTACCTACTGAATGAGGTGAAGTCGGTGCCAAGTTAAAATTGTGTGGTGCTAAATTAACATTAGAATCATGTATAAAAATGCCTAGCTGAGCAATTACATAACATTTTTTTTCCTGCACTTGGCACCGACTTCACCTCATTCAGTAGGTAGTATGCTTATACATTTTTCTTTATTGTTATTTCATGATTTTAAGTTTTATGATGGAAGTCGGTTCATTTTTTTTGGAAAAAAGTTTTATTAAGGTTATAACTATAACACCAGTGTTTATTCATCTAACTTTAAAAATTTCGTTATTTAGAGGCAAAATTCATATCAAAAGGCATTTATCAAAATCCATTGCCTTTGCTTACGTAAATTAACAAAAAGAAATGAAACACTTTAATTTGTAATTAACAGCTTTATCTTTATAAAACTGTTTTTATTGGAATATAAATTTACATAACACCAACTACATCTATTAGTTTTAATTCTATGACCCAAAACTAACCTCAAATCGCCAAATTAACGACAACATGCTATCAATTAAAACTTGAGGCTGAATCCGATTAACACATAATTTGGGGCCCGGTTTATTTTGGTTAATTTAAGTTGAAAACTCCCCATGATTAATGAGTTTGGTTATCTATTTTCTTGCGCGTTAATTTCGGAAGTTCCGAATTCCGTCTGGAATTTGACACGACATCTATTGATATTTATATCTTTCTACTATTTATACAGTTCCCGTCACGTTAAAGGGTCGCTGGAAGACAGAGGAGCGGGTGAAAATTGCGCATGGGCACGACTGACGAACCAATCGCGCGCGCCGGATGAGACCCGCCCGACCCCCGCTCACCGCATAAACCGATATATCGCCTACTGCGCAGCTTAACCGCCAGCGACCCTTTTACGTGACGGGAACAGTAATTAACTTTGGTCCGCAACTTCGTCCGCGCGTAATTTACTATGGTTATATCTCAGGTTCTAAGGCGTATCAAGACGAAAGCTATGGCAGTTTTTAAATTTGATCTTTAACAATACAACTGTGCTTTGTGTGATGCGAGTACAAACATACAGACAGAAAGTCAGACAAAAATTAGTTTTAGCTTCTGTTAGCCCTATAAAAACCCTTATTGTTTTTCTTAAATATCTTCTAATAGCTTATGCCAGCGGCTTCGCCCGTGTAAATTTCCCACGGGAACAGTGCTTTTTACCGGGATGAAAGGTACCCTATATCCCTAAAAGCGTGATGAGGTATCAAACAAACAAACTCACATTCGCATTTATGATATTACTAGCGACCCGCCCCGGCTTCGCACGGGATATAAACCTTCCTCTTGAATCACTCTATCTATTAAAAAAAACCGCATCAAAATCCGTTGCGTAGTTTCAAAGATTTAAGCATACAAAGGGACATAGGGACAGAGAAAGCGACTTTGTTTTATACTATGTAGTGATTAGTTTGGATGCGAAAGTGAGTTTGTTTGTTTGTTACCTCTTCACGCTTTATCTACTAAACCAATCTTCCTGAAATTTCGCATACACATTTGTTGGAAGTACTGAAACGTACATAGGGTACCTTTCATCCCGGGAAAAGCACTGTTCCCGTGGGAAATTCACGCGAGCGAAGCCGCGGGTTAAAGCTAGTTTATAATATTAGTTAGGAAGTAAGGATAGGATTGAACAGACATAGCCCGGTTACAGTTTTATAAGATGTATAGGTAAAGACTACGGACTAAAAAATATAACTAGAAATTAGGTAAAATGTAGAAAATAACGTGATAAAGTAGTTCAACGACCTCCGTGGCCTAACTGTTATCACGCCAGACTGCCACACCGGAGGAGGTCCCGGGTTCGATTCCCGGTCAGGTCAAAATGGAAAATGATCTTTTTCAGATTGGCCTGGGTCTTGGATGTTTATCTATATATGTATTTATTTGTCATAAAATATAGTATCGTTGAGTTAGTATCCCATAACACAAGTCTTGAACTTACTTTGGGGCTAACGCAATCTGTGTGATTTGTCAAAAAAAAAAAAAAAAATTAAAAACAGTGAGAATATTTTTAATGTCAAGTCAAGCAATGCGACTGAGCGAAGCTATATCACTTGTGGGGATTTGTCTCGTCAATTTATACCAGAAATAAATCTCGAAAGATGGCGTACGCCCCACAGCCACAGTGTGATTTACCGCAGTAGGGTAACTGAATGTGGGTTATGATATCAAGAACAAATAGTGGGGATTTTGCTTGACAAGTGTGTAAACTCACTAACCGTATCTGTACTATACATATAATCAAACTGTATCTTGTCTTTGTCTGTATATAATGAGATATTTAAGAATAAAATGTATGAGAGATTTATCTAGGACCTGTGGAAGCCAAAATGATAGGTACCTATTTTTTTATTTAAATTTGTGACGACTGTCTCTATGCAGCCAATTTTTTTTTTTTCTGTCTGAATAGTGGTATGAATGAAAATGATTTTATTTTAATAGACTAAAAATAGCACTTTTAAATCGTCATTCATGTTTTTTAGTTAGGCTATAAAAGCTGGCTAGAAAATTACGTAGAAGAGCAATAGGTTACTATTTATACTGAGAAGATCTCAGGGTCTAGCTTGTATACCTACTCGTTTCTTTCGCTAATGGTTCCAAAGATACGCTAGGTGTGTAGCCTTTTTAAGTCAAAGGAAAATAAGGCAGTGAAATTCATAATTAATGATTAAACGAACTTACCTGTACGTGATGTTCTATCATAATTATACGAGTGTTTCGTCCGAAGAGATTAGTAATATCATACTTAGTTATACTTCGTGTTTCGTCCTCGAGATTAGTAATATCATACTTAGTAGATATTGAGAGAATGTGGAGGAAATATCGTAAATGAAATACATTGTTTTCCCTTTTCAAATTAATGTTATAATGAGAAAAAAACACAACAATAATTTCCAATAATTAATCAATGAAAGAAGAGGGATAATCACCTTCTTAACTAGGAAATTACTTATAATGAAACTAGAGACCTGGCTAATGCGACGTTATCGTCATTGCTCGCAATTGGTCTATTGTAAAATCTTGCAAAGGTAGTGGAATGGCCGCTCCATCCGGCTGTTTGTCTAATCAAATCAAGATTGACTCCCATCTTATACGCCAGTGATGTTGCGGCATGGCGTGTGCTGTGAGAAGAGAATATGGAGACGTCAATTCCACTATCTTTTAGGGTAGAATTAACCCAGCGACTAATTGTCTGAGATGATACCGCTTTGTATGGCTTCCGTACACTAATAAATAGATTAGTAGATTTTCTGAGGTCTTTAGTTCTATCTAAATATACAGTTAGAGCTTTAGCGGGACATACTCCCGGCCGTTCATGAAAAAATGGTAAATACAATGTTGGCTGTTTATTGCCTGCCTTAGAAGTTTTAATGAGATCATTAATTTTAATAATAATTTTATCATTTAATATAATCACATGATCAATTTTAATTTTTACAATGTTTGCACCCTATGTGCTGTTACAAGAGCAAATAAAGTAGCACATTTTTTTGATAATTGTTCTAAAGATAAGGTTTCATTGGAAGGTAAAGATTCCATATAATTTAAAACTATACTTGCATCCCAAGTAACATTATATCGTGATGAAGGTGGTCTAAGCCTATATACTCCTTTACAGAATCGGATAATACGATCATCATCAGAAATATTTCCTGTTATTAGGGAAAGGGCTGATCTATAGCTATTAATTGTTCCATATTGGCCACCATCATTAAAAATTTTGGTTAAAAATTCTATAATCATAGGGATGGACGGTTGGTACATATCAATATTATATTCGTTACAAAAGTGATACCATCGTTTTAGACAAACGTCGTACTGTTTTAAGGTATTTTCCGA
The DNA here is from genome assembly GCA_018467065.1 of Ephestia elutella. Lineage (NCBI taxonomy): Eukaryota > Metazoa > Arthropoda > Insecta > Lepidoptera > Pyralidae > Ephestia > Ephestia elutella. Next base: position 2,376,003 of record CM031569.1, read on the forward strand.
TAGAGAGGCGAGAACGATGTCTAAGGCGGACTCCGGGATGCGTCGTTGAAGTAACGCCGTCCGGATAACAGTCCGGCAACCAGGGTAACATGGTTCTGGATGTGTCGACATCTGAAACCAGGTATTAAGACATTGTTAGAGTCGAATGTAATGGTATCCGAAATAAGTAAACGCATAAATAATGGATACCAGGGTTGTGTTGGCCAATCTGGCACAACCATGATTCCTTCAGCATTATCAGATATTATTTTCCGTAAAGCTTTTAAGATTACTGCAACCGGTGGAAAAGCATAAAAGTAATAGCTAGCCCAGTTTAATGTAAAGGCATCGAAAGCGAATGCTTCGGGATCCCTGTGCCAGGATACAAATTTTTCGCATTTTTTGTTGTGACGGCTAGCGAATAAATCAATTTCTGGGACATTGAATTTATTTACTAAACTCTGAAAACCGGATTTAGATAGTTCCCATTCGACATCAGGATGGGTTTTTCGCGATTCCTTATCCGCGATTGAGTTTTCAGAAGATTGTATATAAGAAGCAACGATAATTATTTTTCGATCTTCACACCAATCCCAAATGTCTTTGGTAACTTTATTTAAGTGTGGGTATTGTACGCCCCCATGCGGTTGATGTAGCTTACAGCTGTAGTGTTATCAACACGAAGTAATATTTGACAGTTACAATAGTTTTTGGCAAATATTTTAAGCGCAAAATACGCCGCCAATAACTCAAGATAGTTAATATGTAACTGTTTTTCGTTCTCCGACCAACGCCCACTAGCAGTTTGTCCGTTACATGCAGCACCCCATCCCATTGTTGAGGCGTCAGAGAAAATTTATAATTCATATTGATCTGATTTGATTCTATGGACACCATGATCAATTGCATGCAACCACCAATGTAGATCTGGCAATAAAGACGAAGGCAGTGTCATGTATTTGTCGTAGTCATCATTTTCTTGTAAATTTAAAAATTTACATCGTTCTAACTGTTTCGTATGTGCCCATCCGTATTCTACGGCAGGACAAGCAGAGACCAATAAACCTAAAAGTTGTGCGAATTTTCTAATTTTGCATCTTTTTAATTTGATTATATCAAGTAACTCTGACTTAATCTTTTTCCTTTTTTCTTGGGGTAAACGTAACTCCCAATTGTGAGTATCGACTATAAAGCCTAAATATCTACACTGCATAGAAGGTATTTTAACGCTCTTTTCTTCGTTAATAATGAAACCCAGGGACTTTAGTAATATTTGCGTAATTTTAACATTTTGTGTACATTCTCTATGGGTAGAACCTGACAAAAATATGTCATCTAAATATATAGATGATATATAACCGCAAGACCTAAGCAATTTCATGACTGGTTTCATCAACTTAGTAAAATTAAAAGGAGCTGTACAAATACCAAATGGAAGAACATTAAATTCGTACAACTTATCATTTATCAGGAAACGAAGGTATTTTCGAGAATCTGGGTGCACCCTTAGTAAAAAATATGCATCTTTTAAGTCTAAGGTGGCAACGTACGAGTCTCTGGATATAAGTTTTAAAACAGTACGAACGTCTTCTAATTTAAAATGTTGGGTTTTTATAAATTTATTTAGGTTCTTTAAATTTAGAATAAATCTCATCTTGCCATTAGATTTAGGCACTAAAAATACACGAGAAATGTATTGGCCATTACAAGGTTGACACTCAGAGATGGCGCCAATAGATAAAAGTTTCTTAATAGAATCGTCTATGTGAGGTTTTTCTAAATGACTAAAGTTATTCAATGATGGTGGGCAGGATTGAGAAACGGGTTCATCAAATTTAATTTGATATCCTTTTATCCATGAAAGTATAGTACGATCACTGGTTATCATAGACCACTGTCTATAAAAATGCGAAAGCCTGCCGGCGTAACGTACCGAATCTAATCTCGGCGACTCTGCTTGTGATGACGTCGACGTTCCCTGTAGTTGCGCGACGAGGTCCCGCGCGGCGTCCCGCTCGGCGCTGCTGCAGACGGCTGGTGACGCGTTTGAGTGACCGGCTGCTGTCTGCGAGCCCCAGTCCGCGGCTTCCAGTTTAAATCTTTCTTAGACGAACTTGTTGAGGCTTGAGATTTTTTCGGGTTATCTCGTTTTAAGTCCGTGCTCGATTTCGTAACAGCCTTTGCAGTCTTCAGAGTTTCTGCGAAGTCTGTACCGAAAAGGCATTTGTCAATTTTGGTTAAAGCTAACTGGTCTTTTAGCTCTTTTTTAACTGAGTAAAGTGCGAAGTTCCGTCTGGTCTCTGACTCTGAATGCTGGATATCACAAAGGAGTCTGGCGACATCCATCAGATCTTTAATCAAATCATTATTTTTATCCTTCGAGTCGAGTTGCTTGGATATAACGCGACTCAGTGACGTAATACCAGCAGCAATGATTTTTTGACGAGATTCGATGCACTTGTCTCTTTTGGTGGCTATTTCGGGAATAGCTGCTTTTATTTCCGCATTAAGTTGCGGTGCTGAAATATTTATGCAGTTTGCCGGTACCAAAAACTTTTTTAGTAATTCCAATCTGGTATCTTTGTCGAGTCCAGATGTTGCCATGTGGGCTAATCTTGTTGCCAGGTCTGAATTGATATCCGATCCATATTCTACAGTAACCGATGGATCTTCACCCAATATATCCAACAAATCTGTGTTGGCCGAAGTTTCTTCAGTAAGAATCTGAGTAGGTACCTCAGTTTGCACTTCTGGCTCCAAGGTAACCGTATCGACTTGGACTTCAGGGTTTGAAACTGGCTCTTGGCCTAGAACAAAACGAAAAAACCGTTTTTTAATCGCACTTGATTAACAGAGAAAAATAAATGCGATTATTCGAAAAGAGGGTAGAAAGAAAAATTTCATAGTAACTGATAATTTGCGTTTACAAATCAAACAAATAAATTATGGATATAAGTGCAAGATAGGTGACTGATGTAAGTTTAATACTCTAATGCGGCGAGATAGTCCCGCAGACCACTCTGGTGCATTTCGAGTTTAAATGCGGCGAGATAGTCCCGCAGACTACTCTGGTGCATTTACTTTTTCAATGCGGCGAGATAGTCCCGCAGACTACTCTGGTGCATTTATTTTTTCAATGCGGCGATATAGTCCCGCAGACTATTCTGGTGCATTGTAGTGAACATAATTGGGTATTACGAGTAATCTTTAAAAAACAAATAAAGTGGGTACTCACTTTCTTGGTTTTCCACGCCCGGCGATTGTGCCCTTGAAGAACAAGACGATGCACTTGATTCGCTTATTGAATCCGACGAAGATAACGGGATGCCTCGACGGCGACGCGACCGTTTTACTTCTTTTTCTAATTTACGTAATTTTCTGACGATAAATTCGAGACTATTTTCATTTTTACGTTTTGGCATTTTGCAAGAAAAAACGAAAAGAAAAAATATTAATTAAATTTCGCGAATTAACACTTTAAGGATGTGAAGTGGTTGAGCACTAATATGCGACTGAAGCTTGTTCGACATGAGCAGCAAGAGGTAAGATGGGGGTAATAAAAAAAAAAAAAAAAAAAAATGTATGTTGCCACCTTAAAAGTGTTGCAACATTTTATTTTTTAATATATATTTTTTTTTCTAAACTGAAGTGGTGTCACTAGGCGTTACACTAGGCGTTACTACTAAGTATGATATTACTAATCTAGAGGACGAAACACGAAGTATAATAATATAATGACATAGGACAGTTACATCTACATTATAGCAGTGAATGGTCATACTGCTAATAATGAAGTCTATGGCACCAGGTACGGCTGAATATTTTCATTTCATTATAGAAATGAGCGAGTCTTTCGCGAGAACTCCGTGTGAATCTTGATCTGATTTTGCGGTTAGCAATTTTATTATGTGACGCTTATGAGAGCTACTTATGAGTCATAATTTTTAAGAAATTTTGAATAAATATAATGCTTCTAAAGCATCCAATGCTAAATCTTACTACTGACAATTCTATAATCTACTTTTGTTCTCCCGCTAAATGCAAAAAAAATATATTGTTAACTAGCTTTTGCCCGCGGCTTCGCCCGCATAAATTTCCTACGGGAACAGTGCTTTTTCCTGGGATGAAAGATACCCTATGTCCATCTCAGTACTTCTAGCTATGTGTATGCGAAATTTCAGGAAGATTGGTTTAGTAGATAAAGCGTGAAGTGGTAACAAACAAACAATTCACTTTTGCATTTATAATATTAGTTAGGATTAGGATTTAGTATGTTTATATATTATTGCTATTAGGGTTAATTCCACCTTTTATAGCAGATGTATTTTTGGTAAAATAAATAAATAATTTAAAAAATATCATGTTGCGTATGCATGATCCAGATTGAGAATGTCTAAACGCGCTCTTAGCAGGACGACCTAGGTTTTTAGTGATACAGATAAGAGTCTTTAGAACCTTAGATATTTTTTTCTGATGTACTGTCCCACTGCTGGGCAAAGGCCTTCCACTCTCTATCCATCGCGACCAGATAATCCGACCATCTCGTTCTGGGGCGGCCATATTACACAGCACTTAGATTATTAGAATTAAAAACAAATCCATGTCACACAACAGCACTGGCGGAACCCAAAATCTTGTACTGTACAGTCTCAAACTATCAAAAGACAGGGAACTAGCGAAGCCACTCAGGGGTAACTTACGAAACAGGGATGTTTTTGAAGAACTTTGCTTGCCACCGACGACGCGCGACGACTGGGGGAACTCATACGAGCTGAAAAATAAGAAGAAAATAACATAACAAAAAAAAAAATCAGAACTGAATCAATAGTTTGTAAATATAAATAAATTTAAAATGTAATATGATCTTTTCAATTTTATTTACTAAAATAATTTTTAATACATTGTTTTATCTTGGTATATTATTAGCGACAGTTTTAAATGGCTATAAAAAATTAACAGTTTAATAAACTAACACAATCTTATACATCTCTCTACGTACAACAATATATAATACAGATATTCATTTTGACAATGACCTAAAAACGGTCTCATATCACACATTCAAAGCCTTTTATTTACTCGCGAAACTCCTATAAGTAGTGGGTTGAAAATTCAATAATGTTGTCTCCTATTCTCCACGAGGTCACGTAATCAACCCCCGTCAGAGGTCACAACCCCTGTCCACAGGCTTACTCTATGATATTCAAACCCCCACATAACCTCTATTTTATTCGTAACTCCGTAGAATTTGCTCGCGTATCTTTGGAATACTCTCAAAGCATTTGTTGCATTATTTATGACGTCATTGCATTTGATGCGATAAAAATGTCCTTGCTTTTAAAACTATACAAGGTCTTCGATTCGAGCCTTGACCAGGTCAAAATGGAAGATATGGAATTGAAATAAATTGAAATTGATACAATATGGGAAGACCAAAGAAGAGATATACAATACATTTAGGTCTTTGGTCGTTTCACACTACAAGCGATTCGAACCATTCAAAAAGGGCTCTTGAGTAATTCGGACTGCAAAGTCAAAGTCAAAGTCAATTTTTTTTATTGAAACTTGGCCTTCAAAGAAAGCTCTTTTTCACGTCGATAACTAATTATTTAATCATAATATATTATGTCTCAAAGCTACAAACTACTAGCATTTCGGAACGACCACTGCTGAGAAGAAATGCCGAAAGAAACTCATGAAACAGTCTTGGTCGCCTAATATGCCAGAGGGGCTGTTTATTAACTTTATACATACACTAGATTGTGTACAGTCAAAAATAAAATAAAATATAAGAAAAAAATAATAATATAATAAAATGCGGTTCGAATCGCTTGTGGTGTGAAACGACCAAAGACATACATTCAAAAGATTGCAACAAACAGAGCATAGAGTGCTGACTCCAAGTTTTAATAAGAATTGTCATACGCTGAAATCCGAATGAACTTCAGCTTTTTTTATTTTTGTGAATTTTGAAAGTGTAAAAATGTAATAATTGGGAAAAGGTTGATAAAGCCATAAATAAGTTTTCTCCTCCTTTAGTCGTATTCCATAAGACAGGATCGTGGTCATTATGTCGAATAAAACACACACAACAACTATCATAGCAATGTAAATGAAGAAGACTATAAAATATAAATAAATATAAATATAAATTTCTGATTGGTAATATTGCTACCTCGTTGAAAACCCAGTATATTAATTTAATATTAATTAGCTAATATGTGGTGAATGTTGTTGGTGGCATAATTAATAAGTATAAGTAAGATATTTAGATAAGTACCTAGCCTTATTATGTCATTGTTTGTTCACCCAAATAAAGAGAAAAAAAAAAAAAAAGACTCTACATTTCACATACTAGCTGATAATCATCAACCCGAGTGCAGGTTTCCTCACAATGTTTGCCTTCATCGGAAGCAAGTGGTAGTCGATTAAAACTACCATACTATACATGAGTCAGATTGGTGTACAAACTCATGTAGTAGGTACGGGCAGGATTCGAACCTGGGATTTTGCAGTCACAGGCGGGCGCCCGGGCCCTAACCCCGCCACCACAGTTTCAAATAAGTTTCAACTACAGATAAATTTAAGGGTGAAATTATCCTTTGTCCTCTGTCCTTTCGTGACAAGAGAAAGTCAAACCGTGGTAAACAAATAGACCAGTGTTATTAGCATTATTGAGTATTGTTTGAGAAGTAGGTTATTGCCGAAGTTTCGATAATCACGTCGTTTCAATGTGACTTCGATTTGATCTTTGTAGTTGGCAATTTTTGCTGGGCAGGGGGTCTCTGACTTAGATATACCTATACAATATATTAAATTACCTGCCATTATATTTATTATACATCGTTTTTTATAATATAAATCATTATTTGAAAAAAAAAATAGCATTTGATTGATTTCTTTATTATATTTCGTTTTTATGATTTTGCATATATTTTTGGAAAATAAATACTCTTAAATTTATATTTTTATGTTCTCTTGGACAAGTTTGTGTCATTTATAACTTTTTCTCATAAGCTTGATTTTAAACCTTATAAGAAAAAGTTATGACAATGTAAACTTTCGATTTATAAATCATACTTCAATTCAATATTAGGAATAAAGCTAAGAGCTTTTTTGATAATATTTAAAGTATCTATGCGTCCCTTTCTGGTTGACTGGGAAAAAAGCCTCCGGCTGTAAGAAAATGAAAATGTAAGAAAATGTGTGGATATTATTAAAGAAAATAACTACAGAGTACTGGTATTTAGTAAGGTACCTATTGGGGAAATCATAAAACCACGTGGCAACTCCCAAATGAAGGTACACGAAATAGGAAAATGGAAGTTGGTAGCACAGATGTGTGTAACGGCCCCGACGACAAATTGTTTTATCGAAAATTACTTTCTGGAGCGAACGGGCCCTTAGGTCAGGGAAATAAGAAGATATTGATTTCACGTCTTCAATCTTCGAAGGGGTTTGGATCCTACAGGTGCCAAGAAAGTATAAAAAAATATTACACGTATCTACGATACTATCTAGTGGTTAACCTATTGACATTTTTTAAAAGATGTAATGATTTTTGTAAAAGATGCAAAGTTTATGCTCTAGTAAGCTTTTTATTATTTATTTTTGTATTTAATAACCGTCAATGTCCCAGTACTGGGCAAAGGCTTCTCTCTCTCCTCCAAGACTCTCGATCTAAGGCTATATCGCGCCACCCTGTATTAAATATGTTCAGTTCGTCGCACCAGCGCATCCGTAGTCGACCCGGCCCCCTCCGGCTTTTAGGTTAAGCAGGAATAAATTCTAAGATAAACAACTTGAAACCATGATTTGGAAAAATGGCAGAGTTGAAAAATGAAAATGAAAATAAGGTCTTCAGAAAAACTTATACAAACTTGGCTAGTCACGATTTTTATTTAGCTTTTATGTTGTATTTGTATCTAATCTTGCCAATAGAACTGCGAACATATCAATTTTGGGTAGTCCACCCAAAGAACGCGTTCTTCTTGGAAGCCCATGGCAAAGAAATCGCTTACAAAGATGTGTGCTCTCCAAACCTTGAATAAATTTGTGAATAGGGATGTACAAAAGAGAAGCCTTCGTCCATTGGGACCTAAATGGCTAAGTAGTCTTTTATCACACTAATATTATATAGACAAGCTGCGCCCCAAGGCCGTACGGCGGCGTACCTTATTTCATGCGAACTTTGCCACATTTCTTTCTTTCCATGATCTGTCAGTGGATAAATTTCCATTTTTCTAATGGAACCAAATCGCACGGAAACGGAACGGTGACGCGTCGCATTTCAATTGAGAATCGGAAGGTTTTAGTTTTACTTAATCCCGACATTTTTCCAGGAACGTTTACGTTCCGAGATTTATTTAAATTTCTGTCATGAGAGACTCAAATAAATTAAAAAGGTTTTCAAATTAAATTACATTCGCCCATCGGCGTTATTAACTTTACACCTTTACAATGCACTCGTAGATTGCAGATGTTAATTTCAGACACGGATAAAAATAAATATTTAGCCCTTCTCTTAAGTTACTTCTATTATAAGTAGATGTAGGTATATCTTTTAACATAAAACTCAAAAAACCGATTAAAAAAATATTTAGGAACTGGCACTTGATTGCTCCTATACAAAAAGTTTTAGCGTCAATTCTCATTCCAAAATTGATCCAATCCATTAAAGTATAAAACCGCCAAATTCATAATTCGAAGCGCAATGAATATCTCCAATTCGTTCTATATTAAATCCGTCAACTTTACGAGTTTCGACTCGTATCATTAATCGAGAGAAGTCGAGTGAAGTTCGCTAAATCACTCAGAGCCAACTCTGTGGCTGTTGACAACCTCTCGTTAAACTTTGCCGATTAACTTTTCCCGTTTTTTCACTTTCTCCCTTTGTTTTTGTGAGATCGATGGCCGGGATTCGAGTCCTGGTTTATTTAATAGTCTTAAGGATTCCCTGTGGAACGTTTGGCAAGGAATTTAAGTTTAATTCCAATTTTTGTTGTGTTTTATTTTGTGGTTTGCGTAAATAATTATGTCTTTATTATTTACTAGCCGCGCCCTGTTGCTTCGCTCCCGTAGAAATTTTAGGATACAAGTTAATTATTAAAAAATAAAAACACGACTGACAAGTTTTTACACAAAAAGTACATACAAACATACAAGTTAAATATATTTTTAAAATCGCCTTTTAAAGCCCTTCAATTTGATACCCCACATGATAAGATTGATCAAATTTTATTTTTTTTATCTGCTATTTATCGCATATATAATCCGCCATTTTGTTTTTATGATAACGTCATATAGCCTATGTCACTCGGAGGAATGCAAGGAATCTAAAAATATTTCTCACATCAAAATCTGTTAAGCCGTTCAGGACTTATGGTGGAATAAAGAAACTTATAATAATATACATACATACATGAACCCTGAAAACATAACACTCCTTTTTTGGTCAGTCGTGTAAAAAAGAACCCTATGTACTATTCCTGATATTTTTCTACCCGTATACTAAATTTCTTCGAAATCCGTTCAGTAGACTTTGCGTGATTGAGTAACAAACATTCTCACAAATTCACAAACTGACATCCAAACTTTCGCATTTATATTATTTGTAGGATTCTTAAATTGTATTTTTATTCTCTCTCTTTCTCATCTGAGCGTCTTCCCTGTTGCATCCTCAGCGTACGCGTCGGAGCCCAGGGTTCCGCCTTCCTACTATTTCTTCTCCACTTCGCACGGTCTACGCCATCCTTAGTTGTGAGACTATTGTATTTTTATTATGTCTTTATTTTTATGTTTAGATTTTGATTGTCATCTTCTTCTTGTTATGTCTGACTATTTATTGCATCAGTCTGCAAATCCCTTCCCTTACATCTTCATTCATTTCTATATAAGGAAAGTTCGGATCAGACTACATCTACATCTATCAGACTATCTTTCAGATAGTGGTTGAGGTTGTCTCACCATATCCTCCGTGGACTTTCTTGTTCTCAACTGCAGTTGGGATTACAGAAGAATATTAGTACGAAATAAATTTTCTTAACCTCAAAAAAACGTAAAACCGTACAGAAACGGCACTGTATCGCTTAAAATTTGAAGCAGTTCATCAAAACTGCAGCATGATTTCACTCCCAATTAAGCGCGTTATTTATGCATTCAGTTAAATTTAGCTACCCACTCGTCGCGTACTTATTCTGACACTATTTTTTTTTTTATTTACATCAAGAAATGTGGATCCTTTTTGTCGCTGTAACGTCTTTTTGTTACCGTTGGAGCGACAAGGTGCAATGATTCTGCATGACCGTTGAGTTACCTGGCAACACTTGATAAAGAAATCGTTAGATGAAAATGTACCATATACGACCACTTATAAGGTTCATTTTTAAATAATTTAGGAAATGAGAAATCATGTTCTGATTCATCAAAGGGGCCGTTTTAGACCCCCAGTTCTTTCACCAATATTGTCAGGTCAGATTTATTGTGACATCATCTAGTGTCAAGCAAAGAAAGGTTATGGTCATGAATAAATACTATGAGTATTTTTTATAGCGGTGCTATTTATTGTTTGTACAAAACTGTATGAGTAACAAACGTTCCAAAGTATCGGATAATATTGAAATACCGGATAAATAATAGGGAAATGGAAAATTTAAAACCGGTATTAATACGCGTGAACTTCACACGGGAACAGTGCTTTTTCTGGGGATGAAATACATAAATACCTTATGTCCTTCTCAGTACTTCTATCTATGTGTATGCGAAATTTCTGGATGATTGGTTTAGTAGATAAATCGTGAAGAGGTAACATATAAACAAATAAATAAACAAACACACTCACTTTCGCATTTATAAGTTAGGATAGGATTTTGTATTCAACTTTATACCATTCCGAATTAAAGAGGCTTTTTTTATTACATATTCAGAACTCACGTCCAAACTTTCGCATTTGTATGATTTCTTTATCTTACTTTACCTTAATAAATATGATTTTAGCATCGAAATTCTAGAATATAGCTGTAACCCTCCCATTGCGGAAACACGAGTATTTGGCAAGCGCGAGGAGAGGCTTGTATCATTTTAAATGGGTCGGTTAATCGCACCATCCGAAATTTAATACTTTTTTTACGTAACAGAACCTTTACGTTAATTTCCTTTCTGACTTTATATTACTGATTGGTATTCTGCGATTTGGCCCCGTTCCAGGTAAAATGGTTTATTATTTGATTCTGTTTTATGTATGATTGTTTTCGCAATTAATTTTTTATATGACAATATTTGTGCTTTATGAAACATCACATCTGTATTCATTATTACCTACGTAGGAACATTTTACTCTATAATTGTGTGCATTCATCTATTATTTTTAAATGAAGACAAATAATACCGCTGAATGTAATATTTACTGCGATAGAGTTTATCGCACTGCTTCTTTTTCACATGCGTTTACAGGAAGGCTATGGAGTATAATCCTAACTAATATTATAAATGCGAAAGTGAGTTTGTTTGTTTGTTGGTTTGTTTGTTTGTTACCTCTTCACGCTTCATCTACTGAACCAATATTCCTGAAATTTCGCACACACATAGTTAGAAATACGGAGAAGGACATAGGGTACATTTCATCCCGGGAAAAGGCATGGTTCTCGTGGGAAATTCACGCGGGCGAAGCCGCGGGTGAAAGCTAGTATGATGAATAACTAAATATATATCATATACATTATATTCATCAAAGGGTCAAAGGTGCTTTTTCTCTTGAAATTTCTTCGGAGCAGAGCCCAGAAGCATAGCTTGTTACCTTCCGAAGTACCTATATTGTTATGTTTAGTGGTTAAAATTCTCAAAAAATTCTTCAAAAAATCTTGTAAATGGTTTCGTAAACGCAATATGAATATTAATTTTAATGCCTTTTCTAAGCGGCTCATCAACATTCAGTTCTTTATTTTCTTTCATTAGCCGAAATGGAAATTGTGAAATGGAAAAATTTAAAAGGGATAAACACTTGTAATTTTTTTCATTTTAAAGTATATAACGAGTTTTTTTTCATTTAAATTTCGGTCATTGTAAATTTATCTCAACTTGTATTTCAGAAATATTGAACGTGTTTTTAAAGTACTCAACGGATTTTAATATGGTTTTCACCAATAGGCGAAGCCACGGGCCTAAGGTAGTAATAATTAAAATCAGGCGACTCATTACTGCAATGGTCGTGACGCAAATGGCAAATCTCTGTCGTGCCACGACGTTCAGATGTTTTACATCTGCCGGGCTTCATGACGCCCGGCGTCATTACGGCCAACGTTTTTATGAAGTAACTAGCTTTTGCCAAAGGCTTCGCTCGCGTAAATTTCCCACGGGAACAGTGCTTTTTCCCGGAATGAAAGGTACCCTATGTTCTTCTCAGTACTTCTAACTATGTGTATGCGAAATTTCAGGAAGATTGGTTCAGTAGATGAAGCGTGAAGAGGTAACAAACAAACAAATAAACTCTCTTTCGCATTTACAATATTAGTTAGGATTTCTTACATTCAAAAACGGCAAAATATATGTAGAAATTTCGTAAACAAAAACATATAAACGACGTGCCACGTCGACTAAATTTCCGTACGAGTTTTATAGGACCCAGTAAAAACGGAAGATTCGCCGAGAGCCGATCTGCATTCGCGTTCCGGACAATAATATCGATGATTTTCAACGTTAACGATCCACTTGTCTCCAGAGTGCATTGTCTGCCGGTGGCATAGTGTGGACATAGCTTTTTATATTATCGACAAAATTTGTAGCAACACTGGTGCTTTTAAAGCTTCACTAAAAAAAGGATAGTATATACTTTGGCTATTTCAGGAACAATCAAAGTTTGACAAAATACTAATAAAGTTAACTTGATTTTACAAAAAGTTAACTGTTATTAGCCAACTGGGTTTGATTACATATTGCAAAAAGTTATGTAGTCACTTTTTTGTGTTATGGGTTGACAATAGTTTGGTTGTGTAGGTATAAGTTTTTTTTCAGTGAAAAACCTACAGAACTCTCTTCTTCTTATTTATTTATTTATTTTATTTATTTAGGACAATAAACAATTGTACAGATTCTGTACAATTGTTACCTAGTTATTTAGCTTTATCTTCTGAAGATAAAGCTAAATAACTTAATTAAACATACCTATAGATAGTTGTACAACCAGCAACATTATCCTCAAATTACTATACTATGTATTTCAAAGTAAGTAGTTGTAACACAGAATAGAGCCAACAAGATGTTAGGTACCTACGTAAATATAATATATGAGTAAAACAAAATTTAATTGAAAAAGAGATCAGTGCTAAATAAACTAAACATCTAAACAACTCAGAATGCCTTTCCGAAAGGAAAGGCATTCTGAGTGCCTCTTGCAGTGCCTCCAGTTTACTGGAGGTTGGTTGTCAGTTTCGCAAGCTAATTCCTGTTCATTGCTAATCGGAACAGCTCTTCAACCCAGATGACACCAGTCCGTGGACTCTCGGTGTTTTGAACTGCGAAAACTAGATTGTAACGATATTTCTAACCGTTTTTAAAGATCTCATATAGCATATGTTTTTATGCGAAACAAAAATCAGTGGGCCAAACAAGAATAATGAATGAAACAAAACAATCAATGAAACAAGAAAGATGGAAAAGCAAATCTGAAGTCGAATACAAATTGTCCTACCTAATTATAATGGTCCAAAATTATGCAATTTAGATCTACACTGCCATTTAAAATAGCAACAGTGAGGTCATACGGGACTTTTCGAAATGCGTTTGTTATCTACCTAAATGCTAATAATTATCAATAAACAAATTAAATATCTAATAAGTAATTTGCTTTTGGAAAGTAGATACCCGGGGATTGAGGTCGCGAAGTATAGTAGATATACCTATAACTTATACTTATTTATATTGATCTGTCACGCAATTCATTTATCACGTTCGTATGTAAACTGAATCATTAATATTCATACTGTATCTGATTCGATTCAACGAAATGATATTATTGTAAATTTTGCAAAACAATTAGTTGAAATACAAACAAACCAAATTATCAGGCCACGCGAACGTTGATCAAATTCTATTCAATCTGGTTCGAGTTATTGCAAACTGACGCTGGCTATTCCTGTTGCCACCATAGTCTGTATCCCCGTACCTTCAAAAAAATACGATAGGTACTAATTTAAAAAAATAAAAAAATGCTGCAAGGCTAAGTAGAAATCTACCTCTACGGAAAACAGGCGTGATACTATGTTTGTATATGTAAAAATCACGACTTCTATCTACTGAAATGTTTCAAGCCTGTTACCTGGTATGAGGATCGTCACTTTACCTATAGATTGGTTTTTCGTTTTTTGTGCCTTCTTTATTTTCAATCCTTCATTTCTCGCCTCAAGTGCATTGGATTCTCTGTTTATGCATCATCTACTGCCAGCATCATATGCATCTTCCATTTGAAACAACTTAGATTTCACATAATCGGTGGTTAACGTTAAGATGCTAATCTCAAATAAGAAATTCACGCACTCGTATGTATCTGCTTTTGCATTAAGTCCACATAATGTGCCATACATTGTATTTGTGCAATAAAAGTTAAATAAACAAATAAATATTTCTATCTCTAATATTAATAAACGCTAGTCTATTCTCATTTTGCTATGTGTTCCCCAAATCTAACAGCATTGTCGTAAGACCAACTACTAGAATTATGCTATTGACAAGCATTATTGCTTTTCAATAGCATAATATATAGCACAATAATAGTTGGCCCCAATGGTGGGCAAACAAGAATCGTTTTTTTTGTGGACTTCCCTATTTTATTTCCGATATCTCCTAGGGGTGACAAAGAATCAAAAAGTGTGCAAAGGGAATAATCTCCTAACTCCGATTCATATTTACATATCACATTCTCGATTCGCTGTCGTTTTAGTACGAGATGTTATGTTTGACTTGATTCTAGTTTCAGATCTCAAGTGATACAATCAGTTTGAATTAGACTGAATAATATTTGCTGGTTTAAGGTTTAGATTTAGATAAATTCTAGTGTTTAAAAGCATATTTGTTTTATTTAAATTTCAAATCGTATTTTGGGAGTACAGTCAAAGACAGTCCAATGAGTAAGTACGTAAAAATACTTCATTGCACCAAAATAAGTAAAGGATACATTTTGAGACTTAATATATAGGTAACTAGCTTTTGCCCGCGGCTTCGCCCGCGTGAATTTCCCACGGGAACAGTGCTTTTTCCCGGGATGAAAGGGTCTATGTCCTTCTCCGTACTTCTAACTATGTGAATGCAAACTTTCAGGAAGATTGGTTTTGTAGATGAAGCGTGAAGAGGTAATAAACAAACAAACAAACAAACTCACTTTCGTATTTATAATATTAGTTAGGATGAGTACAATAGGCGGCCTTATCGCAAGTGCAATCTCTTCCAGGCAACCTAAGCGAACGGAAAGAAATAAACATAAATGGCGGTGCATGAACAAGAGAGATATGAAAAAAAATTGAGACAATTAGATAGAATTTGGTGAGATAGTGGGTTTTAGGTTTAGCTGCATCTGACTATGTACAGTCAAGAGTCAAAAATGCAGTCATAATCTACAAGGCATTATGATCATTAATGCTAGGCAATAAGGTCTTCGAGGTATGACTGCACTTATGACGCTTGACTGTACGTATGTGGGAGTGATTAATAAATTTATTTGTAACCAAAATTAATATAAATAGGTTAGAATGAGCGATTTTCTGACAGCTAAATTTAAGAAAAAAAATCAGTATAAAAAAGTTTCAACACGTAGCGTTTTATGGAAGCCGAGTCGTAATAATGGCTGAACCTTTTTGGTGCGCTTTTTCTTGTCAACTAGAGGCAGAAAAAATCACCTAACAGTATGACAGTTGCGCAAATCACAATATTGATCTTTTTAGATGTTTTTTTACTAAGTTTTATTTTTTTTAAATGCCAATCCCGTGAATTTTTGCTTTTTGTATGGAACTTTTTCTCTCGCCTTTGCTTAAGCGCCATCTACGAAGTCATCTGGAACTATTTTTTTTTTGGGTTTCGGAAAATCCCTCATTAAAATGACATGTAAGTTAAATCAGTAAAAACTGGTTTTGGCTTTGTGTATCACTAACAGTAATTTTTAATTCTTTCTCAGAATATTTTATTGATTTCGGTAATCCAAAGTAGTTTTGCACGGCATTTGACTCTAACAAACAAGCTATTACATTATTTTCTTATAACCCAGATTTATGTGCAATCGACAGAGTTTTTGCAAAAATTTCGACGAAACATCAAAACATTTGACTCGTAAATCTAAAAAATCCATACAATTCTTTCCGTTCTCAGCACCTAGAGCGTCCGTTATAAAAATCGCTCGATCCTATTCAGGACTCGTTCGAATGAGTCGTGAGTCGACGCGGATAGCACTGTCATGCAATAAGAGCAATATTACACTAGATATTCAACTGCTGACAACTAGATATTTACAATTTATTTAAGTATTTATTTAACTTTTAATGCACATATGCAATGTATGGCACAATAGGTAGACTTAATGCAAAAACATTATCTATATCATAACAGTCGACCTTTGGGGTAAGCACAAAACTTTAGTGAGTCTAATAAAGGGACAAGAATTTGTTGTTTTTACACGACTGACCAAAAAAGGAGTGTTTTCAGAGTTCATGTATGTATGTAAGTTTCTTTATTCCAAAAGATTCCACCATAAGTCCTGAACGGCTGAACAGATTTTGATGTGAGAGGTATTGTAAGATTCCTTGCATTCCTCCGAGTGACGTAGGCTATGTGAGTTGTCAGTCATGTTTTTTATTTTTTATAATTAGCTTGTTAAATTTATCGTATGGGGATATTTCCCCGCTGCCTCATGACGATAAAACGTCACCGGCAGCAAGGTCATGTCTATATGGTACTAGGGTCACCTGAAAACGATTATTTTCCATCTTGACCTGACCGGAGATCGAACCAGGGGACCCCGTGGTTCAAAGGCAAGGACATTACCACTGCGCCACAGAGGCCGACAATGTAGAACATCAGTCAGAAACGAAAGGTAATGATTTTTTATTGAGTTGCTTACCAATTGAAAAGGGTTTTGAATAACTTTTTTTTTACGTGAAACCACATCCTAACAACGCTTCGCGCCATTCATCGCAGAATTCTTCAAATTGTGCGGAACACACATTGTTGCGGACAGCGCGCAACAAATCCAGACCATTCAGCGCGTCCCTATATTCCCGACGCGCCCTTGCTGAGTTGTGTGGCTCCCCTGCTGCCGAGCCACTGGCTTCACGACGACACGGACTGTAATCTTAGGTGGTGCGCCTCACTGACAGGACCACAGAACCAGGAAACTTTACCACGGCACTCAAATAAGAACACTTTTTTCCTTTTCTTCCTTTTATTGCACTTCACAACACACGAACGACGACGCCATACCAACGTGTCCTGTTTATATAGCCTCGTCGGCCGGCTAATGGTGGGAGACATCAAAACCCCTCCCCCCACTATTCGGCTTACATTTTCACAACTACCCTCTATATACAATATTTGGCCACGACCCCGTTCTTTGTTTACATACATTAACTTCTTCCTGTTTCAGACCGGGATACTTAATTATCCCAGTCCCAAACCGGGATAGCACATACTCTTAACCGGCTGGGGAATAAAAGTCACCAAAATCCAAACTTTTATTTGTAAACATTACATATTATATACATTTCATAGGGGCGGGCCATTCTATATTCAGTTAAATATGTTTTATATATGTGCTTAACTAGCCTAATAACATGATCTAGCTAACCTAATTTGGGCAAAGCCTTTATTTACATTAAAATACATAAGAAAAACTCTAAGTTTAAAGGCACCCTATTGGAAGTTTACCGTAACGTGACCGCGGTTAGTTAAACATTAGCTACATTAAAATTATTAATTCGGCTGTCCGTAACAGTCTCTCCCCGTCGAAGGCTCCCTGCCGCAGACCTCATCAGCAATCGGCAGGACAGCCAGGTTTCCCGCAGGACGCCGGAACACGCCGCTTGCCGTCCTCACTGTGCAATTGCGAACCTCACCATCGGGGCCGGGATGAACTGCTATGACAATCCCTCTTGGCCAAAGATTCCGGGGTAGACTCTTGTCTACCACCACCACCAAATCGTCCACCGCTATTTTCCTCTGTTGTCTGTTGGGTGCATCATTGCGGGGTACTAGTAGGGGTAAGTACTCGCGCACCCATCGCCGCCAAAACTCATCCGCTAGGCCTTGGGCAGCCCGCCATGTCTTGCGGTCCGCCGGCTCACACGGGCCTAGTGTAGGCAAACCCATGGAGCTTCCCAGTAGAAAATGATTAGGTGTTAGCGCTTCGGGGTCGTCTCTCGTTACAGGCACGTGGGTCAGGGGACGTGCGTTCACCGTGAACTCTACCTCGGCAAGCAAAGTTTGTAGAACTTCTTCTTTAGGATGTTTCTCCGTTAATACTATTTTCAGAGCTCGCTTTACTGTCTGAATCATCCTTTCCCATGCTCCCCCTTGCCAAGCTGCTCCCGGACTTATCGTTCGCCAAATTAGCTGGTGTATTACCGTGTAATCTCTTAGCGCGGGTTCCCACTCCTTCATGGCAGACCTCAGTTCTTGATCCGCTCCCTTAAAATTAGTTCCATTATCTGAGTACATGACGCGCGGCCATCCGCGTCGCGACGCCATCCTTCTCATAGCCATTATAGCTGAGTCCGTACTGAGTGAAGCGACTAATTCGATATGTATCGCTCTCGTTGTCAAACAAGTAAATAGCGCGCCCCATCGTTTTTCATGACGTCGTCCTATTGTCACCGTCATAGGGCCAAAATAATCTATACCACAGTATGAAAAAGGTCGAGCGTAGGGTTCCATTCTGGCCTTAGGTAAGTCTCCTTTTACTGGTCGCACGGCGGCTGCCTTTCTTATGCGACACAGCGCGCAACTTTTTGCCACTGCCCGTACAGTCGGTCTTATTCTGTATATGAAGTACTGCTGTCTCAAATCGTTCACTACTCTTTCGTTGTGGCCGTGGTGTGATAACCGGTGTGCGCGAGCCACCAGCAACCGCGTATATGGATGCCTTCCGCTTAAGATGATGGGATAATTCGTTGATAGTTTTATGGCATCCGCGGCACTGGCGCGGCCGGAGGCTCGAAGCAAGCCCTTTGCGTCGAGAAAGGGTGTGAGCCTCCGCGCCGGGCATCGCGCGGGAATCGGGCTTCCCTTTTCTAACGCTTCTATCTCTTCCCTGAAGTCTTCCTGCTGGGCTTGTCGTATCAACCACGTCTCTGCTTGTGCGATATGTTCCGACGACAATGGCCTGCGAGTTTTTTGTCTGCAATTACTTATAAACAGAAATACGCGTCCCATAGTTCTCAGTAGACGTTCATACTTTGAAAATCGGTTCATATCTATGATGCACAATGCAACCTTCTTGGCATGTAGCACGTACTCATCTGTGATATTCATTACTTGTTCATCTTCCTGCGGCCACTCAGACTCTGGCTTGTATAAAAAGTGCGGACCAATAAACCATCTATCATCTGAGGTCTTCATATCAAAATTCAATCTTGTGGCGTCATCAGCCACATTATCTTCCGTAGACACCCATCTCCATTGTGACACTTCCGTACTCTCGTTAATTTCTGTCACTCTATTTGCCACAAAAGGTGTATACTTAATCTCTGGATTTCTTATCCATTGTAAAACTGTCCTAGAGTCGGACCAGTACGTTATGTTTTCCGGCTTCCATCTATGTTCTTCTAACACGGACTTTGTGAGGCGCGTACCTATTAGCGCCCCCTGCAACTCTAATTTCGGGATAGTTTGCGACATCATAGGGCTCACTTTAGCTTTTGCGGCGGCCAGAGATACATGAATTCTCCCAGCGTCGTCTTCAATTCGCCAAAATACGATCGCGGTGACCGCCGATTCACTCGCATCTACAAAGGTGTGCAACTGTCTGTTCCTCACTCTCCCCGTAAAATAACTTCGGGGCAGACGCAATTCGCTTATCTCTCTCATTCCTTGCAGCCATCTCTGAAATAATTCAGCTTCTTCATGCGGTAGAGGGTCATCCCAATCCAACTTCATACGCCATAGACTCTGTAGTATGATTTTCGCGGTGATGACGTAATAACTTAAAAGGCCCAACGGGTCGAACGTCGACATTACTGCGCTCAATGCTTCTCTCTTAGTAGGTGGGCGCAAACATCTCTTGACGTCCTCTGGGACTCGGTTCATGGTAGTATTGAATCCCATTAAGTCGCTGCTCGATTCATAGCATAGCCCAAGCGTGCACTCTTGCTCAGCGGACTCCGTCAGGGGTTTCATAGTAGTCGCATCACAGTTATCCTGTCGCATTCTGTCTCGAATCTTCAGGCTATTTGTAGCGCAGCCTGTCAACTCGAAACCTGCTAAACTGTGTATTCGTACCACATCTGTCACGACTCTCATAGCCTCATCCTCGTCGTCGAAGCTCTCTACGTAATCGTCCATGAAAAATGACTGCGTTATGCTCTGTGCTGCGCGTGGGCATTCTTCTCTGTGTTGTAAGGCGTTGTAATCCCTCACGCTATGCGCTAGGAACGGCGAGCTTTTCGCACCAAATATCATTGAAATCATCTTATACTTTGTGGGCGGTCCCTCTCTATCCTGTCCACGCCATAAGAACATTTGAGCCGCCCTGTCGTCGGGCTCAATCTTTATCCGTAAAAACATCTCTTTTATATCGAAGTGTACGGCGATTCTTCCTTCTCGAAACCGCCATAGAATTCCTGCCAAATTCCTTAGTAAGTCGGGGCCTTCCAATAATTCTGAATTCAAGCTTGTCTCGCCTGACAGTTTCGCTCGCGCGTCAAATACGAGACGAATTTTCCCCGGCTTATTTGGGTTGATTACAGCGAAGTGTGGCAGAAACCATTGCTTAGGGTTTCCTTCTTCTGACCCATCTGCAGGTACAGCGTAACCTTTCTCCAGTAGGTTTTCGATCTGCGCTATATACTTGTCTCGAAAATCGCTAGATTTATCCATCTTTCTTTCTATCGTCTGCAGTCTCTTGAACGCCTGCGCGAAACTAGGCGGCATCTTAACATCGTCTCGTCGCCATGGCAATGCGACTTGGTATCGCCCATCTGTCAATTTCACACTCCTCTGGAAGCATTCAACTGCTCTCTGCTCTGATTGCGTCATAGGTTTTTCACATTTTCTAATACCTATCGCATCAATCGCGAAGTGTTCGCGCACTAAATCATGTAGCGTGTCATCTATCTTTCTCACGCTCTGTATATGGCATACAATCTCGCCGTCTCGCTCCCTGTTTCGCGGAGCCGAGCCATGGATTATCCAACCCAGTTTAGTCAGGGACGCAACCGGTTGTCCCCGACTTCCTTCGCGTAACCTCCTGGTCACGATCAATTCCCAAAAATCTGATCCTATTAAGATTTTCGGCTTCATTTTTCCTGTACATATTTCCTTAGCAATGTCCTGTAGGTGCGGACATTGCAAATGTCTCATCTCAACCTTTTGAGTATTCAACGATAAATCTTTCATCGTTCTTGCTCGTATATTGTGTGCGCCCTCCGTGGTGAGTATCTGTAGACTTACATATCGGCTGCCTGTTATCTCTGAGTGCGCATTTATGCTTCGCACCGCGAACGGGGCCGGCGGGCCCTCCGCTCCCAAATTATCAGCCAAATCCTCATCTATTATTGTAGTTGAGCTTCCTTCGTCGCACAGGGCGTACGTCTGAATAACTCCCTTGGGACCCTTTAGTTGCACGGGACATATCTTCAATAATATTTGCTTATTTTCCGTGTTGAGCGATGCGACCGTCTCGGTATTGTCTGTATTTGCCGTCTCGCGCTCACTGGGCAATCTGTGCAATAACTGGTGGTGGGGATATCTACACCCATTCATTCCGCATGCCTTTCGACTGCACTTGAAGCGCCTGTGTTTACTGTTGAAACACCTAAAACATATTCCTTCTTGTTTGGCCCACTTCCATCTTTCGTTTACATCGGATTTCGGATCCATAGCCTTTATTTTTGGACAGCTAGGCGTTGCATGTTTCTCACTGCAGCTCAAACACTCGACGTCTGTGTTGTATACGGTGGCCTCTTTCTTAGGTCCTCTGTATGGTGGTTTGAATTTCTTTGTCTCTGTGTTGGACGTCGTTGTACTCGTCTTCGGCGCGTTGTAAGCGTGTCGAAGTGCCCTGTCTGCCTCCTGCATTAAGAATCGAGCCAAAACTTCCATCTCGGAATCTGTAGTACTATTCGCTTCGGCATAGTCGCACCATCTCGCCTTTACGTGCGGGCTCAGTTTATCTACAATCTCTCGTGCCAACATCGGATTTTTTAAGTATCCCTTGTTGTCTATAGTACTCAATGTGCACACAATATTGTTTACTTTGATGGCGAAGCTGTTGAATTCGCTGGCCGTCGCGCCTGGGTTGCGCAACTTCCTTATCTCATCCAGCGTTCTGTCTATAATCACCTCTGGCCGCCCAAAACATTGCTCCAGCGTATTCATAATTACATCTGGATCCGTTGCGGTAAACAGCAGTGACGAAACAGCTTCCTTTGCCTCTCCCCGCAAGCTAATCCGTAGCCTTGCGAGGTTCTCAGCTCTCGTGAACTTGAATAACTCTGTTGAGTCTCTCATAGCCGCCTTGTACGCCAACCAATCTAACGGCGCTCCGCTGAAGATCGGTAAGTCATGTGCCTGTCTGGGGACAGGCCGTTGTCGCGTCATCTTTTCCAAAACATCTGCCAATCGATCTATTCCCTTTTCACGGTGAGGCGTCGACCCTCTTTGTCTAACCTCTGTTTCATCCTTATCCCCCTCCCTGGTGAGGGCGGGCATGGCTCCCGTCTTTGAGAATCTTCCCTCACAGCCCCTCGTTCCAGATCCTCCCGTCCCGTCTGACGGACGTCTGACATGTACTGTGAAGTCGATGGCACGTCTGCATGGCCCTTTGGCTGCCCGATTATACTCCGATGCAGCCACTCATCGATGCGCGCTTGCACGTTGCCCGCAGGTTCCGCAGGTAACGCCTGTTCTTCCTCCTCTCTTATTGAGATTACTTCCACGGCTAATCTTTTCTTCACGAGCTCTGCTTCAATCTCTAATTCCTTTTTCTTTAGCATCGCTAGACGCTCTTGCGCCTGTAACTCTGCTTGCGCGATGCGAGACACGATGCTCGACGCCCCTGACCGAATTGATGGTGCCCGAAGTGTCGTCGTGCCTCCTTGCCTTGTATCTTCTTGTTGGGTTTGTTCTATCCCGCTTTCTGCGGGTAGCGGTAACTCTCTGGTGGTGGGGTGGATGTTAACATCCGTAACTGCCGATGGTGATGCTGGTGGTTCATCAAAGGTTAACCTCCTGGTCACTTCACTGTGGCTCTCCCGGCTCCTCCCGGCTTGCTGCTTCCTGGTTGTTGGCATCTTCGCACTTGCAAGCCCTAACACTAACACGCAGTCCTAACACTAACAATCCCAGTCGGGTATACTACCGCGGTGAACCCAACCGAGGATGGATGGTCGTGCAGGAAAGGAAAGGGAGGGCTACCCAATAGAGGGAATCACGCCGCTTCGGGTGCTCGGGTTACTGGAGGAACGCCAGTAACCTTCCGCAGTGCCCACTATGAGGCCCCGTCACGAACGCAACTCCTTATTGGCGTAGCGGGCTATTTCAATTCACCCCCCTGGTGGGAGATGATTGGCAGTGTCGCCCGGTCCACTACACCACCGCCCGGTGTTAAGTCGAGAGGCCTTGGGTTTGACACCGTTAGGTCCAAGTCCCCTCGAGCCCGCAGGGGATCCCGCAGTTAAAAGCCAAGTCCACGCTCCAAAACCCCAACGAAAAAGAAACCCACCCGCACCGGTCAAAGAAACAGGATATAATGTATCAAAGAAACAACATACACACGGTTGGTGCGGGTTGGTCGTTCGTGTGTTGTGCCCCGGCCCTCTTCTTTGTCCAAACTGCTTAGCCGCGCCTCTTCTGTGACCTTGATCAGCAATGCGCCAGCTTCTTCACAGGACCCTAGCCAGAAAAATCCGGCTCGAAGGACCAAGGGAAATGTTGCGGACAGCGCGCAACAAATCCAGACCATTCAGCGCGTCCCTATATTCCCGACGCGCCCTTGCTGAGTTGTGTGGCTCCCCTGCTGCCGAGCCACTGGCTTCACGACGACACGGACTGTAATCTTAGGTGGTGCGCCTCACTGACAGGACCACAGAACCAGGAAACTTTACCACGGCACTCAAATAAGAACACTTTTTTCCTTTTCTTCCTTTTATTGCACTTCACAACACACGAACGACGACGCCATACCAACGTGTCCTGTTTATATAGCCTCGTCGGCCGGCTAATGGTGGGAGACATCAAAACCCCTCCCCCCACTATTCGGCTTACATTTTCACAACTACCCTCTATATACAATATTTGGCCACGACCCCGTTCTTTGTTTACATACATTAACTTCTTCCTGTTTCAGACCGGGATACTTAATTATCCCAGTCCCAAACCGGGATAGCACATACTCTTAACCGGCTGGGGAATAAAAGTCACCAAAATCCAAACTTTTATTTGTAAACATTACATATTATATACATTTCATAGGGGCGGGCCATTCTATATTCAGTTAAATATGTTTTATATATGTGCTTAACTAGCCTAATAACATGATCTAGCTAACCTAATTTGGGCAAAGCCTTTATTTACATTAAAATACATAAGAAAAACTCTAAGTTTAAAGGCACCCTATTGGAAGTTTACCGTAACGTGACCGCGGGTAGTTAAACATTAGCTACATTAAAATTATTAATTCGGCTGTCCGTAACACACATGGTAACGAATGCATGCACCGTTAAAAAAACCCCTAGCCGTGAATAAAATAAATTTGCAGCGAAAAACGCGCTCTATTTTTTTTTCTAAGCAAAAAATCAAAAATGTTTCATTTTATTTCGAAATATAGCTTTAGTGATGTTTTTATAAACGTATCTCGGTGACTGTGAATAGATTTTGTATTTTAAATAAAAATTTTCATTTTAAGAAGGTTTTCAGTCGAAACTAGTCGGCGGTTTAGGCTAACAATATGCGTGAGTATCCGAATTAAAAACATAAGCAAGGTTTTAATTATACTTAATAAATTATTGATTGCTCGGTTTCGTGTGAACGTTTGTATACCTATCGATAAAATGTTATTTAACGACAGAAATTTTATTATAGTAAAAAGTACATATTTTTTTAAAATAAAATTTGGGATTGCTTTTTAATTAAGTAAATTGATGCCCCAATTCATGAAATCTCTAAGTCCACTTTTTATAGTTTTGAGTTAGCAACACTGGCTTGTTAAGTTTTTAATAATTAAAAACTAATTATATTAATTATATTAAAACATAAACAAATAAAATATTAAATATTTTATGTTTTAATATAATATAACCATCAATCCATAAAACTTCTTCCGAAAATAGATACTCTAATAGAAATCCATTAGCCGAACGTTTCGCCTCGCCAGAGCCGATGTAACGAAAATTTTACAAATTCCCTCACCCTACATGAAAGTGAATTTATAAGAAAAAATGTAAAAACCACCCTCCAACCCTCGGGTTCGACCGCAATATGTTCCATTGAAAGTCACTTAGCAGACGCGTGTGTTCGAATTGTGAAATCACTACAGAATCGGGGCCAAAACCAGTCATCCGTCCAAAGAAAATTGGCCCGTTTAAAAACGCCCTATTTTACGCCCTAGGGCCGAAATTGGACACTTTGAAAAGGTAGTTTTTGGCCCAACGCTTGGCCATGTGGTTACGGGGCCCTAATAAAGTGCATGTGGGGTTACATCAATGAAATGAGCTTTCATTCCATCTACATATTTTTTTCTGTAACGGTATTTTAAGATGTGAGCACTTGTTTTGTTTTGAAAAATGAATTTCCATGTCTTTTTTGATCGTCCTTGTTGGTATATTTATTGTTACATGGAACGACTCGGATAATATGGTACCTATTTATTTTAATTAACATCGTTGAAAGAGAAAATCATCTGGTGTGAAATTAAAGAGAAATAAGCCGAAAGCTTGTTGCAAAAATTAAAAGAAAGATGCTTCCATGCTGGTGCTTTTCTTCCCGCGCAGATTGTAAAAGTCAATCGAGGAAAAGGGCTTTAAACTGGGGCACAGGGCGGGCGCTTCATAGAAACGGCGCGTCAAATATGCCTACTACTACTACAAATGAAACTGTATATCCGTGAACACGTCAGTAACACGTCAATGTGTGCGTTTTCATAGTCGAACGTCCCACAGTTACACAAGAACGGGGGAGAAGTGCGGAAGGAGCGGGGGGTGCCATATTGCGGGAGGGGCAGGGAGTTTCCTTTCTGTACGTAGTACTAATATTAATTCTGTGACTGGGGATTCCTCCACTCATAGGCGAAGCTAGCAACCTGTCACTATACCAGAATCTCCATTCTATCAGAGCGCCCACTATTTAGCTAAGCGTGGCCTTTGAGTCTCACGACTCTTGGCTCTGTTTACCCCGTAAGAGATAAAGACGTGATTCTATGTATGTATGTATGTATGAAAGAAAGAAAAGACAGACAGGAGGACAATAAAGTGACCTAATAACGGTTCCATTTTTACTTTTCGATGTAGGGAACTCTAAAAATATTTATTTTACAAAAAATAACAAATCGAATTTTGTATGTAACTTTAATTCATCATCTAGTAGTTACAAGGTAACAACTTCTGTATTCGCCGACCCATCACTATGAAACAAAACAAAATGGCTGCCGTCTCCCTATTACTCGGCCACTAAACCTGTGAGTACCTACAGCAGTAAATCTTCAGTTGCACCCATAAACTTATTTACGACGAGTTCATATGAGTTGAATCCCTGGTGAAAGGGCTCATTAAAAGGCCTTAATTTTAGTTGTCTGAAAGCCTATTTTAGTGTTCACTTACCTAACTAATTTCGTCTGTCTGTCAGTTCGTGGTTTAGTACAGAGCAGCTTAGAATAGGCTAGTTGAAGAATTGTAAAAAAATGTTTAATCCAGATAAAACATGTGAGACTGTTTTTAATAAAAAAAATTAGACTGCTTAGATTTCGATAAGTTACCCGGATAAATAAATAACAAATATATATGGACAAATCATAAAGATATAATTAGCCCCAAAGTAAGTTCGAGATTTGTGTTATGAAATACTAACTCAAGAATATTATATTTTATAAAAAATACTTATAGAGATAAACATTCAAAGACCCAGATCAAATTGGAAAAGATCATTGGAATGGAACGTTTTTCATGCACGAAGATTCGTTGCAGTAAAAAAAGTTGATGACGTCAACAACCTTTGAACTTATTCACTTTATAGAACAGTCATCATTTCCGGACAATGAAATCAATAAGCCCATACCCAAAAAGTCAATCAAGTTAATTAATAAAGAAATAAATTCATATCCAACAAAATTGCCTGAACATAACGGATTCTACCCCTCAATAACTTCACCCATTCCTGATTTGTTTCCTTTGTCATCTTTCACTTTGAACTATCAATTTTATCCTGTTAAACTGTTTTGTATTTATAAATCGTAATATAGTGAGTTGTTGACTGATATTTCTTTATGATTATTAGCCTCTGTGCCGCAGTGGTAAAGTCATTGCCACCACTCTGTAGTTCGATCCCAGTTCAAGTCAAAATGGAAAATGGAGCAAGTGGTGGTTTATGAAAACTACTGTACATGCACAGAGACTGCCTCATGAGGCAGATTAATAAAAAAAAAACATAATTCAGGAGCAGACTTCAAACCTGGGACCTCACGACCATAGGCTACTCCTCAGGCGAACTTCTTTACTAATCGACCACCACAGCATCATATGTTTCTATACTTACAACAAAATAAAAATGAATGTCTAGCTTACAACTTCCAAAAGAATCCGAGAAAGATTCTTCTTATTTAAGAGCTGTGCTTTTGTCGGTGGAGTATACGCCACGCCTCATCAGAAGCAGTAAAGATTCTTACGGTAAAAAAATTGGTAGAGCCCACGGGTGCAAAACCCAGAGGTGCAACCAGTTATCATCATATTTTTATGCTAGAACCGAAAAAAGTCAATAGGGAATAAATCCAACTTTTCAGATACAATCAGCCGACTGCGCTGACAGTTAAATTTTTACTACCGTCTCCCGAACGGTACGGTTATGTTTCTTTTTATGATTATCTACTTAATCATTAAACTGGTTATTAAGTCTTTATTATTGCTATCTTCTTCCAACGTTTAGCATTATGACTCGCAAGTCGCGCAATTCCTGTTTGAAAACCAATTAAAATGGCTGACATTTTGATATAACTTTTTATATTTGTTTTAGGATTAAGAAATGTAAACGAGCAAATTAAAGAAAACAATATAATTTTTCTAAAAAAATCTGATACCGTATTATCGAACATAATACAGGTTTTTCGGATTTTTCCATCTTGATCTGACCAGAGATCGAACGAAACCATTAGGCCACAGAGATCATCAAATCTACAGTTACTAATATACTTACTTAATTTTTACTTCCTGCGGCGCTAAAACCCTTTGTGGGTCTTGGCCTCCTCCACGATCTTCTTCCATTCGCTCTGTATCAGGCCTCCAGGCACCAAGTTGTTTTTCTGCCTATTCTCTTCAGGTCTTCCTGGAGACAATCATTCCAGCGCTTTCCAGGTCTTCCTCGGGGCTTTATCTGCTGTGGAGTCCATTTCGAGATAATTTTGACTGCTCTGGTGTCATCCATTCTTTCCATGTGGCAAACTATATATACTGTTCATTTAAAATTAGGACATTAATTTTAAATGAACAGTTTGTTTAGCCACTAATTGAGCAAGAATTAGGTACATTTAGGCCTCGGGAGGAAGTTCGAATAATGCGTGGCTTACCTTCCAATTTGTTATCTAAACGTAAGTTTGGACCCTACTGTCAATGACAGAGGTTAATACCATAGAAGTAGGTACCTATAATACTTTCAAAGCTTTATACAGACTCTATATATTGTTGAGTTGAATTTTTAGCCTTAAATACGGTGATTTCAAATCTCTACATTATATAATAAAACTGCAAATGGTCTATGTTTGTAGTAGATATATAAGAAAGCAATGTTATAGCGTTAATTGGTCAATAGTAAAGTGGCCAAAATGCTTAATTTGAGACAAAATTACAATGTTATATTAGATTTAAAATGGTTTTTAAGGCGAGCTAGGACCGTCTTCCTGACGATGTGACAGAGGGCCAATACCAAAATATTATATGAGCCACAAATTGATTATGTTCTTCAGCTCTATAAATACTGTTACTATATGTAGGTATTTAAAATCACACAGAACATGAAAACCAATATTGCTTATAAATCTCAATGGAATTGAGTTTGCGTATTGTTTTAGAGAAAAGTAGGTCAAAGTTACCGGTAGAATTGTTTCATTATGTGAGCGAAAATACTTTCAGGCGTTTTTTAGCTAGCTTTGCCCCGGCGTTTTGCTCCCGTAATCATTTTGGTATAAAATGTATCTTTTGTGCTATTTTCCGTACTATTTGTCTATCTGTGTACTAAATTTTATCTAAATTCGTCCAGTAGTTTGAGCATCTGCACGTACGGTCTCTATGGTCTGCCCAGCTCTCACTAGTTGGCACTACAGGAGAGTGTTGTCCTGTCAATGGTACAATACTGTCATTTTAATTTGACACATCGACATTAATATTGAAAGCGTTCTTTATTATTATGACAGCTGTGCAGACATATGTCATAATAATACAAATCGCGTTCAAATACCGTTGAAATCCATTCTGAATGTACCATCACCGTTTAAAATCTAACACAAGCTAATTATTAAAAAATAAAAAACACGACTGACAACTTGTGCTTGGCCAAAGGCCGAGCTCGGTCTCGTGAGCAAAGAGAGTGCCAAGGCCGAAGGCCTAGCCCTTGAAGCCCTGAATGACCTTCTCATTTCATCTCAAACCCTCAGTAACCAGCAGAGGGGCCTAGGACGAAGGCCGTGGTGCAAGCTGCGTACATGAAGCAAAGAGGCGAGGCGAGGCTAAAGCACCTAGCGTGCTGTTTAGAACAATTTTACTTCTGCAGTTTCGAGTATGTTGTTTTGGAAATAGGCAAAAGTCATCTACCTAAAGTCCATTTATTCATAATTGTCCTATTATGTAAACAATCTTAACATGTCTTTTTATGATTTTACAACAATATAAATTAAAATAGACTTTTTAGGAAATTACTTTCGTGGTTAATAAATGTTTTACTTTAGAATGTTTAGGTTTGAACTTATTTTTGATTAATTTTCAACAAAATTTAACAAAAATTACTGTAAAGATTATTTATATAATAGGACAATTATGAATAAATGTACTTTAGAAGAGTTGTCGGTTTAGACTAGGTGAAGAGCCGAAAGACTATTTTCGATTTAGCTCTTTGCTCTCTCTCTCTCTCTCTCTTAGCCGAAAGACGTCCACTACTGGACAAAGGCCTCCCCAAAAGATTTACACAACGACCGGTCCTGCGCTGCCCGCATCAATGCGCATCCTGCGACCTTCACCAGGTCGTCGGTCCACCGAGTGGGAGGCCTGCCAACACTACGTTTTCCGGTTCGTGGTCGCCACTCGAGAACTTTTCTGCCCCAACGGCTATCTGTTCTGCGAGCTATGTGCCCCGCCCACTGCCACTAAAGTTTGGCGATTCTGTGGGCTATGTCGGTTACTTTAGTTCTCCTACGGATCTCCTCATTTCTGATTCGATCACGCAGGGAAACTCCGAGCATAGCGCGCTCCATCACCCTTTGGGTGACTTTGAGCCTTCTTATGAGCCCATAGTAAGCGACCACGTCTCTGTTCCGTATGTCATTACTGGCAACACACACTTAGCTCTTTGCTATGAAGCCGCAACTCTGCCTTCGGTCTCACTTCGCCTCTCGGCTTCATATACGGAACTCGGCCATCGGCCTCGCGGGCCAAGGCGAATCGACTCGAGTGATGTGCACTCAGTATCTCGACTGGTTTCAGGAGCTTTAACTGGCTGTCTTGGCGTGTCCGAAATGCCCCGAATCGTGTATCATAGAGAACCTTTACCAGGCCGACGATAGGGTGATTGTCGTTGCCATCTACTGGTCTGGGAAAATATAGATGCCAATTCGACTCGCCAAGAAGAAAAAGAAGGGGCTTTAAGATGAAATCGGAAGATCGTCCATGTATACGAATGACTATGCCTTCGGTCTCGCCCCGTTTTTTGCTCACGAGACAGAGCATGGCCTTCGGCCTAGCCTGGACCCAGCTCGGGCGGCTGGGGACCCCTGGTTTACTGGAAGTTTGGGATAAAATATAAAAGTCGTCCATGTTTACAGAGGGCTCGGCCTTGGGCTTAGGCCTCGTCCTGCACTTTATTATCGAGACGGCGGCGCAGCTGGGGAAAGGGAAGCTAAGCCAAGCCTTCAATTTAAACACTGCTGCAGCAGCATCAGGAAATATACCAAAGTGACCTGAGCTGGGATTAGGCCTAGACAGAAAGGTAGTACCGCCCGCGGAAACTATAATTTTTTTTTTTTTATATAATTTTATTTCGGAAAAGTCCATAGAAATGTTAGTTACAATGTCCTTAAAACTATGTTAGTACCTTATCTACGTGTAATTGGGTCCAATGTTTTAGTATGGACCCATCTACCCTGCCAGCGATGACTTTGAGAAGGCTGTTGGAGCTAGCGCTCAGTCTCCGCATCAGGGAGGCCACCCTCTTCCGCACTATGGCTTGGAAGGTATCCACACGTGCCTCTGCGAACATTCCTGATGCGGAGCAGTGTCTTGGTAGCCCCAGCAGCGCTCTCAACCCGTTATTATATTGGATGCGCAGGACTTTGTGTGCATTCTGTGTATAATTGACCCATAGACTGCATGTGTAAAATACTTGGCAATATGCCTTAAACAATGTAAGTTTTACACCTTTAGTACATTTGGCAAATCTACGGGCCAACATATTACACCTGACACACATCGCCCTGCGCTCCCGATCCATGTCCAGATTGTCACTCAGCGTGTCCGTGACCCAGTGCCCCAGGTACTTGAACTGTGAGACGCGTTTGAGGGGCGTGCCGCAGAGTGACACCGGTGGGACCACAGAATACGCCCTCCCCTTGGCCTTAAACATTAAAAACTCGCTCTTTGTTGCATTGTACCTGAGGCCATGAGTCTCGGCGTAGCGCTCACAAACTGAGATCAGCTGTCTGAGGGCGCTGACTGATGGGCTCAGCAGCACCATGTCGTCGGCATAGCTTATGTTGTTGAAAAATGTACCGCCTACTGAACATCCCAACATAGTGCTGCTAAGCCCACGAATCAGCTGATCCATGTACAGGTTGAATAGCGTGGGAGAGGTTAGCCCCCCCTGTCTCACCCCGCACTCCATCCTGTACTCCTCAGATAAGGAGCCCATCCACCTTACATAATTGCGTTGATTGCCATACCAAAACTTAAATATTTCAGTTACCTCACTAGGAACATCGGTCTCCGCCAGTTTACTCCATAGCTTATCGTAAGATACAAGATCAAAAGCTTTGGAGAGGTCCAAAAACAAGCGTAGACGGGCGTTTTCCTATCCGTGTAGTACCGGACAGTATGCTTGAGACAAAGAACCGCTGACTCAGTTGAAAGTCCAGGCCTAAACCCGAATTGGGCATCATGAAGTTTAATATATTTAGTCAGTTGTTGCTCAAGCAAACCGTCCAGCACCTTAGCAAGGATAGTGGCCAATGAGATCGGCCTGTAGTTATTTATATCTGACTTGTCACCCGTTTTATTCTTTGGGACCGGCACGACCAGTGTCATCATCAGTTCGTTAGGTAAGTATGCATGACCCACGCAGAGTGTGAATAGCATAGATAGTACTCGGGGCAGGTGCACACCCGCATGCTGGAGATGTTCAATACTGAGTGAGTCATGTCCCGGGGACTTACCGCGGGTCATACCTTTTACCACAGATGCCACTTCATTTGATGAAAAGTGCAGGTAGGCCTGCTGATCATGGCTGCCAGGAGACATACTATTTGGTCTTGGCGGCCCCAAAGGTGAGGCAACCTGAAAGTGTTTTCTAAACAAGTTGGCCACAGCGGCCGGCTCACTTACCCCACCAACACTAGCAGGTAAACTCGGAGGGTGATCCAGCCTTTTTGTTTGTTTCCAGAATTTATCAAATCGCTTGGATGCATGATGAGTGGCAAGAATATTCAATTTAATATTATCCTGATTATCTTGGCACCATTTTAATTTAGACTTAAAGACCCTCCGATTCTCACACATGTCATCATAGATGGGCCCAGACCTAGGTTTATTACATAACACCCAATTCTTAAAACTATCTCTCGCCTTAGCGTGTGCGAGTCTAACATGTTTATTCCACCCAGTAACATGGTTACGTCGATTTTTATTTATGTATTCGTACGACAAAGTAGATGCGTCAATAAGAACGTCCGTAATTTCCTTATATAATGTATCTATTAGATTTCTATGCATTAAATTATTACATTTATGATCACAACATTTTTTTAATTCTAAGGGAATGTCAATACATCTTAACCTATTATTACAAATGTCACTATACATGTCAATTTGGTGCGGTTGTCTGGTTCCCCAAATGATTTTATTTATAGGACAATCATTACTCACTACTGACACTGGTCTAATTGCATCACACTTTATTTCTATGTGTATGGGAAAGTGATCAGAACATACAATATCGTACAGTACCTTTACACTAGAGACCGTCTCGTTGGCCAACTCGGATACGACTATGTGATCCAACCAGCTCGTAGCGCCGTTAATGTCACTCACGAACGTAATCGTACCCGATGAAATGCCCAGTAACTGCCAGTCCGCACAGACCCAATGGTGCTCATCACAATAGCTAACGAGTCCCTTTCCGAACAAAGTACCGTGGTGTGCATTAAAGTCGCCTAGCACATACACAAACTCAGCGTCACAGTCATCCACCACTGAACTAATTTCGCTCAAACACTCCGTAAATTCGGCAAGATTATCGACCGATTTCGTAGGCATATACACCGAGAACACTAGTAATTGCCGATCATTTAACACTATTTTAATAGCCATTAAACGCGCACTGTTGCATTCTATTATAGAAACATTTTGAAAAACACTTTTACGCCACAGTAGCGCGACCCCGCCGTATGATCTGCCACGCAAAATTCTGACCGACGTATCTACAGCTGTTTTACCGCAATATGCAAACTCGGTGTCAATAGTACCTAGATACGGGATGTCGTGCGATAACAGCCATGTTTCCTGTAGGGCCACTAAGTCCGCCGTCTTACACAGCTCGCGGACAGCATCGACACATCTGGTGACTGACTTGCAGTTAAAACTTACAAAGTTGAGATTACATTTAGTTGTATTTGTATTTGTTGTATTTGATTATATTCGATAATAGATAAGGAGGGGCGGTGGGGGACTGGTGCTCGACCAAATGTTACAGAGGCCCCTGGACGACCACAGCCGGTGGTAGTTTATAGTTTTTTTTTCATACAAACTGGTTATTGGGGGTTTTAGATCAAATCAGAAGGTCATCCATGTATACGAAGAACTCGGCCTACGGCCTCACTCTTTCTCTGATCACGAGATGGAACTCGGCCTTCGGCCTAACCTGGATGCAGCTCGGGCTGTGGCCTTGCGGGCGCAAGCTTTGGCCTTCGGGGCCCCTGGTTTACTGGTGACGGCGCGCCAAGGTAGACCTGGGGTACTGCCCGCGGAAACTACAATCATATAATCGGCGCGGGGGCGGGAGGGGGCACGTCATAGAAGACCCTAGGCGACGTTAGTAGCCGTTTAAAATGAAATCATAAGGTCGTCCATGTGTACGAAAGACTCGGCCTTCGACCTAGCCTGGACGCAGCTCGAGTTGTGGCCTTGCTTGCGCGGCTTGGTTCCTGGTTTACTGGAGGTTTGAGATGAAATATAAAAGTCATCCATGCATACAAAGGGCTCGGCCTTAGGCCTCGTCCTGCACGTTGTTCCCGAGACGGCGCGGCTGGAGGAAGGGAAGCTAAACCTTTGATTTAAACGCAGCTGCGGCAGCACCGGGAAATTATACCAAAATGGACTGTGGCCTTGCGGGCGCAAGCTTCGGCTTTCGGGGCCCCTAGTTTACTGGAGGTTTGAAATGAAATATAAATATATATATATATTTGTAACGGCGCGCCAAAGTGGACCTAAGGTACTGCCCGTGGAAACTACAATTGTATAATCGGCGGGGGGGGGGGGCTGGATTGCTAGCTCGCCGTCATAGTAGACCTTAGGCGACGTTAATAGCCGTTTGAAATTAAATCATAAGGTCGTCCATGTATACGAAATACTCGGCCTTCGGCCTAGCCTGGACGCAGGTCGGGCTGTGGCCTTGCTTGCGCGGCTGGGGTCCGCAACCTTCAGTAAACCAGCAACCCCCGTCCCTGGTTTACTGGAGGCAAAATGAACCTGGGAGTAGACCTGGGAGTAGACCTGGGGTACATGCCTGCGGAGAGTACCTGTAATATATAGGAGGGGGGAGGTGCTCGACGTCGGCTGTGGTCGACGCCAGGGTTCTCTATGACGAATGTCATAGAGAACCCTGGCGTCGACCACAGCCGGTGGAAGTATGATAGTTTAGACGAAGCTCGGCCTGCGGCCTCACCCCTTGCAGCTTTAGTCCTTTAGAGGCAGAAAGGGAGTACCGCTCGAGGAAACTATAATAGATTCTTAATGTAACATTTCCGTGTAACATTTCGATTTTAAGCCAGTGATCTTGCAATAGCCGATAGTAGCGTTGCCGATCGATAGTCAGACTACTATGGTGGAGGGTGACCGTGGTACCCCGAGCTACGTTTAAATCGAGGGCTGCTAGCCACGCAAGCGAGGCCGAAGGCCGAACTCGGTCTTATGAGCAAAGAGCGGGGCAAGGCCGACGGCCGAGCCCTTTGTGTATATGGGCGATCTAACGGTGTTGATCTTACTATCTATCTTATACAACTAAAAGTATACACAAACATATAATTTATATATATTTTTGAAATTGGCTTTCAAAGCCCTTCAATTTGATACTACACTCGATAAGATTGATAAAAAAATTTTTTTTTGGTCAGCTGTTTATCGCGTATGTAATCCGCCATTTTGTTTTTATGATGACGTCACATAGCCTATGTCACTCGGACGAATGCAAGGAATCCAACAATACCTCTCACATCAAAATCTGTTAAGCCGTTCAGGACTTATGGTGGAATAAAGAAACTTACATACATACATACATACATACATACATGAACGCTGAAAACATAACACTCCTTTTTTGGTCAGTCGTGTAAAAAGGAAGTCAATCTTGCTACTTATGAAGAAGAGTGGTTCAACTCTCATCCGTACCAATTGTGCCTTCCAAGAAATCGCACCGCTCTACCAAATACTATTTAATTAGTTTCAGCGAGACTTGAGTCCGGCTCTCGCCAACACCGGTCTTCGCAGTAGCAACGGACTCCCCGAAATACTGGCTGGAAATTTTCCTTTTATACAAACAAACTAAAAAACTTCAACATCGCGATTTGGAAGCGCTTGTCCGATTGGTCGTTTTGGAGGCGGCCGAGCGAAACCGTTCTGCTCATGCTCACGGATGCGCGTGTTTAAAAAACAATGAAAATGTTGTAATTGGCAAAAGTCGGATTAAACAACGCAATTTCGCTTTTTAGTCAGGTGCTAATTTTGTTTATTAAATGACTTTATATGTGCGCTCAAATCTCGCGATAATTTATCGACTAAAGTCATGATTGAAAAACCGCTAAACGCTAATGATGATTATTATATGTGTGAATGATAATTTAACTTTATGGTTTACGTATTTAATGAGTTGTTCAAGCAAATGTCTTAAGATTTCTATTACCAATTCTATGAACACACACTAGCGATCGAACCCGGTACTCCATAGTTCAGAGGTCATAAATTTATCACTATGCTATAGAGGCCGACAAAGACCTATGACATGATGATGAGACAAGCGAAACTAAATTAAAGCGTATAAAACGATCTTGAAACTCCACGTGCCTACAAAATCAGCAAATGTCAGTATAATTTAGAAGTTACTATATCGGAAACTTTTGAGAAACATCAAGACGTTCATGTTAAATGTTAATTGATGTTAATTACACTCGAGACATGATTTCGCTTTTAGATGTAATTAATGTGTCCTAAATCATAACTAATTAACTAATAAACTCAACGCTTTGAATAACATAAAACGTTGGTTTTTAAGTGATCTTTTTAAGGGTCTTTGATGTTCAGACAAAAACTCTTTCACCCACACGTGGTTTGCTGTTTGCCTTCTCCTTTCTTCTATATTCTATCCTCTGCATTCGCATGCTGATAAATGATTATTATCTACTGAAGAACATGTTTCTACATGAAAATTTTCTTCACTGTAAGCTAGTAGTGATCAACGAAAAGGATCATAAATAAGTCGATCGATATATATATAATACACTAGCTTTTGCCCGCGGCTTCGCCCGCGTGAATTTCCCACGGGAACAGTGCTTTTTCCCGGAATAAAAAGTAGCCTATGTGCTATTCCAGGTCATTATCTACCTCTGTACCAAATTTCATCGAAATCCGTCCAGTAGATTTTGCGTGATTGAGTAACAAACATCCTCACAAACTCACAAACTCACATCCAAACTTTCGCATTTATAATATTAGTATGGATATACACGAACCGGAAAACGTAGTGTTGGCAGGCCTCCCACTCGGTGGACCGACGACCTGGTGAAGATCGCGGGTTGCGCATGGATGCGGGCAGCGCAGGACCGGTCGTTGTGGAAATCCTTGGGGGAGGCCTTTGTCCAGCAGTGGACGTCTTTTGGCTGAGAGAGAGAGATATATATACAATACATGAGGTATCACCACCGCCGCCGCTTCAATAAAATGAATGCATTGCATGGCAACGCATTCAAATATTCCACCAGAAGTCAGCACCTACGAGTAAGGACATACATCTGTCAGATGGTACAACGCTGTCAATATCGATGTGTCAAATTCAAATGACAGTATTGTACCATTGACATGACCATACCGGCGCCGGTAGCGCGAACAAATGAGCGTAAATACGATAACCCTCATTACGAACAATCAGCACATAAGCTCAAATTCATTTACACCTCTATCACCGTCTCATAGAGGTTCAAACAGATTATCTTGACATGCAACTGACTGTACCAAATTTAAGAAAACATTAACTTTTGAACCGGCCGGCCCAGATGCCGCTAGAGGGATAAGGTCCTAAAATATCTGAAGGCCCTCCAATGAGCCGACTGGCAGGAAGTAGCGCAGAACAGGAAGGAGTGGAAGCTTCTAGTATCGTAGGCCAAGATCCTCTCTGGATCGTTGAGCCATCTAAGTAAGTAAGTTAACTTTTTAAATTTAGCAAGAATAACACTGATGTGTCACAGTGCTTGCTAGTTTCCCTCACAATGCTTACTATGCACATAATTTAGTTCGACAACGAAGCCCATGTAAACGAGGCATTAAAGAATTAGCAAGTTCAATATCCAACATCAAAGTGAAACTAAGCAAACATGCGCACAGACAACATCTTTCTAGATACTGAATCCAATGATTCGCCCGTTTAGTCCACTCTCGACTCTTGACCCTAAATCGTCAAAAAAATAAAGTATCACATGAATGAGTAATATTAGATTCTTCTCTCAGCCGAAAGACGTCCACTGCTGGACAAAGGCCTCCCCCAAGGATTTCCACAACGACCGGTCCTGCGCTGCCCGCATCCATGCGCAACCCGCGACTTTCACCAGGTCGTCGGTCCACCGAGTGGGAGGTCTGCCAACACTAAGTTTTCCGGTTCGTGGTCGCCACTCGAGAACTTTTCTGCCCCAACGGCTATCTGTTCTGCGAGCTATGTGCCCCGCCCACTGCCACTTAAGTTTGGCGATTCTGCGGGCTATGTCGGTTACTTTAGTTCTCCTACGGATCTCCTCATTTCTGATATATTAATATTAATATTAGATTAGATATGAAGAAAACTGTAATGGACACCTATATCTTGCCTTGCTTAACTTACGGTTTCCGGACCTTGACCTTCACAGGAAAAATAAAAAGGAAACTAATAAGTCAATGTGCGATGGAAAGAAGCATCCTAAAACTAAGAAAAATCCAAAAAGTAAGAAGCCAAGAAATTAGGAAAAAGACTAAGCTTACAGATGCGCTACAACAAGCCCTAAAACTGAAGTAGAACTGGGCCGGTCATGTAGCGAGATACACTGACCAATGCTGGACTCTTAAGACTACCAAATGGAATGGTCCACTTGGAAAAAAAGTCAGAAAACCTCGGAAAAGATACGTAGATGAAATAAAAAAGGTAGCAGGAAAGAACTGTCTAGAGACAGCAAAAAATTGAAGAAATTGGTGGAGGCCTGTACCCAAAAAGGGTTTCTATAAAGTTTAATTTAATAAATAAATTTATGGTATAGTGTTTGTTACTTGTAAATATTTATAGAAAAAAAAGGCTTTATTATTGTTATATTTATGAGTCATATTGGTATACAAACTCATGTAGCACTGGCAGGATATGAACCTCGGATCTTTGCAGCCACAGGCGGGCGCCCTACCACTCGGAAGTTATACCTATCTAATAAAAAAATATATATAAATTAAAAACTTAAGAATAAAGAACACACTTCAGTTCTAGAGTTAGCTCTTGAGTTTAAAGCATGTTTGTATTGAATATTCATAATTGATAATACAAGTTATTGTATTTTCATTTCTTTTACCCCACTTAATTAGATTAGTCTAAATTTTATTTTTCTGTTTGCTTGTATGTTTTATGCCTGTCCCATTTATAATAGAAAGAGAAATGTATTCAAGGGCTTTTATAATAAAAATTAAGCAGTTTATATAATCAAAAAGGGTATTGTATACAGAGGATTTTTGTTAATTGAATTAAACGAATTTTCATATTTAATGTACAATTACAATTACCTTTTGTTGACGACACGTCATTTCGAAATGACATGCGCAAATCTCCTATGATTACCGCTGGCATGCCGAAATGCCGTCTCTCCCTCACGCTTTTCTAGTCGTTATTTCTTTACCATTACGAGTTCTTTTGGCCTGCAGCGCGCAAAAAAACAAAAGAGCGCTGGTTGTCACGGAAACGAGGAAGTGGAACTACTAGTTAATTAAAACACACAAGTTACGGCTTTTTCATTTCTTTTTATACCCCAAGGATCAATCCTCAGGATTACTGATTTTTTTTTTTCTTTGCTTATATGTTTTATGGTCTATCCGAATGTTTGTCAGTGCCTGCCCCATTTATAATCGAAAGAGAAATGTATTCAAGGGCTTTATAATAAAAATTAAGCAGTTTAAATAATCACAAAGGGCATTGTGTACAGAGGATTTTTGTTTGAACAAATCTCTTTGAATTGCTCTTCACTTCCTACTTTAATTTAATGAATCGTTTGAGAAATAATATTTAATTAAATACGGTAATTTGAAGCTCGAGATAAATTTTTGATTTGTTGTTGATTTAGGAAAGATAATCAAGATTTTTACTGTTATTATTTGTTATAATATTCATTTTTGGAAGAAACTGTGGTAGTTTGTGGTAGGCTCTTGACTAGTTTTCTAAAGGCGCACAAGTTCGAATCTCAATCGTTCGGCTTTTTGTGTACTCTGAGTTTACTGACTTTAAGACACTATGAAATTGATGACCTCCGTGGCGCAGTGGTATTGACCTGATATCTATACTAATATTATAAATGCGAAAGTTTGGATGTGAGTTTGTGAATTTGTTAGTTTGCAAGGATGTTTGTACTCAATTACGCAAAATCTACTGGACGGATTTCGATGAAATTTGGTACAGAGGTAGATAATGACCTGAAATAGCACATAGGCTACTTTTTATCCCGGAAAAAATGGTTCCCGTGGGCATGGGATACCAATTATAGTAACGCCATCTATTATTTGACAAAATAGACGTCATGTCAAAATGACGTTACGTCAAAGTGACGATACTAGAATTATAAATTACTAGCTTTTGCCTGCTGCTTCGCCCGCGTGAATTCCCATAGAAATTGTGCTTTTTCCCGGGATGAAAGGTACACTTTGTCCTTCACAGTGCTTCTAACTATGTATATGCAAAATTTCAGGAAGATTGTTTCAATAGATGAAGCGTGAAGAGGTAATAAACAAACTCACTTTCGCATTTATAATATTAGTTAGGATTCAACTGAAATAAAAAATCCATTTAAAAGCGTATCTTCAAAAGATTTTCACTAAACCGGTAAATTGCGGTTCAGACGTTAAAGATACCAATCGATTCTGCAACGTCTCGATACATTATGAGCGCACTCGATCATTATCTGATCGATGCGAGATAATCGCCCTCAGTGTTGCAACGTCGATTTAAAAATCGTTTCATATATTTTTGATATAATCTTGTATCGAGATCGTATCTTCAATGCGGTAGTTTGTGAGGATAAGTTAACTCTTTCATGCAAAATGTAATACTGATAGAATATGTAAATGAAAATGTATTAACTGATAGAATATGTGTTTTGCCAAGTTATATTTTGCGACTAAATTGCATCGAAATCCGTTAAAAAGTTTTGGCTTAAAAGAGTAAAACATTCAAAATAACCACCGAACAAGCATACTAAGTTTCACGTTTATATTATTAATCGTTTGTAACCTTGATTATGTAATATTTTAAAATTTGACGAAATTTGAAAAAGTGCTTGGGAAGGTCTAATTTCTGAATAATATATTTGGATTTAGTAAGTTTAGTGTGAAAAAATTATTTATTTATTTAAAAATTGATTGCACAAAATTACAAAAATTATGTACAAATGGTGGGCAAAAAATTAATCTCTCTTTCTCTCTCTCTCTCAGCCGAAAGATGTCCAGAGCCATGATGGAATGGAGATTCAGGTATAGTGACAGATTGCTAGCCCATCGCCTATGAGTGGAGGAATCCCCAGTTTAAAGCCCTTTTCCTCGATTGAATTTTACAATCTGCGCGGGATGAGAAGCAGCTGGCACATTCTATGTTTTTTCTTCTTATCGACCGAGCGAGCGCAGCGAGCGAAGCGTCTCAGTTTCCACTAGCCGAAAATTCTTTTGTCTGTCCGGATGTTATCGCCTACAGGTCGCATTTCTGAACCGATTCTTATGAAATTTTGTGAGCAGGTTCGGTAATTTTATAGAATTTTTTAGTCGAGCCAGTTTTTCGAAATTTTATAAAATGGCGATAATATATAAAAAAAACCTTATATCTCAGCTATTTAAAAAAAAATTCAAAAATGTTATTAGACATTTTTGTTATCCTTATTAAGACGCAACTTTTTTGTATGAACAACATAGTGAAATTCAATAAAACCGCAATAAATACATATATCTTATACGATAGTTCACAAAAAAATCAATAGATGGCGCAGCAAAGCTTTTAATACTCGCAAATTAATTTAAGAGTGACTTGATTTATTGATTAAAATGAGATTGTTTGAATTGCGTGTATTTTTTTTTAAACTGAGTGCCTTTGACCTCTATCTTGCCTGATGAGAAGCATAGATAAGATCTAGGGTGGTACACGCAAACTGAAAAAAAAAAAACTCAAGTATTTATTTGGTTAATGGTATTGTATTGTGGATTGCTTTGCTTGGTGGAATTATCTTGAACACTTGAAATAAATCTGATATCAAAAAACTTCATTGTATGATTAGAATCCTATTAAAAAAAAGTAATATACGTAATAGGAATATAATAGATTCGATTTCAAATTGAACTATCTTTTTTGAACTTTAATTTTGTTGCGCAAATTACATAAATATACAGATATCCAATAGGTCAAACCATGCATTTCTAACGACTGACGACCTCCGTGGCCTAACGGTCATCACGCCAGACGGCCACACCAGAGGTCCCGGGTTCGATCCCCGGTTGGGTCAAGATGGAAAATAATCTTTTTCAGATTGACGTGGGTTTTGGATATTTATTAATACATATATGTATTTGTTATAAAATATAGTATTGTTAAATTAGCATCCCGTAAAGTCTTGAACTTAGTGATTTGTCCGTATATATTTATTATTATTATTTATATTATTTCGAGGCGGAAAAGGCAGGTTTCAGTCATTTTTTTAGTGGTATTGACCAACCACAAGAACTTTTTACTTTCTTTACAGTACCTATTGGTAGGTTGGTTTCAAAACTCTTCTAAGCCAGGGATACGGTAAAATATCGGTTATTTCGTGGAAGGGCTCGCGAGGTCTACTGTTCTCACAGAACCACTAGTATTATTTGTTTTTACACGACTGACCAAAAAAGGAGTGTTATGTCTTTAGGGTTCGTGTATGTATGTATGTAAGTTTCTTCTTTATTCCACCATAAGTCCTGAAAGGCTTAACAGATTTTGATGTGAGAGGTATTTTTAGATTCCTTGCATTCCTCCGAGTGACATAAGCTAAATGAGTAATCAGTCGTGTTTTTTTTTCAATAATTAGCTTGTTTATTGTTTTTTTATGTATTTGTTTGAGAAAAATTGTAGGGGAAATTAATGTACCTTTTTGAAATTTACACAAGAGTAGAGCTCCGGGCTGCAACTATATTAAACAATGAATTAAATACAAAACACGAAACCGTTTACAAATTCAAAGTTGCATTTCACACGAACAACGCAAGTTATTTCAAACTAAAGTTAAATATATAGTTAGTCATATGAAAAGTTGTACAAAGTTTATTTGAAACTGTTTCATGAATAACATTTGAGACACTTTGTCCGTATAAAT
Organism: Ephestia elutella; assembly: GCA_018467065.1. NCBI lineage: Eukaryota > Metazoa > Arthropoda > Insecta > Lepidoptera > Pyralidae > Ephestia > Ephestia elutella. Next base: position 2,419,873 of record CM031569.1, read on the forward strand.
TTTAATACACAATTGTTGGCGAAACGTTCAGTGTGAAGTGAATTAGAAAGTAGATAATATGTTTACACAAGAACGAAAGAAGCAGTTTATCTGTCAAGTTAAACCTATGAGCTTTATGTTGTGTAAAATGCTACTACTGCGGTAGGAAAAACTAGTATTTGAAAGCAAACTGGCCAAGTGCGAGTTGAACTCGCCCACCGGATAGTTTTGTACGAAAGTTTATAGATAATATTATACTAGCTGCCCGCGGCTTCGCCCGCGTGAATTTCCCGTGAGAACAGTGCCTTTTCCCGGATGAAAGGTACCCTATATCTTTTTGAGTACATCCAACTATATCACAAAGATTGGTTTTGTAGATAAAGCGTGAAGAGGTAACAAACAAATAAACTTACTTTCGCATTTATAATATTAGTTAGGATTGCAAAAACTACTAGACGTATTTCGATGAAATTTCGTACACGGAATAGAATATGCTATGCTACTAATATTACAAACGTGGATGTTTGTGAAAATGGATATTTGTTTCTTTGGATGTTTGTCCCCTTTTCACGCAAAAAGTACAGGAGAAATTTCCATGAAATTTGGGTATAATGTAACTTGAAATAACACATAGATTACTTTTATCCCGAAATTCTAAATATCGAATATTTTTTTTACATAGGGCGGGAAACGAGCAAAGGGGTCACTCACCTGATGGTAAGCGATCCCCGCTGTACAAGGATAACTAAATACGTGAGTGTTGCCAGCCTTTCAAGAAGACGTAGACTCGTTTTTTACACGACTGACCAAAAAAGGAGTGTTATGTTTTCAGGGTTCATGTATGTATGTATGTATGTATGTATGTAAGTTTCTTTATTCCACCATAAGTCCTGAACGGCTTAACAGATTTTGATGTGAGAGGTATTTTTAGATTCCTTGCATTCCTCCGAGTGACATAGGCTATATGACGTCATCATAAAAACAAAATGGCGGATTATATATGTGATAAATAGCAGACCAAAAAAATAAAATTTGATCAATCTTATCGAGTGGGGTATCAAATTGAAGGGCTTTAAAAGGCGATTTCAAAAATGTATATAACTTATATGTTTGTATGTACTTTTTTAGTAAAAACTTGTCAGTCGTGTTTTTTATTTTTAATAATTAGCTTGTTGAAGGTTCCATTGTCGTATCGGTTCGAGAACACCGATGCAGGAAGTTTATTCCACAGTTTGGTCGTACGTGGCAAAAAGTGTCTTTTAAGAAGTGTTAAAGAGAAGAAAAATCGGTTAGTCTGATTTTTCTTCTCTTTAACACTTCTTAAAAGATACACATGATGCATAGATATTTTATAGTGAATTCCCATGTGAATAAAACCACGCGAGCACGAGTAGTATAGTAATTTATCAACGCTTAACTGTCAACTTCTTTCGCTGACCTCCATTGAAATGTCTTGGGTAAACTTCGTAGTTTCCTGAACTATTGCCCTAACTTTAAAGTAAATGTTTATTTTAAAACGCTGACGCTTCAATAGTAACATGAAATTGCTCTTACACTCTATTCAGGGCTTTAACTTGGCAAGTTTGTAATGAGAAACTTACTTCAATGAGCTCTTGAAATTTCTTGAGAGCAATAAAATTGAATTGTACTAGCGCGCCCCGGGACTCTGCACCCGTGGGAATTCCGGGATATGAAGTATCCTATGTGTTATTCCTGTTTTGATCCTACCCGTGTACTGAATTTTATCGACATCCGTCCAGGTAGTAGCGTGAAATAGTAACAAACAACCAAGCATCCATTTTTACCAGTTTTTTTATTGATAGGATAGCATTGTGATGTTAGATTATAATAATTGACATATTCATGGGAAAGGCTAAGGGCTATACAGAATCCCGAAATTCCTAGGAGAGCAAAGCCACGAGGCATAGCTTATTCTTCTTATTCTTATATAAGGTCTCGGTTCGCTTCCTGCTTTATCATGCGAAGGTATGGAATTCTCTCCCCGCGTCGCTGTTTCCCGACAAATATAACTTAGGGGTTTTCAAGGCAAGAGTGAATAGGCATATTTTGAGTTTGCGTATACCACCCTAGATCTCATCTTTGCTTCCCATCAGGCAAGATTGTAAAACTTACATTGTTTAAGGCATATTGCCAAGTATTTTACACATGCAGTCTATGGGTCAATTATACAAGAATGCACACAAAGTCCTGCGCATCCAATATAATAACGGGTTGAGAGCGCTGCTGGCTACCAAGACACTGCTCCGCATCAGGAATGTTCGCTGAGGCACGTGTGGACACCTTCCAAGCCATAGTGCGGAAGAGGGTGGCCTCCCTGATGCGGAGACTGAGCGCTAGCTCCAACAGCCTTCTCAAAGTCATCGCTGGCAGGGTAGATGGGCCCATACTAAAACATTGGACCCAATTACACGTAGGTAAGGTACTAACATAGTTTTAAGGACATTGTAACTAACATTTCTATGGACTTTTCCGAAATAAAATTATTATTATTATTATTATATTGAGGTCAAACGCACTAAATTTAAAAAAAAAAAAACTTTTTTTTTGTTAAGAAATCAAGAAATTGAACCTTACTGTGAGCTTTGAAACGAATCATATATTAATATTCGGCTCACGGTTCCCATCTATCCTTCAAAGAACAAAGTGCCCTGCCGGGATGAAGTGGGAATTGGGATAAGGTTCTACGCTCTGATATTGGTTTTGCGACAATAGGACCATATCGCAATAAGTTTCAACGAGAATGATTGAACTAAAATTGTACAATACTTTTTCTAAATTCTTTTGAATGGTGTTTCTCAGAACCTTTATGAAGGAAAATAAATGAATATTTTAGCTATTTTAAAACCAAATGCCTATATTTTTTATCCTCAACACCTGACATTCTATGTCATAGGTATATGTTCCCTGTGGTTTCATTAATCCTCCTCCTATGGTCGGTCATCATATTACCTTATGCCACAATACAAATTTTGATACGGTCCTGTTGGATAGGAAGTTTCTTGAAGAAGGTTTATAAGTATAATTATACATACCTGTAAAAATCCGGGACTGTTCGATAGTTACATTATGTATCATAGGGTTTAACTTCTCAAAATAACTCTATGATCAAAAAGTTGAAAATAATTAAAAATATACTACATTTTTACGTTTATAAAAGTAAGTTTCTCAAGACGAGGTGCTGGAGTGTTGCCAGTAGCACTTAATGAATCTAGTTTGAATAAATTTCCTCCGTATGTCTCTGTTTTGATAAGAAGAGCCAATTTTGTATCTGTATAGCAGCCAACTGGTTAAATAGCTTGTTAATTACTAGCTAGATTTGCCATTTCACAACGCCATTTCACCATATTACCTATATGAATTATTTATTATTGATGTTGAATTAGGTTAAGCTTGTAATGACACTCTCTCTCTCTCTCAGCCTAAAGACGTCCACTGCTGGACAAAGGCCTCCCCCAAGGATTTTATCCGTGGGAGATTTTGCCGTAATCGCCACGCTTGGCAGGCGGGTTGGCGATCGCAGTGTGATGGCATAGTAAGTACGCGGAAAGATGCTGCTGCCCATCCTCCGGTGTTTTTAATCCCTTAGTCGCCTCTTACGACACCCACGGGAAGAGATAGGTTGGTGCTATTCTAGGGCCACACCACAGGCCAGTGTAATGACACACTTTATATAAAATAAATATTTGCGACTATTGGCTCTGTATACCCCGTACGGTATGAAAACCTAATACTATCCACTGATGGATTCCACCATACAGCTTAGTTAACAAGGCGAAATTTCCTTCCAATGCATTGGTAGAATGCCGGAATAAATCAGCTTTACAGTGAGCCTAATATAATGGAAGGCTTCTACAGTGTACAAATGCGGGCACAACAACTTACATATTCACAGTTTTATATAAGTACTTACTTGATGACTCGATGATCCGCCCTTGTGTAATTGTGAGATGAATCCAACTAATATTGTAAATGCGAAAGTACTTACTTAAGTAATTACTAAAACATGAACCTTCATTTTGAATGAAAATTGTTCCTACGAATATTTTTCGTACTTAAAACCATTGTACGTACGTTGCTACGATATTACATTTAATACTACTGTGTGTCTGTGTGTGTGTGTACTGTGTATCTGTGTCTGTGTCACTCGTGTAACAGAATATTTAAAACTAAATTTGGTTTGGCGAGCCATATAAGGGCACATATTAGAAATACACCTTAAATATAAGATTATTGTCAAGGGTCGCCGTCATCGAAATCGATGAGGAGGACTATATATATATATATATAATACTACTATTAAATTATATAAATATCTACTGTTGTCGCAGCATTATTCCTCAAACATTCCTCACCCTTTGTGTGCAGCTTGACCGCAAGTAATCCCATCGGCCGCACCTGCTTCAAACAAACGAGGGTACTAAATCCCACGGGCATCTGTCACGCCATTACGCTATTGTTATTGTTATCAGCTGACAAACGATTCATCTGAAGCTTAGGGTAATCAAAATTATAAGAATCGGCGTGAAATTCTAATAATCTTGCTACAAATATATATGCAGCAGTGGAGTTTGTTGCGCCGCCTCTTCTCCACTTGCGCTTTGGAGGCGGTGGTAAACTTAGCTTTAAGTAATTTTATGACGTCAACTAACTAAAAAACAAGAAAGTGACGATTTATAAGTGCTATTTTTAAGCCAATATGAATAAAAAAAAATTGACTTGACTTGACTTGACTATAAACAAGCAGCCCGGGCTCCGTTTCCGTTGAAATTTTGGATTAAAATGTACTCTTCTCTGTATTTTTCTAACTGTGTACCAAATTTCATTGAAATCCGTTTAGTAAATTTTGCGTGATTGAGTAACAAACTTTAGGTTTGATTTTTTAAAAATAGCCTATATTTTACCTATCTTCATGCCAAATTTTATCATGACTAGTCCAGCGGTTTTGCTGAGAAAGCGTAACAAATAGATAGACTTTCTCGTCTATATTATTAGTAATGATAGGTACGGGATTATTTTTTAAAGTGGCTCTATTAAAAAGGTTACATTTCGCCGTCTTACTTTGACAGTAACTTTAACCGTACCTGTTAGGCAATATATGACTTGAACCAGTTGTCAAATAGCAAGACAAAAGTAAACGTAACTGATAACTTTGACACTAATCTTAACAATAACATCAATTTCGGTGCAACCCATAACACGGTTTCCCCAGTTTCCCCAGGTCTAAGAAATCGAAAAAAAAAATGGTGTGTTTGATTGAATCGGAAAAGCGAAGATTGGAATTGTCTACAAATATTTTCGTTCCATTACTCGATCCCTTAATACAGGAATAACAAATTGGGTGAGATGTGAGCGCAGTTTAATCAAAAATTAAGCTTTAATCTTCCAAACCTTCGGGATAACAGTTCCCTCAATTTTATGGTAAAATTTGGCAAACAATTTTTCGCAGTATGCTTAAAGACTTTAAATAACTTTTGTATTATTTTTTTGTGAATAGAAAAATGAATTAAAAATGGTCAATTCAATAAAAGAGAAAATTAGTTTTTTTTATACTTGAAAAAAAGTTGCTATTTATAAAAAAAAAAATATCACTGACAACTCACATAGCCTATGTCATTCGGGCTAATGCAAGGATTCTAAAAATACCTCTTACATCAAAATGTGTTAAGCCGTTCAGGACTTATGGTGGAATAAATAAATTACATACATACATACTTATTTACATACATGAACCCTGAAAACATAACACTCCTTTTTTGGTCAGTCGTGTAAAAATTGAGTTTATAAAAATGTTGAGATAATAATTAATTTAAGGAAAGTTAGATATCAATGACTAAGCAATAATTTAATAATTATTTTATTAAACGTCATATTTAATAAAGAATTGATACCTTCTACAGTTTTATTATATGTAAGTATAGATTATTATCTAGTGTTTTCAAAAGTAACTTTACCACATAGTTGTAACTATAAAATGAGCATAATATATCATGTTTCAGGTTAAGTGATAAATGTATCGCTTAAATAATCTAAATAAATGAGAAAGAGGATAAACTCAAAAGGTATTTGATTAAAATTTGTCATGCCATCATCAAACATAGGATACCTTTAATCCCAAGAGCAAAAAGCACAGTTGGTAGTAAATATGTCAGTAAGTGGCCCAAATAATTGATCTCAATCCAGTTAATCCCAAACCGTATTTAACCCACGGAAGTTGTTTACCAGTATCCATAGTAATTACGTAAACAGGACTTAAATCAAAATTTCAAATTACGTTGGTCGGTTCCTGATTCATTCCCAATGGATCTGCTAGTTCAACTCGTTAGACACTTACTTCTTCTTCAAATTAAAAAAAAATCATTTGCATCTTCCTTTTCTGTCCTGTTCTAATTTGTTGGTTCCCTTTATACGGGGTCGGCCCTCCTCGTTCTTAGGCACCAGAATGTTCTGTTCTGGGTAGATAAATAGACATTTATTTTAACGTAACTCGCTAATTTTAAACAATGTTTAGCTCCGACCACGAAACCGGAATTAAAATGTGGAAGTGGAATTGATAAAAAAGCAAACGAAAACTATATTTAGTCAGAAATTATAATCTATCAGTTTCAGGCATAGACTTATAATATAATGGTTTCAGGCATGAAGTCTTGCATGAAGTCAAATCAACCTGTGATTTAAAGACTTCTTGCCTGAAATTCGACCCTTCTATTTTTAATTACACTTCAATCGAATTAATATTATTTTATACCTATTTACCTTTGACATACACTTGCATACACATATAGATTCTGGGCGAGACTATTTTTTTATTTTATTAATATTATTTAAAAAGCGTTCATTGTCCTGGCACTGAGCAAAGGCTTCTCACTCTTTCTCCCATTACTTAAATCTAATAATAGACTTTTGTAACCTAAGATAAAAATGGAAAGACCTCCACCGATGACGAGCGCCTCAATTTTAAATTTTATGATAATCTAGCGCCCCGCCCCGGATTTGCTCGGGAGTAAATTGTAGCCTATGTCACTCAGGTATAATGGAACTGTCTATTAGTGAAAGAATTTTTAAAATCGGTTCAGTAGTTTTGAAGATTACCCCCTAGATTAGATACACAAACTTACAAAAACTTCCTTTTTAAAATATTAGTATTATCCAAAAATAGATAAATGTAATTAATAAAACTGAGATTTTGAATTTCGATATAGCTTATGAAATAAATATCCGTAGGCTTTTTTGACTTATATGGCAGTGGGCGGGGCACATAGCTCGTAGAACAGATAGCCGTTGGGGCAGAAAAGTTCTCGAGTGGCGACCACGAACCGGAAAACGTAGTGTTGGCAGGCCACTCGGTGGACCGACGACCTGGTGAAGGTCGCGGGTTGTGCATGGATGCGGGCAGCGCAGGACCGGTCGTTGTGAAAATTCTTGGCCTTTGTCCAGCAGTGGACGTCTTTTGGCTGAGAGAGAGAGAGAGAGTCTTTTTTTAAATGATATAAAATGGCATTCATTGGCTCTACTACCACGCGCTATAGAGAGTAAATTATTACCCGTGGAATCGCATTCATCAAAACTTGAGAATTAGCCCCGGTCCCTAATTAAACCTGCCGAAGCTAACTCCCGCGGGAGCTTCGAATCTTACGCAAATATTGGCGCTGAATAAAACTTTTATTAAGGCTTTATTGGCGCTTAATACCGTGATCCTTTTGTCAGCAAAGATTTGAACTCATTTGAATGAAATGCCTATTATGATATGAAAGTTCATGGTAGATTGGTTGAAGTTTTTATCTACCTGGTTTGGGTGAAAATAATAAAGAAAAATTACTTTCCTAAGACTGCTACGAGAGACGATGAGGCTAAAGTATCTAAAATAAGTGCGGCCAGCGGGGTCTAAGCAGTTTCTGCTGCAATATAATCAATTTTAAATTTGAGTATCAGTTTTTAAATTAGACAAAAAAATAACAATTTAAATGTACTTAGAAACAATTTATATGTAGACTAGCTTTTGCCCGCGGCTTCGCCCGCGTGAATTTCCCACGGGAACAGTGCTTTTTCCCGGGATAAAAAGTAGCCTATGTGCTATTCCAGGTCATTATCTACCTCTGTACCAAATTTCATCGAAATCCGTCCAGTAGATTTTGCGTGATTGAGTAACAAACATCCTCACAAACTCACAAACTCACAAACTCACAAATTCACAAACTCACAAACTCACATCCAAACTTTCGCATTTATAATATTAGTATGGATTTGTTTAAGTAGTGTAAAAATAAAATAAAAAAATGTTCAACTTCGTTGTTACCTATAAATACCTAAATTATACACCTTACCTAAAAATAAAAATGATTACATAATCATTTTTATTTTTGTGTGGCTTATTTAGTTCTTTTAAGTGTTAACCTATTGTTGTATTATGGCTGTTGGTCTTCCTAATAAATAAAAATGAAAATAAATAAAATAAATAAATTAAATCACTGTTTCATCAGAATCTTTACTTTTTATCTTTGCATAATTTAAAAAGATTTCGTATAAATTTATTAGAAAGCATGTTATATCCGTGGTATGTCTATGATATATCTGTGGTACCTACTAAAAATAAAATTTAATACATTTTGACCCAAAACATACAATTTGTGAGAAGAATGGACGAGCGTTTGACTGTTTGTTTCAATTTGCGAATGTCTAAACTTTGTCGTCAACTGTTTCCGTTCTCATAAGCGAAACAACAAAGTTTTTTTATTCCATAAAAGACATCCTGGCGGGAGTTAAACAAATATTGGAATTGCTAAATTCGAAAATGTTTTCAGAAACAAAAAACATTTTGTTATATTTTTTAATTTTTCGTTTGAATTCCTGTTACCTACTTGTATTTGCTTTAAACAATATTTTACCCATTTTTATAACCGGCCAAATTATAGGCTAACTTTTCCATCCCTATCATACATACTTTTAACGAATTTAAGGATTACTTTTATAAAAAAGTAGGTTTTCAGTTTTTAACAGATTGATTGTTTATTAAAAACCATCGAAACCAAGTCATACCATAATAATATTTTGTTAGCATACCTTTTTTTATTATTTTTTACAGTTACAATTTTTTTATATTATATTAGTTTGATTGTTGATTATTTTAATTATGTTCGTTAAAGGTGTAGGTTTAATAAACAGCATTATAGGTTATTCCAACGATGCCTCAGCAACTATTCTAAGCACTTAGTGGTCTCTGGATAAATCCAAATGAAATGAAGGCCCCTAATTACACTACGTCAGAGGAATGAGATTGAAGCACGCAAGCTCCGCACGCTAGATTCTTGTTTCCTGCGCAGATAGTATTTTTCTTTTTTTTTCATACAGTAATCAATAAGTAGAAATAGATTTTTGGATGTATTAAGTGGAATCCGAATGATTAAAGGGAGTCTCTTCAAAAGAAAAACAAAAAGAGGAATTAGCAGATTCGTGATTAACATTTTATAAACTGTTATTCTTCTAGTTAATAATTTTTCATGCGAAAACCTGACCTAGACATTTTTATATTTAAATTAGTTTTGGCCACCTTTTCGTATCAAATACCCCTATGTACGTCCCAAAAAGATTCTGATTGACTAGTCACTCAGTTTATTTGTAGGTCACTAATTTAAACTTTTAAAAATAATAATAAAACGTTAACAATACACCCGTAAACATAAAACACATTTAAACTCGTCGTAAAAAAGCTCAATTCAAAATTCTCTGCCAAAAACCAAAATAATAATAAAAGCGTACTCTAAGCTTCACTTCTGCAAAGTTCGTCTAACGACTGCTAGTATAAAAGATAAGATAAAAGCTCCTGACGTCTTCCGAGCTTCCGAAGTATTTGATCGGTCGAGCGTGTCGTACGGCATACTTGGAAGTCTTTTTGACTTAAATAAATAATGCTACGCCATTTTTTTCGACCGATTTCAAAATGGCGATAAATTTTTTTATTTTTTCGCTGAATGTATTATTGATAACTGTATGATGAAAACAAATAAATAAAATCACTGTTAAACAAAAGCAGATTTAAAGTTAAAAAGTGCAGCTATAAAAATACAGAAACAAAATATAAATATAAACGAAGTAAAATAAATATTTCATATTTTGTTTGAAATGTTATAATGATGTTTCAATATTCAGATTTACTTTTAGATGAACGATGTCTGTCAATCTTTTCAACTAACTTCTACCTAAATAACGAAAACTTCAATTTTATAATATAAATATAAGAATTTTTGTGTAGCTTTTTAAAGTTATGACTTTAAGAATAATCTGAAATGAAAAAAGGAATATCAATTTACAAATAACTGAATATCGAACCACATTCAAAGTAATTTACATAAGCAAAACAAAAGTTTTTTGGTCAACGAAAAAACAAAACGATAACTTTTTGCGAGCTTTTATTCGTGTTGAAGTTTGACAGTAAAATACGGAGAGTACAGAAATAAACTTACATTATATTTTTGGCGTGTTTTTCTCCGCGTACAAGTTTGAAAGTGTAATTTGAGGCTTTAGTTATAACATTGACAGAAAGGTGTGATTTTGTCTTGTAAATTTTTTGCTTGTAAAGAGTTAAGAAAAAAGATATTATTCATTCAAAACTCTAACACTCTACACTTGACTTTCATCTAGTCACATATCACAGTTAATTAGTAGCATCTCAGCAAATCAAATCCTATCATAATTAGGAACAGTGCCTAATAAAACAAATTTTAAAACTCAAAAAGAGTGCACGCTATTGTAACCTTAACGTTTTTTACAAGTCCCTAAGGCATATTTCCTAATTATATTTATAGTATATTTATAGTATATTATATTATGAACATTAGTCTGGTGGTGGTGGTGGTGATGCATAATTTGTGTATTTTGTATGTATAATTTAAATGATAATAAAAAAAAAAAAAAACTTATCTAAGTTGTATTTCTAAGGTTCAGCAAATTAAAACATGATACAGATTAGTATTTATTGTTACCGTTGACCTTATTAAGTCCCCATTAAATACCTAATATAGTACAGATCATCTAAAGCTTTATCTCTACACCAACACTGTTTTACAATTTGACCATTTTATATTAAGTATTCAGTGGGAGTGTGGCGCGCGTGTTTCAATTATATTTCGTGCGAAATTAAACGTCACACGAAAACATTCGTGACTGAGATAAACGTGAAAAAATCATGACGCCCCCAGTGGTGTTGCGAGTGTTTTGAAAAGGTTTGAGGACGCTATAGGCGTAGAAAATAAAATATTTGACTTTTTATTGTAAACATTCTGCAACCTTACACGAAAAAGTGAGTGTCATTTGACGAGTTTCGTGTGTAGGTATCTTTTTATTCTTATATTTTTTTTTTGTAGCTATATCCTGTACCACTGCTGGGCAAAAGCCTCCCCACTCTCTTTCCATGTGTCCCTATCTCTGGTCTTTTCTATCCACTTTCTTTCGAATGCCCTAAGTTCATCAGACCATCTTGAGGACTTCCTTGCTTTCAGTGCCAATTTTTAAAATTAATCGCACAAATTGACAGAAATTATGTAGTTATGCCACATGGAATTCTCTACCAGTGTTTACTGGTCTTCCTGTGTCTATTTGATCTAATAATTGCATTAGACCAAATAGAGACAAGATGGCGCCATAAAGCGCAACAAAGAATTGAGCCTACTTCACAATCTCGTGTTCTTGCATTTTATATTAATGCCTGAATCCAATATACTGATTTTGATTTTGTATTTCTAATAGAAATATTGACTTGACTCGCACTGGAGAATTGAAATACAGGCGTTGCCTTCATCAGTCTCCTTCAATCGGTGATGGACCTTATTTTGTGTTTCTCGTATACGATTGTTGTAGAAAATAAATGTTTTTTTACTTCTTTTAATTGTATTGAATGGTTATCATCCTAAATATTTAAAAGCAATTGTCGTAAGTAATAATACCTATCTACAAACAGCAAAAGAGCGTCTTCCACTCTAATAGCTGATATAGCCATTAGTCTCGCTCTGAATGTCTAGACAGATATAAATGAATAGAAGGAGATAAATTAATATAAAATCTATTCATTCAATCCTTTTATCATCTTTTTTTCCTGTTGCTGTCAGGCGTTTACAGAATTTTCCTTTCTATACATAGATTTAGAATATACTAACATTTTACTTTTCCCTGACCATACCTACATAACCTACCTACCTAGGTACCGCTGAGGCGATGAGGTTCTGAAAGACCTACAGAGCCTCAGAGCGGAAAACTGGTGAAAATTGGTGCAAAACAGCCAAAAATGGCGTCATCTCGTATCGGAAGCCAAGATCCACTTCGGGTCGCTGCGCCGCGCCGCAGTTGTAGTAGTAGTATACCTACATAATTATCATTTAATAATACTTAACATGTTGTACACAGAATAAAAACATAATAAGCCTTAAAAATAAATCTGTATTAATTAGATAAGTAGGTACTTTCATTTTCAATAGGAGCAAAAGTCCATGTCCTCGTGTCTTCCTCGATCTGTCATTCTATCGATTTAAATAATAGATTTAATTTTAATATTCATTGTAAAATCGATCGCAAAGATCTGTGGTTATTTTTTAAACCCTTCCAACGCATAACCCATAGCAACAATTCCAAAAATGGAACAAGTGATATTTATTTTTAATATCGGCGTGGATTGCCGGCGTTTTGCCCAACACATTGTTAGCCATAAACGCTCGTTTGTGGCTTAAAATGGATCGTAAAATCGCTTTTATGAGTGGCCAGGATCGGTACCACTTCGGCCATTATTTGCCCATTTACGTACGAGAAATTAAATTAATTGTATTATGAGGTTCTGTTGCCATCCTCACAGTCGGCTTTTGGTGTGTTTAATTCGACATACATTCCTTATCCAGTTTTTTTTTCTGAAGCATGAGTATAAATTTGATAGTTTGCTCTATAAAACGTTCATAATAGTGTGCTCCACATTCAATTTTTTTTTCCAGATTGTTCACAAATTCTATGGAACCAAAACACACCAAAACTGTCAAACTTGACAAAAATCAGCTTCACAGTAAAAAAATTCTAGCTCTCTGCTTTAAAGTAAGAAGCGTGCCGTTCATACGGAGCCAGCACAAATGTGTGAGGCTATGTTTTCCAAATAAATAAATACCAGAGCGAGTAGCAAGATTTTCTATCCTATTCTCATTTTCTGTTACGTCTTTCTCAATTTTGATAAAAACCGTTATTACTTTAATTATGTAAATGCCGCCCGAAGACGCTGTAATCCTAATTTACTCAAAAACATGCTTCCAAGGAAAATGGCACGAAATAAACCTAAGGAAATGGAGAATACATCATTCTTTGCCAAAAATGAAATGTATTTTTCCTAAATACTTTAAAGGTAAGATTATATAGATAAGAATACATTTATTAAGGTTTTAGTAGCCGGTTGGGGTTGAAATGCTGGGTGTTTAAGTAATCCATTATTTGTTGGGGAGGCTGAATCATAGCCAATGCAGGTCCGTACTTCAGTCAAAATAAAGCTACTATTCAAAGATAAAGTACAGTCAGCGCTTTAGGCACAGTTTATAGAAATATATCATTCAACAATGATCTTAGGTGATGATGAAGAAATCTCCTTCATCATCTCATCATAATTGACGTAAGATTTTCCCATAGACTTCGACATATTCAACGTCATTGCATTTGATAACAGATAGATACTGGGGCGAGTGAGACTAAACTAAAAAGAATATAATGAAAAACCGGCCAAGTGCGAGGTGAATTCGCGTGGAGTGGGTTCCGTACAATGCCAATTCTTGTTTTCCTGTAATTTACAAGTAATGAACAATATTTTGTATTTATTTCAAAATTTTAAGCTCTGTAGTTTCGGAGAACAGGGGGAATGGTCAGTTTTCGTCTTCTTTCATGAATAAAATCAAAACTATTTATTTTACAATAATAAAAATAATACATTTGAGATCCTCATAACGAGCCCTTTAATTTGATATACAATGCACAGTAAGGTTTGCAAAACTTTTTTTTAATTTTTAAATCGGGGTACAACCCCCGAAAATGACCCTTATTTAAAAAAAATAATACTTTTCACATCTGTGTTGGGGTAACAGGATTAGGCCATTCTACCAAATTTCATCTAATTTGGTCCAGTAGATTCGGAGATTGTCTGTGACAAACGGACGTACAGACGCACGAGTGATTCTATAAGGCTTCCGTTTTTTCATCTTTGTACGGAACTCTAAAACAAATGAAAAGCGGGAGAAAATCGACCATTATAATGTCCAAGAGTCTTGAAGAAATTAAAAAGTTCTCCCTACCTGGCTAAGTTCGTGCCCGTATCGGAAACACGTCAAATACTCGAGTGTTTTTCTTCCTGTTTTCTTCCCGTTTCCCTGGGACTTGGGACTTTGAGTTATCGGTTTAGTATCGACTTTTTATGTCCTGGTGACTAAACTTGACTTTTAAGAACTGTTTGAGTTGTTAAGTTTGTTTGATTGGACGATGAATTAGAACTGCATTTTTTTATCAAACTACTTTTACTATATTTTGGTAGATACTTGGATTTTTAGCAGGTTTATTAATTAACAGTAATTTAAAGTATTTTGAAGACTCATTCATACATACTTTATGGTAGACAAAAAACTCAAATACTTATTGTGAAAGTTCCAAATTTATTTACTCCGCTGGCTCAGTGACCCCAACGTGGATCTTGGCCTCCGAAACGAGAGAGCGCCATAGTCTTCTATTCTGAGTGGTGGCTCGCCAGTTTTCTGCTCCCAGCTCTACTGACGCAGATCAGCCTCCACAGCGGCATCTCCAGAGGCTGATTTGACGCCACAATCCTCCTTCATTCTCTTAAGTTATTTTACATATTTAAAACTAGCTGCACTCGGGGCCTTGCTTCCATAGGAATTTCGGGATAAACAGTGCTCTATGTGCTGTTTCCAGTATTTTTCTTCCAGTGTGCCAAATTTCATCGAAATCCGTCGAGTAGATTTTGCGTGATTGAGTAACAAACGTCCTCACAAACTCACATCCCAAATTGCGTATTAATAATATAATTATCTTAAACTAGCTGTTGCCTGCGGCTTCCCTTGCAGAAAAAAATATCCCATGTCACTCTCCAGACCTCCAACTATCTCATCACAAAAAACCACATCAAGCCATTGCTCTGTTTTGGCGTTAAAGAAGGACATACTAACACACTTTCACATTTATAATATTTATTTATTTATTACTACTAATAATAATATACTAGCATTTTCCCGCTGCTTCGTTCACGCCACGACATAATGCTGAGCGGAGACCATTTTGATATAAATGTAATATGTGATACGAGTATTTGACAACCTCCGTGGCCCAACAGTCATCACGCCGGACCATCACACCGGAGATCCCGGGTTCGATCCCCGGTCGGGTCAAAATCGAAAATGATCTTTTTCAGATTGGTCTTGGATGTTTATCTATATATGTATTTGTTATAAAAATATAGTAGATATCGTTGAGTTAGTATCCCACAACACAAGTCTCAAACTTACCTTGGGGCTAACTCAATCTGCGAGATTTGTCCGTATATGTATATTTTTTAATTTATTTACTAATTGTAATGAGTTATAATAATAATAATATCGTTTATTTCTCTCTTACAAGGGCGTACATTCACTTATTACAGTCTTGTTCACCCTTGGTTAGAGACTAGCTCCTGAAATAGGTTCCTATGGGAACCTGTGCTACAGGTAGCTAGGCCCCTCCCTCGGTTTACATTTGGTGTTTTGATGCCATTTAGTGGACACAAAAGTTGGTAAAATCCTGTAAGACATTAATGAAGATAAAAATTAGTAAAAATAAAAATCCTTATAAAATGTTATCCCTAAGTATGGGTAAGAACGAGTGGGAAAGTTCATGCATTTGTACCTTTTTATACTGTGTTTTTTACTTTGTATCAAATAAACATTTATTCTTTCTTTCCCAAAGTAAGTACGGACTTATTTTAAACATGGGTTATTCATTACAAATTACAATACTTACATAAAGGTTAACCTAAAAACAAGCGATGTTGGTGGGCCATGAGCTAAACCGCTAAGTGCCCTCTGGAGAGCCACTACATGGAAAGAGGATATTTCAACATACCTTCGTGTATTTGTCCGTAGTGTTAGTTTATTTTAAAGCAGAATACTGAGTAAAATATTTGACAAATTATAAAATTACTTTCGAGGCGGCCTAATTTGTAACAAAATTAATTTTGTTAATTTGATATTCTCATTTTTCGATTTATTTATAGAAATTGGGAATTTTGGTATTAAAATGGAAAATAAGTACGTTTACTTAGTTCTTTGTATTATATCTTTATCGAGCAACCAAAAAATGAAAAATTACAACCAAAGTACATAACGATTGAATATATTATTACAGTCAAACTCCAATTAAGCAAAACTGCGCTAGGATCCATTAAAATTAAGATTTAAAGCGGAGATATCCAAAAATTTAAACTCTAATTACGTCAGCCAACTAATTTATGCATGAATGCTGTATAATTTTAGGCTAATACCCGCCTAATTGCTACTACGTCATACAGTGAAAAGCCTTTACCTGGTAATCTTAGGCATTTCTGTATAGTCTGCTTGTAAACCATTTTGTGTGTTGACTTGGGTATTAAGTATAATAAGCCTACGAGGACTACGAACTACTTTCAGCACGGTATGATTGTAATGAGGGATTTTCCGAGACCCAAATAAAAAAAAAATAGTTCCAGATGACTTTATAGATGGCGCTTAGTAAAAGGCGAGAGAAAAAGTTCCGTACAAAAAGCAAAAAATCACGGGATTGGCATTTTTAAAAAATAAAACTTAGTAAAAAAACCAACTAAAAAGTATCAATATTGTGATCTGTGCAACTGTCAAACTGTTAGATGATTTTTATTCTGCCTCTGGTTGACAAGAAAAAGCGCACCATATAGGTTCAGCCGTTATTACGACTCGGCTTTCAAAAAACGCTATCTGTTGAGACTTTTTTATATTGTTTTTTTTTAATTTAGCTGTCAGAAAATCGCTTATTAGAGGTTATCGTTTTTTCGCTCACTAATTAGCGCTACTGGCGAGGTAAGGTCTGTCAGATAGTATAATACTGTCATCAGTTGTTAAATTTAATGACAGTACATCTGTCAGACCTCACTCGCCAATAGTGCCAACTAGTGGGCGAAGAAACGATAACCCCACGAAGCGTTCTGCTATTACCCACTAGATGGCTGTACTGACAGGCGCGTATCCACCGCTGTGGGAATAATTACGTAAAAAGTACTTACGAGTGAAAATATATACTTTTATCGTGTAATTCCTTGTTGTGAGTGTTACCTTTACAGCCCACAATACAGCACTTCATTGTTAATGAGCACAATCTAAAATTTCGCGTAACTTCGACACATCTGCGGCACGTGTTGACACTGTGAAGTGAACTCCGCGAATGCGACAATAGTGACGTCTGGTGGCAAATAGTTAGAAGCCTCAAGTTGGTCGACTGGGGACAGGTCTACTAGCTTATGAACAGCTCTTCTTCATATGTCCTCTGTGGATAACCCTCATTAGTACTTGTTAAACTTGTCAATTGATGTCTTAAATTTTGAATTTAGTTTGGACTCTCTTCTAAAATTTGGTTAAAAAAGTGCAATTTTCGGACATTTCGCTTCATAGAAAAAAATATATAATTTTTTTTTACTCTATGATCCAGTCCCATCTTAGCATGAAAAAAATCATCATCAGCATCTGCCATTTTACCCACTGCTGGGGCACTGGTCTTAATATACATATTCTGGATGAGTAGAAAAATGTTTTTTTTTTACTTTATGTTCCAGTCCCAACTTAGCATGAAAAAAAAAACTATCAACAGCAGCCATTTTACCCACCGCTGGGGATTGCCCCATACCCGTCCATAAGAAGACCATTGGGTCTTCTTATGGACGGGTAAGTATAAAGTATAAAAAATAAGTATAACCAAATAGGATAAAAATGATACAATCGCCTTCGACATATATATAATTTGTATTAAATCAACAATATTTTTAGTCTTTACATTCTTTGGTATAGCAGCTCGTTTAGGTACAGTATCTATATTAAATTCACAATGTCCCTCGCTGACAGAATCGAATACATCTACCTATATATTTATAACTTATTTTATACAGTTTACAATTGACTAAAGACTTTAAATTCTCGACTTTTTATACTATAGCTTTGTAAGTAAAATATAGTTTACCTACATCAATGTCAATTTTGGAAAATAAAACTTTTGTTTTTTGTCATAATTTTGCTTCACGAAAAAAAAAAATTATAACCTAACAACTATTTGAATGCATAATCAGTTTTTAGGCTTTATTTACAATTTATTTAATTAATAGAATCTAGTAATTTGGTAGCATTA
Source organism: Ephestia elutella (assembly GCA_018467065.1). Lineage (NCBI taxonomy): Eukaryota > Metazoa > Arthropoda > Insecta > Lepidoptera > Pyralidae > Ephestia > Ephestia elutella. The sequence goes on from CM031569.1 coordinate 2,438,269, forward strand.
GAGCAGTTAAGATGATAGCCTGTAACAGCTCCATTAATCAAGAAGTTAAGATGATAGCCTGTGACAGATCCCCTATGTTCAAGAAGTCCCATGTTTGAATCCTTTTTATGTTATACACTATCCAGATAAGCGTTGTCGTCGAAACTCTTGGCTCTATTTACCCCGTCAGAGATAAAATCGTGATACTGTTTCTGTATCACTATGTATAATAGCTGATAACATAAACTTCATTTCGTGGAATATCGTTTGGCGTACACTTATTTATCATTAACATTAATTAAATATTTTTATACAAAATATTCGTTTAAAGAAGATTATGCCAAGTGTGTTATGCCAAATAAATTTCGGACCATCAAAATTCTGCCAGATAGAGGGAACCCTATAATATATAAATTTATTTTATTTTACATAATTCATCATCGAGCATTTAGAGTCTTTGGTATAATTACTTTATCTTACAATGTCTATGTGTTGTTCGCCCAAACGAGTAGCAGTACTAACACTAGTATTTGGCACGCTTGCAGTTTTGTGGATGACCCTGGTGATGTTACTGAAACAAAAGAGAAACAATTTCAGTTCAGCGAATATATCAGGGGAGTAGCTTTTATCAGCGACTTGGTTCGCGCGGCATTTACTAACAACAAGCAAGTGGAGTAACAAACTGAAATCTGCATCAGATAGTTTCAGTTATACAATTGTAAAGTCTGCATCAATTCATTTTCTAGTGTTTGCGTGATGCGTAAACAAACATACAGACAGACAGACAAAAGATCTAAAAAAGTTGGCCGTCACGTTATGATCGGCAGATGTAAAACAAATGAGCATTGTAACAAGACGTGTCATTTCGAGGCGATTTACTGCTAAACCGCGGCAAATGTTTAGGGTCATAATAAAGATACCTGTTGATTGCGAGAAAAAAATATGTACTATCTCCGAGATAACCCTGGAGGAACCATGGAATATTACACTTATTTTACGTAGTCATGTAAAACTAAAGAGATCTTTGAGAAAGCTTAGTTTAACAATGCAATTTTAATATTATATTAATAGAACGTCTTACAGCTAGGCGAAATTCTCAAGGCTTTGCTCCCGGAAGCTCCTGTAATTTAATTTTCCGAGCTTCTAGGTGAAGAAAGGAAGCTTACTGTTGCTACATTATTCAACATTACCCCTTTTAAACTTCCCTCGTGGTCTGGTAGTGTAGGCATTACCTTTGTATCCCAGAGGAGGCCGTGTGTTTGAATCAATCAAAAAACTGTAACTGGTCTGTACATACTACTGGTACTATACATACATAGGACATATTTAAGAAAAAAAACTATGAGGGGTCTTTATAGGGCTAATATAAGCCTATACCATTTTTTTAAGCTTTGTCCATCTATCTTTTTGTCTTTCTGTCTGTATGTTTGTACACACATCAAGCAAGAATTACCAAGCCGAATTTGATGCGGTTTTCACTGTTGTATAGTTGAAGGTCTAACTTTAAATCTGGCATAGGTTTTGTCTTAGAACCTGAGATATTAAAAATAGTAAATTACGCGTGGACGAAGTCGCGGGTACAAGCTAGTTCCTAAATAAGGAACGCTCACGTTGTTGTATCTCTTAAATATTTCAAGCTGATTTCCTTGTCTGGTAATAAAGATGATTTAGTTTAGTAAGAAATTTTAAAAATTAAAATAGCGTCTTTGAAAATGGGCGAATGAGATAAATCAAAAACGCCATTTTTAGAATTCCGTATCTCAAAAGAAACCGAAAATCAAAATGGGTCTTGATTTATTCAGGTTTCAGTGGTCTTGACAGACAAACGGACAATCCATGTGACGGTTCATACATAGGTAGGGGGCAGATGAACTGACCCCCCAATCCTATCTCACTCAGGGGGTCAGGTTTATCTGCCCCCTACTATCGGTACATAAACTTTTATACGGAACCCTCGTTGTACGAGTGCATCTCGTTTTAAATGTTATTGCTTTCCCATTTGTGAAAACATATTTAATGGGTGAATTTATGTATTGAATATGCAAAATGTAATTGGTAACCGTTTACAATTATGTACATCCTAATGGCGGGTCACAGAGCAAATCGACTCTGTAATTTTGCATTAGAGCCTGAGCTAGCTTTAAAACTGTTTCGATAGTCATGACTTTGAAAATAGTTACAGAATAGCTACCTATTGTATTGAAATTCAATTCTATTATAAACGATTATAAAAAATATAAGTTTATAGGTCTGCCTGAGGTGTCGTGGTAGTGATTAATACTGCATTTCTTCTCATGGTCGTTCCAAATTGCTAGTAGTTTGTAGCTTAAAGAATTATAATCCTACTACCTACTATTATAAATGCAATAATTTGCATGTTTGTTGAAGACAAAATTTCCTAGCACGGGCAATATTTGCCTAAAAGGAGATTTCAAATTCGATCCATTGATGAAATAAAGACTATTTTTTACTCCATCACGAAAAAATTCGACAAAATCTCGACGGAACGAATTATGATAAAATTTGGTAAACCGGTAGAAAATAACCGGGAATAGGCACATAGGGTCATTTTTATCCCCAATCCCCACGAGATGGAACCCCGGGGCGTAGATAGTGATTTGATAAGCAACTAATACCGTCGGTAATAAGATCACAGTGCCAAAAAGGGCGGTGAACTCAAAATGAGTAAGTTCCATCTCTCATTTACTAAGACAATTTCCGTCGACTCCGAGGCACAGAGGAGCATTGTGCGAGGTAATAAATTTATCTTCGATGCGTATCCGCTGGCCAGCGGTTTTGTTATTTATTGCACACTGGCTGTAAACGCGGTTCCGCTCGCGGCAAAAAGTGTGTGTATTGTGTGTTTTTGATACAAAGTTTCACCTTCCTATAATAGTCGGGGCTGTGAATTTTCAGTTGTATGGAGGTGGTCACATTAAATCCTACGATGGTGATTTTTATAAACTACATAGATTATGATATTACAACTGCAAATTTAAGTGCAAAAAAAAAAATCACCACCGCCGTTTTTTTTTAAACGCTATTATAAGCCTCATATTGTTATAACTCTCAAACAAAAATCCTACCAGGGTGATTTTTTGTTACATGTTTCCTTACGAATAATAAAAGCTTGATTTAAAAAATCACCAATAAATAACAATCCGAAATGGATTTTTTAATGAGTTGTAATTTTTATACTTTCAAAACATCCTGTACAAAAACAAAAAATCCAGCAATGGTGACTTTTATATATTATTCGTATACTATTGTAATGAACCATATCCTCAATTTTTATAAGGGTGACTACAAAAGTTTTTTTTTTTATTAACTTATAATTATTTTTTTATTCTACAGTCCAGAAAATTGTATATTCGTACGTAATGTGAATTATTCAATCTTAATTTTAAAAAACGACTCATGTTTATGAACCCGATTTCCTGTAATTAAATAAAAACCATATTGACATTTATAACGTTAAAAATACATTTTATGACTAGAAAGCCTTATTATAAACCGGCCAACTTTTATTTACAGGTAAATGAAGTCTTATTAATTAATTGTGAACAGTAATCTCTATTGTAAACTTTTTTGTTTACGAGCAATTCAGTATAGTTTATTTACCCCTCGCATTTCATATCGGATCATCAAAATTCTTTTTTTTTTTATATAAGGATGTCTAAAAACATCAAAATAATGAAGTATAAGAATCATGGTTGTAGGAATTTGTCGGTAAAAAAAAATTAAATGCCCCGCCTATAACCCTTTTGAGGACCATTAAAAATGCTTCAAATTTCACCTCGAGTCTTAACTCAAATGTGAAAATTCATTCTAACCAGTCCAGTGTCGCTATCAAAATTATTGTTTTTCATATAATTAGATTTTTAAAATACCTTTGGATGGATCGAGTTGCTTTTAAACCAAAAACTAAAGTAGTATAAATAAATAAGAAATAAAAAAAATATTAATTTATAAATAAATAAAAAATCTAATAAAATGGAACGAGAAAGAAGAAATTTAGTATACAATACTTTTTGAACACATTCTTTTGAAAACAGCAACACGGATTTACCGCGCGCCGAATTTTGGTGTTGCTTGAAGATTGGAATTATTATTTTTTTTTAAATTTACCATTGGTATTTTGTAATTTATGAAGTTGTCTAATATTGGGTATACTCCGTGTATACTAGAGTTTGAATAGGGCTTCATCCCGTAGATTATGATAATTTAATGTCCGAAATGACGGCGTAGTTTGCGATGCCTATGCCAGAATCAATTTCCATCGCTAATACTCCGTGACCCACTGACAACAATGTTATTACCCTCCTGGACGGAACAATAGTTGAATGATTTATTATTAAACTAGCTTTTGCCCTCGGCTTCGCCCGCGTGAACTTAGTTTTTCACCCTCTTAGGGGGGAATTTCCAAAATTACTTAGCTCACTTATGCTATCTCTGAAAATTTTCAAGTTTTTATGTTTAGTGGTTTTGTCTGTGCGTTGATGTATCAATCAGTCTGCATCCAACTTTATATATATAGATGTTAAAAGTAAATAATTAAGCAGTAATTTTGAATCTAAATTAAACAAAAAATATAGAATTTAAGATATGATTTGGAAATCTATGTAGAATGTTTATACTTAGCTTGTCCAAGCAATGAACTTCATGCGCATAAAATATGTTACTAATAAAATAACTAATTTGTTTTACGTTTTTGTTAGACTAGCATTAGAATAGCATTTACTACTTTCAGGTATTATACAAAGGTGTGACTGAAAAGAGACAATAAACATTTCAGGCGCCACTGGACTCTAGTTAGGTACGTGTTACGTTCAGTCTAGCATACAAGGGATACAGGTCAATGCTGTTACCGGATTAGTGAGGCGTGCCGCGTGTTTCTAGTATGCAACGTACGCGGAACAGCTTTGGCAAGTACCAGTAACAACATTTGTACCTGTTACTAGTTTGTAGAACTTGAATATGTTATGGCTTTGTGTGTAATATAATTGTGTACCTAGGTGCCAGTAGTGGTGAAAAACTTACTATAATTGTATGAACATATTTTGGGAATTACAATTAATTTGATACACATTTATCTTAAGGTATTCCCCTCGTCGACCTCCTAAATCTATGGAATTTTAGTTCAGAATATCTTCACTTTATTTCAGAACATTGTTCTTGTCGGACAAATTGTCTTCTTCTTCTCGAGTATGTTATAGATAACACTGATATCAGATTTTTCTCAAGTCATCTGATTTTCAGGCCATCTAGCGGCAGTTCAGTTTAATTTTCCAATTATTTTCTTAAGTGGGTCGAATAAAAAATATTTTTTTCTTAAATAGTCATTGTCTCAATAGTCAAGTTGATAACAATGTTAGTTGCTTATAGAATTAAAAAAAAAAACAGAAATATACCGGGCGAATCTTGTAAAACAAAAGTGCTCGTCATAAGAGAAAATACGCAGGGATTTAGTCCGTCCGCTTGGTTTTTGCTATGAAATTTTAATTCGAGCTCTGTTGAACGTCACAAAGTGCTGGATTCTCTGAATTTTGTTGCATAGTTTAATAATTCAATGGTGCGAAATACAAAGTTACATAGACCAGATCTATGCATACATTTGTAACAATTTATCGAACCTGAGTCAAATTCATACTGGGGATTCTTCCACTCATAGGCGATGGGCTACTGTAACTATACCTGAATCTCCATTCCATCAGAGAGCCCACTATTCAGATAAGCGTGGCCTTCAGTCTCACGACTCTTGGCTCTGTCTACCCCGTAAGGGATAAGGACGTGATTCTATTATATTATTATTATTCTAGTGTATTTTGTTTTTATTTTGAATAAATGATTTAAAAAAAGAAGAAGTATGTATGTATGTTTGTACTAACAGTCCTAACTCATTGGGGATAACATAAATTCCTTTACCTGCTTTTATATCCAATCTTTTTTTTTTTTCAATAAGTAGGTATATCTAATCAAGAGGGGTAAAATTCTGGGAGGTTGTTTTATTTATTTTGAATCAAAATTGACATTTCAGATTAAATGATTAATATATTACCTATCCTTAAGAATTTTTTGATTAATCAAAAACTGCTTGCTTGTTGTAAATCATCAATGAAATACCTCTTTCAATTTTAGGATCGCTGTTAGCAGAATACAGCGCCACTGTGGAATCTTCTCTGTACAGGTCCCCAACTTTCGCCTCGCACCGGAGTATGGGGGCGCCCCTCTCGTAGTGTGCCGGCCACAGCTGGATCTGAACGAACAGGTCCGCGCGGAACAGACCTTCAGCTGAGGGGTGCACTTGGTACAGCCCTGGCATCACCTGGGAACAACGTACAGCGAATTAACACGTGTAATAAATTAAAAATATCTGAACGTGAAATGTGGTGTTGGAGACGAATAGAAAATTATTCTTTATAAGCCATTTGATTAAAAACCTGATAGTAGAGAAAATAGAAGCTAGAAGAGGAAGCCAAAATGGGCTTAAATAGACCAAATAAAGGAGAAGGCAAAAGTTATATCGTACAAGGAGGTCAAAAGGTAAAGCTGGGGATAAGGAGAGTTCAAAAAACTCCACCGGCAAGAATTCATATTCATTTATATTCAAGAACATTGCTTAAATTTAAATGAATACTAAGTGCAGGGGGTATTTTGTAGAGGCCTAGTGTGACCTGAAAACTCCGTAAAGGGAATTATCACTGAGGTAATACATATTTTAAAATGCATTGTTGATAATGTAACATTCTGTCTTAATTTCCTGTAATATATGAAGATGATACAATACAATAATACCCTTTAAGTTCTAAATACCTAAATAAAGATGGAAGAGATTCAGGATGACATGGTTTCCAGTTGACGCAAATCCCGAATGTCCCATCGCAAGAACAGGATAAATAATACGTAAATGGATAATGTCCTCAACTATTAAATATCTACATGGTAAGTAGGAAATGTGAGTCGTCGTCATTTTATTTTGAGTTTTTGGAAGAAATTCTTGGAAATTTCTTGATAATTTCGGGCGTATGGCCACCCTACACAAGACCCCGTTAATATGATTGTGACAATTGGATCTCAGTAGCCGGGACACGCCTGCGCGAATTATAACAAAGTCAACACTAGACGAGCCATTTTGATGTGGAAATGGCGAGAAGAGGACATTTCAAGTTACTGGCAACTACAGAAATTGAAAATAATTCAATTATCTTGGTTGGAATATTAATATTTCATTTTTAGGGTTCTGTACCTCAAAAGGCAAAAACGGAACAATTATAAGCTCACTTTGTTGTTCGTCTGTCATTTTTTGTTTCAGGAACGCTTAATGGTATCAAGTTGAAATTAATATCTAATACTAGGATCCACGGTCTCTTTCAGAAAAAAAAAATAATCAAAATTATACGTCAACGCGATCGGGGGGTTTTACCATAAATGTTGCGATTTTTTGCATATTTAGGACCATGTTAGGACTGTCACTTAGACATGTTGCCATTTTTTTTTCTTCAATTAACTGAAATATTATGTACAAATTTTATGACAAACTGTTCTTAAGTTTATTTTTCACTCAACAAGTTATGTCAAATAAAAAATCTAATAAACTTTTAAATATAAATTTCTAATCAGTTAAATACTTCCATAATAACTTCAAATGCTTTCATTAATTTCCTAGAAAATAACTGAAAACTAAACTTTAAACATGACAGAATTTAAAGCGGTCCTACGTAAACTATGGTTATTTGAAAGGCTCTGAAAATGCAAATTCTAGTTCAACGGGGTATTATCAAAGGAAATGGCAGACTTGCTAAAATGAAATCTGCACTGCCGTTATCAAAGTGTATTCGAATGAAATAGTAACAAAGATGAATGGAGTTGTATGTGAATGGGAAATAGAGCTTTTCTTTAAAGCATTTCGGTTCTCTATGCTGTTCGATGATCTATTTATATAATACTAGCTTTTGCCCGCGGCTTCGCCCGCGTGAATTTCCCACGGGAACAGTTGCCTTTTCCCGGGATGAAAGGTTTATGTCCTTCTCTGTACTATGGGTACCTATGCAAAATTTTAGGAAGATTGTTTCAGTAGATAGAGCCTAAAGAGGTAACAAACAAACAAACAAACAAACAAACAAACAATCTCACTTTCGCTTTTATAATATTAGTTAGGATGCTTTCGCTCATATTTAATTCTTTTTGTATTCGTTGGGCTCCATTTTCATAGCAATATGGAGAATCAAATTCATCAACCTTTGATTTCATATTATGTAAAAAGTAATATTACGTACAAACGGATTTTGGAAATGTTTTTTCGTAGAAATAAGACAATTTCCCTCAGTTAAATTAGTTGTTTTTTGTTTTCAACTATCTTGATTCAAAAATCACATTAATATACTACTAAAAGGCGCTGGGCTAGCAACCTGTCACTATACCTGAATCTCCATTCCATCAGAGAGCCCACTATTCAGCTAGGCGTGGCCTTCGAGTCTCACGACTCTTGGCTCTGTCTACCCCGTAAGGTATAAAGACGTGATTCTATGTATGTATGTATGTAATATTACGTACGAACGGATTTCGGAAATGTTTTTTCGTAAAAATAAGAAAATTTCCCTCTGTAAAATAAGTATATTTTTCCATTCACCTATCTCGATTCAAAAATTAATACTAGCTTTTGCCCGCGGCTTCGCCCGCGTGAACTTCCCACAGGATCAGTGTTTTTCCCGGGATGAAAGGTACTCTATGTCCTTCTTCGCACTTCTAACTATGTGTATGCGAAATTTCAGGAAGATTGGTTCAGTAGAAAAAGCGTGAAGAGGTAACAAATAAACAAACAAACTCACTTTCGCATTTAGAATATTAGTTAGGATTAGGATACTACTCCGTTTTGATATGGACAAACTAATCCGCATTCACATTTATATGAATGGATTTCTAATTTCCAATTTCCATCAAAAAAGCCTAAATTATATATACCTTCCACGGCTCCTAAGAATTAAGTTAGTTAGACGTCAGGCGGACTAAGCACTTAATATAGTGATAATTCTACTTCGCAACTAACTGTAACTCAATTTATTTTCATAAAGTTCGCTTCATCTAAGCCAAGTTGAGTTTATTTAGCACTTTATTAACATACAAACGCATTCGAAGAGTGAAACTTGTATTTCTGCAAGTTTTAAGCTCTCGAGAGCTTTTGGTATGAGATCTCTGAAGAATGCCGGGATTTTAAGCTTTGATTTGATTAAAGTTCCGTGTTTGTTTGGACTTTATTTTTAGTTCTTCTGTGCTTGTTGTTGACTCAATGTTTCAACTTGTATTCCTTCATAAAAAGTAGTTAAGAAACATCATAAGTATTGTTTTACTAAGATACTGATTATGTAAGTAAAAACTATGTAAAATTTTGTTTTTAATTTGGTTGACCTCGACTTTGGATATAGTGTACAATTTTGGTACCCTGCTACATTAAAATGCCCGACCACTTGCGCTGACTCAATAGAAATAATTATATTAAACGGTGTGCTCACATGCGCTTCAGAGGCGGTAGTTACCTTAGCTAAGTGATTTTCTGTCGTCAACTAACTAAAAAATAAGTTATTGACGATTGAAAAGTGCTATTTTTAAGCCTGTTTAAATAAAAACATTTTCATTTCATTTTAACGTGCACGCAGTGTGCGAGGATGTTCACCAATAAGATTGGCTATATAACCATATGCAAGCTCACGAGAGAGCCTTGAATTCATGAAGTGGTCGCCATGACCGAAATCGATCGGACATTATCATAGAAATGTTATAATTTACGAAGCAAATAAGTAATAGATAAGTAAGTCAGGCAGGAAACCATGATTATGTCTCTCTATTTTATTTTCTATCACGCTTGTTTGTATTTCTTTTCAACTCTCCTCTCACGGGTCTGCTGAAAGACACTTAATTTAAAATAAGCAGCTCCTTTGAAGGTGATGGACACGTGATGAGAAGGCCAGAGCATCGCATGATCAGAAAAGTCCTCAACATAGACACCAGTAGAAGAAAACCAGGTCGACCATTTCAACCTTGGATGTCCTTCATAAACAATGACCTAAAAAAAGCTCGAGCCAACACAGTGACGACTCAAAACCACGACACCTGGCGGCGAATGACGAGGAGAGCCGATCGCCAATGAAACGGAAGAAGGCTAGGCAAAGAGAGAAAGAGAGCTCCATTGAAGCTACTTACTTTCCTATTATTTTAAATTTCTGTTTCTCTATGTACATAAACTGATACAACATGTTGCCATGTCACGTAATTAATCTTATTCTTCTTGTCGAGTGTGTTATACTAACACTGGTGTCAGATTTTATCCAAGTCGCCTAAAGGCATCTGACATGACTTTTACGACTACCATCTAGTGGCAGTAGCCGTATACACACTAGTAAACTAAATAGTCAGCCAATTTGCAGGTTTCCTCACGATGTTTTCCTTCACCGGAAGCAGGCGGTCTTCGAGAAAACTACCATACATAAGTTAGATTGGTCTACAAACTCATGACAAGAAGACGTAATCAATTAATTAATTAATCCTAACTAATATTATAAATGCGAAAGTGTGTTTGATTGTTTGTTTGTTTGTTACCTCTTCACGCTTTATCTACTGAACCTTCCTAAAATTTTGCATACACATTATTAGAAGTACTGAGAAGAACATAGGGTACCTTTCATCCCGGGAAAAAAGCACTGTTTCCGTGGGAAATCACGCGGGCGGAGCCGCGGGCAATAGCTAGTAGATTATAAAAATCAATAACTTGGTGTCTGTGTTTTGACAATTATTAATTTAAGAATAGAATTAGATTTAGCAGAATAAATAATATGATTAATAAATACATTAAATTATTTATTGCTATTCAACTCATATAATATTCAAGTCATTTGTGGTTACATAAAATTACCTATGTTTTCACAACATACTAAACATTTTCATATTTAATTTATCATCCCAATGCCCCGTATAAATTCAACTTCACAAATAAACAATTTTAATTCAAACAAAAGTTTGGCTCTCAATAATATATATATTACACACCAAGTATAGTATCTATCTTCCCCATACTGATTTGATGCTGGAATTCGGTCGGTTCTAAAAACATCCCATCACTCCTATCCTGGCTGCCCCGCCCCACATTCCCAATCTCGTCTACGTGCCCAACTGGTTTCTCGAGCTGGGGATTAGGGATTCACGTCTGAGTGGAGCACTCCTCCACGGCACGAGAACGAGAATGTACATAACGTCCAGGCTCAGCTCTCTCGTGGAAAGTGCACCCCTCGGAGGTGGACCCAGCCCTAAACTCTTGCAGTTTAACCACTGGCTGGGAGGGCACAGAACAGAACAGAACAGAAACAAAAGTTTGGCTCTCAATAGAGTACTCAAAATCCCGGAGAACAATAACACAGAGTCCCAGACGAAAATCTCCGGCTTACCACAAGAGTACGTCTGCCGCATTAAAACTCGCCAGAACACTATTGTTCTAACTAGTCCTGATGAAGAATAATGCATTTATTCTGAGCTCTTATGGAGATTATTTCGGGTAGAGGCAAACCGAGGATTCCAAAAAGGAAATGGGCTAATTCAAACTTTTATAAAAATTTAATGTTTTAGTTACTATTACCCTATGAGTTCCAGAGGGGCGTAGGCGTAGGGGAAGACCGCGAAAGAGATGCAGAGATGACATCGAAAGCTATCTGCGGGAGTGGAAGCGGGCTTCACTCAACAGAGAATTGTGGAAGAAGAAAGGGGAGGTCTTTGCTTAGCAGTGGGACACATCACCAGGCTAAAAAAAAATGTTTTAGCTACTTTCTTCACTGGTGAATCATGGATAAGCCTAAAGGTTCCGTTGGTCGACCAAGGTACTGCTGGATAGATAAGGTAAATAAGGACCTAAGCGAGCTGCACGACAATAATTACGACATACTAAACCCCTTAGCCATCAGCCCTAGCCCTTTCCCATAATCCTTTAAGATCGGCTTTCCTAGTATTTTTGCGCCATAGATTTCTGTTGCGCACCATGTAAGGAGTGATGCCCATCGTCTTCATATCCGAACATCAAATATGTAAGATCATGTTATCTGATCATGTTATCTAGTCCAAGTCATCCAAAACCTGATTTATACTTACTTACTTCCTACTGCGGTGCAGCGACCCGAAGTGGATGTTGATGACGCCTGTTTTTGCGGTCTTGCACCAGCTCTCGCCAGTTGTCAAAAGAGCATAACGTGAGTCAACCGAGGGGCCGTTGACTAGTCGGGCGTCCTAGGTACCGCAGGAGCCATGAGGTTCTGAAAAACCTACGGAGCCTCAGAGCTCACAACTGGCGAGAAAATCTGATTCACAGTAGATATTAAACAAATACTTACAGGAAGGTCGTTGATGAAGAACTCAAGGACGGACGGCGGGCGACTTGGCCCTGAGGAGCAGTTGGCTTTCATCACGTCCCCTGGCGTGTAGTAGTTCTGGCTCGTGTGTATTGACGGTGATGAAGGTGGAATCACTGCGGAAAGATAAAGAGTTGGTTATCTGTTCCCATTAAAACTTTTATAAATTTTGTTTCTCTAATACATTGGGTACTTTTTATCCCGAAATCCCCACGGGAGTGAAGCTCCGGGGAGCAGCTAGTGATAAAACGTCGGTGTCCAAAGAGAGCGCAAATTGACATGTACCTAAAATCAATCTGACTCATTTACGGTCATTTTGATCGACCACCATCTGCTTCCAGTGAAGAAAAACATCGTGAGGAAATCTACGTGCTAGCTGACTGTTCAGTTTGCGGTGGTCGTCAATTCATCGCAGATATCGAATTTAGAAAAATTCTAACGCCAGCGTTGCGTTACCTACTAGTATCTTTGCATATGTTCCGGCTTAAAATAGCTCTTATTTTTTTCATTTTCTCAGCCATAAAATGTCATATGCTGGCCTTCCTAATAGAATTTTACATAAACCGATTGGATATAACATTAATCCCATCCTGGTACTTAAGAATATCGTCACAGTATTTCAGATTGTAGTACAAAAGGACTTGAAAATATTACATTATTCATAATAAATTCATATAGAAAACATTCAGAAAATGTATTCCGTACATTTTATGTAACCGCGAATATTTCTGAGGCATCGCTGCCACGAAAACTTTTTCTCTCCGACCAAAATAAATGGGTTAAGTGTGACGAGATACACAGGGTACTCCGCGAGTGTCAGAGTATGTTTTAGATATAGGTACTGTTCATATATTTATTATAATTCTACTGTGGCTCTGAATAAATTGAGAAAGCTTTTTTATTTTTTTTAAAGTATGTCAAGAGGAAATATCATGTGAAATTTTAGAAAGTTTTTTTTGTCTAAATAAGAAGTTATGATGAAGAGCAGTTTCTTTGACTGGAGTTTTATTTTATGTGACTCATAATAAACATAAAGCAACACGGACTTTCACGCTTGGTATTGCCTGTGTTTAACCCTCTAAGATAATTGTCTCATGTTGTTGCTCTAGGAGCACCCATAACCGGAGAGCATATATGAAGAGAGTGATGAGTGTAGAGGAAGCAAGAGAGATTTGTAAGGATCGTAGCAAGTGGAAATCGCTAGTCTCTGCATATCCTCACGGGAAAAAGGCGTGATAATATGTAAGTATGTATGTATGTTGCTCTAAGATAAATGTCTCATGACAAATAAATGTTAGACTCTTGAAGAAATGTCGAGATTCTAGTTCAAACACGGCCTTTGTTATAGATCTTCTACTTAAAAGTCGCAGAAGGAGGGTAATGTTTCTTACCAACAACCTCCATGTTATTGGAGACGATGGAGGTCGCGAAGGAAGGCGCGTCAGCTGTCACCTCGCAGCTGAAGTTGCCAGATAGTCCGAAGCTTACCCTAGTGAGGACCACCTGGCTTTGATTTGACCGCGCCAACTGTTGGAAACAAATATGTCAGATATTATTAAACAAATAGGTACTAAAATGCTGTGGGAGCGATAGAAGTATAAAATGTATTAGCTGCTTTCCTTCCCGTGCTTTATTTAAAGCTAAAAGTTGCAGTATTGGTGCTGAGTTGATACGATGATGGCGGTCTGTTGCTAACAGGTCCCAGATTTTTATTAGACCTATCGTAATACATGTAGGTACTTAAATCTTGTATCTATGGATTAATTTCTAAAAATAAAACATCATCTATAGGCAGGCTTATTCTATCTAGCAGTGGACTTCTTGCTGAGATAATGAATGAACATTATCTCTACTTAAAATTGTACCTTCAATCTTGAACCATCTTACTATCTAGAATAAAGGTAATTCCGACCTTTGATGATTCTAACGGAACATCAAATTAACATCAGAAGCCATGATGAAGTTAGGTTGGGTTGCACTGTCTTATTTTGACAGTAACCTTAACAAAATATGACTTGCACCTCTAACAGTATGCCAAAAGTAAACGTAACTGTTAACTTTGACTCTAACCTTAACAAAACCTTCAATTTTGGTCCAACCTAACCTGTTATTCTGAGTTCTGAGAACCTTAATGCTCTAGATTTTAATAGAATTAAATACCTAGATCTTACTATCAACTCTTTAAAAAAAATTGAAGTCTAAATTTTACAGCTCACGCAAGTTTTCTCACGTTTCCAAACACTATTATCTAAAGGCGAAATCTCTCTAAACATCTCGGAAACTGCTAAAAATAATTATATTAATTAAATATCTAGATCTTACTATCAACTCTTTAAAAAAAATTAAAGCCTAAATTCTACAGCTCACGCAAGTTTTCTCAAGTTTCCAAACACTATTATCTAAGGGCGAAATCTCTCTAAATATCTCGGAAACTGCTAAAAATAAGGAAAAGGATACAAAGCGCCAGGTTATTATCGCAGTGGGTCCGTGAAATAAGCGGTGGGAGATAAAGGGTTGAATTTATGAACATCTGGTGTCTGCTTGACGGCGAAAGATAGCCTCGGAAAAGTGGATAGTGCGAGAATTGCGGGAAACTAGATAGGAATGGGAAGATGTTGTGGAGTCTTACAACTTTGAAAATAAGGTGTGAGGGTATTTAAGGAAAAATGTATTATTTTTAAAATATATATTCCTTATGTAAACCTCCTGAACATTTTTTTTATCACTTTTAAATTTTATAATTTAGAATGATAGGATAACAAACTAACTTAAATATAACCTAAAAACCAATAAAAAAAAACATTTTTAAAATAACCTATATTTTTTTATAAAAATAAATTTTAGAATAAACGTTTGTAAACATGCAAAGTGCTTGTTAACACTTTACACAACAATCAAAGTGCTTATTAACATGAACATGTTTCATGAACACTATTGTGTAATATACGTGATAATAATTAAATTAATTTTGTGTTCGTTAAGACGAAACTAACGTCAAGAGTTTAAATACTATTTCGATATTCTTACGGAAGTAGATCCACGGGTTGCTATAAGTAATCAATTATCGATATAATTATATAAAAAAAATACGTAACTGACTGGTGACCGATAGACATGGTACAGCCAAAACTACCGGGCGTAGGAAGCTGAAATTTGGCATGTAGAGGTAGGTTCTTAGAGAATGTAGGGAGAGGATTTCCCGAAATTTCTACGCAAACAAAGTCCCCGTCCATGCAAGTAGATACATATATAGAGAAAACTTGTTTGCAGAGACATATCTATTAAAATTCAGTGTAATTTTAACAAGTAACCGTTTACCCTTCAAAGGAATTATCTCATACGAACTAAACGTTAAGTAAAATGGACTCAAAAGGAATTTCAATTCATAGTTTAATCTAAATGCCGGCTTGGCCATCGGACAAAGGGTCGGAAAGATAACAATAATAGTGTATTATAGAATGTTCTGAAGGCGTTGGAGCAGAGGTGGGTTGAGGCTGGCTGGTGTGGTGTATGGCTGAAACTGAAGCGAGTTAAAAGGAAATAACACTTTTAAAGCCGGTCTCTACCAAAGCCAAAAGAAAATGTGTATCAATACACCAATTGGTATCGAAATCAGAGAATGCGGGAATACAGGGGTGACACCATCTTCATAGATTTAGAATATAATGTGATCGAAGACCATATATATATATATAACTCAAAGGTGACTGACTGACTGACACAGTGATCTATCAACGCACAGCCCAAACCACTGGACGGATCGGGCTGAAATTTGGCATGCAGTTATATAGATGTTATGACGTAGGCCAGTGTTGCCCTGTGCACCGTAATTATGGTAGATGCACCGTATTTTAGTGCCGTTTACCGTAATAAATTTTGATATTTTCGACAATTTTCATACAATCACCGTAATTTTAGCATTAGGACTTTCATACAAATACCGTCATTTTTTTTTAATTTTGATGTTTTGTATGACGGATACCGTAATTTTCAAATCATGCTACCGTAATTTGAATTCTGTACATGGCAACACTGACGTAGGCATCCGCTAAAAAGGATTAACGCGAGCGAAGCCGCGGGCGCCAGCTAGTCTTTTATATTTTTACGGATAAATATTTTATTGAAATCAGACTAAAGAAGATTTTGCGTGAAAAAATTTTAAAGTTGTGACTATTAAATGAGGTTGAACAACAACCCAACAGGGAGATACCTAGCCTAATCCTAACTCCCTAACTAATATTATGAATGCGAAAGTGAATTTGTTTGTTCGTTACCTCTTCACGTTTTATCTACTGAACTAATCTTCCTGAAATTTCGCATACACATATTTAGAAGTACTGAGAAGGACATAGGGGTACCTTTTACCCCGAGAAAACGCACTATTCCCGTGAGAAATTCACATGGGCGAAGCCGTGGGCAATAGCTAGTATACCTGTGTCTTCTGTACATATAATAAAACAGTAAAATATTTTGTCTATACATTTAGTATTTTGACTGAAATGGATAAAGGGACACTTAAAAAGAATAATAAAAAGCAAAAAAAAAAAAATGAATTTCTTGTCTGTCTGTCTGTATGTACGCGTTTCACGCAAAAACTACTGGACGAATTTGAATGAAACTTTTTTTGTTGTATAGCTATTAAGCCTGGGCAACATATAGGCTATAATTGATTTTGAAAACTGGAACACTTGATGAAGAACCTTAATAGATAAGCTAAACTATAAGAAATATGGAAATAGTACCTTTGCCAAAGTTTATAAATCTGACGAGCATTTTCTGTTAACTTATAAAAATCGAAGATCAGGATCATCTAATGAAGAATTCCAAGAGACCAGCTACACCATTACATATATGGAAATGGCGCCTTAGCAAAAGTCGTTCAACCTGATGAGCATTTTCTACTGACGTATAAATAGACAGGACACGGGATAGGACAAAGAGGGACTCGGGGTGGGAGTGGTGGTACACGGGAAATTGTAGATAACGAGCAGACGAGATCGTTTATTGAATGAAATATCACTTTTGATTCATTTTAACACCACGGCTGTACTACGAGTACCTAATATATTCCCGCGGGATACGGGATAACCAAATGGCTAAAATTTTGAGTACTGGAGTTTAGGTTACTACAGATTGGAACACAAAAAGATTTTTCATAAGTGAAACTCACGCAGGCGAAACCGCGGGCAACAGCTAGTTGTATGTATGTTAATTTATTCACATAACCAATACGATGGATTACACCTAAATCCTATTACCACCTTGCCAGCTGAGCTATCCTGCCTAGAAGGGCTGCTATAGGTATGCAGTCGGTAATTACTAGTAAGTGACATCATACGGTCAACTGGACTTAACTGGATTTCGACTGTACTGACGCTGACTCTGACGCTAGGCTCTCAAAATGATTAGAAGTGGATTCAATTGTACTGAATCTGAAACTGATTCATTCAATACTCGCTTTGCCACAGGGCTACACTATCATGGGAAAACTGGGCCTATGTGCCGTGTTTTTCTCTATATGTATACCAAATTTCAATAAATTCTGCCTAGGTTGAGGCGTGATTGAAAAACAAACATCCACGCACATATCCAAATTTTGACACGATAAACTTACAGTAACCCATTTTCATAAACCTTTGAGCGATTGAACAAAATGATTTCCGGTTAGTACATAATATCTCGATGTTTTCCACTTTGATCCAAATAATGCTTTGTAACAATGAATATGATAGTTTCCAAGAACACAGTAGGTGTCGAGGTATTCTCATCTTTTAGCATGCATATGGCACACGTGATCAGCTCAATTTTTTCATTACGCCAATAAATTCCAAATTATAAACCAAGAATTATGAGGAACAAAACTCAGCGGGCCAAAAGAAAAATAAATCATTCCACCAAGCATTTTCGATACTACAGAATTGGATCCATCGGAATAAAATCGTGTTCCAACAATATTTCCTGTTTCCTTTGCAACACAAAACTAAGCACTCTCCCTGAGCACGACCTTTCAGTTCCGAATCTAAGAGCTTGAACATTAGCTGCATCGAGCATGCCGTATCGCCGAACGTCACACGCAAGGGTGAATAACATAGACTTACAAAGAAATAGATTGATCAACATTCGCAAGTTAGTATTTCCTAAATTTTTCATCTAATTTCCACTAAAAATATTCATTTTCTTGTAGTGCCTCTCCTTAACTGGAGTTTGGTAGTCAGTTTAGTAATCTCCTCTTTGTTCATCACCAAGCGAACTGCTGACCAACTCTGGTGACTCCAGTCCACTTCCTTATGCTTATTTTTGTTATGATTTATACGTCCACCAGTAAGTCTTTTGCCTTCTATTTTCAACCGACTTCCCAAAAAAGGAGGAGGTTATATGTTTCGATGTATGTATGTTTTTTTTTATGTATGTTCGCCGATTTCTCTGCCTATAGTGGACTGATTTACGAAATTATTGCTTTATTCGAAATAGTTTATTCCCAAGTTGGTCCCATTTTAACCACGTCAGAATCTGTTCGGTAATTTTAAAGATACCTAACAAAATACAAAAATTCAAAGATTGGATTATACAGCAAAAGCCCGCAACAGCATGCCCTTCCTTATTTTGTGAAAACTCAAGATATTTTATGCATGTCCCCAACACAGAAATGGCGATTAGCGACAGAAAAAGTTGGGTCATGCATGATTGCTTAGGCAGATAATTTGTAGCAATCATATTTAAAGTGGTAGCTTAATTTATTTTAATGTAAGAGTTTTTTTAAGATTTTACTCCGAATAATATGAGAAATCATGCCATGCATTGCCAAGCCATTGGTGCAGATTCAAACCCCTTTAAACTTTACTAAATTATAGTCATGTTTGTTTTATTATACCTAATAGCTGAATTTAATAATACTTTGAGAGGTCCCCAAAGGTGCTTTCGACCTATAAAATTCAATTTTGCTATCCATATTACCTGCATAAGCAACTAAGATTCCAACTTCATGCGTAGTCACTAATCTTTTTTACACGTACATCCCACACAGAGAAACATTCAGCATTTTTGAAATAAGGCAGGTTGGTCGTCGCCGGCTCTTGGTCTATTTATGTGCCAAAAATTCCGTGGAATTCTGACAAGTTCTGACATTTCAAATCAAACTGACATAAAACGTTTCGATTTCTTAAATTTTGGCCAATGAAAAATAAGTTTAAGTTTTCATGACAACAAAATTGCGCCAAGTGCACTAAAAATGATAACATAAAAATTTTTTCCCAAAAAAATGAACCGACTTCCATTGTAAAACTTAAAATCATGAAATAACTTAATAGGTAGATTAATCAAAAAGAAAAATATATTGGCATGCTACCTACTGAATGAGGTGAAGTCGGTGCCAAATTAAAAATTAAATCATCTAAATTAACATTAGAATCATGTATACTTAATTCAAATGCCTAATATCCTTGCTCCTTGCACTTAGCACCGACTTCACCTCATTCAGTAGGTAGCATGCCAATATATTTTTCTTTTTGATTAATCTACCTATTAAGTTATTTCATGATTTTAAGTTTTACAATGGAAGTCGGTTCATTTTTTTGGGAAAAAAATTTTGCCTATCATAATAATTTCGACCGAACCGGACTGATATCAGCTGCTTATTATCATCATAATAATGTCAGTCCACTCGAATTAAATGGAGCAGTTTAACTGGGGAAGTAATGTGGAGATTACAAAAGATCGTAGCCAAATAAATCAGGCTCAGGAATAGTATTCCTACGGTGAGTAAGGTGTATAGAGCTCTACGAGAAAGTGGAGGAACTTTATGGGTACTGTGACTTAGATCTATACGTCACAAGTTTGGCAACGCGATGTCGTATTATCGTTGTGAGCATCTATAGACTACGATAGGTATCTAACTACTAACACGCGAGTCGTGTAAAAGTAAAAGATTTTGCTTAAAAAAATCATCTTTGAACATTGTTACAAGTAACGGCACGGTTTAAAACTTTGTTGTGCATATTTTTTTCTAAATATGACTACTGTTACAGTCTATTTAGCTAGCTATCTGTGATCTTTTGCAAGGTAGAACAAGCAAAAGGTTTCGTGCGAAAAGATACTGCAATATTGGTCCAATGCACACGACATAGACTTAAGTTTCCATTTGCTTGAGTGGAGCATCTCAGGTAGATGTTGTGTCTACAATGTTTTTATCGTTTGTCTTTCAAGAAAATAAAATATACAGAACTAGCTTTTTCCCGCATCTGCGCATGCGTGAATTTCCTGCGCGAACAGTGATTTTGAATGATATTTAAGAAAAACTGTATAAGGGTTCTTTATCGAACCAATAGAAGCCAAAATGATTGTTTTATTTTAATTCCGTCCGTCTGTACGTTTGTTATGCACGCGCATCACGCAAAAACTTCTGAAAGAAATTTGATGCAATTTTATTACTGTAATCTAAACCATCTGGTGCAGGTTTAATCTTGATACGCTGCCGCATAGAACCTATGATATTAATAATAGTAAATTCAGCGCGGACGAAGTCGCGTATTCGCATTTTATTTTCCAAAATTCCTTTCATAGTGCTAACTTAGGTATATTATAAAATGAACCAGACTGCAAAGTTTCAAGACTCTACGTTCAGCGATTTCGTCAGCCATCAGCGTTGTTATCCCATGCAATCAGTCAGTCTACGTCCAAATTCATTATGTCGATCTTATCATCATCAAAAAGAGCGAGGCTCTTTTCGGTGGGGTTCCTACCATTACTCTCTCTCCATTGCCAACTGTTTTACTTCTTGATACGACCCGACGCTCACTTTTTCCTTTATTTGCCTCATGTAGCCCTGTCTTGGTCTTCCTTGGCCTTTTCTTTCTTTTACTTTTCCATTTATAATGTTTCTAGTGAAGTCATCGTGTCGTATCAGGTGCCCTAACATTTACCTCTTCTGCTTTCAATAGTTTTAATAATGCATCTTTTTTCTCCTATTCTATGTAAGACCTCCTCATTTGTTATTCTTTTTGTTCAGCTAATCCTTTCTAATCTACGCCAATACCACATCTCGAATGCTTCCATCCCAACTAATTATATAAATTCGAAATTGAGTTTGGTTTCTCTTCACGCTTTATCTACTGAACCAATCTTCCTGAAATTTCGCATACACATAGTTAGATGTAGGTACCTACTGAGAAGGACATACTTAGGGTACCATTTAACCTGATATTAATTACCATAATCAACAAAACACACATACAGACATAAAACAGTTACAATTTTATTATTATAATACCTCGATAAAGGAGAAGGACAATTTTTGTACCTTTTCTTCGAAACATAATCAAATAGAAAATTACCTTAGCTAAGTTTTTATCGCTTCATAAAATGTTCGTAGCTCATAAAATATTTCAGTAAAGTAATTAAAAATAACTCGCTTGCTCCTGTCACTTACAGCTGAGCTCAAGATCACAAGAGAGAATATAACTAAGTATTAATTTAACACAATAGAGAAATAGGTAAATATTGTTCGTAATATTGTAAATGATAAATGGTTATTAGAACCTGCTTTCTGTTGCTGACTGCTTAATTTCGTCCACAAAGCCGCCAATTTATTTGTTTTAAGGTTTTGGAGTTTAGTTGGCTATTGAAATGGGTTAACAAAAGTGCCAGTGTCTGGTATTTGAATAGGCAACTATTCTATTGTACTGTACAAGTGAAGCCACAGAACTCGGTTATTCCAAATTCTGGGGCTTATGAAGGCTAATAGAAGTGCCATCTGCTATCTTTTTTCACGACTGACCAAATAAGGAGTGTAATGTTTTCAGGGTTCAGTTTGTATGTAAGTTTATTTATTCCACCATAAGTCCTTAACGGCTGAGCAGATATTGATGAGAGAGGTATTTTTAGATTCCTTGCATTCCTCCGAGTGACATAGGCTATGTGAAGTGTCAGTCGTGTTTTTTGTTTTTTAATAATTTACTTATTACGAATTATCCTATTAGCGCAGTAAATAGAGCGAACCTTCCCTAGGGGTTAATTACGTGCGGTCCAGTAACTCAATTTTTTTTATATTATTGTTTAGGATGGTTGTAAGTATTTAAAATAAATATGGCACAATTGAATAGCTTTTGCACTCGCCGCCAAATTGGAAAAATAAAAAAAAATCACCACTTTGTTCGGTTTTTCGCTTATATTTTGCATATTTCTTAACCAACCCTGCAAGGTGGGGAGTAAAACTAAATGATAAAACAAAGGAAATTGTTTTTTGCTATAATATTTTACTTTTTACTAACTGAACCTCGCTCCCATAGAAATTTCGGGATATAAAGTACCTTATGTGCTAGTCCTGATATTTTTCTACTAGTATACCAAATTTAATCGAAATCCGTCTAGTAGATTTTGTGTGATTAAGCAACAAATATCACATCCAAACTTTCCCATTTATAGTGTGATTCATTGCAGGTGAGTAACCGGTACCTGATTGGGACACTGTAAAAGTGTCTGTGGACATTATCAAGTACAGATATTAGATAATATTTGCTTCATCAGCAATAAAGATTGGGAAAGAAACCCGATTTTAAAATGAAAATGTTTGGATGTGATATTTCTTGCTCAATCTTAAAAAATCTACTGGACGGATTTCGATAAAATTTGGTATGCTAGTAGAAAAATATCAGGGCTAGCACATAAGGTACTTTTTATCCCAATATTCCTATGGGAGTAAAGCCCCGGGTGCAGCTAGTAGACAATAAAATATGATAGCAAAAACGTAATATTTTAACTTTTACTTTTACTCCCTACTCCGTAGGGTTGGTTAAAAAAAATTACATGTGTTTTGTAGGTAATTAAATTTCCTTCAAATTTTATTCCAATATATATTTTCCTAGAGTAGGCTATAAATGAATTACAGCGCTCTGAAGTAAAAAGTTTGACAAATTTCCAAATGCGATCAAAAATGCGATTTTTTTAAAGTTCACATCTCCATAACTATTAGTCCTAGAAACAAAATATAAAATGTACATTATAGGAAATTTATTTCTACAACATTGTGTAGAACTCTAATGTAGCTAAAATGCATCTAAACGAAGGTGAGAGCGCAAATCTGAATAAAGTGGCAATTTTTTTTTTGTTTTTCCATCATATGGTGGGCGTGGAAGGGGGGAGAAATCGTGCCTCTTGCATTTTAAACACTTACTAACCATCCTAAATAACATATCAAAAATTCAGAACTATTGAACCATTTGTAAGTAAACCCTACCCTTAGCTCTATTTTGGTCTTTATTCAATGAACTATGGACGAATTTGTATTAAATTTGGTATACTAGTAGAAAAATACCAGAAATAGTACATAGGTTACTTTATATCCTGAAATTCCCACGGGAGCGAAGACCCGAGGCGCAGTTAGCAGAAAATAAAATATTATAACAAAAAAAGCAATATTCCGTAGTTTTAATATTGAGTTTTACTCCCCATTCTGCAGGGTTGGTTAAGAAAAATGCAAATGCGTTTTGTAGGAAATTAAATTCCCTACAAATTTTGTTCCAATACTTATTCTCCTAAAATATGCCATAACTAGATTACAGCGTTCTGAAGTGAAAAGTTTGACAAATTTCAGAAAAAGAAGATTTTTTAATTTTTTTTTATGAGCACACATCTCGGTAACTATCAGTCCTAGATACAAAATGTAAAATGTAAATAATAGGAAATTTAATTATCTACAAGTTTTTGTAGAACACTTTCCTAGCAAAAATGCATCTAAACGAAAATATGAGCCTAAATCTGAAGAAAGTTTTTTTTTTTTTAGTTTTTTTAAGATTACTACGGACGCGGAAACTTGGCAATTGTGCCCTTTTTATTTTGAATACTCACAATAATCCTACACAACATTTCAAAAAATTCACAATTGCTGGACCGTTTGTAATTTGATTCTCGTCTATTTACTGCGCTATATCTACTTGGTAAGTATTTTTTTTATTTTAATGGGATTAATATTCTTGAGACATTAATCTTCAAAAAATCATAAAGTCCAATATAAAAAAATATTTTCTCATTTCTCAGGCATATTGCTAAAAACAAATGTTTTCACTTTTTCTGAGCAATTGAACAGCACATTAACAGAATTCCGAGCCATAAACTCCGTTCAACAGGTGAAATAATACTTCGGACAGAATTATGAAAGTAAGTAAGTATTACTGCTAAGAAATTTTATGGAGAAGGCAATGGCAAACCACTCCATTAAAATTGCCAAGAGAGTCGTTGTGTGTTTCATTCCATATAATGACCACGACCCGCAGTCATGAGGAAATACGATTAAAGAGAGAGAGAGAAGGAATTTTATACAATTTTGATTTTATTCCGTCAAACGACAGAGCAATCCTATCCTAACTAATATTATAAATGCGAAATTGAGTTTGTTTGTTGGTTTGTTTATTTGTTTGTTTGTTACCTCTTCACGCTTTATCTACTGAACCAATCTTCCTTAAATTTCGCATACACATAGCTGGAAGTACGGAGAGGGACATAGGGTACCTTTCATCCCGGGAAAAGGCACGGTTTCCGTGGGAAAATCACGCGGGCGAAAGCTAGTTAGAAATAAATTTCTTGAATTAAACTTGATAGGCTGACAATAAAGTGATTCTTTTTTTTTTTCATTTATTCAGGGTTCATTATATTTTTAGATACAGAACCCTGAAAATAAATAAGTCAAAGACCCGTCAACAATCCTATTTGTCTTCGAAGATCCAAAACTGCTAACAAATTGCATCTACTTTCTTCTATTTGGCTTACAATTTGGTAATACGTTATAACATCTTTAAATTCACAGAATTACATAATTTTGTAAGAAACACTGAGCAGTATAAGTATTATGCACACGGCACTAACTTTTCATAGTTATAAAATGTAACCAACAGTAATACTACCTTCCTTGAAGTAGGTTAAAATCACGACCGCACTGTTACCCTCAGTTGTTCGCGATAATATCTCATCGCTTATTTATACCTTCCGAAACCTGCATTTAAATGAAGCGAGCAGTTTGTGACAGTCCCCGCGAGACAAATCGCCTAAACTTCGCCGTATGTGCGGAAAATTTGAGACACCGCAGTTATGTTATAACTATAGACCAGAGACCAAGCTTCATACTTCGTTCTTTAGTCGTATTCCTCATGACTGAGGGTCCTGGTGATGAAATGATACATAAAAAACGACTATCTTGGCAATGTTTATGAAGTGGTTTGCCATTGCCTATCCTACTTTTCACACACTAGCTAATGTAATAAGTATTATATAACATAATATTTGTTATACAATTATATTATAATTTTTTTAAAAGGTTATTTTTTAATATTAATAATTCTTATATTAGCTAGTGATTATAATCATCAACCAGAGTACAGGTTTCCTCTCGATGTTTTCCTTCACTGTAAGCAAATGGTGGTCGACGATGTCAGATTGGTATAAAAACTCATAGCATGGGCAGGATTTGAGCCTTTGCAGCCACAGGCGGGCGCCCTACTACTCGCTTCATACCGCTTCTGCTTCATACAAGTGATATGAATTTATAATAAATTCACAAGTAGAAAGTCCACCCAGAGAAAGAGAGAGAGAGAGAGAGTGAGACTGTTCCGAATTGCTGAAAAATTAAAATTCAGCTCGAACAGTTGTTATACAAATGGTACACACTTCTTGCAAATAAAGCTTTAAATTTAATTTCGATCTAAAAAAAATTAAGATAGAAGAAATATAATACTATGTTTGTTTCTTCTCTGAGCCTCAGTTACGTATGTGTGTAACTTCTCATAACTTTCGACCTTTTTAAAAAATATTCTAGAGAATGAATATGTCATGTATATTCATAAGTGACATTTTAAAGCTAGGGCTCTATATTTGTATCTCCTCTGGGCCCCAGTTACGTTTGTGTGTGTGTACTATGTCATATGTTCCCACTTCCCACTCATCTCATAACTTGGAGATATGACCGCTCAGACTTTTCAAGTTTATGACTGCTGTCATGCTATGTTTTGACATTTCTTTATGTT
Organism: Ephestia elutella; assembly: GCA_018467065.1. Lineage (NCBI taxonomy): Eukaryota > Metazoa > Arthropoda > Insecta > Lepidoptera > Pyralidae > Ephestia > Ephestia elutella. The sequence continues at coordinate 2,464,643 of CM031569.1, forward strand.
TCCGGTTCGCTTGATACAAATTGTTTACTTTTGATTGAACTTTGCTTTCTTTGTCTTATTTGGGGTCGTCTTCCTTTTCTGCCATCGATTTTTTGTTGCCATCCCAGAGGTCACGGTCATTTTGGGAAATGAAACAAAGACTTTTTCTTAATTAATTAAGTAAGAGTTGTGAAACCGCCTTTTTGATTTTACATATTAGTGGATGAATCAACAAGAGTGCAAAATTCAATATTGACAGTAATTTCAAATTCCTGTCATTTTATTTTAGTCTTTAAATCAAAAATTTATAACATTGATCAACTACAACATCAAAGTCAAAATCAGTTTTTTATTGAAACTTGGCCTTTAAAGAAGCCTCTTTTTCACGTCGAAAACTAATTCTTTATCATAATATATTATGTCTCAAAGCTACAAACTACTAGCATTTCGGAACGAAAGAAGTTCAGATATCTGTCACCTATAAACTCACAATGATAGAGTTTGATACTTTCGAATCATAGACATATACTAATCACTCGAACACATAGCTTCAAAGTTGCTTACAAAATTTTTTCCTACATACTTGTGGCTTCTGCGGCGTCTCAGTCAGGAGGAATATTGAAACATCAGAATGGTACTCACATCAACATTGATCCCAGCGAAAGGAAATATCTTCGTAGCTGGCGTCTCTGTCGGGGAATATCGGTAGAACTCGTGCCTGCCTCGGTACCACTTGACGGAGTACAGTGGGGCATCAGTCAGCTCGTACAGACAGGCTAAGGTGGCGTCCGACCCTCGTTGGACGACTGGTGGAGATATCCTCAGTTCTGTCGCTCGGAGACCACCGATCCCTGGTAAGAAGAAGAATTTTTATAAAACCCCCTCTTAGGTGTTACAAAAAGTTCGACACACTTAACTGTGTAAAGTTTCATACAGATAAGAGTGTCGAATTAACTTTCAATGTATGGCGGACTCTCGTTTCGGAGGCCAAGATCCACTTTGGGGTCACTGAGCCAGCGGAGTAAATAAGTATCGAACTTACAAATACCAGACGAAATTACTGAAGCAAGCTGACATAGATCATAAAAACCCAATTTTTCATGTACCTCTTGAGTTCGTAGAGCATTCTGACTCTTGTACAGTCAAGCGTCATAATTGCAGACATACCTCAAATACCTTATTGCCTAGCCTTGTAGATTCTAACTGCACTTTTGACTCTTGACTGTACATACGATCATTGGAAGAAACCTGCACAATAGCTGATTGTTCAGTTTACTCCTGGCTTGAGAAAAATCTGACATCAGTGTAATTTATAACACAATTGATAGATATTAAGTAGTAGGAATAATATTGATTTCCACGCTCATTTACCTAAATCACCTTTCAATTTGAAACGAAATAAAATTGAAATGAAATTATTAATTTCCAACATTGGATGTAAAACATCGCTTATGGACGTCAAAATATATGTACAAAAACATTATATTTATGTCTCAAAATACTTGCTCTAATAAGTTGCACTCTTTTGTTCGCTGTGTAAGCAAAAAGGACAAAGTGAATTCAAAGCTTCTGAACTATGTTCCAACTAGTCATGTAAGTGAATGTACGCTCTTTTTGTGATTATGTTAGTGCATGGAACACAAAGCAGTTTTGTGCCGCTTTATTTTGAATCTTATATGTGAGATTGTAAAGTAGGATTTAGATTTAAAATTGCGATTTATGTTTAGACAGGAAAATATACGTTTTTCTTGTAATGGTAATATGAAATTATTACTGTTTTTGAGAAAGGGCTATGAAATTTATTGTTAACTAGATGTACCTACCCCTAGGGTTTTGCTCCGGCGGGAATTTCGGAATGAATCGGGATAGGCTATTTCTTAGTACCTTGTATGTTTGTTATGTTGAATTTTTCTTACTCAACCACCCACAATCTATTAGATGGATTTTGATGAAATTCGGTAAGTAGAAAAATACCGGGATTAGCACATAGTTACTTTTTATCCCAAAATTCCCACGGGAGCGAATACCTGGAGCGCAGCTCGTTTATCATTTACTAGCTTTTGCCCGCGGCTTCGCCCGCGTGAATTTCCCACGGGAACAGTGCTTTTTCCCGGGATAAAAAGTAGCCTATGTGCTATTCCAGGTCATTATCTACCTCTGTACCAAATTTCATCGAAATCCGTCCAGTAGATTTTGCGTGATTGAGTAACAAACATCCTCACAACTCACAAACTCACAAATTCACAAACTCACAAACTCACATCCAAACTTTCACATTTATATATTAGTATGGATATGGATTATTGAATACTTCCAGAGATAAGATGGACAAAAATCTCTTCAGCTTTTATGTAATTCCGATATGAAAGGCGAAATTGGGTCACTTAAGGCAAAAAGCCTCTACCTACCAAACAACTCCACATCAAAGGCCAGCCTCGATAAGTATTTAATGAGATAGTGTCCCAAAAGGACAGCCTAGTAACGGTCAAAGGTAATATGTCTTTATTTAGGTGCCATAGACGTATAATAAATAGACTTGTCGTGAAAAATATACCGACCAAGTGCGAGTCAAACTCACGCACCGAGGGTTTCGTACACGCAAAGCATCTCACATTATAGCTCTAACTAAAATACCAACTATTTTCAGAAACAAATTTAACTTTGCAGTTCGATCCCTAGGATTCATACTGCATCGAGCGCAAAAATAAGTTTGTAACACTTTTTTCACGATCTTGAGATACGGAACCCTTAAAGCGGTGTGTTAACACGGTTTAAACGATGGTTAAGTGCGAACTGAACTCGCACGCCTAGGGTTTCGTACAAAAGTTACAGTTACAAGTTGAGTTGTATGAACCCATTAAACGTACATTAGCTTTGATTTCTATTACAGAGTTACTGCTAAACTAAGCTTGTAAATAAATTAGTCAAATTCGTAATTAAATAAAGAAAATATGATTTTTTACATTGGTACTACATAATAATAAAGTTTAAAAACAGTTAAACACCATTTACGTAAGATGAGATAGATCTTACGTTTAAAGTTTATCTTCAGGTTTTTAGGCCCATGGATTTGGGAAACCTTTTTAAAAGAGCAGTTGTTCGAGTTGTTGATTTGGGCCTCGCGATCGTATTTCTTTGTTTTGTTCTTTCAGTCAATATTTTCGTAACTTTATCCTAGTGACCGGAGTTAACGAAGCTACAAGCTGTCACTTAATAGTAAAGGAAATTATTTGTTTTTATTTTATGGTCTGGACCACAAATTTCGCCAAAAATAAAAAGAAAGAAAATTCTTTATTCGGGACACAAAAAAAAACTAGTATTATTAATATTAATCTTATACCTGCCGAAAAGGTTACAACTCAGCTTAGTGTTGTAGCATACAACGCTGATTTTCAGCTGGAACCAACAATGTATACGTAATGCAAATAAAAAGTAATAAAAAACTAAAAATGAGAGTAAGTGGCTTAACAGTAGTTTTTGTATTAATAATTATTAGGAGTTGGTGTACAAAAATTTATTATTTACGTCAGTATATGAACTCCTTTAGTCGTATTCTTCATGAGTGAGGGTCGTGGTCATTATATGGAATGAAACACACGACTATCTTGGCAATGTTAATGAACTTTGTCATTGTCTTCTCCATTTCACAGACTAGCTGTTAATCATCAACTAGAGTGCAGGTTTCCTCATGATGTTTTCCTTCACCTGAAGCAAGTGGTAGTCAATGAAAATTACCATCCTCTGGCTCTGCGCAGGGATGTTGGATCCTTGTGCATTCTCTACCGCATTTTTAATGGGGAGTGCTCTGAGGAATTGTTTGACCTAATACCCGCCACAATAATTTCACCACCATACCACCCGCCATAAACTGAAATTTCACCCAAACCACCTGGATAACTGGCTGTCAACCACCGTGCGTTTTAAAAGACACTTCTTGCCACGTACGACCAAACTGTGGAATCAGCTTCCTGCAGCGGTGTTCCCGAACCGATACGACATTGGAACCTTCAAAAAACGAGCCTACGTCTTTTTAAAAGGCCGGCAACACTCCTGCGATACCCTTGGTGTTGTGGTTGTCCATGAGCAGCGGTGATTACTTACCATCAGATGACCCGCTTGCTCGTTTGCTGCCCTATGTTATAAAAAAAAACATACATGAGTCAGATTGGTATAAAAACTCATGTAGCCCAGGCGGAATTTGAACCTGGGACCTTTGCAGCCACAGGCAGTCGCCCTACCACTCGGCCACCACCCCTTCACCGCGTCAGTATGTACTACTGAATAATAAATCAACGCAGAGACGAAACCGCTGAGCATAAGCGTTAAAATTTTGCAGAAAGGTTCCTTATAAAAGCGTAAATAACGATATATACAAAATTCCATTCCAAAGGGATGAATTGGGTGAAAAACTAAGTCAACATGGGTGTCACGCTGTATCGCAGGTTCACCCATTGGGTGAACCAGCGATACAGCTCCTGACCTGACAACAATAAATTTGTCGATTCTAGATTCATCGTTAGTAAAAGCATCATTCTAGATTAATGGTTAGTAAAAGCTTCTAAAAGGTTACAGATGGGTTCATTTAGTTACAAGTGTCCCAAAAAGTCAATTTGTTTTCAATTCCTTCGTACAATATTTCTTCCAAAGGTCCCTTACTATTAATAGGAGCTTTTAACGTATTAGTACAGCTGATATAGAGGTACAGGCCATAAAGCGATGTGCACCTGCTTGTTTCTTAATGGAATTCATTACCTGATGTTTACAGCACAAAGGAAAGTTTCACTTTGTACACAATACCTAGCTTAGTACGAGTATTTAAATCTTACTTCTTACATTTTTTTCATTTTTTTTTTTTACTTCTTACATGGGCATGTTGTTAGAATAGGTGAACAGTGACGCTTTGCCTATTTAATAGAAAACAATAATTATACCTAACATATCTTGCCCCTAAATATTTCTTTAAAACTTGTGTTGTTCAGAAAGCCTTCAAAGGGACCTTCAAGGGGACATCTTGACTTGAAAAAATAAGTGAATAAAATAAGTCAGTAGGTAGGTAAAAAAAGTGAATTTAACTTAGCCGACTCGTCCACTTACATCTGATAACAACCAGAGATTTACTAGGATATTTAAAATAAAATTCTCATTTGACCCACATGTCACGGCTAAGGTCCAACCCTAACCTACCCACGGCAAGGATTCGTGACCCACCACGCACGGATCAATCCATTTCAACCAGTGAGTTCTACTAAATGGTATTTCGTGCTAACTAGCCAAACACAGTGTAACCATCAAAACTGTCCAACAACGAAGATCTCCAATATCTCACTGATAACACCAACACTCATAGTCACATCTTTACATGAACTAAGTAACACGACAATAACACTATTCTATCACTGACTACATAGCTACAGAGATTTCAACACAACCGGACGACACGTCCGCACCGCACCGCGTCACCAATAAGACTACCGTTATAATGTCATATCGATCGCACGTTGGTTTTATCACAAAGAAGGGGTGACACAAGTGACAGTGTCACCTTGACACATTTCCGACGCGTACCGTCTTGAAAACAGTTTTAAACCATTGATTAACTAACAAAATAAACCACAGTTAATTCAACTAATGTAATCTCTTCGACATATTTATTATTTATATTTTATTTATCTATATAAGTATAATTATACAATAATATTGTTGGTAACTTAATTCTGCTTGACAACCGTTAATGTTTATGACATTAACGGCTGTCAGACACAAGTGTAAACAAAATGTTTATTGTGATAGATTGAATTCTAACACATCTGGCGAATAAAATCATGAAACTCTAGCTGGTTACTGATTTTCAGCTAGTATACAATTTATAATGGAGAAAGCAATGACATCATACTGCATCAAAATTGCAAGAAAGCCGTTGTAGGTGTCAGAATGCCTTCTGAAAGTGATTAAGACATTGGGGTAAGTGACAAGAACTCAAGGTTTGACGTCCATCCAGTAGGTACCCCGGACCCCACATGAAAAATAATCCCTCAATTATCCCTTAGATTCTTACCTATTATACTCCCAGTAAACATTTTTGGTCGAAGTTATCATAACATTACCTATTTTTGGTATAAATAGGTAATTTTATGGTAATTTAGACCAAAAATGTTTGCTGGGCTAAAGCGTATTTCCCTAATTTATTGGCGAATATTATCTTAAAAAGCTAAAAACAATTCCCTGAAAATCGGCAAATCCTCTACTTATGTTAAATCTCGTATAATGATCGCGGCCCTCAAGCAAGTACCTCTAACACGCCCACTTTGAGAACGTCCAGGAAAAAACTGACAGAAAAACAAGTGGATTCATTAGTAATTTGTCTCTAATTGGATTCGTGCCGACTTCCTCGTTCTCTAGGATCCCGGGGATGGCATTTCATTTTGTTTTGCTGAAGAAAAATCAAGAATTATGCGGTGGCATTGATGCGAATAAATAGGTAAGTCTTTTTTGTATTCAGATGATTTTGTTGTAGACGGACTTTTAAAATGAGGTATTTTGATTTTGAAAACAATTAATTATTTTGTAGGTAAATTAATTGAAAAGACGTATAAATATCCAAAAGTAACAAAGTTAATGTTTGTATTCGCACATTTGGTTGAAGCCACGATGGCTGTAAGGCTGTATGTAAACAGAACAAGTTCAAGTTCAACTAGAGACTTGTTCTGTTCACAGTACTTCTGTTTTAGTTCGTTGTTGACGTATTTATTTATTTACTAGCTTGTGCGGTGAGCGTTTAGTATGGTCGCAGCTGTAGTTGCCACTAAGTTCTGATCGAGTGTGTTATTACTAACACTGGTGCAAGATTTTATTCAAGTCGCCTAAAGGCATCTGATATGACTTTTATGACTACCGCCATCTAGTGGCAGTAACAGTATACACAGTAATAAACTAAACAGTCAGCCAATGTGCAGGTTTCCTGACGATGTTTTCCTTCACCAGAAGCAGGTGGTGGTCTATGAGAAAACAACCAGACATGAATCAGATAGGTCTACAAACTCATGTGGCACAGGTACGAGTCCGAATGAAATGAATCCGGGTCATCCGGCCTCACGAGCACCACTTCTTCCACCTTCTGCTGCTTGCCACTAAGTGCTGGCATCACTCGATTCGTGTATTTTTCTTTGCTTGAGAAATAAACTTACCAACAACATCCAGCCTCCCTATAGCGGTGTAGTGCGGGTATGAAGGAGCGTTTAGTATGACTTCGCAGCTGTAGTTGCCACTAAGCGCTGACGTCACTCGGACTATCACTACGTGTGTTTCGTTTGACCTTAACCTCTGCAAAAGAAAATTCGCAGTTTAATAATATTTTGCTTATCCATAAATACTTTTTAAGTATAGAATTTTGGGATACTAAGGAGCATTAAGTATCTTAGATGGGACGACCCGAGAATTTTGTGTAGGACGAAATCAGTGGGCCAAACGATAAACTAGTCATACTACGAAGCTAGGGAGGTGAAAATTCTTATTTTCAATGTTAATATTTAACAACGATTAAATTTCAAAGCTCGTGGTCGCTTACTATGGGCCTCATAAGAAATCTCAAGGTCACCCAAAGGGCGATGGAGCGCGTTATGCTCGGAGTTTCCCTGCGTGATCGAATCAGAAATGAGGAGATCCGTAGGAGAACTAAAGTAACCGACATAGCCCACAGAATCGCGAAACTTAAGTGGCAGTGGGCGGGGCACATAGCTCGTAGAACAGATAGCCGTTGGGGCAGAAAAGTTCTCGAGTGGCGACCACGAACCGGAAAACGAAGTGTTGGCAGGCCTCCCACTCGGTGGACCGACGACCTGGTGAAGGTCGCGGGATGCGCATGGATGCGGGCAGCGCAGGACCGGTCGTTGTGGAAATCCTTAGGGGAGGCCTTTGTCCAGCAGTGGACGTCTTTCGGCTGAGAGAGAAATTTCAAAGAGATGGTGGCTTCGTTGTCAATTTAATAAGGAAGGATCCACTTTAACTTGTCAATTATATATGGATCAACTTGTCAATTTAGTATACAAGTGTCAACTTACATCAACCTTAATCCCAGTTACAGGCATCACCCTGGTCGTCGGGTTCTCCAATGGGGAGTATCTGTAGAATTCCTGTGCTCCCTTGTACCACTTGACCGAGTATATACCGTAGTCGTGCGACTGGTACACACAGGCCATAGTGACGTTTCTTCCCCGTTGAACGACGCGAGGCGAGATCCGAAGTTCCGTGGTACGCAGGCCCCCCGCTTCTGCGGACAAAGGTATGATTGGATTTAAGGATATCTATTTATATATAATGTTATCGTTTTCCTATTTTGTTAAGGGCATATTGGTAATGAAAAGGGTTATAGACAATAACATTTTTGTGCTGTTATCTGTTGGCCCAATAAGTACGTTTGATCCTTTTGGACAGAGAAATAGAGAATTGCATTTATTTGGAGATAATTAGGTTTTATTTTGTGTGTTTGTGCATATTGAAAGGTGTATCATATGTAAAAGTAGGAAGTAGGTTAAGTTCATTGTCTTTTCTTATATTTAGTACCAGCTGGAAGTAGGTTAACTTTTCTTTTATTTAGTACCGCTGTTGCTCGGGTGTAAAAATACTTATCTTGTTTTTTTTTTTCATATAATTGTACCCCTAGGGAATGTTGATTATTGAAAAAAAAGTCTATATCCAAACCAAATTTTATCATAATCCGTCCAGCAGCGGTTTAGGCGTGAAATCGTAACGTACAAACATTTATAAAATTAGTAAAAATGTTTTCACCCCAAACCCGTATAATAATGATATCATTCAGAAAAGGCAGAGTTACTTCGTTGTTATTGTAATTATATTAATCAAAATATAACAACGAAAACAACTGGTTGAAAATAACAGTGTGGAAATTATTATTCGAGAAAGTTTCAGCAAACAACGCTGCTCAAACATAGCAGTTCCAAAACTTAATGATAAATCCCAGAATACACGAGTAGACGGTGTTTTTCTAAGAAAGTAAATCTGTTCTGAATAAATGTATAGGTACTTCAAATTTCAGTTAAAAACGCTATTATTTCTAGCTGACGATAACTGACACAAGATATGAATTTCAACAAGCTATTAACTGGCTCCTCATTTCTGATTCGACCACGCAGGGAAACTCTGAGCATAGCGCGCTCCATCGCCCTTTGGGTGACCTTGCGCCTTCTTATGAGGCCCATAGTAAGCGACCACGTCTCTGTTCCATATGTCATTACTGGGAGGAGATCCGTAGGAGAACTAAAGTAACCGACATAGCCCGCAGAATCGCCAAACTTAAGTGGCAGTGGGCGGGGCACATAGCTCGTAGAACAGATAGCCGTTGGGGCAGAAAAGTTCTCGAGTGGCGACCACGAACCGGAAAACGTAGTGTTGGCAGGCCTCCCACTCGGTGGACCGAATACCTGGTGAAGGTCGCGGGTTGCGCATGGATGCGGGCTGCGCAGGTCCAGTCGTTGTGAAAATCCTTGGGGGAGGCCTTTGTCCAGCAGTGGACGACTTTTGGCTGAGAGAGATTAACTGGCACCTGGTTACCTATTGTCATCTATACATATAATAAAACAGTAAAAATATTTTGTCTGTACATTTAGTATTTTTGACTGAAATGGATAGAGGGACACTTAAAAAGAATAATAGAAAGCAAAAAAATTTTTTTGGAATTTCTTGTCTGTCTGTCTGTCTGTCTGTATGTATGTACGCGTTTCACGCAAAAACTACTGGACGGATTTGAATGAACCTTTTTTTGTTGTATAGCTATTAAGCCTGGGCAACATATAGGCTATAATTTATTTTGGAAACTGGAACACCTGATGAAGAACCTTAACAGAACAGCTAAACTATAAGAAATATGGAAATGGTGCCTTAACAAAAGTCGTTCAACCTGATGAGCATTTTTTGATAACGTATAAAAATGGAAGATCTGGAACGTCTGAGGAAGAACTACAAGAGACCAGCTACACTATAACATATATGGAAATGGCGTCTTATTAAAAGTCGTTCAACCTGATGAGCAGTTTCTGCTGACGTATAAAAATTGAAGATCTGGAACGTCTGATGAAAAGCTCCAAGAGAGATTTTTCATCTAAGCGAAACTCACGCGGGCGAAGCCGCGGGCGACAGCTAGTAGAAGAATAAGTCAACAATTTGGAATAATAAAACAATTAAAATAAAAAAACGCGTTATTAAATCGCCACAATCACTCACACTAATCGAATCGAATTTCCATTTAAACTTTCAATTACGTATTGCTGGATACAGATTTTTAGTGAGTGTCAGGGCGACATATATTTTCATTAAACGACAGTAGATGGCGTTTTCATTCGTATGGATTTCGAGTCTTTTTAAAATCTTTCCATACCATCTAACCTATAGCAGTATATAAGGATAAAATATAGTTTATTCCAAAACAAATCCGTACTTCCATAATAACAATGTTATTTGCTTCTTATTTACAAAGAAACATCAAGTAACAAAAAAAAAAAGAAAATGTATGAAGCGTGACAGATAACCTAAGTGGACATGTAAGGTCCTGATAAGAATATTCTTTAATAAGTATTAGAGGTCATCTATATCTATACATATAATAATCTATACATATAATAAAACAGTAAAAATATTTTGTCTGTACATTTAGTATTTTTGACTGAAATTGATAGAGGATCACTTAAAAAGAATAATAGAAAGCAAAAAACATTTTTTGGAATTTCTTGTCTGTCTGTCTGTCTGTCTGTATGTATGTACGCGTTTCACGCAAAAACTACTGGACGGATTTGAATGAAACTTTTTTTGTTGTATAGCTATTAAGCCTGGGCAACATATAGGCTATAATTGATTTTGAGAACTGGAACACCTGATGAAGAACCATAACAGAACAGCTAAACTATAAGAGATATGGAAATGGTACCTTAGCAAAAGTTTATCAATCTGACGAGCATTTTCTGTTGACGTATAAAAATCGAAGATCAGGATTATCTGATGAAGAACTTCAAGAGACTAGCTACACTATTACATATATGGAAATGGCGCCTAAGCAAAAGTTGTTCAACCTGATGAGCATTTTCTACTGACGTATAAATATTGAAGCTCTGGAACATCTGTTCCCGTTCATCAACATATATTCCCGCGGGACACGGGATAACCGTTGAAATTTTGAGTACTGGAGTTTAGGTTACTACGAAGCGCGCAGGCGAAGCCGCGGGCGACAGCTAGTGTAGTATATATCATAGTCTCGTATCAGTTTGACCTCTATTTTATTTAATATTATGTTTGTTACCTGAGATATTCTCAGAAAGCTATCTTACTCCATGTCCTAGATGAGTGACAGAATGTCTAGGCAACAACGGCGATAACATAGGCCTCAAGTTCATTTATTTACTTGTATTTATTTGATATACCTACGTATATACATTTGATTACGAATACTGCGAACAAGATGGACGGACGATTTGGAGAAGTTTCTGAGCGGTTGGCAAATGGCAACAAATTACTGCTGACAGAGATCTGAGGAAGATAAATGGGGATGGCTTTGCCCAGCAGTAGGACACACCAATAGGCTAAGAAATAATAAATAAATCCTAGGATAATCCTAACTAATATAATAAATGCGAAAGTGAGTTTGTTTATTTGGTGAGGTACCAATATATAAATAAAGTTCACGCTCACGTTCACATAGTTGGAAATACTGAGAAGAACATAGGATATCTTTCATCTCGGGAAAAAGCACTGTTCCCGTGGGAAATTCACGCGGTCAAAAGCTAGTATTTCTAAAAATATTTTATCATGTATTTTTTTAAACTGTAATAAACAAACAAAAACAAAATCTTAACAATTCTTCTGCTTAACTTTCCTCTCTGTTTATTTGTTTACATCAAGCATTGTTACGTCAGGAACTTCCGAAGCTCGTGTCAAACGAGTAAGTAAGTACTTGGGTGGATCTGCATAAAGTTTCCCAAAAGAAAGTTCGAGAAAAGGAAGCTACCATTCCTAGGGCTGGCAAAAGAACGAATGAACCCGGAAATCTGCAGTCCGCGACGAATGGCGCCTTATTACCAAGATCATCACTCATCGTGATCCACAATGATCAAGAGTATAGCAGCTAAGAAGAAGAAGTAGACGTAAGTCTAGCAGGGTAGACAGCGCAGACGTTTTGTCTTGACTAACCCAACCAGAAAAACCTCAAAGTAAAAAAGCTTAGTTGCACAATAATCAATCGAAATTTCAATAATCAATGTGCACTAATGAAAGCAAGACTAGGTAGGTAACTGTTATTTATCTAACGTAAATCCTTACTTACGCGCCCAAATCGAATCGAATTCTTTGGAATTTGGATTTTTACTTTTTCAGTCAATCAATCAATCAATCAAAAATTTATTTGCATGAATACAACAATACATTACAGGTCTTAAACAATAAAAGTTAGTCAGTGAGAGTCAAGTGACAGATTTTTTCATATAAAAGACAGCAGATGGTACTTCTATATGCCATATTATTCAAAATTCTGTGGTACAACCTTACCTACAGAGCTAACTCCTAATTCACATTCCGAAGTTTCTGTTCACAGGCATTAAACTAGTTTATCACAGTGCACCCGGAGTTTCGGAGGAAAAACTGATAAACCTAGAGGAACCACAGAATTTGAAATTATAAGGCCAATAGAAGTGACATCTGCTGTCTATTATATGAAAACTAGTGCCCCGCCCTGGCTTCGCTTGGACTACATACATAAATTGTAGCCTATGTCACTCAAGTATTATGTAGCTTTCTACTGGTGAAAGAATTTTTGAAAACGGTTCAGTAGTTCCGAAGATTCCTACAAACAAACTCACAATTCACAAACACATCCTCTTTATAATATTAGTGTGACTAGTGTGATAAGTATACAATAAAAACATAAGTGTATACATACATACATAGAATCACGTCTTTATCCCTTACGGGGTAGACAGAGCCAAGAGCCGTGATACTCGAAGGCCATGCTTAGCTGAATAGTGGGTTCTCTGATGGAATGAAGATTCAGGTATAGTGACAGGTTGCTAGCCCATCGCCTATGAGTGGACGAATCCCCAGTTTAAAGCCCTTTTCCTCGATTGACATAAGTATATGTATACATATAATATACAGTAATTTAAAATTCAAGATTTTAAATTAGTAGGTATACCAAAATAAGACATTATAAATAAATTATCCCAAATTGTCCATTTGCTACTAAAATAACTTGAGTACAGACATCTGTAAGACTGTAATGGCAAAAACGCTCATTCCGTGTAAAATCAATTTCCGGAACTAACAAAAGAACACATTTGGAAATAATGTTTGAAAAGAACATTGACCTATTAAATTAGATACGCTGAACTAGCTATGCCCTCTCAAAATAAATGCGTTACTGGTTTAAGTAGATTCGTTGGAATTTAGGTACCTACGCAAAAAGTACTCAAGTATACTTTTAATTATCGTTAAAAATTGCTTTGTCCCAAAGGTGACAACAATTCTTCAGTATCGGTTCATCAGTAGGGTGTGAGGTTACTTTTTGTTCAAGTCATCTCAAATATGGGTAAATTTGTTATTATTGCACTCAGATGATGACAAGCGCGAAATTGGTGGGGTAGTTACTGTGACGTCAAGGATTCCGCCACACAAAACCACGAGGTTTCGCCGAACTAAATTGGCAAACCTCGCAGGTCTGTTCCAGGTTGTGGGTAAGAGTTGTTTGTTGGTTAGTCCAGTACATATTTAAATTATTTAAATGCACAATCTTCTAAGAACAGATAAGTTTATACTAAGATGACATTTTGAGGTTAGAAAATGCTCGACAACAACTGCTGAAAAAAATTACAGAAAGAAACTCATCAGTATTGAAACAAATATTGATACAGCCTAGATATTGATCTAGGCTGTATCAATATTGATGAGTTGGTCAGTATTGACTGATGAAATACCTTCTGTATTTTTTAAATAATATATAGTATCTTCACTAAGTCCAGTATGCTAGTATCTATAGATGTCAGGTGGAACCAAGTTAGTTCAACACCGGTACGATAGGACCAATCCTGAAGGCAAACATTTGATCTGTCATCAACACGTATATACTGCAAATGATGTTGAGGATGAGAGGAGGGATAGAATAACATACTTAAGGATCGTGAGTTCATATCTTGTAAGATGGCATTTAATCTAAGTTCATTTAAAAAGAAACCTCTCAACTGAATTAGAGTTTGAACGTGCATTTCCCCCGAAACGGCTACATCTCTCCCTAAACGGTCATTTCGTTCGAGCGATCATATACTTGAAAGGCCAAATAATTTCTTGCCGGCAATATTTGGTACTTCTTCAAAATAGTAAATACTAGCTTTCGCCCGCGGCTTCGCCTGTGTGAATTTCCCACGGGAACAGTGATTTTTCCCGGGATAAAAGGTACCCTATGTCCTTCTACGTACTTCCAGCTATTTGTAGGTATGCGAAATTTCAGGAAGAGTGGTTCAGTAGATAAAGCGTGAAGAGGTAACAAACAAACAAACTCACAAACTCACTTTCACATTTATAATATTAGTTATGATAGGATTAAGATAGATTTTACCCGCGGCTTCGCCCGCGTGAAGTTCCCACGAGACCGTGCCTTTTCCCGGGATGAAAGTTACCCTATGTCCTTCTCCGTACTTCTAACTATGCGTATACGAAATTTCAGGAAGATTGGTTCAGCAGATAAAGCGTGAAGAGGTAACAAACAAACAAATAAACAAACTCACTTTTACATTTATAATATTAGTTAGGATACTAAGTATGCCCCTGACTTCGCTATTGAAAATTCTGGATAAAAAGTAATGTAATTGGACACCTATTTTTCAAAATCTTTATATGTACATATATTTTATTGCAAATAAAGAGATTTTGAATGGTGTATACTTTCTATCCCGAAATCGTTGGTAAACAAATGTATAAACGTGAGAGTTAGAGAGAAAAGATGGATATTTTGGCTACATGTTTGATGTTCTTTCACGCAATAACTACTGCACGGATTTTGATGAAATTTGGAAAACTGGTATAATTTTACCTGGAGCACCATATAGGGTACTTGTTATCCCAAAATTTCCACTGGAGTGGAGCCCCGGGACACAGTTAGTTGTTATAAAAAATTTGGCGCCATAGATAATGACCAGAGAGCGGCACATGATACCAAACTTATTTTTAGACTCAGTATTGTTAGTTTATCTGTCTGACCTAAATACAAAGAAATTATATTTGTATTTTTATTTGGCAAATAAACTCAAAAGAACTAGAAGAAATATATACCTCTATTAAGTTTATTACATCTCAATAATAAAAGCTTTTTGTTTCAATCTAGTCCCATTGCTAAAATAAATACAAATATAGTTATATTATAAAATAAATATTTTATTTCTAATATCTCAAGCAAAAACAATTTGCTTAAGAATAAAAGTAACTGTAATATGTATAACAAATACAGCAGGATTTAACATGTGTACTTCTAGACACAGAGTAGATACAAAATAGAGCCAACGCTAATATCTAAGTACAAAATTGGTATAGTTAATCGCAATTTGCCAAACGATACTCGCTGATATTTTAAATGGGTTATTGTAAATTCGTTCCTAGAGTTAATTCGGTACCTAATTAATATTCCATACATTCAAAGTAAATTTACAGGGATAACAAAGCTAGGTTTAACGTTAAGTAAATACCTATTTTACAAACAATATAAGACACTATACAACAACTCATAGACAATATTCAGAATATAACTCTCGGAAAAGGCATAGTAGCAAGACTAAGAAAGTGGATAATTCCGCCGTTGCCATTTATTCTGTTATGTAAATTGTATGTGTTGTATTATGTAATTTGTACAATAATGTTATTCTAAACAAACAAACTAATTATAAGTAAATTCTCAACATATCAATCTAAAATAATTATTCTTCTCCCTCCACACATATAGCTTGGTCTCTGTATAAAATGTAATCTAAACTTCGAGTAAATAAGTATAGCTGGCTTCCCCTGGGATCTAAAAATGTATCTCCCTTATTTCATATCTCATGTCTGTAATAGAGGGAGTCGCCTTGGAACTCTTTGTATGGAAATTTTGTTTCGCGTATCTTTTGTATTCAATTTTTCAATTATTATAAGATCCTCGTAAATTTTGTGCACTTAAATTAAGTATACTTACAAGTGCTCAAGTAAGAAAAATATTTTTCAATCTCAGTGTATGTCGAAGGAATATATATTATTTAAGAACTTATATTTTGGGATAAAAAGTACTTTATATTTGGTTAATGCACAATCCGTAAAATACCGAACTACAGGAAATCCTAAAATTTTCCAGTAAGACCTAGAAATATAGTGACTCTACCAACCTAACATTTACTTACATGTAAAAGGAAGTGAATGGTGGCAAAAGTTTGAAGTATACGATAAACTCTAATCATTGCGGACTGTACTTGTCCTAAGATTACCTACTTAAGTTGGCAAATCTTAAGTTTTGCTAAACATTTTAGAATTTACCGTAGAACAAAATGGAACTAAATAACGTACAAATTTATTTAGTAGATAGTTTTATCTGTTAGTAACATTGAAACATGCCTTAAAATGTAGATCCTACAATGAATAAAATAATTGAATCTGCAATAGAATTTAACGAATGAAACCATTTGACGCAGACAATCAGCTAACACACCTGCAGTTTATTTATCTAAGTCTGTAGCAATATTTCTCTAAGCTAGATTTATCTTTATTTTAAAAGTTGAGTTTATATTGTATCATACATATTAATTTTTTATCATTATATATCCATAGTTACACTGAGAAACTAATAAACTTGAAACGTAATCAAATGATTATTAATAATTTATTGTATACTAGCTGTTGCCCGCGGCTTCGCCCGCGTGAGTTTCGCTTAGATGAAACGTCTTTTTGTGTTCCAAACTGTTTCAGATGTTTCGGATCTTCGATTTTTATACGTCTACAGAAAATGCTCATCAGATTAATCAAGTTTTACTAAGGCGATATTTCCATATATGTTATAGTGTAGCTGGTCTCTTGGAGCTTTTCATCAGATGTTCCAGATCTTCAATTTTTATACGTCAGCAGAAAATGCTCATTAGGTTGAACGACTTTTACTAAGGCGCCATTTCCATATATGTTTTAGTGTAGCTAGTCTCTTGCAGTTCTTCATCAGATGTTCCAGATCTTCAATTTTTATACGTCAGCAGAAAATGCTCATCAGGTTGAACGACTTTTGTTAAGGCACCATTTCCATATTTCTTATATTTTTAGCTGTTCTGCTATGGTTCTTCATCAGGTGTTCCAGTTTTCAAAATCAATTATAGCCTATATGTTGCCCAGGCTTAATAGCTATACAACAAAAAAAGTTTCATTCAAATCCGTCCAGTAGTTTTTGCGTGAAACGCGTACATACATACAGACAGACAGACAAGAAATTCCAAAAAAAATTTTTTGCTTTCTATTGTTCTTTTTAAGTGTCCCTCTATCCATTTTAGTCAAAAATACTAAATGTACAGTCAAAATATTTTTACTGTTTTATTATAAAATATGTATAGATTTTAATGAATAAATATCGGTAATTACCAGTCTTTTTTGAAAAATTCTGGCTATGCTTTATAGCTACTATATTAATGAGGATGGCTATGGACTATTAAGAATCCTTAAATTCCAATGAAAGCGAAGTTGTAGGATAGATAGATAAACAACTTTATTTGTAGGCACAACAAAACATACAGTATCATACAACAAACAACGAAAATTATACAAACGAAAAATAAGTGTGTTGCAGCAATACAAAAAAGTCACACCTCAGTAGCACTATTACCCGGGAGATGACGTTAAGCTAGTATAAAATTTACGTTTTTAAGAAAGTATAGATATGAATATGAATTGAGTAAAGCTGACGAGATATTTTTATTTGCTGATTAGGACCAAAACAGTTGCTCTCAGAAATTTGGGAAGTTTGTAATTTGTTAGATGATTTTAGGCTACTTGCAAAAAAGTTAGTGTTAGCTAACTAGTTATAACTTTGAGACCATTGATTTCTGTGATAGAAACTAAAAATGGTACTAACTAAACTTAATTTTCTCTGGGCACTTTTTTACAACCTGCAAATTGTATTTAAGTTATTGAAAAAAGAGCACTGCCGGTCGAGAGGGACCCCACGTTCAAATTCAGCTCTTTTCTCATGTTCGTACCAATCTGAGTCATGTCTGATAGTTTTCATATACCACTACTTAGTTTTGGTAAAAGAAAACGCCGTGAGGGTTTCCTCACGGCGTTTCCTGCACTCTGGTTGATAAAATATCAGCTAGCAAGAGGCAGCAGTGAAGAAAGTTGTTGCATTTCTATTTCAAGGCCCACAATCCTCAGTCTTGAGTATAGCTTTACAGAAATGACTAAATACTAAAATTACGCTTCAAAATCTTTCGAATTTCACAAAATCACGTATTCATTTTGAAAAACAATAACAATTCCGAATATTTCCTTAATAAATAAAGACACACGGCTTTATTTTGAAATTCCAGTGTAATTTAGAATGCGTGGAAGTGAAATTTATTTATATAAGCACGTTCGTAATTTACTGGGGGATAAGACGAAGTATTTCTGTCTGTCAAATGTCGTCCATCTCAGCTGTCGGCGTAATGGCAGAGGATTCAAGATTATTGGTGATTGTTTTAAAAATACTAATTTTTACAAAATTCAACCAAGTAGGTGTAAAACGCGAATTTGACAAGTAATTATTTGTTTACACTGATTTGATATTTTTCCTGTCTATCATTTGTTTTAAGTAGCATTTTTTTTAGTATCATTTGCCATAGATTTTTCCTCCCTATACTCAGCACATCTTCCAGGATTTTTTTTGTTCGATCCATAAATACCCAATCAACTTATTTCCAAAAATATATTCTCTATCAAAGGCCTCTTATCAAAAATTATATTCAAAGCCAACAAGTATGGATAGAGTCAAATAAATAATAATGGGTATATAAGGCATTTAGAAGCTGGTTATCCATACTAATATTATAAATGCGAAAGTTTGGATGTGAGTTTGTGAGTTTGTGAATTTGTGAGTTTGTGAGGATGTTTGTTACTCAATCACGCAAAATCTACTGGACGGATTTCGATGAAATTTGGTACAGAGGTAGATAATGACCTGGAATAGCACATAGGCTACTTTTTATCCCGGGAAAAAGCACTGTTCTCGTGGGGAAATTCACGCGGGCGAAGCCGCGGGCAAAAGCTAGTAAGTTAATAAAGTTTATAAATCGTGGATTTCCTGAGAAAGAATATTTTGACGGGCATATAATTAAAAAATTCTAAAAACTGGCTTAATTTATGTTTTTGACAGACTGCCGTATAAGGGTTCTTATTTTCCGTTATCGTGCCTTAACAGAAAATATCCCTTTTTCGTGACCTTAAACAGTCACTTAATTAACTTATCCTACGATAAATGCGAAAGTTTCGATTTAAGTTTGTGAATTTGTGAGTTTGTAACGATGTTTGTTACTCAATTACGCAAAATCTGCTGGACGGATTTCGATGAAATTTATTATACAGGTAGAAAAATACCGGGAATAGCACATAGGGTACTTTTTATCCCGAAATTCTCACGGGAGCGAAGCCCCGGGGCGCGGCTAGTTATACCATCATTTGCCTTAATTTCTTGAAGCAAAAAAAGTATTTTATACGATTTTCGCTCATAACAAGCATGTAGAAAGTATGTAAATCACTATTTTCTGATTGATAGAGTAATAGGCTTTAGTAGTTATTAGGCAAATATCCTCGGGCACTTTGACGGGTTAGAATGTTAAATACATTCGCCCTGATGGGAAAACTTTTAGTAACCTTTCTGCAAAGTTTAATGAGCGCGATGCGGATCCCTAAAACATGTTTTTTGTTGCTATTTGTGTTTAGAAATTTATAGAATCCGAAATTCGTTTTTGTATGTTTTTTTTATTATTATTTTTCCAGCTGTATCTATCCATGTTTATCTATCAAGTACTTTCTTGATTGTAATTTTATTTTTCACTTGGATCTATTTGCATGTACTTATTTATGCTGTCATTGTCCTTTTGAGTGTGTTTCATTCCATGTGATGACACCAACAAGACCTTATGGAATTGAAATGCGATAGCTCAGTTGGAAGAGCAAGGTCGTATAAAGACCTGGTCGCGCGTTCAAGTCCTGCTCGCATGGAATTTTTTCACAATATCTAATTTCTATATGGGAGTACTTTAAGACCATAGGAAGCTTAAAAAGGAAGATAAAAGAGCGATATTTTTTTTAAAGTTTTTTCTGCTATACTAATTTACTATCTAATTCATTTATTCAAATTGCAGATTTGTAGAAATCACAAATTTGGCGCCCGATTTAAAAACACACAGAGAACTATCAGTTTTACGTTTACATTAAAAGTGAGAAAGTAGCTGTCAAAACTTTGACATGTTTTTATTTTCCTCTATTCTATGAGTTAAAGTTAAACAATGAATGATATTAAAATTAATAGGTATCGAAGGAGCAAAACATTAAAGGAGCTTAAAAATATTCAGAGCTACATAAAACCAATTTTATTCTACGCATATATTTTCGTGCCAAAAAAATAGGGCCCAATTTATCAAGTGAAAGTAGAACGGCAATGAAGACAAAATTGTTTTTGACATCTGTCAATAAACAGGGACGTAGCGAGTCAACAATGAAAATTAAGTTAGGTAGGTACCGTACGACAGGGCGGGCGGCCTTGAGAATACAAAAGCGATGTTTGTCAATAACACAATGGATAATAATTTTTCACATGACAACTGTAAGTACATTTGTATGTCATTCGTAAAATACGGCCCTGTTTTATTCGATTGTACTTTCAGGGACTTTATAAAGTCCCTGAATTATACATATGTAATTGTCGTTTTGTGTTTTAAACAATGGAGTATATGGAGCTATACGAAGCGGTGGTGGCCGAGTGGTAGAGATGTGGATGCAAAATTCCAGGTTCGAATCCTGCCCGTGCTGTATGAGTTTGTATACCAATCTGACTCATGTATGGTAGTTTTCATCGACCACCACTTGCTTCCGGTGAAGGAAAACATCGTGAGGAAACCTGCACTCTGTGTTGATGATTATCAACTAGTGTGTGAAATGGAGAAGGCAATGGCAAACCACTCCATTAAAATTGCCAAGAGAGTCGTTGTGTGTGTTTCATTCCATATAATGACCACGACAGTCATGAGGAAATACGACTAAAGAGAGAGATATGGAGCTATATTTTGCATAGATTTTCGTTCTGAAATCAACTGAGTAGAAATGGTGTGTTTATTGTGTATGTAATAATTAAATTAAATTAAATTAAATACTATTTAATTAAATTAAATAGTTTGCATAATTAACATTTGGAATATGAAGTGAAATGCAATATTGTAATTTGGATCTGTGTAACATTATTAATTTAATGTTTAATTATAGCCTTTAGTATATTTCTTACGATTGCTTTGGGTCTTTTGTCAACGTACGGGGCTTCGCTCCCGCGGGAATTTCGAAAAAAAAATAGGTACCTATCCTACTCATACATATCCTTGTACTCATGTAGGAAACAAATCCGACCAATGAAAATAAAATGAAATCATTTTGGGTGATTAAGGCGAGACCCAAGGCTAATCAGAGGGGGTGAGGAGCGTTACGTAAGCTTCGCCTTAAAGCAGACACAATAAGCTTACTTTTCGAATTTTCTACCTACATGGTAATTAATTTAAAGGTTTTCTTTTAATTATGATAAAACACTAAATATATTTAAAAAATAAGCTGGTTTCGTTTAAAATAATTGTATTTTTTATTTAATTCTTTAAAAAAATTCTACTGTTATCGCTTAAATTACGGTGATTTTCGACGATAAAGGATAATGTATTTTTTTTTATGTAGTTTTATTAATTTTATTTGTAATTTCATTCGGTATAATTCAAGTTTAGAATTTTTCTCTTTACGGGATATTTTTCCTGCCTTCGTACTTCTAACCTATGGTTCACACTTGACGTTTAAAGACAGTACGTTTTCGGAAAATCCTGATTGGGTATGGCCTTAAAAATAAAGCTTACAGACGCATCCAAACCTTCGCATTTATATATATCTTGGTATTTTACATAGGCATATATATATAAAAGAGATATAAAGAGGCAGATTGCGATTGGCATCGAAACAGTAGAGGCAACCTCACAAAGCGAGGCATACAAATCTGCCGGCTTACACCCGTCGGCGGATAATCCCGTCTTCCTTCATCTCGATTCGGTCGTGGTCTCATTGCTCTTGTAGTTTGATCCCTTGTTTTACTTGCTTATCCTACTTCCCGACCGACTACTATTAATATTACCAATGCAGTAGAATTTCATAGCTTTTTGTTTTAATAAAATACTAGCTTTCGCCCGCGGCTTCGCCCGCGTGAATTTCCCACGGGAACATTGCTTTTTTCCGGGATGAAAGGTACCCTATGTCCTTCTCAGTACTTCTAACTATGCGTATGCGAAATTTCAGGAAGATTGGTTCGGCAGATAATATTTGACACAAGTATTATTTTCACATTCAGCACTGGTTTAAGCAATATCTTTCTCTCTCTCTCTCAGCCAAAAGACGTCCACTGCTGGACAAAGAAAAATCTTTATTTACAAAAAAATGAGCTTAGAATAGAATATAATAGAAATCATTTATTCTTAGATATAAACAAATTAAACGAAAACTAAATTATTATTATTCTTATTTTAAACGAAAGCAGCTTATTTTTTATCATAATTAAATGAAAACCTCTAAAATAAATACCATGTAGATAGAAAATTCGAAAAGTAAGCTTATTGTGTCTGCTTTAAGGCGAAGCTTACGTAACGCACCTCACCCCCTTAGATTAGCCTTGGGTCTCGCCTTAATCACCCAAAATGATTTCATTATATTTTCATTGGTCGGATTTGTTTCCTACAAACTTCTCATAATATTTTGTTAGTCGTATTTCCTCATGACTGAGGGTCGTGGTGGATGGAATGAAACACACACAACGACTCTCTTGGCAATTTTAATGGAGTGGTTTGCCTTCTCCATTTCACACACTAGCTGATAATTATCAACAACCAGAGTGCAGGTAGGCCGTATTATTTACTCATAATAAAATGTATTTAATAATTTTGTTATTGCTACAAGCTTAGCAACAGCCGAATGAATAATAAATGCTATAGGTACTTGAATATAAGTACGATTTTATCTGGTCTTTATTTCTGTTTCAAAGAAATTGTAGCATAAAAGGAATAAATCAGTGGTTGCCAAGTGATTTCAGATTCGTTCCGACAGTACCCTACTTTCATCGAATTGGGTAATAAATCCCTTAGTGACACCTTTTTTGGGTGATTAATTTTTTAGGTGATTGATTGATGTCTCTGATGTTGGTTTGGAAGACTTTTTAATACTTTTAATGGGTGTTAACACTAATTCACGTCAAACCGAAAATATTTTTTCGAAAATTTTTGTTGTAAATATACGTAATATTTATGCAAATTATATAATGCTAATATGATGGAGGTTGATTATTAGATCCACATTTAGATCCATAAAAAATAATTTGATTATCTATGTTACGCTATATGGGTACATAATATACTTTTGTTCATTATTTATGTGCCATGCATTAATATTATAACTGCACATTATGTCTTTCTATCTGTAATGTGTTCACTGTCATATTGCTGAATAAATTCGACACAATTTAGCATTGGCATCATTTAAAAAAATCTACCCCCAAAAGGCTGGCAAATTAAGGATGAAAGTTTATTTGAAAAATACACAAAATAATTTTAGCCTCGGGTGAAGTCGCAGGCAACACTCAATTGTAAAGAATCTGTCTATTTAAAAATCAATTCTTTAGACTTAAAGCAATTCCCGCCAAATAGTACCTAAGCGCACGGTAAAGCCGAGAGTTCCTACGGGACTTATTAACGCATTCCGTTCCCTCCGTGATTCACGGCCGTATTTCAAATGCGTCCTTTGTGTGGTTTGGTACAAGGTTAGAGATGATAGCGATTTTGAAAAGTAAAAAAATTGTGATGTTATCACATTCACAACACAGCAAATTGTACTAATTGTAATTGTACAACAATTAAATAAATAAATAAAAAAATAAAAATGTATTTATTTCAGTAACAAAGTACAGTTTTACTTATAATGGATGGGGCCTCCTTTTAGACATCAAAAGCCTGTGTTAGGAGACCCCGCTCCTCCTTAACTAGAAAGATACATAAAAACACAAGTTGTAGCATTATAAACCAAATCACATACTAAATTTACGCGGGCGAAGTCGCAGGCAAAAGCTACTTATAAAAATAAAATACAATACAAAACAAAAGACACGTGTATGTAATGAGTTGTGTGTTAAAGATTTTGTGTGAGTATGTGTGATCCTAAATTAGCCCTACGATAACATTATCTTGGGATCGGTTGATGCGGTATTAACCGCAGTTTCCTCTAATTAGGTTTTGTATACATATAATTATACTTATAAGAATAAGGATAAGAGGTACACATATTTAACACTAAAGTTTTTAGGTTGGAAACAGTATACATAGGTATTATTCCAATAGTTCCTCTACTTCCTCGTAAGTTTTTGCTTCTAGCCAGTTTGAGATGCTTTTTCTGCACTCATAATAATGCTTATCGTACAGGCTAAGCTCCTTATTTATGCGATTATAAAGTTGAGCCGAACGTCTGCAAAATTGCCTACTGGCAAATACTGTATTGGAGACCGGTGCCAGAGCTACATTTCCCATCCTTCTTCTATTTTTGATACTAGGGTCATAGCGCACAGTCTTATGTTTTTTTAATATGGTGAATATGATATACAACTTCCTAACAGTAGGGACCTTTGCTATGCGATATAAGTGTTCAGTAGGGAATCTTATTTTTTAAAGAACATGACCTTGAGTAAGCTACGTTGTGCACGTTCTACATCTAGGAAACGCGTTTTTGCGGCACCCCCATACAGGCAAACAATAGACCAGTATAGACTGTACCAACGATATGTAAATCTCACTTAGAAGATTCCTCTTAGAATCCCGTGTATCAGTAACTACTCTTGGCACCACGTGACGCAGTGTTTTAAATACCCAGATCAATTTTCTGACCCTTATAATCATATGTTCAATATGTGGGTACCAAGAGAGTCTCTGATCTACAAAAACTCCCAGGTATTTAGTTTGATTTACTTTTCGTATAATTGGGCAACTGCATCTATCTCTATCTACTATGTTGCATTTGTGTATTTTTATGGTGAAGTTAGCATCAGGTTGAGAGTTATTATATATGCTAAAGCATATATAGTTAGTTTTATCGGTATTAAGTGTAAGATAATTATTTCGCAACCACCTATCAATCTGCTCTAATCCCCGCTCAGCATTCAACCTGACTGCATCCCAGGAATCGCCAGTAAAAACAACGGCAGTATCATCGGCGTACGACAAGATTTTGGCGTTATTGATAGACATATCACAAAGGTCGTTTATATATATGAGAAATAACGTTGGACCAAGAACGCTGCCCTGCGGCACACCGTATGACACACCTGTGGATTCACTGACAAAACCTTCCAATTTTACTTTCTGCCTTCTATTTAAGAGGTAATCTTTGAACAGATCTAGTGACACACCTCGTATTCCTATCTTCCTCAAGCTTGCGTAGAAGGATGGGATGAGATACCGTGTCGAAAGCTTTTTTAAAGTCAAGGAATGCAGACATACACTTTTTTTGCTTGTCAAGTTGTTCAGTCACTATCGAGCTAAGTTCAGTAACCGCATCCTCGGTAGATTTCCCTTGTCTAAATCCAAATTGCGAAGGAGATAGGACATTGAATTTGAATTTTAAATTTTCAAACAATTGTGTTGTAACATCACAATTAATTTACTTATAGCTAAGTCTACTCACAACAAACTTCACCACAGCATTTTCTGTTGCCTGTTTGTAACGATTTTGGCTCAGCGACCCAAAAGCTTTGGTTTCCAATTAGCTTTTCCTCTGAACTATGTCCTGCGCCACGGTTTTATCAGTAATCGGCGAGCAGGTCTTTTTTGACCCTGGTAAGAACTGTTAGATTAGTCAATCTAACAGTTCTTACCTGGGATGTACCTGGGATGGTCATAAACCCTGACCTCTATACCTTCCCTTCCCTTTGTTGCCTCTAGGATGTAAATAAATCTATGGTTGCCTCTGATTTTTTAGTCTTTATTCCAGAAAAACTCGAGTTGTTTTCTTTTTCATTGAGAATTATCGTTTTTATATTCTTCTTCATTCGTACTATTTTCCATTTTATTATAACCTTTGCATTACATAGTATAAAACAAAGTAGTTATCAACGTCTTTGTCTGACATTATATCTTCGTAATAGTTAACCACGCAACGTACTTCGATGCGGTTTTTACTATGTGCAGAACAACTACGCTCTGCTGCCAGAAAATGTGCGCAGAGAATCCGGACAAACGAAGCGCCGTGAACCTCTTCACCGAAAAAGACCAGATTTTAAGTGGAGACCTATAGGTCCCCAAAAAAGCCCGATGATACCCGACGGTAAAGGTTATATACGGCACTGCGTCTGTCCGACTAGAGCCTAAAACCTAACCTATACGCAGTCTGCTACCACTATAGCTTATAAAGGGAGCTATAGAACCCTATGTACTAATAACTAAGTAACTAAAATTCAACCACTTACCAAACTGAATCTTCTTAATCTTCAGATCCAACTTCGAGTGTCTTTGGAAGTGGATGCGGTCCCTAAACACCCAACCTACCCCGAGATCTCTTCCCCAGAATAAATACGTAGGTTTCTTCCAGCAGTTCCACTCGGCGACGGGATTCGGCGCCTCCAGGCAGCCACGTTTCGCATCTCACAAGAAACAGTCACAATAACAGGGTTTTTCACAAACACGAACGTTCAATAGTTATTTAACAAAAGGAAGCTCACAATTATAACTCAAATCAGTTATTACAAAGAAAATTAACGCCACGCCGCGCGGCTTCAAAATGCAACAACCCAAGATGGTGGCTATATCACCGGGATATTTCCTGCGACACGGCCTCGTGCGCGCGCGTTCCAAGGACGACTGAATGTCGACGGCCGGAAGCCGTCCGCGCAATGTTGCCAGCAGGCAAAACAAAGGCCTGCTATTCACGGCACAGCACACGCTCAATGCAATGCTTAGATTTAATAAACATCAACAAGTTTATTACAAACATCCCCCCGTCCCGGTCTGAGAAGCAGACCGCTAGCTTACTCTACGGGAAGGCGGGCGAGAGAGGTCACAGCTCTCCTTAAAATCGAACCGTCGACCAACACCTCAGCCACACGCGGAGTGCCATCTCCGCCAAGAATCAAACGTAATATGCGAGCTCGTCGCCAAAGCAATGAGGGCAAATTTGCCTCTTTTAACAACACTAAATCACCCTCCCTGGGAGGCCTCAGTCCTGTCTGTCCACTTCACTCTTTGCTGCAGCAAATGCAAATATTCAAGCGACCAGCGACGCCAAAAGTCCTGGCTCATTTGCTGCAACATTTGAAAACGCGACAACCGATATACGAGTTCATCCTTCCACGGGTATTCGGGCAGGGCATTCAACGGCCCTCCCACCAAAAAATGACCAGGGGTGAGAGCTTCCAAGTCATTTGGATCTGGAGATAGCGGACAGAGAGGACGAGAGTTGAGGACCGCCTCAACT
The DNA here is from genome assembly GCA_018467065.1 of Ephestia elutella. Lineage (NCBI taxonomy): Eukaryota > Metazoa > Arthropoda > Insecta > Lepidoptera > Pyralidae > Ephestia > Ephestia elutella. The sequence continues at coordinate 2,492,390 of CM031569.1, forward strand.
TTACAAAACACTGTGGCCAGCTCTTCAAAAGTTAGAGCCGTTTCTCCGATAATGCGGCGGAGGTGGGTCTTTGCGGATTTCACAGCCGCTTCAAAATCCCTCCCCAATGGGGGCAACTTGGGGGACTAAACTTCCAGGTTATTCCCCTTTGGGCAGCAATTTGACTTAAACTAGTACAATTTTTATCAATAAACACAGAAACATCCTTAAGATAATTTACAGTTCCCTTATAGTTTGTGCCATTATCAGACCTAATAAGGGAAGGTAGACCTCGACGCGAAACAAAGCGATCCAACGCGGCGACGAAGGCCTCCGTAGTCAGAGCCGATACCACCTCCAAATGGACAGCCTTGGTGGCCAAACAAACAAATACACACAAATAGCCCTTCACAATACGGGCATTACGAAAGGGAGAAGCCTTGATCAAAAAGGGACCGGCAAAATCGGTTCCAACGCCGTCAAACGGTCTCGAAGGTCGGATTCGATCAGCGGGCAAATCACCCATCTGTGGTTGCATCGTGGATGCCTTCAACCTATAACATGCAATACATCGAAACAGGACACTACGGATTGCTCTTCGGGCAGACAAAATCCAAAACTCGCGTTGCAAAATAGCCAACAAAGCATTGCACCCAGCATGGGCGTTACGAATGTGTCGATCAGACACCAAAAGCTGCACCAAGGGTCCGCCCTTGGGCAACAACAGAGGATGGCGAGTCTCATATGGAAGATCCGCCTTCCGGAGCCTGCCTCCAACCCGAAGAAGCCCATCCGAGTCGATGTACGGGTTCAAACGAGCGACCGCGCCCTTCAACTTAGCGCGTCCGTCGCGCAAAATACGAAGCTCTGACTCAAACCGTCCGGTCTGCACGACACGGACCCAATGCAACAATGCGCTCCGGCGCTCTTCTGCACCTGCAATCGGCTCCAACCGCTTTGCCTGTGGGTTTCTACAATTATGTATGAAACGCTTAATCCAACTGGTAACACCCAGAAGCTTATCCAAGCTACTATACCGAGCAAGTAGCCAATCCGGCTCCGACGTCGTCTCAGCGACTACAGCATGTACACGGAGCCCAGTCAAACTCAAAGAAGTAACATCTGTCTGACAGACAGGCCAAGATGTTTCTGATCCCATCAGCCACTCTGGACCCCACCAGAGCGGGTGTGACACCAATTCTGGTGCCGTACAACCTCGGGAAGCACAGTCCGCTGGGTTAAGCTCTCCCGGCACATGTCTCCATGTTATATCAATTCCAATATTTTGAATTTGGGAAACCCTGTTTCCAACAAAAACCTCCAAGGTATGTGGGGCCGCGCGCAACCATGCAAGCGCGACCTGGCTATCCGACCAGGCGAAGATGTCTCGTATCTCGACCGTGGCCGCCAGTTCACTGGCAACGTGATGCAACAATTTAGAGAGAAGGTGAGCTCCACTCAACTCAAGCTTGGGAATAGTCAGCCTAGTCCTGATGGGGGCGACCTTGCTCTTCCCTAACAAAAGCGAGACATTGACCCGGCCATCGGCGTCAACTGTCCGCATATAGACTGACGCGGCGTAGCCTCGCTCCGACGCGTCACAAAAGCCATGCAGGCTGGCTCGATATTTCCCGGGGGCAATATTCGACGAGGCAAGGCAATCCGATTGACTTCCTTAATCGATGAAAACAACTCGAGCCAATCATCCAATGGAGAGCCAAACAGCGGCTCGTCCCACGAGACGCCCAAAGTCCAAAGTCTCTGAAGAAGACACTTTGCAGAGAATATCACTGGACTGATCCAACCGCTTGGATCAAACATACGGGCTATTACGGACAACACCGTTCTCTTAGTCCAGACTTTTGGTATTTCCAAGTCCACTTGGAATGTGAAAATATCGGTTAGCGGCTGGTACTGCATGCCCAGCACCGCTATCCTGTTGGGATCATCTACATCCTCAAACAGGTGAGGGTTCTGTTGGTGATCCTCCGGGATCCCTTCTAGAACTCTAGGCTCATTGGACAACCACTTACGTAGCTCGTAGCCACCTGTCTTCAATATTTCAATCAATTCATCCCGCAGTAGGAGGGCCTCCTCAATACTTTGGGCTCCGGTGCAGACGTCATCGACATACAAGTCACGTGACAGCACGGAAGCCCCACGGGGAAAGCGGATCCGTTCCCGCTCTGCCAATTCAAGCAATGATCTGATGGCGATATAGGGACTAGATTTCAAACCATACGTGTTTGTGTTGAGTTCATACACCGTCACAGGATCCTCAGGGCGCTCACGCCAGAGTATCAACTGGAATCGCCTGTCCTCAGGATGTATGACTGTCTGGCGGAACATCATCCGGATGTCCGCACCAAAAACCACTTGATGTCTTCTAAAGTTCAAGATGATGTCAATTATGTCCCTATGCAATTTGGGACCCGAATGCAAACACAGATTCAACGAAACCCCGTTCGAAGTGGGTGCGGACCCATCAAAGACAGTCCGCAACTTGCCCGTTGAGGCCTTCACCACCGCGTGGTGGGGCAAAAAATAATGCTCAGTTGAGCTCCAATCAACTCGAGCCGGAGACATGTGACCCAAATCCTCGTACTCGCGCATAAATTCAATATATTTATCGCGAAGTACGTGGTCACGCTGCATGCGTCGCTCCATGGACAGCAGTCGTTTCTCCGCAAGCGCCCTACTTTGCCCTAGGCTAGGACGTATAGCAACAAATGGTAATCTAGTTACAAACCGACCGGAGGGCAACCTCTCCGTGGTCGATCGAAAAAGGGCTTCGCACTCAGCGTGTTCCGGATCCATCCTGGAACTCATAGGTGGCTCCTCCACCTCCCAAAACCTTTGCATGGTCTTGGCCAAGGACGCTGATGCGACGACCGGTGGCTCCTCCACGGTGCTATTATCGAACACAGGGCCCATCAGGGCGAAACCAAAGATAGTAGACACTGCCATCAGTGAAGACGAACCCAGAGCTTTCTGGGTACCCAACAAAATCCAACCCAATACGTCCGAACCCAGGAGCAAGTCCACTGGGCCGGGATGAAAGACAAAGGGGTCGGCCAAATCCAGACCCGAAACCAAAGACAACACACCCGGCGGTATGTCTGTCGAGGGCTGCCAACCCGCAATGGTATCCATTACCATAGCCGAAGTCGTGATCCTCATTGTGAAGGACTTCAGCGAAGAAAAGGTGACAAGTGTCTGGCCCGTCAGACACTTCACTTGTATGCCACCAACTCCAAGAAGTGGCACAGGCGAGTCTTCCACGACTAAACCTAACTGGCGTGCCACTCGAGTGGTAACCAAACTGCTTTGAGCCCCTGAGTCCAACAGAGCTCTCAAATTTATGGCTTCCCCCCTACGACCCCATACGCGGACCACCGCGGTAGGGAGCAGAACCGTCCGCGGCTCTGTCCCAGCAAGGGAGCAAGCTAGTTACGGGCTCCCCACTCTCTCCAAACCAGGGGCGCGCCACTGACCCGGATAATATGGCGGGCGAGTGCACATCCCCATCTGAGGGGGGGCAGAACCCGCGGCCCGGCCATACATATGGTACGGCGGGTGGTACTCCAGCCGTGGGTACTCGTGCAGCGGCGGAGAAAACCGCTGCGGCTGCATGTGTTGGGCATTGGTAACCCGCGTGGAGGGGGTGTCCCCACTCTCACGTCCGATCTAGGGCCCCCGCCCATGGGGCCCTATCCGGGGCCTGGCCAGCCACATACTGGCCCCGACCTTGGGGCGCGTGGTCCCGGTCCGCCAAGACCCGCGCCGGTACGCGACCCCTCCCGAGGGGTGCGACGAGCGAAGCCGCGTCCTCCGTCCGATGGTGGAGGGCTTCGCGCAGGAGCGCCCCCGCCCATAGGGGACCCCTGCCTCAACAACCGGGGGCCATCCCCGTTCCGGTTCATGCAGAGCATCACGTGGTGCAGCCCACGGCATGCACTGCATGGTATGGCTCTGGGACAGTCACGTGCATAGTGACTGCCCAAACAGTAAAAGCAAAGTTCATGCCGCCTTGCCATGCGGCGCCGATCTTGTACTGGCAGTCTCTGCCAGTCCCTGCATTGCAGCAGGCTGTGGCCCATCCGGCCACATTGCAGGCAGTCCGCGTCCCCCGCGACTGCTGCCGTGTGTGCAACCCGCACACCAGCTCCACGCGGTGGCGGTTGCCGTCCCTGTTGGGGCTTCCCTCGCCATGAGGGTTCCAAGGGCCTACGTTCAGGCGCTCTGGATGGCGCTGAGTCCGTCATGGTATTCTCAGCCGCCCGTGCCTCAAACTCCAAAAACTTCACCAAGTCAGTGAATGTTGGTAGGGTGGTGCTATCCCGTTCCGCATTCTCGCGCTCAAATCGCGAGCGGATGTCATTGGGTAATTTGCCCAATACAATGTGCACCAGCAAAAAGGACCATTGGTCCACCGGCAGCCCCAGTGTGCGGAGCGCGTTACAGGCCACTGTAACGGGCGTGAGCAACTGCAGGCGCAACTGTGCCCTGTTGGCCACCTTGGGCAGGGCCATCAACTGTGCGGCGTGCGCATCCGCTAACAAACGTAAATTTTGGTAGCGGGAGTTCAATAACTCCCAAGCCGTATCGTACTGGTCGTCCTCCACCCGGAGGTGCTGGATGAGCGACCGCGCTTCATCCTCCAGAGTGGAGAGGAGGTAGGCCATCTTCTGGGCCTTCGACAAATCCTGTCGTGCTACGACCAGGGACTCAAACATATTTTTGTATGCCACCCACTCCTCCATCCTACCCCCAAAGTGGGACAGCTGAAGGGTGGGGAGCCGACCAGTAACCGCTGGTCCTTCCTGTCTAACAGGTGTGCGAGGGGCTGGTCCGCCAGCCTGTCTCGCCCTTATTGCGGCCGCCGCCTCCACGATGTCATCGTGCAGACTCAGGATCTGGTCCAGGTCCGCCACGTGACCTGCGTAGACCTCCGGGGTAAGGTCGGCTTCGGTAAGCGCCGCCATGGCCGCTTCCGCGTTGTTCAATCGTGAGCGGAGCTGGATCCGCTCTTTCCAGTATAGCGGCCTCCCTGTCCTTCCGGGACAGGAGTCCACCGGCCGTCACAAACCATCTCAATTCGTTGGCGAGTGTCGCCTTAGCATTGGGGACCTTCGCCATCGCGTCAAGTCACAAGCAAAAAATAACAAAAGGTAAATAAAAAACAACAAAATCAAACAACTACACGAAAAACCGCGGTAGGTATGAGAATGGCACAAACCCGGAACGCACGGTACAAACCGCAAACAAATACAAAAAAGGTTACAAATATTCTTATACAAACAAACTAAGAAAAATCTAATAATTTTTACAAGCAATTAATTATTTTTTACAAACGAACAAATAGAGGGTAGATAAACTACGCTCTGCTACCAGAAAAATGTGCAGAACAACTACGCTCTGCTGCCAGAAAATGTGCGCAGAGAATCCGGACAAACGAAGCGCCGTGAACCTCTTCACCGAAAAAGACCAGATTTTAAGTGGAGACCTATAGGTCCCCAAAAGCCCGATGATACCCGACGGTAAAGATTATATACGGCACTGCGTCTGTCCGACTAGAGCCTAAAACCTAACCTATACGCAGTCTGCTACCACTATAGCTTATAAAGGGAGCTATAGAACCCTATGTACTAATAACTAAGTAACTAAAATTCAACCACTTACCAAACTGAATCTTCTTAATCTTCAGATCCAACTTCGAGTGTCTTTGGAAGTGGATGCGGTCCCTAAACACCCAACCTACCCCGAGATCTCTTCCCCAGAATAAATACGTAGGTTTCTTCCAGCAGTTCCACTCGGCGACGGGATTCGGCGCCTCCAGGCAGCCACGTTTCGCATCTCACAAGAAACAGTCACAATAACAGGGTTTTTCACAAACACGAACGTTCAATAGTTATTTAACAAAAAGGAAGCTCACAATTATAACTCAAATCAGTTGTTGGAGCTGTGAGGCTCTCGGTTGGTTGAATTTTCAAAGAATAAACCAAGGACTTGGGAAAAATACGTATATTCTTGTTAGACGTAAAAAACAACAACCATCTATTTTAAATGTCAAGATCAGAGAGAAAATAATCTACCATAGAGGATTTACATCCTCAACATACTCGGCGCCTTGAGGCTACGCTCAAAATTAACCTAAGGCATTTTAAAGTATACAACGATATGTCACATGAACCTCGCTGGTACCTTTACCTGACGACCAGAGCGTGTAATAGGTCCGTAAGGGCAAGATTTTGAATTCGAAGTTAAGTCTGTATCCGTCGCTGATTTATGATCTATTTGGAAAACCTCTAATAGGTACAGACGCTGAAGAGGCCTCGTTTTAACACCCCTAGCAGTTTTTACCTTAGCAACTCTGACTTCTTTATCAGTCCCAGGAATAATTTCGACTACTAACCCCAAAGGCCAATTTACTCTCTTTAATTGATCTGAACCTAGTAAAACTACATCACCCACGTTAACGCTAGTTGAAGTCTTAGAACGCTGCTGAGTTAATAGTGACAAATATTCACTCCGGAATCTTTGTCTCAAATCGTCACTAAGCTTCTGAATATAACGATAACGCGTAGTCAAATTAGCAGATTCGATAGCTGCTAAATCTTCAGTATACGTAGCTCCAACTTGTAGGAACGTAGAAGGAGTCAATGGTTTGAGATTCTCAGAAGAATCCGCAATATAGGTCAAGGGTCGAGAATTAATGGTAGCTTCAACTTCGCACAACACTGTTTGAAATTCCTTTTCGTTAAGTGCTGCCTTGCCTAAAACTCTTCTAAGAATACTCTTTACCGTGCGTACCATGCGCTCCCACCAGCCACTCCCACCATGGCGCCAACGGTGGACTGAAGCGCCATGAAATTTTTTCAATAGATGTTTTTGCTTGGACATCATCCCAGTTAATCTCCTTCAACAGGTTGGCTGTGCCAATGAAGTTAGTCCCATTATCACTATATATCAGCCTAGGTCGTGCTCTCCTTGAAATAAACCTTCTCAAAGTTAATAAAAATTCTTCTGTGCTTAGTGATGTACACAATTCTAAATGAATAGCGCGATAAGTTGCACAGGTAAAAATAACTATCCATGATTTGGTACCATTCTTAAGTAGCACTGGACCTGCTAAATCAACTCCTGTAACTTCAAAGGGTGAGCCACATGTAATCCGGTCTACTGGCAACGGAGCCGGAGGAACAGAACAAGGCTTTGCGCTATACCTTTTACAAATTACACATTTCCGTACAATATCCTTCGCACATCTTCTAACCCCGACGATCCAGTAGTTCTCTCGCAGCCTACATATTAGAGTTTGACTACCGGCATGCTGCTCTAGAATATGTCTTTGAGCGATTAGTCGTTCTATAATTTTATTTTGCTTTATGCCAGGTAATAACACTGGAGTAGTAAACCCGACATCACCTAAAATCAGCCTCGTTTTGACACGAATTAATCCGTCAGAATCTTTGAAAAGTTCTAAATTCAATTTGGAACTGACTTCATTTAAATCGTTGTACTCTTCTTGCTGAATTATCAATAATAACCGTTTTTTCTGCTTCCAAATATTCTTCACCCGAAATATTTGAACATATTTTATTTTTATTTTTAGCGCGACATTTTTTAAAAATCTTTAAACACCACGCAACCGTTCTTACAATTTTTGAATATTTCGAAAAATACAAAAAACGGTCTGAAAACTTATCAGTTTCCATAACAGTTAGACAATAAGCCTTTACCTCTTTGTTAATTTCATTTTCATCCGCCTTATCCATACTATTATGCCATTCTGTGGATGGTTTTGTTAACCACGATGGTCCGTTCCACCACTGACTTTTGCATAAGGCTTCTCCATTGCAACCCCTTGACGGTAAATCTGCAGGGTTTATCTCTCCAGGCACGTGTGACCAACTATCTACACTTGTTCTAGTCAAAATCTCATTTACTCTATTCTGAACGAATACTTTAAGTCCAGTACCTCTTTTTAGCCATGCCAATACTATGGTGGAATCCGTCCAGTAATAAACTTGACATTTTAAATTAAGTGACATTTTAGCTTCTTCTGCTAATCTCGATGCCATTAGCGCTGCAATAAGCTCCAGTCTCGGCACTGTTACAGACTTTACGGGTGCTACTCGGGACTTTGCGATCACCAGCTGTACGGAAATATCACCCTTCTTCTCAGAGCGTAAAAATACGCAACCTGAGTAAGCAAACTGACTGGCATCACTGAATACATGCAAAGTGTTTACAGTTTCTTTAAGAGAGTTGTGGCTTAGACGCCTTGGGATCAAACATTTCTCCACATCACCTATGGAGCTGTGCCAAGCCTTTGCTTCCTTTTCTATTTCATCAGGAAGTCCTTGGTCCCAATCGATTGATAATTTCCAACACCTTTGAATTAGTAATTTGGGCACAATCGTAACTGGACTCAAGAATCCCAATGGGTCAAAAAGACTTTGTGCCATAGACAAAAGAGATCTTTTAGTCAATTTTAATTGAACAGATCTCAAAAAAGGAACTTTAAAAAATAACTTGTCTTTATGTGGGTTCCAAGTAATACCTAATACAGATATTGGTTCTTCAGCGTTTTCTGTTAATATTGGGCCAGTCACCCAACATCTTAGTTCAAAACCTCCTTCACTTAAAATCTGTTTTGCTTCCTTCATAAAGTTATACATTTCCTCTTTATTGTCAACGCTTAAAACGCAGTTATCCACATAGAAACAGTTCCTTAATTTTTCAGCAGTTGAACAAGAATATTTTTCCAGATGGTACAATATGGTAGCTGATAATAAATAAGGACTTGTAGTTACACCAAATACAACGCGACAATGGCGAAATACCTTTATTTGCTTATTTTCCATATCTTTCCACCATAAAAATTTAAGAAATTCGCGATCATCAGGATAAATTGATATTTGTAAAAATGCCTTTTTAATATCAGCTGTAATACCTATAGAGTTTTGTCGAAACTGTATCAACAAACGTGGAATGTGCTCTATTAAATTAGACCCCTTTTCAAGACATGCGTTTAACGACACTCCTTCACTAGTGATTGATGACGCATCGAAAACCGGGCGAATTTTTGTGGTTAAACTTGATTCTTTGACTACTGCGTGATGTGGCAAATAGTGGCCGCAATGTGAGTTATCATTAATGACCTCTTCAATAATCCCACTATCTACCCACTCATTAAAAACTTCATCATAATCCCTAAATAAATTTATTTTTTGAGCCTCGCAGTTGTCGAAAGAAGACGTTTCTGAGCATTACCTAAATTTGTTGATAAAACGTCAGAAGTATCTTTCCACGGAAGCCTCACCTCATATCGACCTTCTGAGTTTACTCTAATAGTATCCCTAAAAAAGGTGTTAACCTCTTCCTCGAGACGTTTAGCGCCTTTTACTTCAACCTCGTCTCTAATACCTAAGGTTTCCAACTTCCATAAATCATCGACATCAAAGGAACATGTATGAGTAAAAACATAATTGTTAGACAAAGTACAGTACATACCAACGACAGGCCCCTGTAGTACCCAACCGAGTTTTGTTTCTAAAGCAACCAATTTGGGACTCACATGCTCTGATCGCCCTGTGTACAGCAAACCTAAAACATCAGAACCAATTAACACAGAAATCGAAGTGCCGTCATCTATACAATCGGATAATTGTATACCTTTATTTTCCAACTTTGATAATAAATTACTCTCTCTGACTTTTGGTAAATCGTCACAAATCTTTTTCTGTTCTAACGCTTCTAACTGAAAAGAAAATTTGCCATCAAGGCTTCTACAGTCAAGAACATATGAATTATGCGTCTCCAATCTAGTGACAACACCTCCAAATAAATAATGTGTCAATTTTTCTTGATTCATTGGTTTTGCGCCAACCATCTTTGCAACGTCTGATCTAATGAATGACCGTTGTGCTCCTGAATCGAGCAGTGCTCTTACTCGAACAACTTTATCTCTATTCATAATTTCAAATTTTAAAGTCTGAAGTAAAACAATTGTATCTGATGCAGATTTCAAAACTACTGTTTTCTGCTCCTCGGCTTCGGATCCTCTTTTATTTAATGTTGGGCACATAATTGGATAGTGACGTCGTACGCAAACTACGCATTGAGGGTATTTTCTACACCTCTTTGCAAAATGACCAATTCTCAAACAAATGTGGCATACCTTCTTTTGTTTAAAAATTCCCTTCTTTTGTCAATGCTCCATTTAATTGGTAGCTTACACTCAGAGCTATTGTGTGTATTTGTGGGCTTCTCACACCAAATACATTCCTTACTATTATCACCACCATTCATTTTTTCACTAGCCGTGGTAAGTAATGATGTGGAAGGAACTGCTTCAGAATCTGTTTTAAAGTGCCCTTTTGCCATACTTATTCTTTCTTCTGACTCTACCTCTTTTCTTAAAAATTCCAATATTTTTCCTAAAGTGCTTTTATTGTCACTACCGATGGAAACCCGTGAGCGATGCCATGCCCTTAAAATTTCGTCGGGCAATGCTGACTCAACCAGAGGATATAGAAACGATGCATACTTATCCTGAGCTAAACCAAGACTCTCCAATGCCAAGATTTGTGTCATGATACGATCATACAATGTTCTAGTTGACCTTGAAGAGTTCTTAGAAATCACCAAATGTAAAAGTTCTCGTACATAATAATCTATTATAATTTCGTCTCTAGCAAATCGACTCTTTAATTGCTCAATAGCCTTTTTGTAATTCTCTCCGCATGGAGGGAAACTATCAATCAATTCTTTGGCACTAGAACCTTTTTCCATTGCCTGGATAAGATAATGCATTTTATCGTCGTTGTCTAACTCTGTTTCGGCCTCATGAATTTTTTGAACTGCGACCAAAATCCAAGCCAATTTTTTATTTGGCCGTCAAAAATGGGTAATTCATATTTTGGCAATTTTATCCGTCGGCGACTAGTTTCCTCTGTACCTTTTATTGTGACTTTTCCTGAGCTACATGACTGATCCTTTTCAATATTTATATCAACAATTTCCTTACCCTTCTGTTTAAGGAGGAACCATTTCTTTTCATAATCGTCCGCTGTGTCCATATCTTTTTCGAACTCATTTTCATCACGATCTTCCTTATCTAAATATATTGCTATTAAGGCATTTTGTAATCTTACCAGATTCTCATGATGTTTTTCTTGCTTTTCCATTAAAGCTATTATTTCACAGCGTTTCTTAGTCTCCTCTGCAAATAATGCTTCTAATTCTTGGGAGCATTTTGTGAATAATCGCCTTGCGACTTTCCGTTCCGATTTCAATCTCTCCATTTCGTTCACGGTCGCCAGATGTTGGAGCTGTGAGGCTCTTGGTTGGTTGAATTTTCAAAGAATAAACCAAGGACTTGGGAAAAATACGTATATTCTTGTTAGACGTAAAAAACAACAACCATCTATTTTAAATGTCAAGATCAGAGAGAAAATAATCTACCATAGAGGATTTACATCCTCCTTATTACAAAGAAAATTAACGCCACGCCGCGCGGCTTCAAAATGCAACAACCCAAGATGGTGGCTATATCACCGGGATATTTCCTGCGACACGGCCTCTTGCGCGCGCGTTCCAAGGACGACTGAATGTCGACGGCCGGAAGCCGTCCGCGCAATGTTGCCAGCAGGCAAAACAAAGGCCTGCTATTCACGGCACAGCACACGCTCAATGCAATGCTTAGATTTAATAAACATCAACAAGTTTATTACAAACATACTATAATTTTGATATTTTTTTCAGTATGGTTTATTGGCAAAATGCATGGCCGTGTAGGGCCAATGTTTATTTAGGTGAACGTCATCAGCCACGTATACACACACACAACAAATTTTTATCATTACAATCCGCTTCATTCTATGACTTATGCATTTCACATGTTTTAAATAGCCTTTCCGGCGCTTTTTTCAATTTCTATTTGGGAATGCTTTTGTAATTCTGGGAGTTAGCCTATGATATATGGGTGCGAATATTTCGAATTCAATATTTTGATTTACGGGGTTTGTATCCGCATATCACTACGCGGATCCAAAATAATCTGTTTTGAAATTTTTAATTAACTTCTTCTTCTGTGTTATATTTAGTTAAAATTTTTGAAATAATAAAAATATGGCAGAAGCATTACTGTGTATTAGCTTTGATGTATGATAGATACTACGTTGCTGATAGTGATGCGATTTTCACTATTATTTAAAAAACGATATTACAGCTGTTTAAAAAAAATACTCGATGGGCTAACGTTATATACATAAAAACCTTTTTTTTTCTTCATACCCTTTCCAAATCCGTACATAGCTCTTCAGAATTAAATATAAAAGGCGAAAGTATCTCTGATCTTACACGTGTAAGCGGAATATAATATACGTAACAGAAAATAAGGAAAATTTAACCAATTCAAAATTTCACGTTTAACCTTATCCATACTAATATTATAAATGCGAAAGATCATCTGTTACTTTTACACTGCTCTCACAGCTAATCTGCTGTATCGATTTGAAGAAAATCGGCATGGAGTTAGTTGAATAAACGAGGCCAAAATATATGCTACTTAATATATGCTATGAAGGTATTCTGGGGAGGAAGGCAGCAAAGCTCAAGTGGGATTTGGCAGGCCATGTTTGCAGGATGCCGCAGGACAGGTGGGCTAAAATAGCTACATAATGGGTCCCTGCTGGCTGGTGCCGGAAAAGGGGCCGCCCCAGAACGAGATGGTCGGATGATCTGGACGCGACGGATGAGTGGAGGGCTCATTTACTGAAAAGACAGGAATGGCGAACCAGAGGGGACGCCTTTGTCCAGCAGTGGGACAGTATAGGCTAATAAAAAAAAGAACGAAGGTATTTTCTCTAATTTTGCACATAGAAAATTAATTTTAGTTAAGTAACTTAACTTGTATTCTCTTCCCGCGCAGATTGTAAAAGTCAATAGAGGGAAAGGGCTTTAAACTGGGGATTCCTCCACTCATAGGCGATGGGCTAGCAACCTGTCACTATACCTGAATCTCCATTCCATCAGAAAGGCCACTATTCAGCTAAGCGTGGCCTTTGAGTCTCACGACTCTTGGCTCTGGTAGACAGAGCCAAGAGTCGTGAGACTCAAAGGCCATAAGGAAGTACTCAAAGGCCATAAGGCCGTAAGGAATACAGACGTGATTCTATGTATGTATGTATGTAACTTAACTTGTCTAAAAAAAGTAGCCAAGTGAAGCTTAGGCAGAAACTAATGAACTAAAAACCCTTCATTAACTAATAATCATCAACACAATTACTATAATCAGAACGGTGGGCCTAAAACTTCCGCTCTAAAATTATAAACAATTTCTTACAATTACAAATGTAAATATAAACAATTAAACACATTACAGTGGCTAATGGGAAGCTTGGGTCCTCTCTCGGATGATACACAAACAGAGATGGGCCAAATACTCTTTGAACATCCAATTTAAGCCTAATGGTCTTAAGGCAGGCGAGGTAGCGATTAGCTATCGACTATGAAATGCGGACTGTATATATTCTATAAAATATATTTAAACTTTTGTTCTTGTTCAATTTAATATTGTTAATCTCGCTCTATTGTTGATATCTCAGGTTTCAAGCAACTTATTACTTACTAGCATTTGCCCGCGGCTTCGCCCGAGAGAATTTTTCACGGGTACAGTGCTTTTTCCCGGGATGAAAGGTACCCTATGTCCTACTCTATAAATTTATACAAAATCTCAGGTAGAAGTTGATAAATTCATAAAGAAAAATTCATAAATTCTAAAAGAAATCAGTATTACACCTTTAAATTTTATAATTACCTGTAAAGATAAAATAGGAATATTAACTTTTATAAAAATATAAATCTACATTAATTTCTTCGTTCGTGTCTTAGTACTGAGAAAAGTATCCTCTATTTTTTTTTCTTTGAAATAGAGACGCTGTAACTGGCACCTTGGTGTGAATTGACGCCATCAGTCTATAAAAAAATATTTCTATGTTTGATAGCCACCATAAGGAAGACCAGAAATTTCCACGAGGATAAAGCTGCAAGGCATAGCTAGTATGTTATCAAACATTCGTACAACGATTTTTTCCATAGAGCTAGAAAAAATAAAATTACTTAGAGACAGACAGCTGAGGAAGCGGGATGTCAGATATGTTTTTTTTTTGTTCCATGTCTTTGATTTTTTCACTGCACTATCAAGAATCAAACTGCACAACTTTATTCCGAACTAACTAGAACTAATATAACAGGGGAAACAGGAACAAACTTTCAAAGAAATACGATTTCAAAAACTACAAAGAAATTTCATAGCGTTTTATCGGAACAAGATGTTTTAAGGACGGGAATAATTCAGTTCTGTATGTTTCCTCTTTGACTTCATCTTTTATTAAATTGTAAATTCAGTACTTCTGGGAGTGGACTGTTTATTCTGATCTTATTTCCAGGTCGCCGAGTGGAACTCGAGTGGTCTATTTCTAAGGAATAACGCTTCTTAACTTGTACGAGAAACCTGTACAATGGTTTACAGTAGTGAACCAGTTCACTAATACTTTATTTATTTATGTAACTTCTTTACAAATCTTACTAGCTTATGCCGGTGACCTCATACGTGAAAATCCCGTTTTTCCCCGTTCTCGTAGGATTTTGGAAAATCCTTCCTTTTTACTCCCCAAGGAAACCTCAGCTTTCTAAGCCCAATATAGGCTGTAGGTGCTTTTTCTGTCAGTCACTCAGTCAGTAACGAAAGAGTTTTATATAGGAACTAGCTTTTGCCCGCGGCTTCGCCCACGTGAATTTTCCACGGGAAAAGGAAGATTGGTTCAGTAGATGAAGCGTGAAGAGGTAACAAACAAACAAACTCCCTTTCACATTTATAATATAAGTAAGTAATGATATTCAAATTTCTGATGATTACACTATCTAATTTCTTTATTAATACGAGTATAATAAAGATGAAGATTTTGAACACGCTTAATTTCTAGAACTATCGGTCCGATATGTAAAATTATTTCTGAATTTAAAAGCCATAAATGAGATACGCTATCCGGAATCTTAAGAATCTAACGGGAGTTCCCCCCCCCCCTTTGGCACAGGTGTCAAAAAATGAACTCTATTTTCTCAGTCAATAAGTTTAGTGACAGTTTCCTTTTCTTCCAAACTTTTCCATTACTGAAACTGCACTTAGAGTAGAAGAAATTTCGGAGACGAAAACTTTCCACCACTAATTCAGGTATAGTGAGCTCAGTATAAAATGTAAAACATCTCTTGCTTCCAACTTGCCTTTGATACAATGTTCTTGTAAGAACTTGAGCACTTCTAGATTTAATCTCTTTATCTATGATGCAGAATCGAAGTGAGCTTTGTGCTATTGTAATAAGATTCATTATAGTTAATTACTTTTGGGTTAAGTACACAAGTTTGGACGGGTTATTTGATTTGTAACTACATCGCTTAAATTGGAACACAGCAATTAATAGTATCGTTGGTACATTTATAAGTCGATTTCAGATATGATATATATATTTTTTGGTTTCTCAAAATAAGTTATTAAGAAAAATAGTAGCATAATGTAAGGCGAAAGTCTACGTGTTCAATGCTAAATTTATGTATATAAAAATGAACGATGACTGGTATCAACGCAGAGACGAAACCGCTGAACTTTTCTTTTCGACAATGAAATTCACGCGGGTGAAGTCGTTAAGCTAGTTAAAAATATTTCCTCTGATTAATTTTTTATGATCGATACAAATGGCAATAGAGTATTCTTATGTCCATAAACACAATGTTACAAATAAAAGATTCTTTCTTTCATAGCTTAGCCCAAAGTGATATTTGAACATGCGCATTTTTGCGCATACGCAAGTCATGCTCCTGGCCGTATCCATACTGATTTAATTATTATAATTCTACCAAACCATACCACACGGCATTGCTTCTGTGGGAATTAAAATTAGGGTAACACAAAAATATTTTTTCAAATCGGACCGGTAGTTCTAGAGATTGGAGAGTTCAAACAAAGTATTCAGTTTCATGTTAGATTGTTACTTTTTTACCTTCTTAAAAACAATAGCCATGTATTCAAAAAGTATTCTTTGAACAAACCTTATGTTACGAGCTAAATATTATAAGACTTTTTACCGCCATCGGCAGTATGCTCTCGTACTAGGAGTATATTTTCTTACTTATAAAGAAAAGCGGGAAACTGTCAATAACAGGAGCCTTAAAAGTAGCGCTTCGAGAAAAATATTAAGTACGGAAATAATATCTTACTTAGCGTAGACGACGAGCGATTATATGTTGACTAAACTAGCAAGTCTTGTTGGCATCGGCAGTAACTATTAAATAATCTGTAGGATTTAATAAATAAGTTAATTATTTAAAAATAAAAAACACGACTGACAACTCACATAGCCTATGTCACTCGGAGGAATGCGAGGAATCTAAAAATACCTCTCACATCAAAATCTGTTCAGCTGAATAAAGAAACTTACATACATGAACCCTGAAAACATAACACTCCTTTTTTGGTCAGTCGTGTAAAAAATAAGTTTACGGATAGATACTGTATTGATTGATACTATGGCACAATCTTGTGTCAATCTTGCTAATGTTTTGATATGTGCGTAATTAAAGATATTTGTTCAAGTATAGATTTTGATATATTTTCGATTTAATTTTTTTAATGAAAAGTTCTATCCGTTTCACGGGTAGAATATAACCAGGTATAGCACATAGGGTACTGTTTCAATCAAATCAAAATAATCTCAGCTACCATTGATTTCGATAGAGTGATAGAGAAGTCATCATCATCCACAGCCTTCCGTGACCCACTGCTGGGTATAGGCCTCCTTCTGTCTACACCAACCTTCACGGTCCTGGGCCATCCTACTCCAGTTGTTGCCAGCAATATTCTTAACATCGTCGACCACATCTAGCTGCTGGAAAACTCAGTAGAGCAAGAGAGTTATCGAAATTAGTTCACAAAAAAAAATATCGAAATCGATCTCCTTCCTTGCTTCTAAAAAATTGTTTTTATAGCTCCAAGAATACACTACCACAAAATTAATGAGGCCCAATGTTTTCGATAACAATATGAAATGAGATATTACCAAAAACTTGGTAGAATAAAACAAAGATTATTTTTAGTCGCCTGTTATTTTAGGATAGCATTAATACGATCCCTAAGGATTCTTCAGTGATATTCTAACAGGAATTATTCATAGATATTACCTAAATAAATAAAAGAAAAAATACGAAAGATTTTTATTGCAAAATATGTATCTAAGGGATCTGAGGTAGGTACCACTTTTTTTTAATTTATCAAGTTAAAGGACATAGGGCACCAATGCTCCGTCCCCACCCACCAACACAAATGGGACTGATGCCAAATTGTTCCTAAAATGTCTATTATTTCATTAAAATACTTTTTATTTCATAAATCAGTTTTTTTTAAATTAAGGGTTAATTTAAAAAAAACGGCTTTTAAAAATAAATGGGCTCCATAAAAAAATTATGGGATCTACCAACACAAATAAAACTGTTGCCAAAGAGTTTCTAAAGTGTCTACTATTTCATTAAAATCCTATTTCTTTCATAAATCAGTGGGGTTATTTAAAAAAACAACGTTTTGTAAAAATATTTAGGCTCCATATAAAAATGTATGGGATAAATATTTGTAAAACTTTCGATACCATGAAAATCCCATGCATTTGGGCAACGACCCCATAGTAAAAAAATATCAGCTTGCCAAGATATGTCGATTGACCTATGTTTTATTTCTGTTAGTGGGTGGGGACTATTCCGCCCATAGTCCTTTAAAAAAAAAATTACGTCCACATTGGGTGGGCGGCACCCGCTTTGAAAAGCACCATTTTTTTCTTAGACTAGAGTTTACTCTGGTTGTGCTATCGTCGTACACTACTTATGTCCTGTGTAAACATAGCTCACATAGATAAAAAAAAAACAGTTTTAATAATATTTTGGTAAAAATCTCTAGATTTTCCCATTCAAAATACTGGCTCTCTGTACTAACGGTGTACAGCAATAGGAAATAACCCTATACTTTCACATCATCACTTTTTCCCAGTTCCGAGCTCAGTCAGTGGTATTGTAGCTTTATATATAGGTATATAGCCCCACTATGTACTATTTTTATATACTTTTCTATACTATTTCTATGTTACCTATACTTTTTGTGTACTTATTTGTAAATATGGGAAATTTTCCTGAAATAAATCAATATATTATTAAAACTGAGTAATGCAAGACGATATTCACTCAGGTCATCAGGTGCCCTTTAAAAGCGGTTGCCCAATGTGTAATACGTCGTTTGGCAGCCGTGTAAACTAGACATTAGGCTTCGGTCTTCATTGTTGTATCACAATTAGTGATGTGCCGTTCCCGGGAACGAAGGAATATTCCCGGAAACGAAGGGAACGTTCCCGGACACGTTCCCCAAAAATGGAAATATTAGGAATATTGCAATTAAAATTTATAATTGCGGTTTTTATCACTTCTAATATAATAAAATATTCTAAATACATATCCTCAGATAATAATTACAACATTTTTTTCAAAAATCTTCAATATTCCCTACTTTTCGGGAACATTCCCGGGAATATTTCCAAATTTCCGGGGAATATTCCCGACTTATGGGGAACATTCCATTGTTTCTGGGAACGTTCCCTAAAAAACTGGAATCGACTTTATAGGATTACTAGCTTTTACCCGCGACTTCGCCCGCGTGAGTTTCACTAAAATAAATAGTAGATTATTAAGTTGGTCCCACACTGCGAATATTAACCTGTAACGTAACATTTGAAGATTCGTTTGTGCGTATTAACATTATACAATATGACGAACATTCGATTTTGATTTTGCCATTTTTTGAGATTTTGATTTCAAAATGTGGACCACATTTGCAAAATGTCATTTTCGCACAAGGTTACTTGCGCAAAAGGTCCACTTTCACAAAATGTCGCTTTCGCAAAAGGTCACATTCGCAAAACTTCACTTTCGCAAATGGTCACTTTTGAAAAAGATCACTCTCGCAAAAGGTCACTGCTTATGTTTATGTCGTAAAAGGTCACTTTCGCATAAGGTAACTTTTTTAAACGTGCGATCCGTTGTGATAGTTACCTCATGCGAAAGTGACCTTTTGCAACAGACCAATAAATCTAAAATTTCATTTTCACTTTCACTCTCAAAATGACAAAGTTTCATACTAACTTCCATCCCTTGCTTATTGCTATAAGCGATTCTGAGAAAGATGTATTCTGTGAAAGAGACATCCTGCGAAATAGACATTTTAGGACTAGAGAACATTTTGCGCAAGAGACATTTTGCGTCTGGGCCTATTTTATAACTACAATAAATAAGTGCAGTTTCGCAGCAGTTTATTTTTTGTTAACAGGTAAGTTTTGCATAAAGTCACTTTTGCAAAAAGACATCTTCGCAAAAGGTCATTCACAAAATGTCACTTTGGCATGGTAACTTTCGCAAACGGTCACTTTTGCTAAATGTTACTTTTGCAAATGGTCAATTTCGTATAAAGTAACTTTTGCGAATGGTCATATTCGCACAAAACGTCACTTTCGCAAAAGGACACTTTTATAAAAGGTCACTTTCGCAAAATGTTATTGATGCAAGTGTCACTTTTGTAAAAGATCACTTTCATATAAGGTAACTTTCGCGAAAGTTTACATTCGCAAAAGGTCACTTACGGGCATTCTGCGAAGAAGACGTTACGAGAAAGAGACATTTTACAACTAGGGGACATTTTGCGAAAGAGACATTTTGCGCCTGAGCCAATTTTTCAAATACAATGATGAGGTAATTTTTTTTATAAAAGTTGTGTTTGCTCTTGACCAAAATGTTGCCAGAATGATTGCATAATTTTTTTTATTAACTTTTTTTTTGTAGCTATAACAAGTCCATGCTGGGCAAAAGCTTCCCCACTCTCTTTCCATGTGTCCCTATCTCTGGCCTTTTCTATCCACTTTCTGTCGAATGCTTGAAGTTCATCCGACCATCTTGTCTTACTTCTCATTCTGCCTTCCTCGTTCTCTGTGCCCATCAGTTGGGACCCAGGTTTTATTAATAGATAACTTTTTTTTATTATATTAAAGATAGGTTTGCTTTTCAATCCACAATCGTGCCTGCGGATAGAGATGACGTCTACAGTGTAGCGAGCTCACTCAGAAGTAGCTTATTCACTCTGGTTTTGAAGAGAGTCAGGCTGTATGTGATCGGGAAAACGCAGGTAGAGAGTTCCATTTCTTTACACGAAAAGCGCTTGGTGCTTGCGAGGGGAATATTAACCAAGAAAGGATGATAGCCCGCCGTGCATCTGGACATAGGGTTAGGCGGTATGAGCTCATGCAGCTCATGAGCACACTCCCCAAAGTACAATCGGTCGAAAACCGACAACTACATACATAAAACAGACAGACAGACAGGCAACTTTTAGACGATGAGATTCGGCTCTTCGGGGTTTACCGAATCTAAAGTGGCCAATGGGTACATTGCCGAGCCGTCCCGAAGGTCACTTTTGCAAAATGACATCTTCGCAAAAGGTTACTTCCGCATGGTAACTTTCACAAGCTGTCACATTTATAGATGGTTACATTTGCAAAATGTCACTTTCAAAAACGATCACTGTGGATGCGAATGTAACATTTTGCAAAAGTGTCATTTTGCGAAAGTGGACATTTGCGCAGGAGACTTTATGCGAAAGTGTCCTTTTACGAAAGTGACATTTTGTGAAGGTTTCCTTTTGCAAAAGTGACATTTTGCGAATGTAGACCTTTTGCACAAGTAATTCTTTGCGAAAGTGACATTCTGAAAATGGCATAATCAAAATCGAATCTGTGAACATTCGTCAGTGTGGGTATATTGTAATGTAATGCGCACAATCGAATCTTGAAATGATACAAAGCAGTGTGGGAGCAACTTTAAATGGCAAAACAATGGTAAGTAATGGTAAAATGGTGGATACTATTTATCTAAGCAAAACTCACGCGGGCATAGTCGCGGGCAAAAGCTAGTAATCCTATAAAGTCAATTCCAGCTTTGTAAGGAACGTTCCCAGAAACAAGGGAATGTTCCCCAAAAATTGGAAACATTCCCGGGTATATTCCCCGTTCCCGTTTCCGGGAATATTCCCGGGAACGGAAATTTGGGAACGGCACATCACTAGTCACAATAGTGAACTGAACAATTGAAACACAACTTCTAGAACCCTACAAGTGCCAACATCGATGTGATTGTAGTGTTGCATGCATTCAACGTGATATGTCATCCATACTAATATTATAAATGCGAAAGTTTGGATGTGACTTTGTGAGTTTGTGAGTTTGTGAATTTGTGAGTTTGTGAGTTTGTGAGGATGTTTGTTACTCAATCACGCAAAATCTACTGGACGGATTTCGATGAAATTTGGTACAGAGGTAGATAATGACCTGGAATAGCACATAGGCTACTTTTTATCCCGGGAAAAAGCACTGTTCCCGTGGGAAATTCACGCGGGCGAAGCGGCGGGCAAAAGCTAGTATATAGATAAAGGTGATTTTACATGGCGCCATCCGGTACACAAAGTATAGATACTGCTATATTGGTAACAAAAACTAAACTAAGATAAAATCCCAACTAATTTTAATGCGAAATTGAGTTTGTATATTTGTTTGTTACTTCTTCACGCTTTGTCTCTTAAACCAATTTTCCTGAAACTTCGCATAAACATAATTAAGAGTATTTTACTATTTATCCCAAAATTCCCACTCGATCAGAGCCCCGGGGCACAGGTAATGACTTATAAACTGTAAATGAATACTTAAGTCTTATAGCTAACACATTTTATATACGTTTTAAGTAAGTAAGTAAGTAAAAATGCTTTGTTGCATCAAAACACGTAAATGATACAAATTGAGACTTATAATAGGTAAAATATTATTCAAACTACAAAAAAAAATTGTCATCATACTAAAATATCGCCTATAAAATCAGACTCCAGCATGGCGCGAAAAATACCAATTCCCTTATAAAACTTCCAAAAATACAGAGTAAGCAAACAGATACACATATACTATGTTATACGAGTATAATAGCGTCATGTTTTGGGTGGGAGCCAGGCGATAAGGCTGATGTAATGGGAGAGAAAACATATAGGTTGAGATCCAACAAAAGATAGCAGAAGACTTAACGGAGGCCCTTTATATCTTTATATTATATCGCATTATGTCAGGACCGTTTAGTCGTTAAAGAGTTATAAAAAGGTTTAAATTATGCTAGGATAGGAAATCAGTCTCTATACAGGGTTATTTGTATTAAACGCAAAACCTTCCTAGGGGTGAAAGTACTCATAAATATGAACATCTTTTTGTATGGGACCGACTCTGAAATCTCAAAAAATCAGCTGTTCCATACAATTTGCAATACCTACTCGCCCAAAATGTATGGAACAGCAGATTTTTTTTTGAGATTTCAGAGTCGGTCCCATACAAAAAGATGTTCATATTTATGAGTACTTTCACCCCTAGGAAGGTTTTGCGTTAATTACAAATAACCCTGTATATTTTTTATACAGGGTTATTTTGAAACCACTGGCCAAATTTTCACAGCCAATTCGGTTGATGAAATTGAGCAGGTTTCCAAAAAAAATTATGTTAGAAAATGAAAAATTTTTTTTTGCTCCATACATATTGGTCGATCAGCTCATCAGCTGACTTAGTATGGAAACTTGAAATTGTATGTCGTTCTTTTACTAAAAAATTCTTTCGGACGTAGTTATATTCCAAGTACATTGTAAAAATTTGGCCAGTATTTAAAAAATAACCCTGTATACATATATAGAGACTGATTATATTTGTACTTTTCCATTTGGAATTCCCATAAACGCAAAGTACGAGGCACGTGTATTAGATAAAAAGAGACAAAAAACTTAAGATACATTTCAAACTTGACAATTACCTTTTCATGATTATAACAGTAAGGCAAGGAGAATCAGTAAGCCAATTAAAAGTTTGAAATTCTGGTAAGTTTCGTATAACAAGAAAGCGTGGTAAAACGAATACAAAATGACACGTACGTCTTGTATACTTACTTATACTGCTTATACTATTATATTTATATAGTAAAGATGCCAAAGTTTGTCTGTCTATCACGCTTTGTGTCTAAACCACTGAATCGATTATAATGAAGGAAATATATTGATTTTTGATTGATTTTTTTGAGAAAAACAATTTTAAACATATAAAACTGGCTATCCACAATTCTGAAATTCCCACGGAAGCGATACCCCGGGGCGCAGCTAGTATATAACCTAACTATACAAACATAAGCACTCGTACGTGCCTACACATCAAATAGGGGTGTATATTATCACTTATATCCATTAACGCATGCTTTGAAATGGGATTGAAATGATCAAAGGAGGCCCATTTGCTATTAATTCTCAATACACATAGTTGAACAAATATATTGTAGACATAGTATTTGTACTCAATTTATCTATTTATTTGGCGATTAAGCTTTATTTTTATACACTGTATCTAATTAAGATTTATTGATTTTTGTAACGAACTATACGTTCTCTTTTGTATATGGTATATGACTTTAACGCCTTGTGATTTTAGTGAGTTAATCCGGCACCCTGGCTCTATGGAAGAGACATACTTGAATTTAAAATAAATATCTATTACTTTCATTCAATTAGGTATTGTTGTCTCTCCAATACGTGCCAATACTCTCCATACACTTGTTTTTATTTTAGTGAGCGTCGTCATTGCGTTCCATATAGACAGCAAATTGGTAGGTAAGTACTTCTTTGCACTTACCTACCAATTTGCTGCAAACCTATAAAATTCCTTGATTGTAAACATAACATAATGTTTACTGCACCCTATATTTTCACTTATATCTTCTTCCACCCAAAGGTTGGCTGGAAGAAATTGCCTTTGCGCTCATTTATGTATTTAGTTATTGTCCTTCTTTGTTTGTTTTTTTTTTTGTAGATGGTGCAATAAAGTGTTGGTCTATCTGTCTATAACACCGCTAAGTTTGTGTTAAAAATAAATTGGTAAAAATGAGCAGTTTTACAACACAAACCTTTCAACCCTTTCATTTCACATGAAAGTCAAATTCATTCCACTAGGAATTTAGGAAAAAGCTTCAGAAAACCGAAATAATATTCGCAAATACGTTATCCGCCTTTTGTTAAACGTTTTTCGGTACTAAAGGGTTTCTTTATATTCGTTTTCTTTATCGAAGAAAATACTATCGCCTCGCCATATGAATAAGACTATCACGCATTCTTATCTAACAATACCTTTTGAGTAAGCTGCCCAACGTAAAAAAAGACTGAGAGGTCTTATAAAATTGATACAGATATAGTATCACGTTATTATTTCTTACGGGGAAGGCAAAGCCAAGTATCGTGAGACTTAAAGACCACGTTTAGCTGGATCTTATTGGTGGAATTGAGATTCTGATATAGTAACTAGATAGTAGCCCATCGCCTTTGAGAAGAATCTTTAAAGCCCTTTTCTTCGATTGACTTTTACAATTTGCGTGGGAAGAGAAGCAGCTGGCACATTCATTTTTTCAGTCCTAGACTAGCATGGAAGACTGATGAGTTGTTATATTCGTTTAGGTTTTCCTTCCTAAGCACTGATTCAAATATACCAACTTCAATAGCTTTTTAGATATACCACCAATGAATGAATGAATGATTTTTTTATTTGTGAAACATAGGTACCTATTATATTATCTGTGACATAGGTAAGAGCCCAAGAGCACCAATCAATGTTTTTTCATAAAAAATGTGTGAAAAAGTAAAAAAAGTAAGAGGAATGCCTGTATCGTTTGACACCGCCCCGACGTAAGCATAGCTATAATACTAGTAGTAAGAAGTGTATTTTCTCGATGTCCCCAACTGGAGACAAGAGTGTGGGTCACAACGGGACGAGCTACTTTTTGTAAAAAATGTATGAAAAGTAAAAGGAATGCCTCTATTGTTTGACACCGCACCGACAGAAGCATAAGTGTCAAATAGTAAGAAGATTTTCCTCGATGTCCCCAACTGGAGACTGGAGTATGGGGCACAAAGGGACGTGCTACCTTTTGCCGATTATGTCCCCAGTAGGAGACATAGGGTGGGGCAATACGGGAGGAGAGTCAACTATTGAATCGGATGTAGGACGACCGCGCTTGCCAATTTGAATGAATTTACGGGAGACAACGGAATTCAATTTATCGAAAAATGCTTTTTGCGGGTCGTCGGTGCTTTGCGAATGAAATAATGGACACACACGCGCTGTCGGTTTTTGTTTTGGTTACGAAAAGAATTTGTGTAAAAGGTTTTGCTTGATTGTTTATTTTCTAGATTAAAATTACCTATTGCACGATAAAATTATTATTTTACTAGTTTTCGCCCGCGTGAATTTCCTACGGGAACAGTGCTTTTTCCCGAGATGTAAGGTATCCTATGTCCTTCTCCTTACTTCTAACTATGTGTATGCAAAATTTCAGGAAGATTGGTTCAGTAGATGAAGCATGAAGAGTTAACAAACAAACAAACAAACAAACTCACTTTCGCATTTATAATATTAGTTAGGATAGTTAGGATTAGGATTACTTAATAAGCAGTTATTTCATAAAATCATCTATTAAACTTTTCGATTATCGTTGAAATTCCAAGTGTTTGTCACTTTCAGTTAGTATTACAAACACAACATACAGAAAAACAACAATGAAAAATAGTAAAACAATTAAATCCAAACGGAATTTTAATCCCTGGATATATACTGTTAAAACATTATTTATGATCGATTTCCTTTTTGCGACATTACTTTTTTATCTAGTCTTTACTATTCATGGGGTCTAAAGATCCCCTAAAAATATATTAAAAATTCCTGATAGATTCCTGAGAGTTTGAAATCTCCTTTTAGGCAAAACAATGCCTGTTTTAGGAAATTTCGCTCTTCCACAACAATTAAATTCTTTAAATAATACAACAAACTAATTAATTACATTTAAAGTTATAGTTACATTAAATACCTAGATAGGTACCTTGACTTTCTAGGAAAAGGGCCCACACGCTCTTGCGTTAAATATATAGAGGTATAATTTATTTGACTTTTCTCTACCTATTCATACCACTGACACCACTGACAACTCGGGTGTTGCAGGCGTTCATAGGCTGCGGTCACCGTTTTTCAGCAGGTGTGCTACATGCCCGTTTGCCTTCTTAGTAGTATAAAAATACCCTTTTTGTTCTTTCTTCAATCGTCACAAAATGAAGACACTCACAATATTGTTCTAAATAAGACAAGACGCCCACAAATGTCTCACAGCAACCTACATTCATCAGTGAATCTTTAAAAACACAGTACTTCCCCACTGCTGTCAGTCAAAAGAACAGACGTAGCTATTTTGGTCAAAGAAATTCTTCATTTTGATGGTGTTAACAATGATAGATTGCGTTTGGCGAAGCTTAACTTTAATTGTTTTGTTAATGTTGTTTATTTCATAAATTGCACCTTTTTTTCATTTCTATTATTATTTTTGATTTGAGCTTTTGCTTGCGACTTCGTTTGCTCGACTTTATTAATATCTCAGGTTCTAATAGTTCAAATAGTTCTAATAGAAGCCCAAATTATTTTTGTCTATCTGTCTTTTTCTTTGATTATGTCTTTCTATCGGTACGCGCGTCACGCAAAAACTTTTATTTTTTTTAACCTATTTCGTACGACTGCTAACCAAAGGTCTCCCCCATTTCCTTCCAAACGGTAACTATGGTTTTTACAGTCTACTAAAGGTCTAATTTAAAATTTGGTACAGGTAATCTTGATACGAAGGCTCAAGGTCACCCAAAGGGCGATAGAGCGCGTTATGCTCGGAGTTTCCCTGCGTGATCGAATCAGAAATGAGGAGATCCGTAGGAGAACTATAAAGTAACCGACTTAGCCCGCAGAATCGCGAAACATAAGTGGCAGTGGGCGGGGCACATAGGTCGTAGAACAGATAGCCGTTGGGGCAGAAAAGTTCTCGAGTGGCGACCACGAACCGGAAAACGTAGTGTTGGCAGGCCTCCCACTCGGTGGACCTGGTGAAGGTCGCGGGTTGCGCATGGATGCGGGCAGCGCAGGACCGGTCGTTATGGAAATCCTTGGGGGAGGCCTTTGTCCAGCAGTGAACGTCTTTCGGCTGAGAGAGAGAATCTTGATACGCCGCTAAGAACCCGACATTTATTCACAATAGTTAATTTTACGCGCGGGCATAGTTGCGGGCAATAGCTAGTTACATTTTTAGCAGGTTAGATCAGGAAGGAAGCGAGATTTTCAATTTTAACACATTTCTAAAACAGCACCCGTTAAACCGGAAGGCACAAGTTAAAGTTTAACTGGAACGCGTGCTGAGAAGTTAGGTGAATGGTTACCACCGAAAACCGCGCGGTAACTGAATTTTCCAACATCTGTAAAGTTGCTTTTTTAAGTTATAATGAGTGTTATGTTTAAATGTAACCATGTAATTGTATATTTGTCCCTTCTACGATAGTCGCACCACTAGTTTCGCGCGTGGTTTTGTGTCCGTGGGAATTTTACGATTCCGGATCCTATAGTAGCTTTCTACGAAAGTGGCTGTCATATAGTTATACTTTTTTTCCCCTAGCTGTCCCACTGCTGGGCAAAAGCCTCCCCTAACTTCCTCCACGTATCTCTATCTTTGGTCTTTTCTTTCCATTCTTTGTCAAACGCTCTCAAGTCGTCCGCCCATCTCGTCTTTGGTCTTCCTCTTTTTTGTCCTTCTTTTTTATCATATACTCTCTCTCTCTCTAAGCCAAAAGACGTCCACTGCTAGACAAAGGCCTTCCCCCAAGGATATCATATACTACACAGATATAATTTTTCAAGGTAGTTCCAGAGATAAACGCGTTCAAACAAACTATTCAGCTATATTAGAGTACCTAACTAATATAGGTATAGACCTAGTTTTATTAGAGTTACTAAATTTACTATCATCAATAGTACCTAGTCATCAATACAGTTTGTGCTATCGATACTATTGCTTTAGCTTCAACTATCGATAGACTATCGATACATCTATCTTTCTATCGGTTGACGAAGACAAATATTGGTCAAAAATAATCTGCTTTTGCCATTTTGACTCGAGATGTTGATTGATATTGGCAACTCCTGACTTAAATTATCTGTACAGGCATAAGCATTGATATGCATTCAATTTTAAATCTTATTACCTTATCTTAAGGACCGATACATTAACATAACTATACTTAGCGCACTCCAAAGCGCATGTTCGTAAATGAAGACACTAAATACACATTAGCAAACCTAATTTGGTAATGCACTAAGTACAGGCTTTGAGATGCCAGAGAAGCTCCAATCAGCACTTGAGGTTTCTAATGAAGGCTGTGTGAATAGACACTATATAGATACATATGTATGTATTGCTATTGCTTGTTGATTTAATATCAAAAACATAGATTAATCATAGGGTGAAAAGGGTCTTGCTGCTTAGCAGTTTGGCAAAATTTTAATTTGTTAAATAAATAAAAAAAGATACACAGACGGACAACTAGCTAATTATTTAAAAATTAGAAAACACGACTGACAACTCACATATCCTATGTCACTCGGAGGAATACAAGGAATCTAATAAAACTTTTTTCCAAAAAAAATGAACCGACTTCCATCATAAAACTTAAAATCATGAAATAACAATAAAGAAAAATGTATTAGCATGCTACCTACTGAATGAGGTGAAGTCGGTGCCAAGTGCAGGAGTAAGGGTGTTATGTAATTGTTCAGCTAGGCATTTTTTATATATACTCGTATATATATGATTCTAATATTAATTTAGATTATTTAATTTGGCACCGACTTCACCTCATTCAGTAGGTAGCATGCTAATACATTTTTCTTTATTGTTATTTCATGATTTTAAGTTTTATGATGGAAGTCGGTTCATTTTTAAAAACTTAAACTTTTCTTTCACTGCCCGAAAATAAAGAATTAAGAATTCGAAACTTTTTATGTCAGTTTGATTTGAAATATCAGAGCATGTCAAATTGTCTATTATTTTTGGCACATAACTAGACCAAGAGCCCGCGATGACCAAACCTTCCTCATTTCAAAAATGCTGAATGTTTCTCTGCGTGGTATATACGGGTAAAAAATATTAGCGACTAGGTATAAAGTTTGGATCTCAGTTGCTTATGCAGGTAATATTGGATAGCAAGGATGATTTTTATGGGTATAAAAAGCACCCTGGGGCCTCCCAAAGTAACATTAAATTCAGCTTTTATAATAAAACAAATATAACTATAATTTGGTAAAGTTACAATGTCTAGCAGGGGTTTATATCTGCACCAATTGTCTGGTAATGGATGGCGTGATTTCTAATATTATTAGGAATAAAATCTTTAAAAAACTTTACTTTGAGGAAATTGAGCTACCACTTTAAATGTTATTGCTACAAATAATCTGCCTAAGTAATCATGATCCAACTTTTATAGTCGCTAATCGCTATTTCTATGTTGGGGACATACACAGAAAATCTTGAGTTTTAATAAAATAAGAAAGGGTATGCTGTCGCGGGCTTTTGCTCTATAATGCAATGCTGGTATTTTTATATTTTGTTATGTATCTTTAAAATTACCGAACAGATTTTGACGTGGTTAAAATGGGACCAACTTGGGAATACACCATTACGAATAAAAAAACAATTTTGGAAATCAGTCCACAATTGGCGGAGAAATCGGCGAACATACATAAAAAAAAAACATACATACATCGAAACATATAACCTCCTCCTTTTTTGGGAAGTCGGTTGAAAATACCTCTCACATCAAAATATGTGAGGCCGTTTAGGACTTATGGTGGGATAAAGTAACTTACATACGTACATACATACATACATGAACCGTGAAAATAATCCTTTTTTTGGTCAGTCGTCTAACAAAATGATCCTATATGATTTCCGGTTTTGTCTTTTGAAGTATTCTAGTGCTCCTTATAATGCTTCAAAAGCTTTAAAATATGATCAAGTTTCTCTACATCGAATTAAACTTATGAACTTTAAACATAACAACAGAAATTATTTCATTGAAGAAGTCCAAAGGTCTTAAACTACCCAACTATTCGACCTTTCTTGCTATTACTTAAGATCATTTAAAAGTTTGTAATTGGATTTTTTGTCTTCCAAAGGCGGCTGCCGGCGATGCAAAGTTTTATAATGGTATTTCTGAGAGCCTTTGCTTTTAAAAAGCCTTTTTTATTTCGTTACTCCGACTTTTTTGTTTTCATTTCTTAGGAATTACGATGCGCTTACTTATGATTTCCTTAGGATCATAAAATCTGTACTAACCTAATGAAGCTGAAGAAGTTGATAGTTTTTTGAACGCGCTTATCTCCAAAATTACCAGTCGTAATTGAAAAAATCTTTATATATTCTTTATGAAGGTCTATTTAGGATCCTGAAATTCCCACGGGACAATTTTTTGTATCCTCTTTCGTTTTCCAACAATCCCTTTATTAGACCCACTTAAAGGTTGACTGCTAGATAATGTTTTTGCATTAGGTCCAATTATTGTGCCATACATTGTATTTCTGCAATAAAGGTAAAATAAATATTATTACTTTATCTGATTCAAAAGGAAATGTCAAAAAGTGATGGATAGGTTATAAGCAAGTGATAAACTTACGACAGGCGACAGGTAAATCAGGCTCTAAGGGAGCAATATAAGATTTTTGATAGTGATGGAACGATCTAAAGTTATTTTGGAAATTATTTTTCTCTGCGAATGCTCTCTGCGTATATTTCTCTATTTTTTACATTTCTTTGCAATTTTTTGCTGTATATACATCATACTCTGAAGGATGGTTATCAACAAGTTATGTATCTACATGATCAATATTTTTAATTTAAAAAAATCTAATTATTAATTTTAAATTAACATTTATTTAATTTTGATCGATCGGTGGGCAAGTGTCATATATACTCTTACGGTACGTACGTACGTACTATACAATCAGCTATTTTAATGAAACATTTGATTCGATGCTCTCATATTCCCTTACACACTCGCGCAATACCTCCGTATAGGTATGCAGGGGCCTTTATTCGGCAATTAGTAGACGAGGGTCAATTTAGGAAATTACCTCGGACAAGATAACCTTTTCATGCATCACTCGAAACTTTGAGAGGTCCTATCTTCACCTCCATCAGCTAAGTTGTGAATTTAATGACCTCTATATTATTACACGACTGACCAAAAAAGGAGTGTTATGTTTTCAGGGTTCATGTATGTATGTATGTAAGTTTCTTTATTCCACCATAAGTCCTGAACGGCTTAACAGATTTTGATGTGAGAGGTATTTTTAGATTCCTTGCATTCCTCCGAGTGACATAGGCTATATGACGTCATCATAAAAACAAAATGGCGGATTATATATGTGATAAATAGCAGACCAAAAAAATAAAATTTGATCAATCTTATCGAGTGGGGTATCAAATTGAAGGGCTTTAAAAGGCGATTTCAAAAATGTATATAACTTATATGGTTGTATGTACTTTTATAGTAAAAACTTGTCAGTCGTGTTTTTTATTTTTAATAATTAGCTTGTTGGAATAGTTGATTAGTGCTACTTAGTTGTTAAGGGGCTGATCTGGGTAAAGTCAAAGTCAAAGTCACTTCAATCAAATGCATCTATATTGTTTTAACTACATACATACATACATAGAATCACAACTTTATCCCTTACGGGGTAGACAAAGCCAAGGGTCGTGAGACTGATGGAATAAAGATTCAGATACAGGTTGCTAGCCCATCGCCTATGAGTGGAGGAATCCCCTGTTTAAAGCCCTTTCCCTCGATTGACTATTATGCGTTTTCTATGTTTTTTTTTGCTCCCAGACCAGTATGAAAGCATTCTTTTAACTAATCTGTAAAAAAGTAAAAAATTAAAATCAGTTGATATTACAATTTAATAATCTGTGAATTTTCGCTAATTGATATACCTTTATTCACTCATTAACGATTCCGCTTATGTTGATTTTGCTGTTCGCTCGGCTGGCCGCTTTGATTAATCTAATATTCTAACATCAGCCATCGAGGTGGAAGGTACAAAAATCGGAGAATTAGGCAGATAAGGGATTTGCTTTGCAAATATTGAAGAAAGAAACTTATAATATTAAAATTATAAAAACAGAAAAGAAACACAATTATATACTTTAACGTTTTCGTTTGCTTTTTACCAAAAATCAGCCGTTTTTCTTACCGTAAAAAAATAATGATTTAAAACTCTAGGTAGGTATATAAATTGATACTTAGTTTTATTATTACAGTTAAGTGCATATACGTCAAAGAAAATAATTCCTATTACAAAGGAACGGAGGAAGGAAGAAGTATGTCAATACATTATATTTTATTTCATTTTTATATAAACATACCAAAAAATTCCGTTAATAAATTATTCCCAAATAGACCCTAACAGCACCGATATATCACCATACACTGGTGTCTTCCATTCCCATTCCGCTTCATATTTCAGTCAATACGCATGTTACGGTACTCGTAAATTGTAGGAAATACGTGCTTTTACCAGAAATGTCGCATGGAGATCCGTAAATGGCTAATTTGAAGTCATCACGGATATTATGAAAGCCTGCGCCGCATTTCAGAGCAAAATGGGATTTATGTGACGTCGCTGTGAAAAATTGCATATATTTTATTATCTGTCGTGTTTTATTTGTATCATCAACAACCGAAAGGAACATTTTATGTTTTAAGATAGATACGTATACCTAGCTATTTTCAGGTTAGGAAATTTTACAGAGGCAGCTTAAGACCACAACTGGGAAATATTTTTTAAATTGTGAAAAAAAATCACGCATGCGAATACCCACGTTAAAGCTAGTACGTATACATATAGTTATAAATAAAAAAAAACAACTAAAAGCTATACTTACCTAAATTTTGTTTTTCTAAATATCTTTAGGTCAGGGACGAAATGAATATAAATGAGGTTGATTTTATTCGCACTCAGGATACGAATAAAATCAACCTCATTTATTTTCGTTTATTTCAACTTAAAGTAGTGAAAATCTAGATCACACTAGATTTCCCCCAAAGCGCCATTGTTTGCCGGAGACACATTCTATAAACGAGCGTGGTCTCTGCCAAAACGTTCAGCCACTCGAATTCTTGCCAATTAGCGCTCCAGCCTCGCCAACCACTTAATCTGCTCAAACAATACGCATTTTAATTTTATTGCCCAGTTTTAATTGTATACGGCCTGTTTTGGTGATTTATTGTTAGCCTGTAGGGGGTTTGAGTCGACACCACAAAGGATTGGCACCACATCATCATCCACAGCCTTCCGTGATCCACTGCTGAGTATAGGCCTCCTTCTGTCTACGCCAACCTTCTCGGTCCTGGGCCATCCTACTCTAGTTGTTGCCAGCAATATTCTTAACATCGTCGACCCAGCTGCCGGATGCCCTACGCTCCGTTTTTCGTTTCCAGGGTACCACTCGGTGATAGCTTTACTCCACCTACTAAATACCAATCGGCCAATTCGAAAAGAGTCCTAATGCCACTCACAACGCCTCGCCTGTTACTGTACAGTCGAGGTCAGATAAAACTGACCCACCTACCTCACTGAATCCTATCTCAGGAGGGACAGGTTCATCTGCCCCCGACTGTACCAGAAATCGAAATAATAATGCAACTAGAAATGCTAATGCTGTTTTATTAATTTAAGAATTCTCGTCTATACGTCATCTTTTTGCAAACTAAAACAAGTAAAAACGATTTTTTTTATATTCATTTACAAAGTTGTAGAAAAATAATTTTAAAGCTCATTTATCTAATTTTTGACTCATATTGTAAGTTCATAATAAATTAATTAAATAATTTTATTATACCTCCTTTTAGATGTTGGCATCTTTGAGTATCCGCTTTTCGTTTATTATTTAACTAGCAAAATACAAAAATATTTCGCAAAAAGTCGAAGAAATAAATGTACTTCATCATAATAAATACGCTTTCAATCCTGAGTCCCACCCTGTCAATTTTCCTATTCCCACAGGATGATTCTCAGACGAATCTCGCATGAATATGACTGATACAATATGTAGAGCGCACGTATATTCCCGTTATGTCCTAGCTTTTGTCCTCTACATCGGAAGTAAACGCAGCGGGCCCACCAAGTTATTATTAGGAGCCAAAACTGCTTGAAATTCCGCTTCACTACATTCACGCTTCGCTTCATTACTACTTTATATACTTTCATTAATTTGCAAATTGATGTACTATGTTCAAGTCAAACTTTGCACGCTAAATTAGAAGTATGTACTTCCGCTTATCGACATGTAGGTAGTTGATTTTACACGTACCCATCAATTTCGATGACAATATGATATCCTAAAGGTGCACCCCAGATCGTCTTTCAACGAGAGAATTCTTCAACGGTGAACTGCTCGGACATGAAATTCTTATCCAGCATATCTTTGCACATCTTGGCAAAAATAAATGCTTGAGCTAAAAACTAAATTAAAAAAAAAAAAAATATTTGCTTTTTAATGCTGAATATCCTTTTTGCACGGGCGAAGCCGCGGGTAACAGCTAGTAATTATATACATTAGACAGAATCTAATAAACTTTATTGTTGAGAGAGTCGTATGACAAGTAGTCGAGTTCTTGTGTTGTGACCATCTTGTTTTACTGATAGCATCAAGAAAAATCCAGGAACGTTATCCTATCATGGGTTGATAACGAATTTTATTTAGTAACATAAGGTGGCAAACCAGCAAGCGGGTCACCTGATGGTAAGCTTTTACCGCTGCCCATGGACTACTGCAACACAAGGGGTATCACAAGAGTGTTACTGGCCTTTCAAGAAGACGTAGACTCGTTTTTTGAATGTTTCAATGTCTAGCGGTTCGGAAACACTGCCGCAGGAAGTTGGAATTCACGAATGGTATTTTTTATCTGATGTCCCGTAATGGGGGGACAAAGAGTGGGAGATAACTGGAGCATAGGAGAGCAAAACATACTCACAAAGTCGTTACATTTCCGTCCCACTAATGAGGCGTGGAGTCGACAGGCTGTATCCATTTCATCCCTTCGCCCGCATAAGGACCTTTGTTAACAAAAGTCAAATAGGCACTGACTAGTTTAACCAACCGTGTATATGAATAAATAGTGTAATTTTTTTATTGTAGTAGTATGTTTATGTTTACTATTGTTTACCTTCTTTTATTCAATGTTTTAGAGTGCTTTGTGACGAGTTATTCTGGTCTGATATACCAAACGGATCCACTCTTCACTATTATTATTACTTTTGTCCGGTCTGATCTACTCTGAAAGTCTGAAATTGATTAGTCCAGTACAGTACAAAAAAACAGTTGTTGATAAAAAAAAAACAGTTTTTTCTTTGTGACCTTGTTAGATATTATAATCTTGTCGTTTTCTCTTTTTAAATCTTAACCATTTTGCCTTCTCTGTACATCTTTGACATAAAAGTTTTTGTCGAGTCATGTGCCTTGTAGCACAGCATCGCAATGCGCGCAGCATTCTGTTGCCCACCTAGGACCCTTAATAGATCCCAGAAGTTATAGTACTATAATAATAAGTAAAATCTGTAATACGCTCTTTTATATCACAATTTCCTTGTTATCCAAGTCATTACAACTAACTTTCAAACTAACGATACTTCATTTTCTGTAGTTTAGGAGCGTCTTTGAAAATATGTTAAGGCATTTACGGGACAGGCTTTGTAAGAAGAAAACTTGTTATTAATTATATTCTGCTATTTTTACCCGGTTTTCCTTTGTTGTTGGGGTGTAGCGCGAGAAATTTATAATGAGCTAGGCAAGATTGCTTCATTTTTTTTAAAGTTATTTTTACAATAGTCGAGAATTACAGTTTCTTTTAATAAGTTACTTGTGATCAATAAATTAATATTGGTCTTGTTCCTTATTTCTTTTATTTATTTAATCTTTATTACACAAATCTATACATATAATAATAAGACAGTAAAAATATTTTGTCTGTACACATAGAGGAACACTTAAAAAGAATAATAGAAAACAATTTTCATTTTACTTTTTTGTCTGTCTGTCTGTCTGTATGTATGATCACGCTAATCTCCGAAAGTACTGAACCGATTTGAATGAAACTTTTTTGTTATATAGCTATTAAGCCTGGGCAACATTTAGGCTATATTTGATTTTGAAAAATGGAACACCTGATGAAGAATCAAAACAGAACAGTTAAACTATAAGAAATATGGAAATGTTGCCTTAACAAAAGTCGTTCAACCTGATGCGCATTTGCTGCTGACGTATAAAAATTGAAGATCTGGAACATCTGATGAAAAGCTCCAAGAGACTAGCTACACTATGATGATGATGATGATGATGATGATGATGATTGTGTCCGACCGATTTCGGTCATGGCGACCACTTCAAGAATTTAGGGCTCTCTCGTGCGCTCGCATGTGGCTTATGTAGCCAATCTTATTGGAAAAGATCCTCGCACATTGCGGGCATGTGAGCACACCATTATTATAATTATATTGAGTTAGCAAAGGTGGTCGGGCTTTTTAACTCATCGCGCTTGGTGTCGAGCTCAGCGCGTCGTTTGATTTCAAAGTCAAGGACTTTGGTTTTAACCAAAGCCTCCATTCCGGTCTTTGAGCGGCTTGCTCCTCCCACTGAGAGGGCTCTATGCCGCAGCGCTTCATATGCCGCTTCAGCACATCTTTGTACCTGAGGAGTTGTCCGCCATGTGCTTGCGCTTGCCCTCCTCAAGTTCTGAGTAGAAGATGTGCTTAGCAACCCTCTGTTCTGCCATCCTTGACACGTGACCGCACCACCGAAGCTGTCGCCGCATCAGGTAAGCCTCAATGCCACCTACATTAGCTCGTCGCAGCACTTCGGTGTTCCGCACGCGATCAGACCATCTGATGTTCATAATCTTTCGCAGACATTTGAGGTGGAACTGGGGTTCTAACATGCAGATGTGTCGGCGGTAAAGAGTCCAGGTTTCCGCAGCATACAGAAGGTTAAGCAGCACGATTGCCATGTATACGGAGATCTTCGTACTTAACTTTATATCATGCGAACAGAAGACCTTGGTATTCAACTTGCCGAATGCCGCAGCTGCAGCTCCGATCCTGCTGTTGATCTCTGAATCCAGGTCGCATTTGGATGTTAAGGTGCTCCCCAGGTATCGGAACTTGTCGACCTGCATCAGCTCGTCCTCGCCAAGGTTGATATTCAGCGCCTTGTGACCGTCTGCATGTCCAGAGACATCACTTCCGTCTTTTTAATCGCTGATTTTCGGGCCGAATTTTCGGCAAGCCTTGTCGAATTCGGACATGAGCTGTTGCAGGACGTCTGAGCATTCTGTCACAAAGCATAGGTCATCTGCGTAAATAATCTCAGTGACCATCTCGTGTGAAACTTTTGTGTGGGCTTTAAGCCTCGCCAGATTAAAAATGTTGCCATCGGTGCGGAAGCGGATGCGAACACCTTCAGAAGAAGATTGTAAGACCTCTCGGACTACGACCGCAAAATACAACGCGAACAATGTAGGTGCGAGAACGCAACCTTGTTTGACCCCACAGGTAACGGGAAAGAACTCGATTGTTCGTCGTCGACAGAGACGCAGCACAGCATGTCGTCGTGGAAGAGTCTGAGGAGTCTCACAAACTTCTCCGTGCACCCCTATTCTCCTTAGCACCGTCCAGAGGGCTTCTCGAGGCACACTGTCGAAAGCCTTCTCAAGGTCCACAAAGCACAGGTACATGGGACGGCCCCTTGTTCTCTGCTTTTCTCTTGCAATTGACGCACTGAGAAGATAGCTTCGCACGTGCCTTCGGTCAGGTCGGAAGCCAAACTGCGTTTCGGGCAACAGCTCCTTTCTGATATTTTCATCAGGCGGTTAAGTAATACTCTGGCGAAGATTTTTCCAGGGACTGATAAAAGGGAAATACCGCGATAGGAACCACAATCGGATCGGTCACCCTTGCCTTTATATAGAGCCCTTATACGCGAAATTTTAAAAGTTGAAGGAACCTGTTCTTTATTCCACATAAGATTAAAAAGCTCCCATATTGCCGAATGTAGTTCCTCACCACCGTATTTTAGTAGTTCACCTGGTATAAAATCGACACCAACCGCTCGCTTGTTCTGCTGTTGATTTATTGCAAGTATAACCTCGTCACGTGACAATGGCTCATCTAGCTCGGTAGATATGGGCAGTTGAGGGATTGAGTTGATGTGGTCCAAATCAGCAGATCGGTCCACATTAAGCAAAGTGTTGAAATATTCCGCCCATCGCGTAATAACTTCCTCCTCTGCTTCTAAGAAGACCTTCACCATTAGCAGGCTTAAGCGGCACTTTTGCAAGTGAAGTTGTACCTATCAACTTTTTCGAACCTCGCTGTAGAATTCCCCTAGCCGGTTGTTATCTGCTAGCCATTGCATGTGACGAGCCTTATCCTGCCACCATTTGTTCTTGGTTTCCCGAGTTAGTTTACGCAGCTCCAGGTCACCTCTGCCTAATCTCTCCACAACACTACGTTGGTTCCTCCTGTGTTGCCTGAGGAGATGTCGGTGTTTATCAATTGCCTCCCTAAGAACTCCATCATTCTCATCAAACCAATCCTCGTTCTTCCGGAGTTTTCGACCCAAGGTGTCCGAGGCGATGTCTAAAATGTGAGAAGATAGAGTCCCCCAGTCAACATCAACTTCACCGACCTCCGTATCTATTGGCGGCAGGGCAGTAGCCAAGGCTTCGGCGTATTTCTCCCTTATACCGAGATGCTTAAGCCTGTCCAAATTTATGCTTGGTGGCTTTATTCTAACGGACTCTACGAGGACGCCGGAGGCGGAGACGCAGTTTAGTGACTACAAGCCGGTGATCTGTCCAGCAGCTACACTATAACATATATGCAAATGGCGCCTTAGCAAAAATCGTTCAACCTGATGAGCATTTTCTGCTGACGTATAAAAATTGAAGATCTGAAACATCTGATGAATAACTCCAAGAGACCAGCTACACTATATCATATATGGAAATGGTGCCTTAGCAAAACTTGATTAATCTTATGAGCATTTTCTGTAGACGTATAAAAAGAAGATCGAAGATCTGAAACGGTTTGTAACACAAAATTATTTTTTATCTAAGCGAAATCACGCGGGCGAAGCCGCGGGCAACAGCTAGTACAATGTATGGCACGATAGGTGGACTAAATGCATAAGCCCTAGCCTTATATATTCCCCACTCCATTTCTCACTATTCTTTTATCGGTGTCATAACGTAATGAGAATTATGAACGCAAAAATATGGCTTCCTTATGCATATATAAAGAAGCCATATTTTTGCGTTCATAATCCATCACATGTGCATATGATGAATTATCCAGATTCTACGAAAATAACAAAATACTGAACGATTCATTGTAAAATATAAAATTGAAAATTATGCATAGGTAACAAAACAATTATTTGAATTATTTCTCTACCTCAAACGCATAGAGCAACACGGAGGCCACGCGCGGAAGTCCTTGTTGCTCGAAGCCTCAAACGAAATCACATAAATAAAATTATAAAAGTAGGAATTCTTATAAAATATTTAATTTTATTCATTCATTTCATAACTATGATAGGTAAATTGAAATATGAAAATAGATTAAAACATTTTAACATCTCTACGGTAAGCAACTTCTTGAGTTGAATGCTACTTTGGAATTTTCCGAATCCAAGTGGTGCAAATGTTAGTTATATGTAAAAGTACTTTTAGAAGTATGGAATATTATTATTAATACGAGCTGAGCCCCCAGGGCTTTGATTCCATGAGAATTTATTATTTATTTATTTAATACAATATAAAAATACATCAGTTTTTCTTTATGTACGATGCCACATAATCTCTTCCGAGATTTTCCGGGCCTCGGAAGTTGTTTCGATATATAAAGTACCCTGTGTGCTGTTTCCGGTAATTTTCTCTTTGATATAAAATATATCACTTCATAGAAGTTCCAATTATCCTTTCAAAAGAAAAATTCCATGAAAAAATATTTTTTTTTATTTCGCGAATTTGAAATTCGTAGAGAATTCGAATATCAACGGAATTTTGAGCATGAATTCACTTGGCGTGAGTAATTGACAAATATTCGCAAATATTTGGTATAGTTTAGACAAAGAAAAATACACGCGAAGTATTGAGAAGAAGGGAACGAATTTTGAAAGCGATCTTCATGTCATGAGAATGTTCATAAACTATGGGGCTTATGAATAACTAGCTTTCGACCACGGCTTCGCCTGCGTGAATTTCTCACGAGAACAAAGCTTTTTCCCGAGGTGAAAAGTACCCTAGGTCTCAGTACTTCTATGTGTTTGCGAAATTTCAAGAAGATTTAGTAAGTAAAGCGTGAAGAGGTAATAAATAAACAAACATACTTTCGCATTTATAATATTAGTTAGGATTAGGATAGGATT
The DNA here is from genome assembly GCA_018467065.1 of Ephestia elutella. NCBI lineage: Eukaryota > Metazoa > Arthropoda > Insecta > Lepidoptera > Pyralidae > Ephestia > Ephestia elutella. The sequence goes on from CM031569.1 coordinate 2,532,911, forward strand.
TTGATAGTTAGGATTCCCTGGCCAAAAGATATAGGTACTTTACATTGTTATGTTTACTAACAGCTCACCCGTCAATCGAATGTTGGTCAACCGTTATAGACTCTTCGTTTGATATCCTTTATTCGTACTATCTAGACACTATTATCACTGAACCAGTCGTTAACAATAAGTAAGTAACAAGCTCATTATTAAGAAATAAAAAACACGACTGACAACTCACATAGCCTATTTCACTCGGAGAAATGCAAGGAATCTAAAAATACTTCTCACATCAAAATCTGTTAAGCCGTTCAGGACTTATGGTGGAATAAAGAAACTTACATACATACATGAACCCTGAAAACATAATACTCATTTTTTGGTCAGTCGTGTAAAAAGAGCTAAATAGCATGTATTATACCCTATGCAAGTACCTAATTTACCTGGTTTATTTTCACAAGACGACCAAAGCAGGTCGAAATAATAGACAAGACACGAATCCAGCACTTTCATTAAGTGCCACAATTAGTGCATAGTACTTGCACTTAGATTCCCGGAGCAAGGATTAAATTGCTTACGAATAACAATCTACTTAGGTTTCAAAAACTTGACTATCACATACGATATTTTCTGAAATGAAAATGATTTTATTTAAATAGGCTATAAATAGCACTTTTAAATCGTCATATTCTTGTTTTTTAGTTAGTTGACGTCAAAAAATTACTTATAGTTCTGTTAAGGTTACCACTGCCTCCAAAGCGCAAGTGGAGAAGAGGCGACGCAACAAACTCCACTGCTGCATTTTCTCCAAAGACGTCATTTTACAACATATGTCTTACAATTAAATAACTACTTATCTATCTTCTTCTTCCGTGCCTTATCCCATTATTTGGGGTCGGCCCTCCTCGTACGTCGGCGCCAGGACGATCTGTCCTGGGTTGTCAGAGTGTCCACTTGAGCCCGTCCCAAATCTTTGGTGACGGTTGTCATCCACGTTGCTGGCGGTCATCCTATGCCCCTTCTTGTTTCAGGTATAGCCATAGCTCTCCTAACCGCATGCTCTTCCCCTCTTCTCATCACATGGCCAAACCATCTCAGACGACCCTCGGCCATCTTGTCTGCTATTGGAGCGACTTTGAAGGAGCCTCTGATATATTCGTTCCAAATCCTGTCAAGCCTCGTCACACCAGCTGACCATCGCAACATTTTCATTTCAGTTGTGTGCAACTTTTGCTCATGTTTTTTCGTAGAAGCCCAACACTCGGAACCGTACATCATAGCAGGCCTTACTGCAGTCTTGTAGACTTTACCCTTAAGTTTTATTGGCATTCGATTATCACAGAGCACTCCTGTTAGGGATCTCCACTTCAACCAGGCTGCATTTACTCTGTGGGTAACATCTACGTCTATATCTGCATCTGCAGTTAACATTGACCCTAGATATTTAAATTGGTCAACTTTAGGCAGTGGTTCTCCTTGAATGCAGATGTCAGTGCATTGGGATGGTTGGTCGCCAAAGCCGCACATCAGGTACTCTGTCTTGGTTCGGCTAATGCGGAGTCCATTGTTCTCGAGCGCTTCTCTCCATTTCTGAAGGTTGGCATTCAATCTATCTGCACATTTGTCTATAAGCACAATATCGTCCGCATATAGCATGTTCCACGGTAGAGGGGACTGGCTGTCTTTCGTAAGATAGTCCATAGCCAGATTAAAAAGAAAAGGACTAAGCGCAGACCCTTGGTGCACTCCGACTTTTACCTCAAAGGATTCACTTAACCCAGCCATACTTCTTACCTGCGTTCTTATGCCATCATACATGTCCTGTACAAGAACGATGTAGTACTCAGGTATACGATATGCTCTCATAGCTTGCCATACCAGATGTCGCGGTACTCGGTCAAACGCTTTTTCGAGATCTATGAAAACTAGATGCAGGTTCTTTTTATTAGCTCGATGTTTTTCTATGAGAATTCTTAAAGTTTGGATGGCATCGGTCGTGGATTTTCCCGAAGTAAATCCAAATTGATTTTCAGTTATGGATACAATTGATTCAAAACGGTTGCAGAGTATGCGCTCCCATAGTTTCAGTGTATGGGAAGTGAGCTTGATACCTCTGTAGTTACTGCATTCGCTCACATCACCTTTATTTTTGTAGAAAGGCACCAGGTAGCTGTGGCGCCAGACGCTCGGGATCTTTTGCGAGATTAGTATTAGGTTGAAAAGCTTTGTCAGCCACTCAACTGCTACAGGACCCAGAATTTTCCATAAATCTGAGGGTATGCCATCTGGACCGACAGCTTTGTGGTTTTTCATTTTCCTAAGAGCCTTTTGTACCTCATCTACGGTGATATTCTCTATGAGTCCCGGTATCTTGGGTGTAGCGGCTAAAGGTTGGCTTGGGAATTCCTCATTAAGTAGGCATTTGTAGTATTGACACCATCTGTTGTTGATTTTGTCGTTTTCTGTCAGTAAATGTCCCTTCTCATCTTTAATGTATTTATTTGTTTTTACGTCTAGACTAGCTGTGTGCCGTTGTTTTGCCAGTTTGAATATATCTTTGTCATTATTTGCATTTTCTAATCTAGTATAGAGTTCTTCCCTCGCTTCTGCCCTACTCCGTGCAACCGTACGTTTTGCAGTTTTTTTGGTGTTATTATATAATGTGCGATCATCATCCAGTCCAGAAATTTGCCATTGCTTGAAGTGTTCTTTTTTATTTTGCAAACAGTTTTTTCGTTATTCCACCAAGTGGGGTCCTTATTGTTTCCCAGCCCACCTTTTGATACACCGAGGGTTTTTTCGGCTTCGGTTTTGCAAAAAGTCTGAAAACTAGACCACATTTCTTCAGCTGTTGTGTTGCCTTTGTTCTCCATATCCTTAACCAATCTTTTTCCAAGGGTGTTTAACAGATCTTCTCCCTTTTCTGTACGCAGGAGATGCCACTTAATCTTTGGAGTTTTATCGACAGTATGTGTTATAGATTTCGCTAATCTGATACATCCAACCAGGATTCTATGTTGGGTTGTGAGAGCTTCACCCGGGATAACTTTACAGTCTTTAATGTTTTTGAGTAGATTTCTATCGCAGAGAATAAAAGTCAATTTGGGATTGTTTGCCTCCGCTTTTATACGTTATCAGATGTTCTGCTTTCTTCTTGAAAAAGGTATTAACGATTGCCATGTTATGACTTACGCCAAATTTCATTATGCGGATCCCATCCTTATTATCCTTGCCATATCCAAACTCACCCCCGAATGGCTCTATATGCCAAGTTGTTCTCTCCCACATGCCCATTTAAATCACCTCCAATATACTTCATTTCTCCGGGGGCTATGGAGTTCATTACGTCATCAAAATCACTCCAGAAGGTATCTTTGTCTTCGTCCGAACATCCACTTTGTGGTGCGTAGGCCGAAATGATGTTCATTGGTGGTTGTCTTTCTAAGGCCAATTTCACAGATATGATGCGGTCACTCTTTCTATCTAGTTTTAGTATACGGTGTTTTAGATGTGAGTCCAGTACAATTGCCACTCCATTGTCGGTGTTTGTAATACCGTGATACAGAACTTGGTATCCAAGCCCTAAATCTCTTTGACTTAGATCCCTTCCACCTAGTTTCCTGAAGACAGCATATATTAATATTTCGGGCCTGTAAGACTTTCGCCAGCTCTTGACTCCCTATCGGTAAGTGAGCCTAAGTTCCACGTGGCTAATCTGATGTTGGTTAAGGTTTGCGTATGCGATTTCATATACTTGTCATTATTTTCGTCGCTTCTGGGGAACGCCCTAGCATGTTTACTCGCATTTATATCGCCATCGCCAACGTCGCTTCTGGGGTACGCCCTAGCTGATATCACTCTCTTTGATTTGACTTTTTCCATTTTATACGAGGAGGAAGTTATTGACTTTAGTTTTACGGCCGGTTGTCACCTGACGCCAAGACTGTACCTTATACTAAGGTTGGGTGCTGCCGTTGGCCCCTAAGAGGCTCATCCGCCACCATCCCTACTGAGTCCTCCAGCCTGAGTACTCAGCACCACACAAGACCTCGCCTTCAGAATATGTCCGAGAAGCTCTATGCAGGGGTTTTTTACGAAGTGTCCATCTTCGGCCTGTTGGTCCGCGGGAGCTATTTTATTTCACTCCTACCCTCCAGTCTCTCTTGCAGGAGTCTGGCGAGTATTCCCCTATCCGCCACCTGGGGACGCGTTCTCTAGATGTGAGGCTCACCCGAGAAAAATTAAATAATTAAATAACTAAAAAAAAATTAAATAACTACTTATCTATGTGGACGAATATATATTTTATATATGAAATGTCATATTTATAAATTAAAATTTCGAAACAGGAATAGATTTCCTTTTGCAACGACTATTTTTGTGTAGTAATAAACATTGTAGGTGGTGACATTATTATTTCGAAATTGTTTCTTCGTTACCGGTACCAAATTTTAAAAACAAACTCCATGGTACAAGTACTGGTACTTTTTGATACTTTGGTACCGGTAAATTATGTTAGGTAACAAGTCCTGTTCTTAATATTATTAGGTATTGTTCTGAATAGTATAGATTATAGAAAGATAAAGATAGCGTACAGTCATTACATTGTTGTCAATCAAAAAAATCAAAATTTCTTTATTTCCCACAACAATAGATCATTTCTAGAGATTAAGTTTTTATTTTAAGCAAAGAAAGATGCTTGTGTTAGAAAACCTCGCTCTTCTATAAATAATCATTACTATTACATAACACAAGATCAACAAGAACATTCGACATCCGAGTCCAGATTAGCCAGCCCTACGAACAAAGTCTTGGGTTCTGTGGCCACTAATAAATTAGAGCCACCACTGATAGCAAATTGTTATCAACTATTACCGCAAGAAGACCAAGACAAATCTAAATAACAGAGAAGTGAACGCAGTTTCATTAAAGTGCCACAATTAGTGCATAGCACTTGCATTCCCGTGGCACCAGCGTAATTGCATTCAAATGACAATTTGCTTAGGTTTCCTAGACAGGTTACAAACTCCATGGCTGCAAACTTAAGTTCAACCAATTAATGTGTTCCACTGTACGTAGTAGCAGAGCTTTGGTTATAGTCAGTTAAGTTTAAAGATTTATTGTTTTGGAAAAGTTATAATAAAACGGAACCTTGGATTTACCATGACCAGCATTGTCTGTGGTTGAATGGATCAATCCACAGGCAATTCAAAATCAAACGAAATTGAATTCGATTGAGTGAATCCATCGAATTTCAGAGATCTATGCATACAGCATATGGAAGACAAATACTACTTCTATTAGACATATCTCATTCCAAATTCTGTGCCCTACATCATACATCAAATATACCCATTCAAACTCCTATCGCAATTAATATGTAAAGTGTCACGAAGCTAGATTAAGAACTTGTTACAATGAAATATTCGGCAACTTTAGAACGCGAAGTTTCCTCAGTTCATTTATGGCTGTCAGTATTGTTCAACTTTCCTTTATTTGAGCTACTCTCGACTTGACTGATGTTTGGGTTTCATGGAAGAGAAGAAAAAGTTGGGTAGCCAAAATGTACAGTTATGAAAATGTATAGTCTTACATTTTTCTGGGACTATTGATACGGCAGTGACCTAATTCATTGTGGATTATAATATAACTGGAGAAAAAAGATTTAACGACCAGTATTTAGATGATAGATTACACATAAATTATATGAGCAGATGACACATAGACATGGCGTATAATGCTTGTGCAATTGTGCATAGCAATGAAAAAAAGGGCTGAATGAAAGATAATAAATAGAGCTCAGAGAGATTTGAAGAAGGAATGTGGACGGTGGAATTATAGCATTGGTATATACCAATATGCTATGCTATTATTGGTACATGCTGTTATAGTACCTATAGAGAACGGATGTTTGTTACAATTTCACACAAAAATTACTAGACGGATTTGGATGAAATTTACACAGGATGAATAAACCCTGAAATAGCAGCAATAATACTTTATATCCCGAAATCTTCAAAGGAGCGTAGCACAAAGGCATAGCTAATGTATGCTATATTGTCTAAATTTTCATACACAGTATAACTACAAACGATACGTTCGCAAAATCAGAAAAACTTAATAACTATGCTTCCTGTATTCAAGGTAACGCCCCATATATCACCGTCCAAGCGTACATTTACATATGATACACAGTTCTTTATAAATATTTCATGGATTATTCAAATTTTTCGGCAACACCAATTCGGTGTGTCGACGCACGCGATACATCAAAGTGTTTTATTCACTTGTTTGTTAGCTACGATTTTTATTGTATGAACATGTATGACTTCCTTTTCTTCTCCGTTATTACTTTGATTTGCATGAGCGTTTCAAGTTGTTTTATTATCCTTTTTATGTATTGTACGTACATTAAAAGTACTGAACGGCTTCAGTCTGGAACTTTGTATTTGTTGATTTCTAAATCTGGTCACGAGCTAGTCCAATTGAGTGGTTCGAGATCCCCACAGCCAAATTCCTGTAGTATCTGTAAATTAAGTGATTTATAAGAAGATCAAGGTTTATAAAGGTATAGTTGTTCACTCTACACTTATCTTAATTTATTTGTTATAAATTATTGTTGTTGATAAATCATACATTTATTCTACCTATTACCATTAAATTTGTGTTGATCAATTAATGTTATATTTGTCTGGATGTTGAGAGTATTATGTTTATTATTGATAATTCTGTTCATGTATACCGCAGAATTTGGAAATAAGAAATAAAGTGTCATTAATTAATTTTCTCTATCTAACCTCTCTTTTTTATTCAGCTTAAATAAGTTAATTTTAGCAATAAAAGTAAAGATTTTGAAAAGAAGTTAATTAAAAGTTTTAACAAATATCTTCTCTTAATTAATAAGGATTAAGTAGGTACTAGAATTTCAAAAACCAATTTACGTTATTAATATTCCTAAATTTCCTAAACCTCTTGGCATAAGGCTTCCAATTGTATAATCAAGATTTCTGAAAACTTCTTTATAAGCTAATTGAAGAGCACCACGTCTTAATATTTAACCTGTAAATATAATACATATTTATTTACTTTGATTTCATTTACCTATATTGAGAAAATTGTTTTTGACGATGGAGATGTTTTCACAACAACATTTATTTGCCGTCCAATAATATGGAAGCGGTGGTAGCTCAAAACGGGTGAGGTCACTTACAGGCATTCCCTTCTGCCAAAGATCATGCTCATATTGCTCATACCGGTTTATGATTGTAAACATAGTTATATAGTGGTCGGCATTATCTTTGTGTGCGTGTTTAATATGTCGTCTAACATACAACATTGCGATAGTGAGCGCGTTTCTCCCGCACCGAAAGTGGTAGACTGTGTTTTGTAGTGTATAAGCTTTTAGAGTATTTAACCAAATACTCTAAAAGCTTACATCCATAATAGCTAGGTCACGATCTTACTGAGATGAGCGGGACTAGCGCGAGACGACGAGCGGTAGGATCAAATTAATAGAAATGTTTGAAGCATGCCACGAGATGCACCGCTCAGACCGACTGTGGCGTGCTTCAAAGCGTTTGTATCCCAGACATGTACTTGTACTGTCAGCTGCAGATATACCTGACCAATCTCACCGTACTCAGCAGATCCTCTTTCAGGCTGGTACGACTAAGTTTGTAGATCAATCTGACTTTTGTATGATATAGATGCAGTATAACCATAGACATAGAAAAAAAAAAAAATCATTATATAATAGACATATAAACTTGATTTTCGAACGAAGCCCAAAAACGTTCATAAATAAAAGTGTGTTCCAAATTCAGTTTTTTTTTACAGATTGCCTACAAATTTTGTGGAACCAAAACATACCAAAAATATCAAACTTGACAAAAAACTGGCTTCACAGACGATATAAACTGTCCTTCACCAACATAGGCAAAAACCATATCTGACATCCCGCTTCCTCAGCTGTCTGTGCCTCGAGGTAAAATTATATTTTTTTTCTAGTTCTATGAGTATAACGACTTTGTCCCTTACGGGGTAGACAGTGCCATTTCCATTAACCTCTACCAGCTTCCGGTGAAAGAAAACATCACGAGGAAAATCTGCACACTATCAGACTGTTCAGTTTACTTGTGTGTGTGTGTGTACGATGACTGCCGCTAGATGGTGGTAGTCGTCATGTAATGTCAGATGCCTTTAGGTTCGCGTATTGTATTTTTTCTTTGCTTTAGGTGAAGTTAGAAAAATCTGACACCAGTTTTATCACATATAATAATACACTCTATAAGAAAGAAAAATAAAATGTAGATATTAAAAAAATATTTTTCTTTGGCAATAAACATGGAGAAAATATAACAAACAAATAAGCAATCTATATTCTTACCAAGTTTTATTGAAATATTTTATGAAGATGAAAAGTCTTTGCGATATTTCATTTCTAATACAACCGATTTCATAGAATACAGAAGATATTTTTATTTTCTCGTATAAATGAATCTGTATTTGATCGATCACCCAAACTAAATGTTCTAGGTATACGAGCTGCGTCTCGGGGCTTTGTTCATGTAAAAATTGTGGGATAAAAAGCATATACTTTTCCTGATATTTTCCTACACTTGTGCCAAATTTCATCAAAATCCGTGTAGTATATTTTGCGTGTTTGAGTAATAAAATACTCAAACTCACACCCAAACTTTTGCATTCACAATGTTACTAGGTTATATAAAATTGGATTGGATATTAACTTACTGACTTATTAGATACTAGCTGTTGCCCGCGACTCCGTCCGCGTAACTCATGCCTTGACTTCATTCAAATGACGATAACTATTTTTTTAATAAACCGAGTTTTTGCTGAGTTAAAACAAAGCAATTGGTGAAAGTTTTAAGTAAATCGGTTCAGTAATTTCGGAGATTAGCGTGATCATACATACAGACAGACAGACAGACAAGAAATTCCAAAATTTTTTTTTTGCTTTCTATTATTCTTTTTAAGTATCCCTCTATCCATTTCAGTTAAAAATACTGAATGTACAGACAAAATATTTTTACTGTTTTATTATTTGTATAGATAATAGTAATAAATATATATAATCAGAGACAAAACCGCTCAAATCGGTTTTTTTATAGCGGTAAAGCAAAGCCAACGTAATATTTGTCAAAACTTTTACTGGACTCAAAAATGTCGATGGCAAAATTGTTCGTAAAAGCAAACCAGCTGAAAAATATCGCGAAACACGAGTTTTATTTTATGAAGAACAGAGTACTTTTCCATCCGATTAATTTGATTTGGAACATACTCTTTACCCTTTGTATATTAAAATGTACTGGTACGAATTTTGTAATTTAATTCGATACAGTAGCGGATTTAGGGGGGTGGGGGGGCACGTGTCCCCCCAGACTGCTTTTTTGTGTACCTACTGTGGAGATTCCATGACAGGAAATAATCGAAGCGGCCCCCCCCCCAGATTGTTTTTTGTGTACCTACTGTGGAGAGAAAATTCCATAACAGTGCATAGCAAAATAAATAACAGAATTTTTTCTACCCATCTGGTTTATTTCTTGATTTTTTGCAAATCTGGTCCTTCTGCAGTGGCGTAGTTAGTGAGAGCAAGTCTTTAGGATTCGTTTCAAGGCGGGCGGCAACAGCATCAGGACGGATATCGATTTGTTATTACCCAAACAACATGCATAGTTCGCCACAGTCCCTGTGCCCCCCCAGAAAAAAACCTGGATCCGCCGTTGATTCGATAGCATTGAAGAGGTTCGTAATACCAGATTATATTACTGGTTGTTTCTGGTTACCAATGTTATTTCGATATTGTTTTCGCGAATTATTTATCAGTTTAATAATAACTTTGAAAGGTTATTTAGAAGTTATCATTATGAATTCAATGTGATAAAAGTTATACTGGCAATTTTTGACGACGCATGTTGCGAATTCATTTTTATGTGATATACAAGCATTTACTTCCAATTAAAATAACTTGAGGGTTGATATTTCAAAAAAGTTGCCTATCAACTGAGGGGCTTTTTTTTCATTTATCATTTTCTTCCACTGTATCTATCCTAAATTTCATGAAAATCGGCCCAGCAAATTAGCTCTGAAAGCGTAACAGACAGACTTTCGCATGTATTATTAATATGGATTAACATGGATAATTAACTATATAGCTCAGAGATTTTTTTTTTGTGTAGCAAAACATATCTCGAAATACTTTATCCAACAGAGTCTTATTTAAAACGCTATATTTTCCAATAGTTTAGGTATTCAAATAAAGTTGGCAACATAAATAGGCAAGTCAAATGGCCGACAACTGAAAGTCAAATAAAATAGTTTGGGAGCGGGAAACTTATTCAATCTATCGTAAACAGTGACGTCAGTGAAACTGTCATAAATGCAAAACTTTCGCGGGCACATGTGTGCGGGACTGACGCATAGTTTTGTATGCGAAGTTTAACGGTAGCAGCAGTAGGTAGCAGTTTCATTCTACGAATATTATTTATAGGATTAAAAAGTTAATGATTTAGACCTACAGGGTGTTTGGGTAAACACCTGCTTCCTTTCTAGGGGTGAAAGTACTCATGAATATGAGCAACTTTTTGTATGGGAGCGACTCTGAAATCTCAAAAAAAAAACAGCTGTTTCATACTTTTTGAGCGAGTAGGTTTTTTTGACTTTTTGTTTGAGATTTCAGAGTCGGTCCCATACAAAAAGTTGCTCATATTTATGAGTACCTACTTTCACCCCTAGAAAGGATGCAGGTGTTTACCCAAACATCCTGTATATGTTTGACGAACCAATACACAGTGTTTTTAATATTATGTACCTAACTGTAAAACATAATCATGCACCGAGAGCAGTCTTCGTAAATAATGGATAATAATAATAAAGGATTGTTCGTTCATCTACTAGGATATCCCAATGGATGCAGCCATCTCACTTCTAGACCATAAGCACAGAATAGTAATTGTACTAACGTACAGATAAGATCTGGAGGCCCTCCAAAGAGCCGACTGGCAGGAAGTAGCGCAGAACAGGAAGGAGTGGAAGCTTCTAGTATCGGAGGCCAAGATCCTCTTTGGGTCGTCGAGCCATCGAAGTAAGTAAGTACTAACGTACAGAATGGCCATTCTCCGCCACGCTCTAAAAATATGGCATAGATGTTTTTAGTGACATATTATACCTAACATACATACATATTATCAGGCCTTTGTCCCGTGGGGGTAGGCAGAGACTAGCGATTTCCATCTGCTACGATACTTACAGATCTCTCTTGCTTCCTCTACGATCATCACTCTCTTCATACATGCTCTCCGGTTATGGGTGCTCCTAATATCTCCCTTTTTAAGGAGGTCCGCAATCTGGTTGCAGTGCGTTCTTCGAGGTCGAGCTTGACCTAACGAGTGTGACATAATAGTCTATTCGTTTTCAGCGGTATGTCACTCTTTCAAAAATAGGGCGCCCGGTGTTCATCACGTTTTTTCCGCCATGGGTCCATAAGGAGGTCTCATGGACCCGTGGCTGGGTAAAAAAGCTGACAGGAGTGATATGACTAAAATATTACAATTCCTACGCAAGTAAAGCCCCAGTGCGCAGCTAGTCAAATTGGTTCAACATTCGCCTGACCCCGATTCAACGGAACTATTGCAACACTTGGCATAATGAAAGTGTTCCGTCTTCCGCCAGGAAATTTTAATTGTATCCGTGCGCGTTACATTATGAGTACAACAAACAAATATTTGGCTTTAACATACTGGCTACAATAACTAATGCTGGCTAAAAAATGCCTTTTTTTTTAACTTTATGGTTAAATTTATGGTTATGCCGACTTTTAAGCATCATCTAACTAAGCATACTCTGTCCTCTAGATAATATAGCCATTAGACATTGAAGATCTTTGATTCTGTACAAATCCCTTTCTTTAGGGATTTCTGTGAAACTAAGTACTATACTTGATACGGGAAAAATATTTTTTAGGGTTCCATACCTCCATAGGGTTTTTTAGGGTTACTATAGTAACAGACAGCATTCCGTTTTTGCCTGTTGAGGTATGGAACCCTAAAAAATATTATTCCTTTATCAAATTTAGTTTCACAGAAATGATCACTTTGTTGTCCGTCTGTCTGTCAAACTTATTTTCTCAGGAACGCTTAAAGGTATGAAGTTGAAATTAATTTCCAATACTCGGATTCACAGCCTCTTTCAGCAAAAAAATAATTAAAATTATACGTCACCGCGATCAGGTGATATTAGGTACCGTAAATGTTGCGAATTTTTGCATATTTTGCATTTTCAGACAGCAATCAAAACCTATGGGGTACTTTCCGTTGACCTAAAATTATGAAATTAATAATTTTAAAGACGTGAAAAAGTGCCTAATTTATGAAATTAATAATAAATTATGAAATTAATGATTTTGAAGACGTGAAAAAATGTCTAATTAGACAGCCACGTGCACTTTTTCAGAAATTTCTGAATAAATGATTTGAATTCGAATATTTTGCCTTGTTTTTTAAAAATAAATATTAGATACAAAGATACAAAACATTGCTATAATACAAAAGAAAATTCGAAGAAAATAATACAATAGCGGATTTCAAGAATAAAGTCTATTCAGTAAAATAAATGATTCTCAACAATATTTCAGGTCAAATTTGAAATGGTTAACACTCCTGGTTCTACTTCTCACGAAGTTGCCAACTCCAATACCATTGAAAACTTCGGAAATTGCCTGCTAAGAATATAATTTTCTTAATCCCAATTAAATAAAGACTCGAGTATGTACTCAGCTTCAACTTTGGGCTGAATTTCTTACAAATTTTCAACCTAATTGTGCCGAAATGGTTAAGTATATGGAAGTTACGAATGGGAAAATGCAAATGTTACAGCTTCGGGTTATCAACTTATTTTATAACTAGCTTTTGGCCTCGGCTTCGCTCGAGTGAATTTCCTTTTTTACCTATTTAAAATGAAATTATTTTCTTAGTGCTCCCTTAAAAAATTCAAGTTTAAGCAGTTTCGTCTCTGCTTTGATATACCAATAAGAAAGTAAAATTTTATAAGATAATGAATGAAGAGATTCTTTTACTCAAATAAATGATTCTCTAACAAATATAGTAATAATTCTGTCCCACTTCTTACAAAGTTGCCCTATAAATACTTATTGGCTGTATATGTCGATCTTATAGGTCATGTAGGACCACCTTATCTGTCCTTAGCTCCGCCGTGATCGGGTAAAAATGCAAAAACTGAGTAGCTACCCAAATGCAAGCAGACTTTCAAGCAGTCCGACCAGAATTGGTCATTTTAAAACGGCCAATTTTAACACAAGGACAGTGCTAAATATCGTCTTTTGCCAGAACATTCATTCATTCATTTATTCATTCACTTTACAATATTTACAATTTAGCAGTAAACAATGTTACATATACCAGTTTTGGTTTTTCCGGACATTGGAATAGCCATTTATTTTTATGTATTAACTACATGTATCAGACATAATAAATGCGATAGGATCTGAATTTGTAAGTGTGTTTTTACACAATCATGCTAAATCTACTAGACGGATTTTGATGATTTGGTACTCTAGCAAAAAAATACCGGGAATAACACGAAGGGTAACTTTTTGTCCTAAAATCTTACGGGAACGAAGTCCCGGGACGCAGCTCGTCTAAATATCGTTTCCCTTTTAATTTTTTTAAAATCGGTAAAAAAAAATCTCTCTCTCTTTCACTCTCACTGTCCCCCGGCGAAGAGAACTTAGTCGCTTTGAAAATGTTTTTGTCCGACCATAGCCCATGAACCGTAGGAAAACAATATTTTCTCTACACTACTGCTGCGGGTAAGTTTTAGAGAGAACGTGACTTTAAAATGCATACGAGCGTATGTGTGGATAACTTTTAAGTTAAACATACTAAAGTTATGTATATTTGTACTTGCTCATATTTTAAACATTTCTAGAGGTTATACTTTTAGTAGTAGAATACATGAAGCACGTAGATGGAACAATCACCGAAATAAGTTTTCTTGTTATTTAAATCATATGCGAGCTCACCTATTTAATATTATAATATACTAACTGCATCCCGGGGCGTCGCTCCCGTGGGAATTTCGAGATTAAAAGTATCCTATGCTCTTCTCGGTATTTTTCTTCCCATGTACAGGATTTTATAGAAATCCCTCCAGTAGATTTTGTGTGAAGGAGTTGAGTAACAAACATACTCTCATCTAAGGTTTCGCATATAAATATATTAAAGCTATGCAGATGGTGCAAGTTTCCTGTACATTCAAGAGCAATAATTGCAGTGAAACAATTGACTATCAAAAATTGCAAGCAACTGTTTAGACCATGCAAGTAAATTGTTGCTTCAATTTAATTGTATGCAACAGGCAAGAAAGCTTGCACCGTCTAAATGGGCCTGTAGTATGATACGAATGTGTGATTTATGACTATAACTTTATCGGTGTTAAAACAATTTACTTTCCGGAATTCTACTTTATATTCGGAATTCTGAAGTATGCCTCTCTGAGCACCTATTTCAATAACCTATGCTTAATCTAAATTTTTATTTTAATTTGAATAAGTATGAAAAATATTGATCGGTGCCCCAAGTTAAACACTTATGTTTAACCTAAAGCATCGATCAATATTTTTCATACTTTTTCAAACACTTATGTTTAACTTAAGGCACCGAACAATATTGTTCATACTTTTTCAAATTAAAATAAAGATTTTTTTATTTTGAAATCAGTGTAATTAAATCGGTGCTCTGAGTAATAGAAATACTATTTCAAATATCAATTAAATAAATCCCCCAAACTTAAATCAACTCGGGTTTTCAAAACTAAACGAAGATAAAACTAATCAAAACCTTCCCAGAGATTGGAATTGAAATTTCAATCTTGTACTACGATTGAAAACTTTCAACCTCGGACTTGGATTGAAAGCTTGCAACTGACTCTTAAAACAAAGGAGGTCTATTCAGAGGGCTGTAGTATTAATTACTTCGTTACATAGAATAATGTACAACTGTTCATCGAATGAGATAAGTTTTCCATGGACTTGTTTATTTATAGCGCGAAAGACGGGTAAAGAAACATGTACCTACTTGTTGGGCTCTGGGGCTTTTTTTCCTTGGGAATTTTAGGATAAAAAGCACACGGTTTGCGCTACTCGAGAACGAATTTATCAAAATTCTCTTAGCGATTTAGGCGTGATTGCATAACGAATATACTCACACAGATCTAAACTTTCGCATTTACAATAATTTAGAACCTAGGATTAAGTAAGAAAAATATGTATGATTATATTTAAGTAACAATATCTCTACGACGAGTGACTAAAAAGAGTGACAATGAGTGATTCTACATAAAAAGTGGGTAAAATGGTATAACAGAAGAAGAATGTCAAATGTCAAAAAAAGTACTATCCTAATCCTAACTAATATTATAAATGCGAAAGTGAGTTTGTTTGTTTGTTACCACTTCACGCTTTGTCTACTGAACCAATCTTCCTGAAATTTCGCATACACATAGCTGGAAGTACGGAGAAGGACATAGGGTACCTTTTATCCCGGGAAAAAGCACTGTTCCCGTGGGAAATTCACGCGGGCGAAGCCGCGGGCGAAAGCTTGTTTGTCAATAAAAGTGGTATATATGTGAACACTGTACGTACTCATTCATTGTTGTTCATTATAATTTTAGCAGGAAATGTAGCTATTATTGCTAACAAATCCCATTTTGTATTCACAAAAACAGTGCAAAACATCACTGAATTCATTTTTAAAATTTCATAAAGAATTTAAATTGCATGATATTCCTTTATTTTACTATAGAAAAATATCCGCAACATGTTTTGTCAACAGTATAGAAAATAATCCTCATGGTGCTTTGAAAACAAATATAATGAATCCGATCATCCCGTTTCTTGCCAGTCCACAAAATAAAACCATTACGCTGTGAGAGAGGTTTTGTTTAATAACTAACTAACTGAAATACCTTTAGTTAGTTAGTTTATTATTATTTAGTTTTTAGGTTTATTTATTTCTTTATTTCTTTAAAATTTAGGAACTCACTGCACTGACAGTTGCCCAAGGCATGCAGTGAGCTAAAGTATACATATACATACATAGTATACATATATACTCAATACTCAATATTTTATTGCATCCATAAAGTTGACATGGTGACATATAAATGAAAGTACATTTATGGACCCTGTCGGGCACAGCAACTTGGGTAGAAAAGAGGAGGTCGCATCATCTCATTTTATTATTAACAACATATATGTAAATCTTAATTTCATGTAAGTAATGATTATTTGTAATAAAATAAATATAGGTACATATTGTTAAGTATTAATTTATTAGTAATATTAGGTATTATTAAAATTTAGAATATGTCATTTAAATAGTCATTTATATTATAATAAGCTTTATCAATTAGTATTTTTTTTAATTTTCTGTAGAATTGTTTATCATTATCTTCTTCCTTTATTTATATAGTAGTTTGTATACATACTAGCTGGCGCCCGCGGCTTCGCTCGCGTTAATCCTTTCTTAGCGGATGCCTACGTCATAACATCTACTTGCACGCCAAATTTCAGCCCGATCCGTCCAGTGGTTAGGGCTGTGCGTTGATAGATCACTATGTCAGTCAGTCAGTCACCTTTGAGTTATATATATATAGTATATAGATTCATGGTTTAAAATGTGAAGAGTTTTTTATTGTTGTATTAGATATTATATTACGAGAGAAATTAAAAAAAAATAATAAAAAAAATCTGAAAAATGGACCAATATACATAATATCAAATTTTTAATGAAACTTGATACATACTCATTTATTTTCGCGCCTATTATTTGTATATTTGTTTATTAATTACACTAATCTATAACTGCATTGCTCCGTAATAATATTGTACGTTTTACACAAAAAAACTCCAAATCAATATAAAACATGAATTTTAATGTAGGTAGCTTTTGCTCGCCTAAATTATATATACCAAAACCTTCCTCATAATCTACCCCGTCCATTGATGAAAACCCCATGAAAATCCGTTCAGTAGTTTATGAGTTTATGGTGAACAGCTTGTGACAGGGGGGACTTTATTTTATAAAATGTAAGGATGTAAGGACAGGTAAAAAGTAATAATTGTTGTAATTTTATCAATTAGTATACTTTATTTTTAGTGGGATAGAATCTTCATTTATTATTGCATACTATACCCATAGCTAGACAAATTTGCATAGGTACTCACGTTTTTTTGCAAATACCTGTGTTGTCTGTAATCTGTGACTTTTTTGGCTTAGTAATATGGAGAAGGAGATTCAAAAAGCTAAGCTCAAACTCCAGACAACCCACAGTAGATACCTCTGGCGCAAACGTACGAGGAGACTCGACCCCAAATTAAATGGTAGAAGGGGTGAGCGAAGAAGACCAAGAATTATAGTCTGATGATTCTTGGATCTTAGACCATAAAAACTAGGGGTTGTTACCAGTACCAAAATCTCCATATCGATAAGTAACAATAAACTCTCAAAAAGGATACTAGAACCGTTGTAAGACAAACCGTTGCCCACCAAACTTTTGAGTACTTTCCGGTACTTTTTATGAGAATTTTGTACCGGTACCAATTGGTAACAAACTCGGACTAGAATTACACTTACCGTATATCAGCGTGATGAAAAGTAGAACCGCTTTCAGGAGCCAAGAGTGCCTCTTCATCCACTTCAAGTTACAAGCCATTTTAATATCCTTTTGACCCAATCTTAAACACAATTTCTTACTATTAATTTGACACTTCTCATTGTCACTTTTTATGGCACTAAGTTCTTACTTAATATAAATCTCATCTAAATTGAATCTACCCTTAAGTTACTTAATAGCTTAAAAGCATCATGTCACAACTTATCTCTACCTGTTTCCACTAAATCTGTCAACATTTATTCCAGTTCGTAATTAACTCGTTGACAAATAACTAAATGACACTTTCAGCCTTTTAAATAAATGACACCCCATATATTATAAGTTACTAACTTCTATTTTTAACTAACTAAAGGGTCATTACACGTAAGTGGCGTATAAGATACGACTTCGGCGCAAATGAAAGTAAGGATTAGCCCATAGAATGTAATGAATAGGAAGCTTTTAAAATAAACCCGGAAACTCCGTTGTTTTCCGAGATAAATCTTGTTTTAATCCCGTAGCGCTAGTTTAAAAGATTCGCTTTGGTACCCCATTTCCGTTCTTAATTAATCACAAACACTTAAAGCACTGTCATTTTTTTAAACAAGTTTCTTTTGATCACTTGTATCGGCACTTTTTTTTAATAACCGTCGAGCGCTCGACATTTTCAGGCGACGCCGCGCGCGCGTCTGCCCCGCGAAAGCTGTGAAATAGCACTGACTTACGTAATATAAGGGATTTAGCTCGTGCCAGCCAGGCGGCCGTCAGACAAGGATAAAAGAGAATTTTCGTAAGGGTTGCAGGTTGCGTGTGTTCTAATCTGAGAGAGATGGAAGAGATTTTCCCACACGAGCTGAAACCGTTGAAATCTTGTGTAAAGAAGCAATTAAAATAAACATAAATCCGAGTGCTGTGAGTTAATAAGTGTATCTTACTCGTCTACTGATAAATTTCTCGCAAGACAAGTTTATAATTATACAATAGTTTTACCAAATTATGTAGCGTTTAGAAAATAATTCATTTGTGTAATTAGGTAATTTATATTCGTAAATTACAAATATTACAAGTGTATTACAGATATTATAGTATTTATTTTGTTTAAGATAAAATGATAATTTATTCGAGGAAAATTAATCATTACGTTTGTGCCGATTTTCCAAATGAAGTGTTTTTCTTGTAACTACTTATTATAATTTTTAAACTTATTTATTATTATTTGTTTTATTCAGGAATTCAAAAGTATTTATTAAGAACATGATATTTAATTTGCAGTTTAGGTATTTATTTGTACCTACATAGGTATATAAGCTTTCTGCTGCCCGCTACTGGGTAAAAATGATGATATAAATACCTGACAAATACTCAGATGGGTGACCGGATGTACAGATAACTGTATTTTTTTTTCATGTGAAAGGGTGAAAACGGATTTTCACGGAGGACACTTTCCTAGATCAATTTCTAAAGAAGATATTTTATTTAGATTTCAAGGAGTCACTTAGAAGGTTTTTCTTCTGGAAAAATTGGTCTTATCCAGCCTTCATTATCCTTATAATGCAGATTGTCGATTCTACTGACGTCATAATTGCATCTTAATTAGTTTCCGACAGTAGAGTTTTTACATACTTTTGACCACGGATTACTAAATAGTTACTTCGTAATTTTGACGCTCATTATCAACGGGCAATATATCCTTGTAGCACAGCATTGCAGCGCTTTGTCGCTCAACTAGGACCAGGTCACGTTTACGTCAACCCCGCTTTCATTGAAAAAAAAAACCTAATACACGTATAATCCTTCTATCATGTGATACGATTACGACCGGGCTAGAGATAATTGGAACGTGTCATTCGATATTCTCATAGATAACGTAACAAGATTCGATGATACATGAAATTAAAAGTACAACGCCGCTTTTTACACGACTGATCCAAAAAGAAGTGTTATGTTTTGAGGGTTCATGTATGTTACAGAATGTGAGAGGTATTTTTCGATTCCTTGCATTCCTCCGAGTGACATAGGCTATGTGAGTTGTCAGTTTTTTTTTTTTTTTTAAGTTAGCTTGTTTAATACCTATAGGATGGTAAAGCGAGCAAGCGGGTCACCTGATGGTAGATCATCACTGCTGCCCATGGACAATTGCAACACCAGGAGTATCTGAAGAGTCTTGCCGTCCTTTTATCAAACACTAACTGCGAACTGTGGCTTTGTTTCCATGAGAATTTTGTTAAAAAGTAACTATCTTATTTGCTACCGCAGCGACTCTACATGTTTACAAACTTTTATCAAAATCGACGTGACGATGCGTGTAAAATATTTCTTCCTTTGATTTTTCTTCTCATCAATATCATCTCGTAATACTAGTACTTATCTAAAAATGATTATATTTATACTAGCTTTTGCCCGCAGCTTCAACCGCGTGAATTTCCCAAGGGATTAGTGATTTTTCCCGGGATGAAAAGGACCCTATGTCCTTCTCTGTACTAATAAACTAAGTATATGTGAAATATAAGGAAGATGGTTCAGTAGATGAAGAGGTAACAAACTCACTTTCACATTTATAATATTAGTTAGGATTAATTAGGATTCTTTCAGGGGCAATATACGTTTTATTTTTGAATAAACGATATGATCGGGGGACAGACAAACGGCGGCGGTAAGGTACACCAGATATATAGGTATATTTTGATATAGCTGCAATGTTTTCCCAACCCATGCTTTACCATCTAGATCCGACATAAAATACAGCCCACTTGTATATTGTTATATGTAAATCCTGCATAAAATTAATTAAGAATCACCTTTGTCTCCGGATCCTGTTAAAATTAAAGGTAAATGTTTATCCGGGTCTAGGATGGGCCATAGATAATATTGGTTTGGTCCACTAAAGAGTCTTTGATGAGGAGTTGTTGTTTTTACGATTTAACTTAGAAATAGTAAGTTGTTACTTACTATTTGATAAAATTAGATGTATTGGTCCTTTTTCTTTATAAAAAAAAAACATTTATAAGTACCTAGGTACTTATAAACTTATAAGTACCTAGGTACTTATAAACTGGCCTGTGGTGTGGCCCTAGAATAGCACCAACCCATCTCTTCCCGTGGGTGTCGTAAGAGGCGACTAAGGAATCAAAAAACACCGGAGGATGGGCAGCAGCATCTTTCCGCGTACTATGCCATCACACTGCGATCGCCAACCCGCCTGCCAAGCGTGGCGATTACGGCAAAACCCCCCACGGATAAAATCCTTGGGGGAGGCCTTTGTCCAGCAGTGGACGTCTTTAGGCTGAGAGAGAGAGAGAGGTACTTATAAAAAAAAAACATTTATAAGTACCTAGATACTTATAAATGTTTTTTTTTGGTTTTAGTTTTTTTGTTTGTTTGTAAATTCTTTATTGTACACACAAAAGAAAAATACAAAAGTGATGCGTACAATGGCGGACTTATCCCAAAAAGGGATTTCTTCGTATATGTAAGCTTTCATATTAATCCACGAGAGAAGAAAATGTATATAATTTAAAAGCAATAGTAAAGGCAAATCAAGGGAATGGGCCCTACACTGACGATTCTTGTCATAGGAGATGGGCCACCAATAATCACTATAAGTATATCTGAATCTCCATTCCGCTAATAATCTTCATGGTCTTCGAGACTCACGACTTGGCTTTGTCTACCCCGTAAGGGATAAATACGTGACACTGAATCTGTATATTGGTACTAGCCGCGCCCCGGGGCTTCGCTCCCGTAGGAATTTCGGAATAAAAAATACCCTATGTGCTATTCCCAGTATTTTTCTACCCGTTTACTAAATTTTATCGAAATATATACAGTAGATTTTGCGTGATGAGTAACATACATCCTCACAAACTCACAAATTCATAAACCCATCCAAACTATCGCATTTATAATATTACTAGCTTTTGCCCGCGGCTTCGCCCGCGTGAATTTCCCACGGGAACAGTGCTTTTTCCCGGGATGAAAGGTACCCTATGTCCTTCTCCGTACTTCCAGCTATGTGTATAAGAAATTTCAGGAAGATTGGTTCAGTAGATAATGCGTGAAGAGGTAACAAACTAACAAACTCACTTTCGCATTTATAATATTAGTTAGGATTAGTAGGATGGCATGATTTCTGAGCGATTTAATAAGAATAGCTGTGAAGAATGTTGAATGAATGAAATGAATGTATGAATGTATGAATGAATGAATCTTGTGTGCTACTATATTAGATTGATTCTCTATCGCATTGGTGTAGGTACGCTTAGGTACGCATAGGAAATGATTATGTCAAAAGAAGTTTAAATTAAAATGAAAAATTATCTAAGGCATTTAATAAAGAGATTCTTTGAACTAGAAAGGTTTACTTTACCTTATTATCGAGTGAATTGCAATGCCTTTTTATTTTTCCTAGGTAAAGCTATGTCTTTCCGTTAGATAGAATAAACGCAACTACTTGCCAATGTTAATGGAGTAGATATAGAAGTGAATTTGATTTTGACTGCTTTTGGCATATGCCTACTTCATTTCACAATGCTTTGGCATTGCATTGTGAACCAGACCTGAACATCTTTGCGTCAACCCGAGTATGTAGCCGTTTAATTTGAAGACAAAAAAAGTTTTAATAAAAACAAATAATGAAAGAAATGCTAGTAGTTTGTAGCTATGAGATTTTTAATATAATACAATTTTATAATAAGTTTTGACGTGAAAAAGTGCCTATATAGGGCAATTTTCAATAAAATATATATATTTTTTTAATTTTGGGTCACAAAATCACGAAATTTTTATGACTACTTAAATTAAAAGTTAATAAAGATAATCAAAAGGACAGATTTTTCAGTTCAGTGACAGAGGATTGGACAAAGCTGAGCATTTTATTGGCGGAAGTAATGCCTTCAAAGAGTTGCCTTTAGACACTGATTTTGATTTGATTTAGACTCGGAGAGATTAAAGAACTGAAATATTACAATAAATTTCCAAGCAATTTACAAACGTATTTAAATCGTGATAGAGGTAAGAATCGTTTGAAAGAATTGTAGGAGGAGTGAAAGAGACAATGAGAGGGGACGAATTTATAATTAACTGCAATCAACACTGACGTATTGAATTTCAGGAATGTCGTACATTCGCAACGAAAAAGGAATAGTGAAATGAGATGGAATGAGTCACTTTTGATAAATTGTATTTAACGTTATGACCAATTTTCTTGTAATTGATTTACATGGTACAAAAATATAAACAATTGAAACTAAGTATTTTAAATTTTTTTATTTTTATTTTATTTTACAAGTATGCGAAAGTATACCTATCACACCCAAAGCACCTGACCCGTCTAAATACCATGGAAACAATAAAGTGAATTGAATTGAATTAAACTGAAGCATTTACTAAGATCTGACGATGAACAAAAAAGTAAATATGTAATAAAACTGTTTTTTTTTTTCAGAAACCAAGTGATCTTCGCTACACCAAGTGATCTTCGCTATACGCTATAAAATTAATGTAGTACGCCGAAATGATTGTAGTGAATAATTTAAAAGAAGTTTTAGTACGCCTAATATTTTAAATGCATTTGTCTTTCTTTTCTTCATGCAGTACCTATTACAATCAAAGGATTTTAGATTTATGAGATAATAGTAGGATTATTTATATAATAACTAGCTTTCGCCCGCGGCTTCGCTCGCGTGAATTTCCCACGGGAACAGTGCTTTTTCACGGGATGAAAGGTACCCTATGTCCTTCTCCGTACTTCCAGCTATGTGTATGCGAAATTTCAGGAAGATTGGTTCAGTAGATAAAGCGTGAAGAGTGAACAAACAAACAAACCAACAAACAAACTCACTTTCGCATTTATAATATTAGTTAGGATTAGGATAATCTATACAATTAAATACTTCATTAAAAAGCAATGCATTCTTTACTCAGCTTTACAGTCGCCGACTAAAAACGGAAATAAAAAGTAGAAAAGAAACAAAACACTTTAGCTCGCGACAGTACCGTCTCGTGCTCCCCAACAGATGTTAACATACGTTGTTTGTTTTCTTACTCTGAGAGATATGTTTGTTATTTTTTCCTAAAAGGGAATGCCCTTCATTTTTATTTATGTCACAGAAATAATTAACCGTCGTAAGAAGTTTTCAAAGATAAAATTCTTAATAGCCGGGGCGTTGTTAGCTTTTGAAAATGAGTCGGCTTTATTTATTACATGTGTAAATTTGATTTGATGTTTATTGGTTGGTTTTTAGCTTTTTTTAAATATTTTTAATTATAAATCGAATATGTCGTTATTAATTATTTAATCATTTATTTAACCTTATAATATTAATTAGAATAATAAAAACTTAAAAACTAATTATAATATAAACTAAATTAAACTGAAATAAAAACTATAATTAAACTAAAAATAAACTAAATAAAAATAAAATTAAATATTTACAAAAACGCCAGTCCCGACAATTCGTTGTCATGAGGTAACGTGCCCAGAAGGCTGACAGCATTGCCACGTTGGATGGCAATGCTTAATCTCTGAGCGAGATAAATGCCAGCCCTCTGGTCACGAGAAACCTCAACCAATTTCTAGGCAATGGCGCCACTATTGCATATCTGTAATTTAATAGTAGTTTGTCTATCCACTATTTTTTGTGTGTATTTGAACACATAAAAACATTGAACGGATATAATTTTGTTACTCAATAAAGCAAAATCATAGATTATTTATATCAAGTTTCATTGTACCTATGTTTAACAAATAAACTATAATTTGATTGATTTAAATCTGTTTAGTGTAAAGCTACACAGATAGAATATGACCTAGAATAGAACATTAGGCACTTCATATCTCAAAATTTTCACGGGAGAAAATTCCCAGAGCGTAACTAGTGGTCATAAAAACTACAAATTGAATTTTTCTTGTTATTTCATTCCAATTTCTACAGCTGGAATCTATCTATCATAAATCTATCTACAGCTGGAATCTTTCTAGTTATTCTATTCCTATATCTATTTCACAAAATTCTAACTACAAATGAAATTTCTCCAGCTATTTTATTCCGATTTCTATGATCCGAACGTATCGATAAATCTTGACAAATGTTCAAACTCTGTGATTCAGAAATAAGGGGGATTTTAAAAATGACTGCATTTTGACGAGACATGAATTGGATGTGTTTATTTTAGTCCCCTTGTCTGAACTCTGGTTCAAGTTGGAATTTGTCTTCGCCGGTTTTAGACTGGGACGTGATCGAATTTTGATGTCGAAATTTGAAGCGTACTACAGTTTTCGAGGCGTAAGCTCTGATTGCATTTGTGTGAGTAGACCAAAGTTGGAATAAAAAAAATCATGACTTTTTTTCGGATATTTTTTTAGCTCATGATCGACATGGAGCTAAGAAAATATCCGAAACATGGTCCTTCAAGCCGGATACTTGGGCGTCGGCAGCCCCTTTAGGTTTTTATTAAGATGCAACTTACGCCAGATTTTAAGTTAGACTTTAATAATGAAAATGTGAAAAAGTGCATCAAATTCATAAGTCGATTTCTGAGTACAAACATGGAGACAAACATAATTTTAAAAAAATATATCATATTGGCTTCTTTTTGTCCTATAAAAGACTTCCTTGATATTAAATATCTCTAACGTACGTCAGACAATACCAGATACAGTTTTATTTATGTACTAGTTTTTGCCCGCGTATTCGCCTGCGTGAATTTCCCACGAGAACAGTGCTTTTTCCGGAATAAAAGGTAAGGTATGTCCTTCTCAGTACTTCTAACTATGTGTGTGAAAACATTCAGGAAGATTGGTTCAGTAGATAAAGCGTGAAGAGGTAACAAACAAACTCATTTTCGCATGTAAAATATTAGTTAGGATAGACAATAAAATAGGTCACAAGACCAAACTATTTTCACTATGAGATCAAAACGCACACATAAATCAATTGACCGTTCAAAGCCGAGTCCAGGTGGTGTCAAAGTGAGGTATATTGAATGTCCTATGCTATCGATGCCCTAGATGTCAAAGGCAATCGGATAAATACCTAGCTTTGAGACAGTCTCGTATTCGAGAGATGAGAAGATGTCGCATGCAGTGCAGCGATCATTTTAGGACGAAAGACAGATAGATTTATCGAAAGAAAATACAAAGTAATAACAAAAAGTAAATAATAATAAGCATATAAAATATAAATGAGCGCAAAGACGGATTATCGCAAATGTAATTTCTTCCAGCCAACCTTTGGGTGGAAAGAGATATAAGTGAAAAGTGTACGGTGCAGTAATGATAGGTGGAAGAAATAAATAAAAATAGAATAAACATTGATACGTAACCATTCAATCAGAACACGACCAGGCAATAAATAAATTAGAGCTTAATAAAAATAGTATATAGTAGTATAATAGACTTAAAAGCTTGTACTAGCTAGATATCTATTGAAAGCTCTATCACCTTAGTTAAAAATAAAGAGAAAGTGAATGAACATCCTAGTTATGGCTATCAATATGTCTTCGTTGGAATATAGTATTTTTCAAAATAAGCTACCTATTAAAATATACGGTAAAGCATAGGTATAAAAATGAGATAGTCATCATCATCTAGCATATTCCCCGTTATAATAAAGCCTTTATTATCTCCTTAACTTTACAATAAAATTTATAAGTACACAAAAAAAAGGATTCCTCTCTCAGTTAAGGCCCCTTTTTGGGTATAGGCCTCCTCCAATAGTCTCCATGCTGGTCTGTCCTCAGCTTTCCTTTGCCAGTCCTTTCCGGCGACTTTTTTATATCGTCCACCCATCTGTCTCTGGGGCGCCCTCTGCTTCTGCAATTGTTCGGGCCGACCCATGTAGTGACTCTTTTTGTCCATCTGTCTTTTGGTGCTCGTGCCACGTGCCCTGCCCACTTCCACTTCAGATGTTGAGAGTGTTGAAGAGCGTCTATAACTTCAGTTCTCCTTCTGATCTCTGTACATTTCTGCCTGTCTTTAAGTTTTAGTAGTTTTGTAGTATTCCCCGTTACTTAGTGGTAAATCTTCAGAGCCCAAGGTCCGGTATCTACTCGTTACTTATACAGGGTTATTTTGTAACTACTGGCCAAATTTTTACAATATGCTCAGTACCTGGAATACAACTACGTCCGTTAGAAATTTATAGTAAAAGAATAATATAAAATTTCAACTTTCCAAGTCCCATCAGCTGATCGACCAAGTTGTATGAGAGCAAAAGATTTTTTCATTTTTTGACATAGATTTTTTAGAAACCTGCTCAATTTCATCAACCAAATCTGCTGCGAAAATTTGACCAATGGTTTCAAAATAACCCTGTATTTGACGAGGTTTTTACATAGAGCGACTGCCGTCTGACCTCCGCAACCCAAAGAATAGACCAGAATCCTTAGATAGGTTTGAAAGCAAATGCTAGATAGCGTTTGGAACCCACAGGCATAGCTTTACGTGATATCCGAAACATTAAATCATAAATGTGAGAGTATAATAAAGATATATAAACATCCATCCCCAGAAAAGATTGCAAATAAATCTACTAGCGCCTCTACGTTCTCCGTGACTACGGTTTTGGGAACGATTCGTTTCAGAATCAAGATATGAGGTAAAAAGTAAATTTAAAAATAACAAAATAAATCTTAACGAAAATCTTTATTTCTAATTGTTTTCTTTAAAAATGTCGTCACTTTTGACAGACTTTATGGGCAATTACTCTTTCTTTGTTTCTGTCTATCTCTAGTCTTTTTTAAGACGCATTCAGACGGTGAATTGTGTTTGTTTTATTGCGTTCGTAATCCAACATACAATTGAAAACTTTTCTTTGAGTAACTAGTATTTTTCATGTATATAATTTAAACAATGTTACCTGTAAAACTATAAAATAAATAAAAAATCAATAGCAGGAA
This sequence comes from Ephestia elutella, assembly GCA_018467065.1. Lineage (NCBI taxonomy): Eukaryota > Metazoa > Arthropoda > Insecta > Lepidoptera > Pyralidae > Ephestia > Ephestia elutella. The sequence goes on from CM031569.1 coordinate 2,560,478, forward strand.
ATAGGCTGCACAAAATCGAATTTTGTGCACAAGGGCATGGCAAAGAAAATGAGCTATACAGCCAAACACAATAAGAAGTTCATAGATGGAATTTGTTGTTTTATAATACCTATATACTTTCATTTATTTGCCTAATGTGTTTTTTAAGACATAAAAGATATTAAAATTTAAATTTAAGTACGGTAGGTTATTTAATTAATTTAAGAAAATTATTATGTATTACAAAATTAATTTAATAGTAGGCTGTATCGGTCTGCAGCCCAAGCCTAATATCAAAGTCGTAAGATAAAAAAAATAAAGCGGCGGGAAACAGCTCTTGTTTTTTCGTGCGTTTACTGTTTTATTTCCTCGCAATCGAAGTGAAAAGCAGAGTTAATAACTCGTCCACAAAAATTTTCGTTTTGTGCACTTGTTGTAAAATCTACTATTATTGCCATAACAGTTGCATGCTTTATGCTGTATATCTCTCTCTCTCTCTCTCTCAGCCTAATGACGTCCACTGCTGGACAAAGGCCTCCCCCAAGGATTTTATCCATGGGGGGTTTTGCCGTAATCGCCACGCTTGGCAGGCGGGTTGGCGATCGCTGTATATCTAAATAGCAAAAAATAGACAAAGGAACAACACAAGCTGAGGCAGCTTGTGTTGTCCCCAACTATGAGTTGGAGACAATGCTGATTTAAGGCAATAAATAATGCAGTAGTGTAATGTTATGTTTCTGAACTTTACGTAAAGTAATGAATCTTTTCCCTCTCTGACTAGAAGCGAAAAAATAGCACAGAGCTAGATTTTTTAAAATTTTACTTTTCATTTGACAATCAAGTTTATAGATCTATTGAAGAATGATTTTTTTCTATGTATATGAAAAAAGCTAGGCTAATCTTTAGCCTTCATCAGTAGCCTTTGAAGTAGGTAGTTATCTTTCTTCAAAGTGTTAGAACGAGACGGCTATAATTTTCCGCCTGATTTAGAAATGAAGGTTAGCAAATATTTGCTCTTAAGTGATTTATAAGTTTATGGACTTTACTATTCACTGAAATCTAAATATAATGCCTACAGTAGCATCTTTGTTGAAGCGTCATAAAGTTTTCAAGTTAGCAAGAACTTCAGCAGAGATAATTAAACATCACTTCTTAAGAACCAGACTGAACACATTAGTAAAAGCATACTTAGTACCTAATTATATTGGACATCGATATATAATTGTACACTGAACAAATCCTATATACCAATAGATTAGTCGTAAGGGCACGGCGTCGAATATGGGCATATCCATGCGGATATGGCTTAAAAATGAGTTTCTACACTATAGACGAATACATGCAGGCCAAGGATATATAAGCAGGAATTTACTAACCTGTCTATGTATCTTTGGTTTACATCTTTAGAAAATACATAGATACATACTAAAAACATATACTTATATATAAATATATATATATATTAATATTAATATGACGATTATACTATACTAGCTTTTGCCCGCGGCTTCGCCCGCGTGAATTTCCCAAGGGAACAGTGCTTTTTCCCGGGATAAAAAGTAGCCTATGTGCTATTCCAGGTCATTATCTACCTCTGTACCAAATTTCATCGAAATCCGTCCAGTAGATTTTGCGTGATTGAGTAACAAACATCCTCACAAACTCACAAACTCACAAATTCACAAACTCACAAACTCACAAACTCACATCCAAACTTTCGCATTTATAATATTAGTATGGATTATTTTTTTATATAAATTTTAGTAATTTTTTTAATTTAAAAAAATTTGCAATACCTGTAAAAGGTTACTAAGTTGTAAGTACCTACCAATATTAATATAAGACCAAAATGTACACTTAGTTGGCAAATAAATGAATATGAATATGAATGAAAAGTCGCGGTGGTGGCCGAGTGGTAGGGGCACGCCTGTGCCGTGGCTGTAAGGTCCCAGGTTCGAATCCAGCCCGTGCCACATGAGTTTGTATACCAATCTGACTCATGTACCTATGCTAGTTTTCATCGACCACCACTTGCTTTCCGTTGAAGGAAAACATCGTAAGGAAACCTGCATTCTGGTTGATCATTATCAGCTAGTGTGTGAAATGGAGAAGGCAATGGCAAACCACTCCATTAAAATTGCCAAAAGAGTCATTGTGTGTGTTTCATTCCATATAATGACCACGACCCTCAGTCATGAGGAAATACGACTAAAGAAAAGAGAGAAAGAGAGATGACTTAAAAATGGGAAAAAATCCTATTACAAAAAGGTCTTCAAATAATACAAGGTAAGGGATTCAGGAATAGAGAAATACAGAAGAAGATGATAATATTAACTAATGGGACTTGATACCTGGAATAAATGACATTTTATAGCTAATGCCAAAATAACTATCTTTCAAAAAACATACAGAGCCACAGCTATCTAGAAGTATCTATAGGTCTTCTCCTTAAAGATCACTTAACTACGTCCGCTGCATTTATTGAAGGAAACACATTCTAAATAGAAGCAGAATGCACTTTTATAGCTGTTTGATTTGTGTACAAGAAAACATTAACCTCATACACTCAAAAATAGATTTTCAACCGTATTGCAATATAAAGAGGGTCAAATTTTGAACATTTTGAAAGGTGTGAAAAGTACAGACGTAGAAATGGTATAATTAGGTTGGCTATAGCGTCTACAGTTAAATGCTAAATTGTTTTTGATTGAACTAAATTGTTTCTGGTAGTACTTCGTCGTTGTTTTGATTTAAAACTCCATCATCATTGTGAAATGCAAAATTTGAAAAAAAAATGTAAAGAAATATTATTTCAAAAGAAATTTTTACTGTCAAATACTTATCCTAACTAATATTATAAATGCGAAAGTGAGTTTGTTTATTTGTTTGTTTGTTGGTTTGTTTATTTGTTTGTTTGTTACCTCTTCACGCTTCATCTACTCAACCAATCTTCCTGAAATTTCGCATACACATAGTTAGAAGTACGGCGAAGGACATAGGGTACCTTTCATCCCTGGAAAAGGCACGGTTTTCGTGGGAAATTCACGCGGGCGAAGCCGCGGGCGAAAACTAGTACATAAATAAAACTGTTACTCTATAAACGTGTATTTAGAATTAGATAGTACCTAAGTACCTATGTCAAAATGTAGTTTGTAATTTGTAAGTAGGTATAGATATTACCTACTATTGGTTCAAAATGTTCCAATATTTGCTGTACCCGAAAGGGTTGATTTCTAACAACTATTATGTACCTTATCATGCAATAAAGAGTTTGAGTTTTAATTACGAAACAATGCATGATAAGACTTGATTATCTTAAACCCTTCTCTAACTTTATCGAAATAGGTAATTATTAAAAAAAAATTACTTCTTCTTCTTGGCGTGAATTGACATTAACTCACTAGAAACAGTTTAAATAAAAAAATGTTCTGATAAATATTTATTTATTCATTCATTTCATCACTATGCTAATAACTTTATAACATAATAATATATCATAAATCTGGGAAGAAAGACTCGCATTCCTGTAATTACATTATTGAGGTCACAGCACAAATTCGTAAGGCTATTATATCACAAGACAGGTTGTTTGTGAATTGGTCATCATGCCCAGTCAGGGATTTTACCCTAGTAACTAGGTGCTTCAAGTGTCAGCAGTATGGTCATGCAGCCAAGACATGCAGAGCCGAAAACAACACGTGCGGACACTGTGGTCAAGTGGGTCATGCGGTTAAAGACTGCGCTAAGAAGGCAGAGTCGCCAAAATGTGCAACTTGTTTATGTTTTAAAAAGCCAAGTGATCACAAGACTGGAGATTCAGAATGTCCCGCCAAAATTATAGCAGAAAAGAGATATATCTACACTGTAGATTACGAAGGCGCCTGACAGCACATTTTTATAGTTTTAAATATTTTTAAGTTCTTAGTTTTATTTGAAATACCTACTTGTTTTATTGTAATTATTGTGACCTAAATTATTCACTGCGACCTAGACCGCACCTCTTGTTACACAATATTATACATACTCTGCTTACATATATACATTTTTATAATAGTTATATTATTATTATTTTACATATTTTGTTAGTCCTTTTGAATTTATTGATTAGTTTGTTATTTTGTTTGTATTTTTACTTCAAAGAATTATTCATGATCTGTTTGGTGAGTCCTGGTGACCCGTAATACAGGTTCCTTGGATACCTAGCGTGGGCACCAGTTCTCCACAATCATTCAATTTTTGCTATTATTTACCAACTTTAGTTACCTAATTGATAAGTTAATTTTAGTACTGTGTTAGCTATAATAATATTTGTAATTGTATTGTGGACTAGAACAAATATACGATTTAATACGAGGTATAATATGTAGCTATAAAATGAAGTACCTACCTAGTTTTAAAAATAGGGAAGTGAGTCCAAAATAGTGCACGATTGGATGTTATTACAACCAGTTTGTTTATTAGCCTGAGCGCTTGTCCGCGCGACTGTATCCGTCCACGGACAGATGCGAACATATGCCCATGTTTTCTTTATTTAACAATCTGTTTGTTACTTTTTGTATGGATCCGCGGCGCCTCCGGTCTCTTACTTATTATTTATGGCAGCGAATGTACCGGCGACGAGGATCTAGATATTTTTGCACTGGCTTTCGAACATTTTTCGAATATTATTTTTCAGAGTTTTTTTTTATTCGTCAGACATAGGTATCACAGGGTGTAAACGATTCAATAATTATTGAATCCTTTACACACCTCTTTAGACTTGTTTGTTTTTTTTTTCTCCTCTTTAGACTTGTTTTATGAATTAAGCAGATATACCTAAGTTTATTTTCAGAACACGCGTAAAACTTTTTTTTTAACTTCTCTTATAATTAATTAATTTCAATTCTGAAATACACAGAGCATAGAATCGCTGGTGACCTTACGTGCTCTGTGGAAGATTCTTTTAAATAACTTTCTTTTCTAGATCTGACGCATACTCAGTTACTTTACTCAGACAATAAATGGAATACAAATGATTGTCCTAATCTAGTTCAAGATTATTGGAATTGTTAATCAATTAGAAATTATATATCACTTAGAATAAATTCTATATAAATACTGCTATACCTATCTATATTAGAAACAAATGGTGGCACTAAAGCCTACTATAAATCCCACTGTAGATGTTGCTAAAAAAGGATAGCTACTTGATTTTTCTACTTCCCTATTTGCACAAATAGAAAGTAAATTGATTTACGAATAGGTATCAAAATCTTGAACCTGTCAAACTCTGTTTTCTCCCGTCAATTGTATTAAGAAGCCTCTTGGTAAACCTCCCCAGTGGCCGAACTTTCCATCCTATATCTGTGACTAAATATTCCCCGGGTAGAATCGACCAAGTTTTCACATAAGTCAAGCCACTCGATTCGCTATCCGACTTTATTATTTGCGATACATTCCGTTTTGTACATCACTAAATCTTTGTTTTAGCAGTGGGGTTTGCGAAGTGTAGGCACGATCGCCGAACCCTCGAGGGGTATTTTTCAGGGGTTGGTCGTTTCGCACCACCACCACAAACGATTTGAACCGCAGTCCGAATTTTTGAATGGGTTCTTTTGCACCGCAGTGGTTGGAGCGGTGAGAATGGTTCAATGTATACAGGAAGGTACCTTCGCGCTGCGGTTCATATCATTTGTGGTGTGAAAAGACCAAAGACCCTGTTTCAGTAGAGTTGGCGTTGGCGAAGCGACAGGAACGCTTGCCTCTTTATCACACGTATTTAAAAGTAGTGAATGAATGAATGAAAATGTTTACTTTAAAATGCGTAGCACACACTAGATTTACGTACCTGCTACTTAAATCTAAAACTAAAACTAACAATACACACAGATACAGCAAGTGTGCTGCTGCAATTAAAAAAGGCCATAGCTCAGTGAAAATGTAGTGTTTTCAATTATATTGATGAGAAGTAAATAACTAGTATAGTAAATAATCCAGTCATTTACTTCTAATTATGCAACTCTGTTCCGTTTTCAACGCAAATCTTGTTTACCTTTCAATTTGAATTTCGCGCGCCTTACCGATGCACTTATCAATCATCACAATTCGCTGTGCTGCAGTTCTATTTAGCCAATGGGGCGCCCGGACTTCCGCTGGCGCATGCGCAGATCCTACCGGTGTCTGAGAGATCAACGCCATAGGCTGGTAGCAGAAGGCTGGTGGCAGAACCAGTAAAACCTCTCCGTGTCTGTACGTGAAAGCGAAGGCGCGCGCGCATCAAACATTACATTTTACTCAATTATTCTTAATAAAACTTCAAGTGCTCAACAGTGTTTTTGGAACTTTATAATCGTGTGTGGCTGGCCGGCTAGGTGTCTAAAGGAAGAACTATTCGTGAGGAATCGTGCTCGAAGCCTGCCTACATGGTAAGTGGTTTGTGCATTGTTCCTATTGTCTAAATCGTCTGTAGCAACGCTTATTAACGGCGAATGCTTTCAATAAGTATTCGATCCAATGTGGTGATTGATAGTGTACTCTAATTTCTACTTATCGAATCAATTTAGCCACATTTTTTGGTGCCGAAACCCGGGAACTTTGGATACCTACCTTCAGTCTGCCGCCAAATACCAATTCGATTTAGTAATTGCTACTTCATTTACCGTATTCCACGCTTATTATACTTACTAGTACAGCTAAAACGAATAAACATAACATTTTGTTTCAATTACTAATCGGAAAACAAGTCTTTGTTCCATTTTGTTTTGTTGAGTACCTTACCTACCGTTTATCGATTTAAGAAGGCTTCCATCAGTTTCTAGAATATTTGTTGAAAATAAATTCTTTTGTCGTTTTATACTTATTAGCATAAAATTATCTACCGTTTTACCGTTCGCAATAATACAATATTGCAAATCCACCTTCTCATAATTTTATGTTGATAGTTCGTTATAACTCGACTACTTTTTTCCAACCGTTCAACGTTTCCTCTTGATATTTATTTATCGAAAAGTTATTTCGTTTCAAATTACGAAATATTTTTTATCGTGACGTTGTATCGTTTATCGTATCATATTTTCAACGAATTTTGGTGCGTTCACATTTTCATTATTACCGTTTTAGGTTAAAAATCATAGTTTTTTGTTTTTACAAAAAAACTGATTTTTATTTTTTTTATTTACCGTACATTAACGAATATCGCAAACCGTTTTTAGTGTTCCTAACGCTCATTTAATTCATCCTTATCAATTTAATTTATTTCAATTTAAAACTCAGGTGACCGAGGTGACAATATTACCTGTTGTCGTGTAATACCGCCCCAGTGATTCTCGTCGATTCTTGTGAACGCGGTCTCGCTGAAGACGTTCGCAACTAAACTTTTTTATCGAATCCGAATATTTGTTGCTATCAGTTTTTATTGTTTTGATATTAATTATGTCTTTACTATCAAGGCGTAAATCTAAACCTACTATTAAAAAGGGTATCGAAAATACGTACACTATTAATAATTTGCCCAGTTTGCGACGTAAACGAACTATAGCATATAATCGCTTAACGAAGGCTTTGGAAGTAGGTACCTTAGCCAATACCGATGAATCACAAGTAGGGTTATTTCTTTCATATTGTCATGAAATAAAAACGATTGCTGATAGTTTTCATGACTCCCATTTTATTATTTTGGACCTTCTTAAGGATGATGCCGATGAGGAGGACGATGAAGTTCAGGATCGATTTGACGAATTGTATTTTCAAGTGTTGGCAATTCAACGAAAATTTGAACAACGTTCATCTCAACAAGCTGACACTTCGAAACATAATTCATTGACCGGTTCGCACAGTGGAAATATGCGGTTACCAAAAATTTCGTTGCCAACTTTTTCCGGTGCTATCAAGGAATGGCCTGAGTTCATTGCAACTTATAACGCGTTGATACATGATTCTACCTCCTTATGTAATATTGAGAAATTTCACTATCTCGTGTCAGTTTTAAGTGGTGATGCTTTATCGTTCATTAGAACTTTTCCTGTTGCAAGTGAACATTATTTAAGTGCGTACGAGGCTCTCAAGTCCCGTTATGAAGATAAACGCGAATTAGCGTTTACGTGCTGGCGTGATATCTTGGACGTTAGTTTAAAGACTTCGAACGCTCAAGATTTTCGACGCGCCTTAGACACGATCGATGAGAACTTAACAATTTTAAAAACTTTAAAATTACCTACCGATAAATGGGATTTTGTTCTTTGTTATAATGTTCTGGCCAAACTCGATACCAAATTAAGACGCGAGTTTGAGGAAAAACATACCGATATTGAGCTTCCACAGTATAACCATTTAAGGGCATTCTTACACTCTAAAGGTGAAGCATTAATTCGCGACACGCACTTTTCGAATGTTACCAATAAAACCGCTAACGTTTCAAAGGACACACCGGGAACTTCACAGAAGTTCAAGCGACATAACGTCACGCATTCGCTTGTCGCTCCCACCGTCACTACTCATAAAAATGTTGGTGATAAACAACAAGCGAAACCTGCTCATAATTCGAGCACTCCGATTCGTAAATGTGCCTACTGTCGTAATGAACATCACATCTCGGCCTGTAGTGATTTTTTGGCAAAATCAATAGATGAGCGCATGGCTGTGGCCACTGAAAAGAAATGGTGCTACAATTGTCTTAACGCATCCCATTCAGTGCGAGAGTGCACATCAATGTTTTCATGTCGACAATGTAGACGTAAACACCACACTTTGCTACATAAGGAGCCGGCGGCAAGCTCGGCGACCTTAGTGGCTAAGGATTCGTTAACTCAGTCTGATCCAACCGTAACCACAACCGTGTTACTGGCAACAGCTCTCGTCCAGATTCGTGATGCTTCTGGTGAATTTCATACATTTCGCGCGTTATTTGACACCGGCAGTCAAAACAATTTTCTCACGGCTCACGCCGCTCAACGATTAAATCTAAAACCTATAACTGGTAATATCAACGTTTATGGGTTAGGGGGCAGCCCTGCCTCAGTCAGTGGCTTTGTTACATGCGACATTGGCACCAACTGTAACGTAAAGTTTCGTCTGGGAATGCTCGTCATACCGAGCATTTGCGGAGATCAACCGATAGCAAGGCTAAATACGAAAGGATGGGAGGAGGTCAAAACACTACCGCTAGCTGATCCTGGTTTTGACATCCCCGGTCCGATCGACGTCTTGTTAGGTGCCGACGTCTTTGCTGAGTCACTTCTCGAACAACGTCTGAAGGGTAACGCCTCTCAACCGCGAGCTTTCAACTCAGTCTTCGGCTGGCTTCTTCTTGGGATGTCCAGACTCGCATCGTCCAGTCTACTAGGAGTAGCCCCTTCTACCGTAGACGATAGTTTAAACAAAATTGTTCAACGTTTCTGGGAAATCGATAACGTTCCACAATCTTCCCGATTGACCCCAGAAGAGCAACGCTGTGAAAATAGTTTTCTCAGTAATCACTACCGTGACGAGACAGGTAGATATGTAGTTTGTCTCCCCTTCAAGGACGACGAGGAGCCAGTCTTTGAAGGTTCTCGAGAGATAGCCTTACGACGCTTTCATGCCATTGAAAGGCGTCTGTATCGCGATCACAATTTAAACCAACAATACGTGGAGTTCATGACTGACTATATCGACAGTGGTCACATGACTCTGGTACCTGCCAAGCAAATGGGTCAAGGCAAGTATTATATACCGCACCATTGTGTGCTACGTCCCGACAGCGCTACAACGAAGCTTCGCGTTGTATTCGACGCCTCGGCTAAAGATGCAACTTCCAAATCGCTAAACGACTCGCTGCTGACGGGACCGAAGCTACAATCAAATATCGTAGAGATCCTTCTTCATTTCCGTGAGCACGCAATTGTCTTCATGGCAGACGTGCGCCAAATGTACCGTCAAATCAACCTAGCTCCTCAACATCGTGATTATCAACGTATTCTCTGGCGAGCTCACCCGGATGAGCCTCTTCAAGAGTACGTATTAAATACCGTAACGTACGGAGTGTCTTCCGCTCCATTCCTGGCGTGCCGCTCTATTCAGCAACTGGCCAACGATGAGGGTCACAAGTACCCAAAGGCCAAAACCGTTTTAACTTCCGACATATACGTTGATGACGTCATATCCGGAAGCTCATCGCTGAAGGACGCCAGAGAAATCAAAACTCAACTCATCGCTCTTTTCGGTCTTGGCTCGTTTGAGCTCCGAAAATGGGTGAGTAACCGACCCGAGCTACTTAGCGATCTTCCCGCGGAGGCGTGTCTTTCAGAAGCAATCACTTTTACCGAAACTGAAGACACAACTATCAAGGTTCTGGGCCTTAAGTGGGAGCCTGCTTCGGATTCGTTCGTCTTTACCGTTAATCCATCTAATCAACCGTGCACCAAGCGAACGATTTTGAGTGAGGTTGCCAGAATTTTCGATCCTCTGGGTTTTCTATCTCCTTTGACAATTCATGCCAAATGTCTTATTCAAAAGCTTTGGATTCTAGGTCTTTCATGGGATGATAAGCCCCCACCGGAAATTATCTCTCAATGGGAAAAGTTCTCTGAACAGCTTCCTCAAGTTAGGAATCTTAAAATTCCACGTAAATACGCTACCGATAGCGCTCAATCATATCAACTGCATGGATTTTGTGACAGCTCCGAAGCAGCATATGGCGCCGTTATATACCTGCGTGTTATCGAGTCTGACGGCTCCGTTCGCGTCTTTCTCGTATGTGCAAAGGCTCGTGTAGCTCCTTTAAAACGTCAATCGTTACCTCGCTTAGAGCTGTGTGGTGCAGTTTTGCTTACAGACCTTATCAAATTTGTCAAGGACACGCTGCGGATTCCTGTCCATGACACTTATCTGTGGTGTGATTCCACCGTTACCTTATCCTGGTTGCGAGCTCCTTCTTCTCGCTGGGTGACATTCGTTGCAAACCGCGTAAGTCACATTCAAGATATCGTACCGACCGAGTGCTGGAGGCACGTACCATCTGTCACAAATCCTGCAGATGTTTGTTCGCGTGGGCAATTGCCTCACGATTTGCTAAACAATGCCCTATGGTGGGCGGGCCCAGAATGGTTGTCTCAACCACAGTCTGAGTGGCCAATCGATACATCGAAAAATCGTTCAAACGATGACAATGCGGTGCTCTCTGAGCAGCGTCGCACCACGGTTCTCGTTTCGGATCAAATCGAAAGCGTTAATCACACGTCTATAATTGATCGGCTATTCGAAAAATATTCTTCTTTAGATAAAATCTGTCGCATTATCGCTTACGTTCGCAGGTTTTGTAATAACATGCGTAACACTGTTCCGCGATCAGATAATCTTTTCGTAACGGACGCTGAGCGTCATCGTGCGTTACTAATTATCGTCAAACATTTCCAACATCGTTGTTTTTTGGATGTCATATCCAAATTACAATCAAAGATACAGTTACCTCGCAGTTTTCGTAAACTAAACCCGTTTTTGGACGAGCAGGGTATACTCAGAGTAGGCGGGCGCCTATCGCGCTCCGATCTTGACTTCGAACATAAGTATCCCGCATTATTGCCCAAAAAGAGTGTTCTTACATCAGCTGTAATCGAATCTATTCATCGAAACAATTTTCATCCCGGTCTGAACACAACCAACTATCTGATTTTACAACAGTTTTGGATACTTGCGGCAAAGCATGCTGTACGTCATCATCTTTCAAGATGCATAAGATGCTACCGTCTTAAACCGAAACCTTTGCAACCCTTGATGAGCGACCTTCCGGCCTTTCGTGTCAATCAGGCAAAACCCTTCTCTGTCGTAGGTGTCGATCTAGGAGGGCCTTTTCGAATTAAGCTCGGGCTTCATCGTGGTGCTAAAATCGATAAAGCGTACTTGTGTTTATTCGTATGCTTGAGCACAAAAGCAGTGCACCTTGAGGTGGTTTCTACTTTATCGACTGACGGCTTCATCGCGGCATTGCGTCGCTTCGTTTCTCGTCGCGGCCGCTGCAATGTTATTCACTCTGACTGCGGTACGAATTTCGTTGGTGCAAGTTCACAACTAGCGTCAGGTATCGAACAAGCCTCTCATGCGGAAAAAATAGATTTTAAACGTAACGTACCTTCTGCTCCCCACTTTGGAGGGGTGTGGGAAATCCAAATCAAAGCCGCAAAGAGTCATTTGTACCGTATTGTTGGCGATCAGGTCTTAACGTTTGAAGAGCTTACCACACTCTTCGCTCAGATCGAATCAATTTTAAATTCGCGGCCTTTGTGTCCATTGAGCTCGGATCCCAACGATTTGAACGTTCTTACGCCCGGTCATTTTTTAACGCTGGAACCTCTTACAGCAGTTCCTGACTCCGACTACAAGGACGTAAAAATCAATCGACTAACTCGATGGCAACTTATCCAATCTTTTCAACAACAATTTTGGAAACGCTGGAAAAATGAATATTTACATGGGTTAACTCAGCGAGCAAAATGGACCACGGACTCAACACCGTTAATTGTAAACTCAATCGTACTTATAAAAGAGGACAATCGGCCTCCTCTTCAATGGGCATTAGGACGAGTTGTTTCCTTGCATCCTGGCCCTGATGGGGTAGTTCGAGTCGCAACCGTTAGAACAGCCAGGGATCACTCGCTTAAGAGACCTTTGGTCAAGCTATGTCCTCTACCCTCCGTATAATCGTTTCAACTTATCATTTGTTAGCTTTTAAGTTTAGAATAATAACTTAAACATATTTATCGTTAATTACCGTTTCTTATTCTTACTCTGGGAAAATCCTATTGGTATTTTGGTGGGCGGAATGTTCCGTTTTCAACGCAAATCTTGTTTACCTTTCAATTTGAATTTCGCGCGCCTTACCGATGCACTTATCAATCATCACAATTCGCTGTGCTGCAGTTCTATTTAGCCAATGGGGCGCCCGGACTTCCGCTGGCGCATGCGCAGATCCTACCGGTGTCTGAGAGATCAACGCCATAGGCTGGTAGCAGAAGGCTGGTGGCAGAACCAGTAAAACCTCTCCGTGTCTGTACGTGAAAGCGAAGGCGCGCGCGCATCAAACATTACATTTTACTCAATTATTCTTAATAAAACTTCAAGTGCTCAACAGTGTTTTTGGAACTTTATAATCGTGTGTGGCTGGCCGGCTAGGTGTCTAAAGGAAGAACTATTCGTGAGGAATCGTGCTCGAAGCCTGCCTACATGGTAAGTGGTTTGTGCATTGTTCCTATTGTCTAAATCGTCTGTAGCAACGCTTATTAACGGCGAATGCTTTCAATAAGTATTCGATCCAATGTGGTGATTGATAGTGTACTCTAATTTCTACTTATCGAATCAATTTAGCCACAAACTCGAAAATTTAAAAATAGTAAGTATACAGGGTGTAAATACATGTCCGACATAGCCGTTACGTATGCATAGGGTACCCCAAATAAAGTCACTTCAGAGTAAAAATTTGACCGGGAAAAATAATTAATAAATTAGATATCAAAAAAAATAATAAATAATCGAAATCAGTGTATAGCGAACAGTGACATAAGATCGCGGCCCGCGGCCGGGCCCCGCTCGTGGCATGGCAGCCAATCACAACGCGCTATCGCTCGCGCGTGGAAATGACGGAAATGCCAAACGTACGTACCTACCTACTACAACAACTTAATGTACCTACCCTTTTAACTACTTTGTGGTAATGTGTACGCAAGTATGCATGTACACATGTACAGTAAACCGCAAACCAAAGTAAACTAACATTGTAGGCTTTGATAATTTTGCACAACTCCAAAATGGTCAACGATTGTCATGGTGAATTTTGACTCACTGTACAACGCACACTAAGAATCGAGAATCCGTTACGTCGCATGTCTACCCACCCCACAGACTCGCTAGGAAAAACCTACCCTAGGCTACTAAGTTTTTGTATGTTTTGTACAGTGGCCCGTGCCTTTTGTAGGGGCTAACGTTAACGTAGGTAAGCGAGGTACTTACCTACACGTAGTCTTCTTCACGTATGGGCCTCTCGACTCGGAGAAGATACTGCTCAAACTGCCTCCCTTCCTCGCGGAGGCACATTCGAGCGCGGTGCAGGCAGTTTGCATGCATCAGCTCCAAAATGCCCTCGCGCAGCGAACGCTGCTTCAGCTCTTCGAAAACCGCGATTATTTTTGCTCTCATCGTATCCATACAGGGGCGATCGAATACCCTGTCCTTGACATAGCCCCACAAAAAAAAGTCAAGCGGCGTCAAATCCGGAGACCTTGCCGGCCAAGCCTGGGGGCCATAGCGTCCGATCCATCGGCTGCCAAACAAAAAGTTGAGGCATTCTCGCACTGGTCTTGTGGTGTGGGGTGGTGCCCCATCATGCTGGAACCAGGGAAGTTGCGACAGTGGTGTGTCTTCGTCAAAATCCTCGGCAAAATCAGAAATTGGACCATTTACATGGTCCAGGTAGGCGGGTCCGTCCATCCTTGACGGTAAAAAATACGGGCCGAGGATTTGGTTTCCCACGATCCCTGCCCAAACATTCCACTTCCAGCGTACTTGGAATCCAGACTCCTGTATTTGATGGGGATTCTCACGACTCCACCAGTGCGAGTTCCTTCGGTTCCACATCCCGTTATTTGTGAACGTACTCGAGACAAAATTCGAGATGTGAATCCAGGATTATCCTCTTCTCTTTGCAAAAGCCACCGACAGTACGCCATGCGGCGTGCTGCGTCACCGGGCACGAGGGCTTGCACTCTGTGTATCATGTATGGCCGCTGCCGGTCTCTTCGGAGGACTTTCCAGACCGTCATGTGAGACACGAAGTGCCGTGCACGATGCCCGCGTCGTCGACGCAACACGCGGGCTGCTGTTCGTGTTCCCAGTGTAGGATTTGACGCTACCACTTCCAAAATTGCTTCTCCGGCTTGTGGGGCTATCTGTTGACCGCGTTCTGTTGATGCAGATGGTACGATGGGCTGCTTCTCGCGAACTCGATAAACAGCGTTTAAAATAACGCGAGGGTTTCGGGGCTGGTGCGCGTTTGGGTGCCGAATGCCATAAAGCCGTAGGGCTTCATTCGTGTTGCCCTCGGCTATGCCGTAACAAAAAATCATATTTAGGTATTCCGCCGCAGAATAGTGGAACGGCATTTTGTCAATAACACAAACACAAAAATACACAACAAAAGCACAGCACAACACCACGATACAACACGACGAACAGCCCAAACCTGATTAATCCAGGAATTAGGTACTCCAAAGTTTCTCTACACTTCAAGAACGCGCGCGACCGACTTACTAAACTAAAAAACTAGCCTACCGAAAAAAGTTGGCACATTTCTTTAAGGTTGGTTTACATTGTACACTTTACATACATGTGAAGTTTAGCTAAAACTAAAAATTTTAATCAAAGTTCAAAATTTTTGTTATTGCTCCGATATGTTATTAAACAACTTAATTACAAAAGCAAGTTTTCAAGTTTAATTATTTGTCTTGTGAATTATGTTATGTTAAATGATAATCTTCATCATTACCTACTAATGTATTTGCACCTTTATTTACCGACAAAGGCGCTTAGGTAAGACCGCGTATGATCGCTCGTGTGCGTGCGCCATCTGTCTTGCAGTGCAGTACAACTTTTTTCGCTTAATGTATTTTTTATTGAATACTTTCTAACTTACATTTTTAACTACTTCAGTGTCAAGTTGAAATGAAATGAAAATGATTTTATTTAAATGGGCTAAAAATTGCCCTTTTAAATCGTCGTATACTTGTTTTTTAATTCGCTTTCCTAACTACTAGAATGTCTGATCAGATCGACGGCGTTCGTTCTTAACAGTCGCACGAAAGCATTTGCCTATTCTGCTTTGTAGAAGTAGTATTATTACTCTGTGTTAGAAGTAAGGAAAGCCCCATGTTCTTTTACGTATGTTCTTTTAC
This sequence comes from Ephestia elutella, assembly GCA_018467065.1. Classification (NCBI taxonomy): domain Eukaryota; kingdom Metazoa; phylum Arthropoda; class Insecta; order Lepidoptera; family Pyralidae; genus Ephestia; species Ephestia elutella. The sequence goes on from CM031569.1 coordinate 2,576,350, forward strand.
CTGTATGGAAATATTACATGCCTTGTGATAAAGAGATGGTCGAGATCCGTTAAATGCAAATTGCTAAACTATTTTTACTAGGCGTTAGGCCGTCTCAATTTGCATGAAAAAATAAAGTATCATTATCTTTTAAAAGATGACGCAATCAGTAGATCTGTACAATTATTTGGTTTCATGATTTGTAAAATGTTTATGAAACTGTAGTTACATGCTGTAACACTAAGGTAAAGTTTATTTTTCCCAAGAAGCAATTTACAATTCTCCTGTAAATTTATTTGCAGCAACGTTTTTATTTCTTTCGTTTTGCTACAAACATTTGTTTTAGATAAAAATAACAGGAAATAAGCGATTAAATAAGTAGAGGCCAGGAGTTCGTAGGTTAATTTTAATAAAAAAAATTATTACTAGGTACTGAACTGTAACTACAGATCTTGTGAAAATTTTAACTACTTACGAATTTCTACCTTCTTCTCTCAGCCGAAAGACGTCCACTGTTGGATAAAGGCCTCCCCAAGGATTTCATCCATGGAGGGTTTTGCCGTAATCGCCACGCTTGGCAGGCGGGTTGGCGATCGCAGTGTGATGGCATATTACTCGGAAAGATGCTGCTGCCCATCCTCCGGTGTTTTAAATCCCTTAGTCGCCTCTTACGACACCCACGGGAAGAGATGGGTTGGTGCTATTCTAGGGCCACACCACAGGCCATACGAATTTCTACCTACAGTTAATTTATTTATGTATTTATTTAACTTTATCACAAAAAAGTAAAAGGTGGACTTAAAGCCTGGGGCTTTTTCTACCAGTCAACGAACTGGATGATGTAGACACAGTAACGTGTAGCAAGTAGTGCAAAAAGTTCATGCGATACAGCCTGGCAGACAGGCCGACGGGAAACAGTCATTCTCTCTCATCTGAGCGGTTGCATCCTCAGCTGAAATGCTTCGGAGACCGTGTCCGCTTTTCTGCTTGCTCTTCACTTTGTACGATCCTCGGATACGAGTCTACTTAACATCATCAAGCCACCCTTTTTTGGAAATTTTGCCTTCTGCTAGGGTCCGGTGGTGGCGGCATAGCCAGACATTTGTTCCATGTAATTTGTAAGTTTACGCAAGCCGTACCAACTTAGGTGACTTGCAGTTTCTCTGCTATGTCATGGATATGGAGGCTGCCACGAATACGGAAGTTTCTCAGAAGGAAAGCTGACGATAATGTGTCTTGAAGTAGGTATCGTGTCAATGACACTGCGGGGGGCGGTGGTGTGCGGGCGGCAGGCGGCCCCCACGACTAATCAATCAGCTGTGTGAGTGAACGCGTATGCGGGCGATGGACACTATTCATTACTTGTTTTAAACTTTAGCTTTAGTTTTGATGGGGAATTCTTTAGAATTTTAATGATGTTTCTTTGCATGAAATAACGGTTACATGATAAATTTTACAAATCTGCTAAAAAATTAAAATTTTCTATTCAACTTTGAACCTCATTATCTCGGAAACTACTAATTTCCCAGGCATGGTTTCTTGGGGAAAAATGTTCATATTGATGGGGAGATTACGTGGGTTTCGGCTATGTCGGAGATATAATTACACCCTGTATAGATGAGTTTTTGATCTGCTGATTACACGGACGATATCCAACGGAAAGCGAGCGTTCTTGCTTCGTGATATCTTTCAATTTAGAACATCATGTCTAAAAACACGTAATGACTTACAGCAGAGCCGGTGCGGCACCAATCTAATCATGAACTCTCATGCCAGGACATAAATTTCAATTTCGTACGAGTATCGTTTCACAGTGGACCTTCTGCACTGAAGTTACTATTATGTAATCTATGGTTTTAGTCAATACAAAGTTAGACAATAGCATTGTCTCAATTCTTATTGTTCTTCTCTCTGCCTGATAAGAGTTTGAAAGAATGAACGTAACGTTTTGATGTTTGCTTTGACTTGAAAACTTGTAATTATTTAACTTGAAATTGAAAATACTTCTTTGAAAATATTTGATGTTAAGTGATATAGCGTTTGTGAAAAGCTTTAATTTCAATGCAACAAAAGGTATGAAAGAAAATGTTTCGAAATTAAACAACTCATCAATCTACACAAAATATTTCATTTTTGTTTTTATTATTATTTATTATATAAAACATATAAATTATTGTACAAATTATAAAAATTATGTACAAAGGCGGACTTAACGCCATATGGCATTCTCGACCAGTCAACCATTAGACCAAACAGAGAGTAGTATGGTGGTGCGATAAAGTGCAACGCGAAAATATTGCGAAATCATAAAATATAGACATTTTTGTTGTTCAAGTACGCATTTCTCTTCTGTTATTATATTTTACGCATAAACGGAGAGCATGTATAAAGAGAGCGATGAGTGTAGAGGAAGCAAGAGGGATCTGTAAGGATCGTAGCAGGTGGAAATCGCAGTCTCTGCCTACCCCCACGGGAAAAAGGCGTGATAATATGTATGTATGTAGTGTATTTTTCATCATCATTATTATCCACAGCCTTCTGTGACCCACTGCTGGGTATAGGCCTCCTTCTGTGTAGTGTATTTTTACTTTGCTTCTTTGCAATGCTTCGAGTTACAGGATTTCGCGTGCGGGAGTCCGAGTTGTTTGAAGGTGCAATCTTTTTAAGAATACAAGGAGATTTTTATTTGAAAACGACCGATCGATTTGCAGTTACGACAACAATTTTAGTACCTAGTAGAAATCCAGTAAAAATAAATAAAATTAAATTTTATTCATTTATTTTAATAAAATAAAATAAATAAATAAAATTTTATGTATTTATTTTATTACCTAGTAGAAATCCAGTAGAAAAAAAACGGTATAATCCAAAACCCACGAGCTATATTTTTCCGTAGCTCCGAGTCTCCAAATCCAAAAATAAAATATCGACTCCTGTACAAGACAGTTGCGAAGCAGTAAATATCGGCACGGACGGACAAACGAACAAAACAAACGTTAATATATGGCTATATTTCTGTTCACTCAATCATTGAGTTCTACTGATATGGAGGTGATAAAGATGCATCTAATAAAAAAACTGGGTTTTTAAACTTAATAAAGAAATATTTTTTGCATTAAATTCACCACTGCTAGTAATTAAGTGATAAAAAATCTATTTTTCTTACAATTAGCAATCAAAATCTTGTCAAAATTTTTTTTATTACACTTCGTTAGACAATTGTCTCGAAGGCTCATAATGGTTTGTACTAGCTTCGCTTTAAAAGCCTTGCGCTAATCTACTAAACATCCTGTATAAATTAATAATCAAGGAAATGTTAACTTATATTTGTACGCCTAAATTGAGGCAAAACATAGCGATTCTAATATGTACCTAAATAACAACTAATGTATTGCATATATCTATATTTGCACCTATTTATGTTTTACAAAATCCATACTAATATTATAAATGCGAAAGTTTGGATGTGAGTTTGTAAGTCTGTGAGTTTGTGAGGATGTTTGTTACTCAATCACGCAAAATCTACTGGATGGATTTCGATGAAATTTGGTATACGGGTAGATAAATACCGGGAATAGAACATAGGGTACTTTTTATCCCGAAATTCCCACGGGAGCAAAGCCCCGGGGCGCGGCTAGTAATAAATAAATTATTGATTGAGGCCGCTTTTTGCGCATCTTCCTTTCTTTTAGTTTTAAGTTGCTAAGTATATCTGTAAATTTAATTTCTTGTGTGCTAATAAAGTATTCTTGTTGTTGAGTGATTGATATATCTGCAAGTCGATTCCTGAAAATATATTTCAATGTGCTGTTGTTTGGATACGCAAATAACGCAAAATGTAGATGTTCAAGCTATTTACGGGTAACAAGCATTATTTCCAATGACAGTTGTTTAGTTTCGCAGCATTCATACTCCTTTGATTCGTACTTCACACTTGTCTTTTAGGGTCATTTACCCTCTCTCAAGCCGTGGTCGCTGCGCCAAAAATTAAACAAAGGTGTTAGCTACACTCTGAATCAGAACATTTGTGTGCAATAAACCATCTTCAAAAACAAAACCAACATTTGGCCAAACAAAATCTAATAAAATGGCCATAGAGAAAAAAAAATATGCGAACGCGGGAATGTTTTCTACGAAACTTATTGGAAAGTTCGTTCGTTCGTTTTCATTCGTTCCGTTCATTCAAATTATGTTTTGAACAAATGTTTTGGTCAATTTTTGGCACAGCGGACACGGCTTCAGTTAAACAATAGTTTGAAACCCTCTTAATGGATTTTTTTGTTTCAGGGTGGCTTTTTAATTCTTTAGGCCTCTTGTGAAGAATCTGACAACAGTGTCGTTAAAAAAAAAACATAAAAAAAACAAATGGTAATATTTTTACAACGTCTGGAATGGCAATCGTATAAATAGATTGACTCCCTTTTTATGCGGGATGTAGGACCTGAAGATATACCTAGGCTCGGAGGAGACCTCGGTTAAACGGCCTATATGTGTATATATGAAAGGGAAAAGTTTCAACAATTCGGCAATTCGACAGGGGGCTCGATAATCGCTTACCTTGCTCGCTTGCTGAAGGCTTCTCCTGGTGATCACCAGATTTCTTCTGAACACAAGTAGTTCCTTCGGAATATCCTGGAAAGGTTCTGCGGGGAATCTCGAACGGCGCGCGCGCACGGCACTGGACGCGGAGACACGCACTATCTCAATGATATACGGAGCGAGACTAAATTGTGATAATCGGCGATGCTTCCGGGAAGGGCAAGTAGACTCCATCTCGCTCCCTCATTTGCCCGCTAAAAGGGACAGCGATATCAAGTTGCCTTGTCACCGAATTGGAGAGAAAAAAAGGAAAGTATAAAAAAATTGGAGGCTGATGGCCTCAACATAGCTCCCCGCCTTGAAAGGTCCAGAGCTTTCAAATTAAAATATAGACAAGAAGCTAGGTGGATAGATTAGATAAGATAAGATAGATTAAGCTAGGAGGATAGATTGGAGGTAATAGCGGTCTGAGAATATCAGCGAATCGATATCTACGGTAGAAATTATGATTAAATAAGCGGTTTAATTAAATTGCGGTTTGATTAAATTGCGGTTTGATTAAATTGCGGTTTTGATTATTGGGTAGGCAAAGGATACAGCTTTGTGACAGGACGCTTATATGTGCCTGACACAGTCTTGACTAAAGCCACGCGAATTATACCATCCGATCCAGGAAACACCTCCTTTATGACACCTAATGGCCAAGTCAAGGGCGGTACGTTATCTTGACCCAAGAGAACGACAGTGCCTATCTCTATGGGACGATCGTGAGTGCACCATTTCTGACGGACTTGCAGCGTATGCAGGTATTCAATACGCCATTTTTTCCAATATGATAACACGAGTTGATCCAAAAGTTTTTTACGCTTTGTCAAATTCATACTTTCCTCTGTCAATTCAGAAGAAGGTAAATAAGTAATGGGACTGGACATTAAAAAATGAGCCGGCGTGAGAACGTCAGGATGCGGATCAGATGATAAAACACTAAGAGGCCGTGAGTTCAAAAGACATTCTATCTGTACGAGGACAGTTAAGAGCTCCTCATAAGTGAGAAGCTGCTTTCCTATCACTCGGTACAAGTGCGCTTTGATACTTTTGATGTTGGACTCCCAAATTCCTCCGAAGTGCGGAGCTCGGGGCGGTAACGTCTTCCACTCAATTCGACATTTCAGAAGTTCTTCTTTAATGTCGGTCTGAATGCGCGAGTTTAATAAAAAAGAGTAGATTTCGTTCAGCCGGGCCTTAGCACCAACGAAATTGGTCCCGTTGTCCGAGTACATGACAGACACTGGACCACGGCGGAACATAAATCTCTTTAAAGCTGCAAGAAAAGCTTCGGATGTGAGATCCGAAACTAATTCTATATGAATAGCCTTAGTGACTAGACATATGAACAAGCAAATGTAGACCTTCAGCGAGCGTTGGCCTCGGCGACGCATAGGTATGTATGCAATAGGACCCGCTAAATCAACCCCAGTGTGTACAAAGGCTTTAGCGTCACGCACGCGATACTCAGGCAGATCAGCCATTCTGGGTGTCGGGTGAGTAGGCTTAATACGAAAGCAAGTATTACATTTGCGACAACGCGAGCGAATGACTGTCCTACCATCCAATATCCAAAATCGCTGCCTTATGATGGACATTAATAGCCCAGGACCGGTATGGCAATAAGTGTTATGGTAATGATCGATAATTAAATCAACTATGCGGGCGCGTTTAGGTAACAAAGCAGGATGCTTCGCTTCGTAGGGTAGGTCCGATTTGGAAAGTCGGCCTCCGATGCGCAAGATTCCGTGATCGTCAACAAATATGGACAAACTGCGCAACCTTTTAGATGGAAGTTTGCCAGATTTAATTAAATCTAATTCCGTAGAAAAATGAATGTTTTGAACGATTTTGATAATGAAATTTTCAGCGGTTTGAATATTTTCAACAGCGTTACGACCACTCAATCTTTTTGTGAATTTAAGAATATATAGAAATACGTGTAATAATTTGTTCCATGAACACACGCGGCTGACTAAGGTGTCCATAATATGTGGTTCCGCACGGGAAGCCTCAACAACAAAGGTTTTAGATTTCAGTTCCGGTAATGTCTCACATTCCGTCGGAACAAATTTCAATGGCCATTCATTTATAGGCTGACGAAGCCAGGACGGGCCGTTATAATATAAGGAATGTACAATTAACTCTGAAGGCAGCATGCCACGTGAAAGACAATCGCTAGGATTCTCTTTCCCTGATACGTGATTAAAACAAGCGGCAGGTAAATTTTCCTGAATTTTTGCAATGCGGTTGCTAACAAATATAGACCACCTATGAGGGGCAGAATGGATCCACGAGAGCGCAATAGTGGAATCCGAAAACGCATAAGTACCGGCAATCGGAATGCGGGCAGAAAGCTTCTCTCTGACAACCTTAACAAGCTTAGACAGTAACAAAGCAGCAACGAGTTCTAATCGAGCTAGTGTTGTTACTTTAGCGGGGAAACCTTGGATTTCGCACAGAGAAGGCGGACCGTTATATTACCTTGAGTATCAGAAATGTGTAAATATACACAGCAACCATAGCCACTAAAGCTAGCATCACAAAAGGCCACAATGTTTACGACAGATTCTGCAAAAACTCCAACATGACGTGGGATTTTAAGAGCAGATAGTGCGGGAAAATCCCGTGCTAACGCAGTGAAGCGGTCTATGATTGGCTGCGGAGGTACCTCATCCCAATCTATCTTGGCTAACCAAAGTTCTTTAATAAGTATTTTAGCGTACAAAACGACTGGCGCTACAAGGCCAAGTACGTCGAATAAGCGAGCAATTAATGATAAAATGGTGCGTTTTGTACATTTACTGTCCACTGGGCTGGTTGTCAAAGAAAAAGTATCTTCAGCGGGCTCCCAGGTTAAACCAAGGATTTTAAAATTGTTAATATTGTTATCCATACTAGAAAAATTAACTGATAAGCGGTGAGACGCAGGGAGGGTCTCTAACAAAGCGGGTGAATTGCTGGCCCATTTGACAAGGTCGAAGGAACCTAATTTAAATAAATCAATTAAGTTGTGTGACAACTTTATAGCGGTTTGTTCATCAGGAACAGAATAAACATAATCATCCATATAAAACTGGGTTTCTACCAATTTGGATGCGTCCGGAAAGCGGTCGCTATGCTCACACGCCAGATGGCGTAGTGTGCGCATGGCTAAATAAGGACTAGACGCCAACCCAAAAGGCACGCGGTTGAAATTAAAGGTGCGAATAAGCTCATCCCTATTGAAGCGGAATAAAATTCGCAAGTATTCGCGGCGATGCGGATTAACACCGATTCTTAAAAACATCTGTTTAATATCTGCGGTCATAGCTATGGGAAACGTACGAAAATCAAGTAATAACAAAAATAAGTCGGCCTGTAAATTCGGTCCGACATGTAAAATGTCATTGAGTGACAACCCTGAGTGCGTCTTAGCGCTGGCGTCCAAAACCACACGAATACTATCTTTGTCGGGCCTAATGACCGCATGGTGCGGTATGTAATAGCCCTGTTCTGTTAATTCAGAATCAGGTACTTCCGATAAATAACCCTGAGATATATAGTCGGTGATGGTTTTATTATAATTTTCGCGTAGGGTTGGTACGTGCGCAAATTTACGCTCGAGGGCCAACAGGCGGCGGTGGGCTACTGCACGAGAATTGCCCAACTCAGAGGGGTTCCGCGAAAAAGGTAGGTCAACAAAATACCTACTGTCTTTAAACGTGACGGAAGAACAAAAAATATCTTCGCACTCTTTTTCGGATGGACTAATAAGCCGTGAAAATGGTACTTCCTCCAATTCAAAGAACTTCTGTAAACCCGACTCAATGTCAGTATTAGTCAGCGCGGTAAACGAGGAAGACTGAGAAAACGAGTCACAATGACCTGCCGCACCTCCCATCAGTACGTAACCGAAGCTAGTTAGGACAGCTGGGGGGCGCTACTGCCCGACTCAATCATATTACCTAAATAAATATATGGAAAAGTTGCGCGCCGAGAATAATGTCAATATTTCCCGGCACATTCCAAGTTAAATCGGCTAGTGGTAATTTATTTATATATGACATGTCGTCATTTAATTCAATATAATTCGCGGGTAACTTACCTGTGATGCAATCTACCACTAACGCATGAATATAATATTTATCTTCGGGGTTAACGCGCGATTCTATTGTTATATGTATATAACCATGCACTAGCTGCGTGGACATTCCAACACCCTGTAACGATGAGTTATGTAGCTTAACTATAGGCAAGTTCAAGCGCTTACAACAATTCAAAGTTATTAAATTATTCTGAGACGCACTATCTATCAAACACCTGGCCACAATTTTGTCATGACCATTGTTGTGAGTCGCATACACTTGAGCCGTAGACAATAAAACATAATTTGAATTTGGCATTCCTGTGTTTAACGTCACAGAAGTTATTTTTTCTACTGATGGCGAGAGCTGGGCGCGCGCAGACTGCGTGGCGTCTGCTCGATAACAAACCGGTTTGTCGTCGCCTGGCGCTGGGTCCGATTTGATATTCTCAGAGAAATGCAACAATGAATGGTGCTGTTTTTTACAAAACTTGCATGTCGAATGCGACTTACATTTATTCAATGTGTGGGTTAGGCTTAAGCAGTTAATACAGGCACGCTTTGACTTAATAAAATCGAAACGAATTTGCGGTGTACTCATATTTTTAAATTGCTCACACCTAAACAATGGATGTTTTTCGCCTGCGCATATTGGGCAGGGCGTTTCTATTTCACACCGTGGCGCGCTATTTGATATGAAAGTTTTTGAAGTACTAGGGGGATTCGTCACTCGCGTTTCAAACCGCGAACAATTATTAGTATGTGATCTTTCGCGTGCCTTTATATGATCTTGTATAAAAGATATAAATTCTGTATAAGACGGCAATTCCTTCCCACTAATATGTGTTTCGAATAGCTGGGCTGTTTGAGAGTCAACCTTTCGTAGACCACAATGTAATAACATAAAATCCAATAATTTAGGTATCTTTAGCTGCTTGAGCGCTGCAATAGACGCCGAATATTTTTCAATAAAAGTGTTTAAGCTAGCGGTATTATTGACACAATTTTTAATGTCCAAAATGTTGTTTAAATAATGAATACCTAAAGTGCGATTATCTTGGTACTTCTTAACGAGAGAATCCCAAATTGTATTATAAGTTTCTCCCGTGGGAACAATACCTGCAGTTAATTTTAAAGCACTGTGGGTAAGTTTGCCCATGAGATATTGGACACGCTGCGAGTCCGTCAGATCTGCGTTTTCGTGAATATTACTACGAAATATTTCGTAAAATATCGGCCAATTTTCAATTTTACCATCAAAGGAAGGTATCTGTATAGGTGGTAATTTTATAGGGCCTTTCTTAAGTGACACGCCAACGTTAGTCTTATCTCTGGCTAAAATTAGATTACGTTTGTATTTAATCGCTGAATATAATTCTTCGAACGAGTTTAAAGCCGCGTAATCAGGTGGGGTTTCCTTCAGTTCAAAGTTCAACTCATTAATATGTTCTATGATTACTTCAAATTTGTCATAAAGTTCGCTGATAGTCTCAGATTGGGCTAGAAATGGCTCATTCGAACGATAATCGTAATTGGAAATGCCTTTGCTTATATCGTATAAACGATTAATTCGTTCATAAATAGCTTCTTTTTTGGCAATGAGTTGTTTTAATTTGGCTTCGAGTTTGTTAGAAGCCATTATTGGAAATTACTATAAGAAAGTATATGGAAGGTGAATTAGCAAAATGCAATTAACAAAATGGCGGTTAGCACTAGCGCCGAAGCGAAAGTACATATAATATTAAAAGCTGGACAAATCCGCTCGTAAAGGACCAAATTATGGAATGGCAACCAAGATGGCGGTTCGTAGCACTAGCGCCGAAGCGAAAGTACATAATATTAAAAGCTGGACAAATCCGCTCGTAAAGGACCAAATTATGGAATGGCAATCGTATAAATAGATTGACTCCCTTTTTATGCGGGATGTAGGACCTGAAGATATACCTAGGCTCGGAGGAGACCTCGGTTAAACGGCCTATATGTGTATATATGAAAGGGAAAAGTTTCAACAATTCGGCAATTCGACAGGGGGCTCGATAATCGCTTACCTTGCTCGCTTGCTGAAGGCTTCTCCTGATGATCACCAGATTTCTTCTGAACACAAGTAGTTCCTTCGGAATATCCTGGAAAGGTTCTGCGGGGAATCTCGAACGGCGCGCGCGCACGGCACTGGACGCGGAGACACGCACTATCTCAATGATATACGGAGCGAGACTAAATTGTGATAATCGGCGATGCTTCCGGGAAGGACAAGTAGACTCCATCTCGCTCCCTCATTTGCCCGCTAAAAGGGACAGCGATATCAAGTTGCCTTGTCACCGAATTGGAGAGAAAAAAAAGGAAAGTATAAAAAAAATTGGAGGCTGATGGCCTCAACAACGTCCATATTAAGTTATTATAATCCACACACGCCGACGTTAAATATTGTTAAAACGCTTGTGTTAATTGCACATTTCATTGTGCATGTTTGTTTGTTCGTGTTCATTCATACTTAAATAAATAAGAGGTAATTTAATTACAATATGAAACATAATGTTGGCTCTTACAGAACAATGAGTATCAGAATGTCAGGTATTTTAAATTTACAATCAGTGTTATGGGCTTAATTTGGTTTTTGAAATTGAATTAATCATGCAAAATCTACTAGACCTATTTCGATTAAATACAGTATACAATACAATATTATAGAAAGAAAGTGAATAAGTTTGTTTGTAGGTGGTAATCCCTAGAATACTTAACCGATTACAAAAATTGAGTGACATAGGCTACAATTTATGTACCTCCCAAGCGAAGCCGGGGCGGGGTACTAGTACAGTATACTAGCTGTTACCCGCGGCTTCGCCCGCGTGAATTACGCTTAGATGAAAAATCTTTTTGTGTTCCAAACTGTAGTAACTCCAGTACTCAAAATTTCAGCCATTTGGTTATCCCGTGTCCCGCGGGAATATATGTTGATGAACGGGAACAGATGTTCCAGATCTTCAATATTTATACGTCAGTAGAAAATGCTCATCAGGTTGAACGACTTTAGCTAAGGCGCCATTTCCATATGTAATAGTGTAGCTGGTCTCTTGGAGTTCTTCATCAGATGATTCTAATCTTCGATTTCTATACATCAGCAGAAAATGCTCGTCAGATTGATAAACTTTTGTTACGATACCATTTCTGTATCTCTTATAGTTTAGCTGTTCTCTTATGGTTCTTCATCAGGTGTTCCAGTTTTCAAAATCAATTATAGCCTATATGTTGCCCAGGTTTAATAACTATACAACAAAAAAAGTTTCATTCAAATCCGTCCAGTAGTTTTTGCGTGAAACGCGTACAGCTACATCCAATTCTGCAGTCAGAATTTCTCATACTAATTGATTAAAGCAGTAATTGCACTTAAGACCTTATGATTATGTGTTGTTTCTTAAATTCTAATGTGTGTCTAATGTCGACTGACTACGATGTTTCCGTATAGTTCCAAAGAGACGGGACTCCCATATAAAAAGTGTCCGACACTAATGTCAAAACGGAGGTACTACTGATAGTGATGCACTTATGCGAGGAACAGCAGGTATGAATAAGATGGAAATAATCGGCCATCAAAACGCTACCCCGTTTCATAAATAAGTTTTTTCCTTTGAAGTTGCGACCACATTCGTGTGGAGCAGCAATAAAAATGAATATTTGACGGTGAATGAAAAAAATACAGATATTTATTACCATTTTAGTTGCAAACTGTGATGAAGACAAATTCACTTATTTTCTAGTGATACCTATTTATCTATTTGTGGAGTATACCTTACCAACACTTGACAATTCAGACCAATAAAAATATTATGGAAACAAAGCGAAATTCATATAGTATTGCTTTGCATAATAGTGGCAGCAAAATAACCTCAATTCCTAATGAAAGTAACTGGATAGAGTAAGTATTTTTAAATTAATAAATAGCTTTGATAATTACTATGTGTAGGTATGTAATGTTTTGTGATCGAACATAAAGTCATAATATATAATGTTTAATGTATTGACATATAATAAATGATTTTGCTTTGCAAAAGTGATAGCCTTAAAATTAAATAAAAAATATTAAGTAATTAAATATTATAATATTGTTTTAGTGGAGGACACGTTGGGCTTAGCGATTTGCTGACGCAGCCTTGCAGCAAAGCAGAAGACCGACTATTATCTCTGAGCAGCAGCAACGATAATGTTGGAAGAATATGAAGGCTATGGTTTTACCTACCAGGCGTTTTGCTGATCTTTTTGATGTTTATCTACTGTTCGTCGTGCACTTCAAGCTTCAAAAAACTGGATAATTTATTTCGTTTCCCGAAATAAATATCATCCTTGGCCAGCGCAGTCTCCTGACCTCAACACCATAGAAAATCTATGGGGCCTGATGGTGTATAGGAGGCAAGCAAGGAAGAATACGAGGTTATGTTTCGTATAAAAAAAACATATTCTATATAAATTGTTAAATGTTGAGGTATAGTTTCAATCTTCTTTTCGTAATGAAAACGAATACTTAAGCTATAACCTCAATATTTACTAACAAAGAGCGAAGGTAAAATTTCGTAATAAGTAAAATAAATAAACAGATACTTAGCTTACTGCAGATGCTTATTTTTAGGGTTTTTATTTTGTAATTAGGTAGGGAATAGATTAAAATATAAATATTAATTTGCACAGAAGTTTATAATAATAAATTATACATAAGTATAATAAACATATATTTACACGAATAAATAGCTGTTATGATTATTGTGCATTTTTATTTTATAACAAATATATATAAACCACATTACTTGCATTATATAAAATTACTCTAAACTTAAGAATTGGGTATAATATGAAAATTAAGTTTCGGACTGTGACTCGAACTTGGACCTATATTAACTGCAGTCTATCCGACTACCAATTAGACTAGAAGATGCATTAACTTGTGGTGAAATTAACAATTGGTTGCGTGTCGCTATACTCACCATTATTAGTTTGCTTTACAATAAACTATACGTATTGTATATTATACTTCTGTCTCAGACTCGATGGTGTCATAATTCTTAATACTTAGTATACCGTGAATTTGATAGATGGCAGCACGTAGGCAGCATGAGCAGTGAGCACGCAGCAGAGTTGTGTCTAGGTGTGGGTGGGTAATATGATAATTAGCTTAGTGTGAGTAATGTTCTTATTGTCATTATACGTCCGTAATATGCACGTTACGCACACAATGAAGGACTGCGCGCCTGCAAGGCAATACGATCTTTAAGGTATGACTCCATTTTTGACGTTTGACTGTACATACATACAGACAGACAGACAAGATATTCCAAAAAAAATATTTTTGCTTTCTATTATTCTTTTTAGGTGTCCCTCTATCCATTTCAGTCAAAAATACTAAATATACAGACAAATTATTTTTACTGTTTTATTATATGTATAGATGTATAGATAAATGAAAAAAAATGGGAATAGCACAGAGTAAGACTACAAGACGCAGCTAATTTTATACCTATATTTCTTACGGACATTCAGATAAGCCTACAATATCCTAAAATGAATAACAGTTATAAATATCTGATGAACAAGGTTGCCCCTAAGTGGGGACATGTTTACAAAACAGTTGCATGCAATAACAATATTTTATCAGGCAACTACTAAGTAACACTATAAAATACCGACTATATTTATAGGGCAAGCAATAAAGTCAGCAACACGGACCTCTAAGGACAACCCTCTTCATTTCAATGTCCATTTACTAGATTTATGGACATCCGAAGTATTAGGTGGTCGATGACAAGAATTGAAATATACAAAAAAGAGCCATCTTTTTTTGGTCGGTAGCCAGATGTTTGTGAAAATGAGTATTGAAAAAGGGTTTTTATTTTTTTTTATTCCAGCTTTTGTCCGCGACTCCTATTTTCCACGGGAACAGTGCTATTTCCCGGTATGAAAGGTATTCTATGTCCTTCTCAGTATTTCTAACTATGTGTATGCGAAATTTCAGGAGGATTTGGTTCAGAAGATTAAGCGTTAAGAGGTACCTAACAAACAAAAAAAATAACTTTCACATTTTTAGCTTTTGCCCGCGGCTTCTCCCGCGTGAATTTCCCACGGGAACAGTGCTTTTTCCCGGAATAAAAGGTACCCTATGTCCTTCTCCGTACTTCTATGTGTATGCAAAATTTCAGGAAGATTGGTTCAGTAGATGAAGCGTGAAGAGGTAACAAACTCACTTTCGCATTTATAATATTTATAGGATTTGTTAGAAAGTTAGGATTAGCGTTTGACCGCGACTCCATCCGCGTGTAATTTACCATTTTACCTTTTAGTCAGGTGATACCTATCTACATAATAAATTAGACAATTAAAGTTCAAAAAGTTGCTCGTACATGGTTGGCTTATGAGGCGTGCAAAATAATAAAAGAAATTCAGAACCAGTAGAGCATAAAGTAAAGAACTATAAGGCAGTTTATCTACTTTCTTCACCATCTTTCGTTGTGCTAATCCTAACTGGAGAAAATGCAAGAATAAAGTTGTTTACAGCCTGTTTCAAAGCTTCTTAGGTAGGTAAGGTTTAGGTCAGGTAAAGTTTAGCTAAGTGAAGTGATATTATTTTTACACCAAGGTCCAATTTTAATTTTATTTTTAACATATATCTAATTATCTAGGTAATATTCGCTTAGGTTTTGATTAGATGTTTTGGTGTCAAATAGCTGTTGCATATTTCTATTAATTGAAGCAAATAGACCTTAGTATCATGGCTCTATTTTGTAGTAATGGTTTCTTCGTTAGAGCTACAGCGAGCTTATGAAGTTAAAGTTTATTAATTTTGTTTTTTTTTTACACATATTAGAACTCAGCTGATTGGTTTTTATCTTTCTTCAACGGGCAAGATTTTTTTAAATACCTACATGAGAGAATATGAATTGGTCAGAGTAGCTAATTAATTTGTTATTATGTTGAAACTGTATGTCCTCCAAATAAAATAAATCATCATCATTAGCTGTTTTAGTGAATGAATGAAAAATGAATGAATGAATGTAAAAATATTGATTCAAGTAACCAGGACTCATAATGTTAGTAAACTTATGCTAAGTTAGTAGGAATTATTTACAAAATTTATTATTTTAGTGTCCTACTGTGGGGCACAGGCATAAGCAGGATGGGCCATAACCCACCATGCTGGCCCAATGCGGATAGGTGGGTTCTAACGACTGCTAATAAAGCTGGGACCAACGGAAGCCACGGTGCCTTCCGAAACACGAAGGAGCTCGCGGCTTGAGGTAATACATTTTTGGTCACCCATCCCTTGACCGACCATTACGAGAGTTGCTTAACCGCAGCTACAAAATATCCTTTGTGTAACGTAACGCGTACTTCGTAAAAGACAATAAACTCGCTCTGTTTGTTTTCACTTAGCAAAATACTCCAAAACCCTGGCTATTCGTAGGAATGGACTATGACGTACATTGAACTTTATGTACTTGACCCTTTTACGTAAGGTGCTGCCTTTGCCAAATTGGTCCGGATTTATGATTAATGGTACCTACGTAAGTTTTGTGCCAATATTTGGTACAAATTGTAGAAAATGTTGCCATTTTTTACTGAATAGACACGAGAGTCTTCACGTCAAACTTAATATTACTCTTTTTAGATTTGGAGTTCAAAAATAACCATACTGTTGTTGGTTCTACACACAAATTTAGTGTCAATATTTACGTATTTGGCAAATTAGTATATTTTTATCTTTCTTTGTAATAATGAGTTTCCCACTACGTACCTACTCAAAGTTTAAGAAGAGCTTCATGCTATGGTTTTCCCTAGAGGTTAAAACATGTTGTTCTTTAAAAAGGGCGTGAAACGATTAATACAGGGTCGGCAATGCGTGCGTGACAACCTTGGTATTGCTGGCTATGGTGACCGCTTTCTATCAGGTGGCCCGCGTGCCTATTTGCCTACTTAGATGTTTGTATAGTCAGCAGGACCCTACGTTTAAAACCATTGACATCTCAAGTTTATAGTACGTAGTTTTATATAAGTTTAGTTCCTTCCGAATTTTATAGGTTTTATAGGTTAGTAGTAAAAAAAGCTCGAAGGAGACGTGGTCGCTTACTATGGGCCTCATAAGAAGGCCCAAGGTCACCCAGAGGGCGATGGAGAGCGCTATGCTCGGAGTTTCCCTGCGTGATCGAATCAGAAATGAGGAGATCCGTAGGAGAACTAAAGTAACCGACATAGCCCGCATTATCGCCAAACTTAAGTGGCAGTGGGCGGGGCACATAGCTCGTAGAACAGATAGCCGTTGGGGCAAAAAAGTTCTCGTGTGGCGACCACGAACCGGAAAACGTAGTGTTGGCAGGCCTCCCACTCGGTGGACCGACGACCTGGTGAAGGTCGCGAGTTGCGCATGGATGCGGGCAGCGCAGGACCGATCGTTGTGGAAATCCTTGGGGGAGGCCTTTGTCCAGCAGTGGACGTCTTTCGGCTGAGAGAGAGAGAGAGAGAGAGAGAGAGTAAAAAAAGCAAGTAGGTTGAAGTAAGTAAGTTACTTTATTCCCAGCAATTGTATCAGCAAATAAGCCTTTGAGATGAAATATATTCAATACTGCGCGGTTGAAGCTAGCCGCAGTAAATAATAGAATAGATTTAAATGCAAATAAGAACTGGCTTACAGCTCAGAGCAAAATAACTAGTACTATCAGGATAAAATGTGAGCGAATTATTTATTTTAGTTTGTAAGATTATCGCGTTATAGCGAGCTAGGAACATTTGTCAAACAAATTGACTCTCATTGTATATTTTGGTCTTTTCTTTTTTTATATATCATGCAAGCAGTTGCATGTATTGCTCACGGCTTTGCTCGCGTAAATTGTACCTATCTAATTGAAAATCGTACCTGATTCAGATTATGTTACTTAGAGGTACATATGTCGAGCCTGACATTAGATACCCGTTGTCTTATAAAAAGATGAGCGTCACAAGCTGCAAGGCATCATGGTGCGATGCGCAGCGTGGATTGTCGGCGTTGTCATGTGTAATATTGCCTTATATATGGCACAGCATCGCATCACGACGCATTCTGTCGCTCACCTAGTAAGCCGAGTCAGAAAACAATTAGTCGTCAAGGCAGATTTATAACTTATCGTTTCCCTAACAAAATACGAACTATCCAACGGCTGGTGGATATAAAAGAAATAGTTCCAATCGTTATTAGTCACCATAGAACTGGGACTTATAGAATATTCGGAGACATAAAACGGAACGATCCACGCGGAATATCCTCCTTTCCGTTCACCCTTCTGTAAAGGAAATTGCCGCCATATATCGAGTCTTATCTCTAGATCTATTTACATCTTAGAAACGTCGCAACGGTTTGGTTCCTTCCGCCCGAGGAGGCTAGAAGTATTTCGTGTGAATGAATGTATATAGACATGCAATTCCACGGCTCTCGTACAAAACGTTTATTTCGTCGACAAATACCGAAGATTGGAATAGATATTTGCATAGTTGAGCCCCTATATCGGCGCATATTAGATCTTGAGATGTTTTCCGTCGATTTGCATGTAATATATGTTAGGAAATCATAATCATTATCAAACAGTTATACATAAGTTAAAATGGAGACAATTTGAGTTTCAAAAGTTGCTCAAGTTTAACAGTTTAGTCAGGAGGAACGTGGATCCAGGATATTTTTTGTGGGGGGTTTGTAATGCGGCGGTTCAACGATTAGCCGGATTGAACGCGGCTGAATAAAAAATCGCCGAAATGTATTCGGCACCATACGTTCTTTATCACGGCTAGCCGTAATGTAATATATGTATATATATAGTCCTCCTCATCGATTTCGATGACGGCGACCCTTGACAATAATATTATGTTTAGGTGTATTTCTATAATGTGCCCTTATATGGCTCGCCAAACCAAATTTAGTTTTGAATATTCTGTTACACGAATGACAGAATAGTTGGCCGGCTGCACGAAGCCGGCTGTGTGGCCTATATATATGTATATACCTATATAGGAGGTCTTGGGTTTTTCTTTGCGTACTTGGCGCTTGAGGTCTAGGTCTGCTAAGCGATTTTCCTCGAAAGCTTTAGTCTTCGAATAGATGGTGAAATGCCAAGTTGACCTGTTAGCAGCAAGCTCCTCCCAACATTCAGGGTCTATATTGCAGGCATTCAAGTGTTTTTTGAGCACATCATTATATCGTAAATGTTGGCCACCATGCTTCCGCTTACCTTCAGCCATTTCTGAGTAGAAGACTGTTGTAGGCAAGCGGTGATCCTCCATACGAAAGATGTGTCCACACCAGCGTAGCTGCCGTTGTATTAGTAGTGCCTCAATGCCATACATACAGGAACGACGCACGGTCCTGCCACTTAATCCTTAATATAGACCTAGTACGTATCGAGCCTCCTAATGTCTGCTTTGTAAAGGCACCATGTCTCTGACCCATACAAGAGCACAGGCAAGACCAGTGCTTTATAGACTTCGATCTTCGTCTCCATTTTCAGATCGTGAGACTTCCAGACACGATCGGTAAGTCGTCCGAAGTTAGCAGCAGCATTTGCGGTGCGGGATGGTATCTCCGAAGCCAGTGAATTATCGTTTCGGATGGTGCTCCCCAAGTACTTGAAGTGCGATACTTCTTCAAGCGGGTTCCCATCAAGCAACAACGCTGTCTTATCCATTGCACTACCTCTAGGTGGTTGCTTGAGGATTTGTGTCTTGGAGCTTGGAGGCACTAATAACTAGGCCAAAACGTTTACATGAGCAATGTAATGCGTTAACATAGCTCTGGCTAGTAACTATAATAATAATTCTAGATTTCATAAAGAATATCGTAGAAAATCAAAAGCATTTTCTTTCTAAAATAGATTTTCAATTAAACATAGTTTTATTTTGTAAGTTTTGTCAACCTACGCTCTACATTCTAAATACTCAGTAGTACGATGCGGCTTAACATGGGCCGCCATATTAAAGAACGTATCGCAAGGACAATCCGGTTAATCGTTGAACCGCCGCATTACAAAACGGCCCTGTTTTGTAAAAAGGCTAGCCGTAATGTAATACGGCGGATTATACAATCCGACTGCGACATATATACGATCTGTCTGACTTGCTTTTAACTGTCCGTACATGCATTACGCAGAAACTACAACATGAAATGTAATACCGTTTTATTTATTGTGTAACTTGAGGTCTAACTTAAAAATTAGAGTAGCTTTCATAGCTTTCATATTGATATGTTGTAGAACATGAAAAAAGCCATTCTTCGATGATAAAAAATAATTTCAACATTTTTTACAACAAAATTGTGTATTTTTAATAGGTACAAAATGAAGGTTTTAAGGTTAATGAAGCATGGTCGTAACAACAGTACCGTACCCAGTAATCATTTTGTAATTATCCAAAATACCCAATTTCAATTAAGTTTTACCAAAACCTAATTTGGAATATTGGTATTGAAAGTATTATGTCTGCAGTTACTGTTAACAGCTGGTTATGACAACAAAATAGGTAATTCTGATGGGTTTACTAAAATGGGACTAGAAAATAAAATAGATAGGTACAAGGTACATAATAAATCATCCAATTTTTGGAATACATCATGTAACAGAAAGCCAAAGAAGTGATTTTCAATTGTATAAATCATCCAATTTTTGGAAATGATGTAACACAAAGCATAAGAAGTGATTTTCAATTGTGTAATATGGTTCAAAGTATAATACAAACAAATTAAATAAGTATAATACAGCGGATAACGTTGTATTTTTAAGATACGTGACAAAGTGTTTCTTTTTTTATTTAAATAGAAAAAAACACTTAAATAGGCTTTAAATCGTTAATACTTAATTAAGCTAGACTTGTTTTCGTCAAAATTTACTAATCATTTACAGTAAATTTTGTACTTAGGTCTAAAAATAAATAAATTGTATCTTTTAGTTTTTTCTGAAAATGAAAATCTATGCACTTCCGATTGTTAACATCGACTTACATCACCATATTCTATGGAATAAATGATTTCTATTCTATTCTAGTTTTTTACAAATCTGTGGTTTCCCTTTTCTTTTGAATTTTGCGTGCGATCTCTGCAGATTTTCACTCAGATAAATTAAATACATACATTAAGGGCGGTTAACCAACAATCACCCTTAATGAGAAGGCTGATTAAATTTCAACCCCTAATTATTTTGTAGGGGTAAAATTTCTGTATTTCTTACTCAGCATTATTGGACGTCTGTAGATAAAAGTGATTGTTACTTTTTAAGAAGACAATTTTGCTAATTGAATTGGTAAATTAGCTTGTGACAATAATACAACCTGACTACAGATTACTAAATAGTTACTTCGTAAACCTGACTCTCTTCAAAACCAGAGTGGACATAGGTGCTTCTGGGTAAGCTTGCTACATAACGTAGACCCTCATCTCTGTCCTCGGGCAAGATTGTGGTCAAGAGCAAACCAATCTTTAATAAAAGAAAATGTATATATGTAGGTATACATATTTATGTTAGCTTAAATAACCCGACCAAAATGTTTGACAAACAACCTACTACTGGAATTCACTTACACTGTAACCATATTTGTTCCACGATAAAATAAAAACTATTGACAAGATATTTTATAAGGAAACTAACAGACTGATTAACAATGTGCACTCAAGAAATAATAATGTAAAAAAAAACAAATACAATAAAGACAATTTATTTTCCGAAACTGGGGGAACTGTCACGAAGCGAGAGCAAAGCACTTCGAGCTCGCGCTCGGGTGCAATAAATAATAGAAAATAATTAAATAAAGCTCATGTGGTTTTGAACAATCTTTGCCCAGCAGTGGGACAAGTCAGGTTATTAAAAAATATCATGAACTCCATCCTGAATACACAGCGTTTCTACAAAGTTCGCACCAGAACAATTGTGACTGAAAGAACGCTGTATAATAAATAAAAGTGTTACTGCACAGCTTTGAATAAAAGCTTCGCGTCCTTTTGTTTTTTGGCGTATACTTTTTTACACAAAGGTGGAGTTGGCTATTATTTTGTCCTGGAAATTGTAATTTTAAGGTCGTTAGGATGTTAAGATGGTTTGGGCATGTTGAGAGGATGGATGTAAAGAGATTGACGAAAGGTATTTATAAAGCAGCGGTTTAATGGAAGAGTTGGTCAGGGTCGACCTCGTAGAACGCACTCCGACCAGATTGCGGACCTCCTTAAAAAGGGAGATACTAGGAGCACCCATAACCGAAGAGCATGTATGAAGAGAGTGATGAGTGTAGAGGAAGCAAGAGAGATCTGTAAAGATCGTAGCAAGTGGAAATCGCTAGTCTCTTCCTACCCCCACGGGAAAAAGGCGTGATAATATGTATGTATGTATGTTAGGATACCGTATAACTGGACTGCCTATTGTTTCACAACTAAGGATGCTAAAGACCGTGCTAAGTAGAGAAGAACAAGTAGGAAAGCGGACCCTGGGCTTCGAAGTGTTCGCTGAAGATACACCCTGGACAGCGCTCATATGAGAGAGAGAGAGTATCGTAGGACTCGCTGTGCCCCATGTCTTTGCTTCCGAGGGAATTTTAGGTTTCCCTATAGCCTTTCCTATGAATGTGGCTATTAAATACAGACTGGTAGTTCTATATAGAGATTAGCACGTTTAAACACTCAACAAACATGAAACCTTTCTGTTAGCTCTCTTATAATGGTATAGATATATAAATTACTAGCTTTCGCCCGCGGCTTCGCCCGCGTGAATTTTCCACGGGAACCGTGCCTTTTCCCGGGATGAAAGGTACCCAATGTCCTTCTCCGTACTTCTAACTATGTGTATGCAAAATTTCAGAAAGATTGGTTCAGTAGATAAAGCTTGAAGAGGTAACAAACAAATAAACCAACAAACAAACTCACTTTCACTTTTATAATATTAGTTAGGATACATTTTTGATGCAACAGGCAATGCAGCCACCCTGACGGAAAGCAGTCACCGCAGCCTATGGACGCCTGCAACACCAGCGGCCAACCCTGATTAAGAATTTTCCCACCCTTTTTGAACATCTCCATCAAATCCTTATGAGCCTCATAAACTGGTCGTATAAATTAACAGCATTGAACTTAATCACTAAACATTACTCAACTATTCAATGTGAACAGGTGACAGTAGGGAGGGTAGTTAAACACAAGTTATGGTACATAAACTGGCCCGAGAAATATGATCTAATTTAGCTCCTAATCCGATGTTGTAAACTCAATTTGTTACCGGGTCAACCTTTGTGTAAGTTATAAGCGAATTATTCTTTTCATAACACACAAAGTTAAAACCCACCAATCATCATTAGCGTGGTGGGTTATCCATCCTCCTTACCCATTGCCCCAGCTGTGGGCACATTGAAATGACTGATGTTAAATAAATTACAGATAATACCTACTTGGTCTCAGACATTTTCAAGTCGACTTACTTCGCCATGTCGCTCCAGATCACTGAAGCCCATTTCAAGTTATGTGACCTTTCAAGTAGGTATATGGTCGTTTAAATTAAATGGCCGTTTAGGGATGTGGCAGTTCAAGGGACGTGGGTGGCTGTTTAGGGAAAATGGACGATCAAACACTAATTCAAGCGCGTCTTTGATTCAAACCTGCACCTTTTAGGGTGCATGTAGCGCCCGGCCTGAGCTACCTCAGCTTCTAGATTATTTATTGTTTTTTGTTTTTTTATTTATTTATTTTGATATTAATACAAGCTTAATTCTCGGTAAATGCGACTTGCGTATTAACATTTAAGGTGAGATACTCAATAATCTTCTTCTTCCTCCGGCCTCCTTCCCATTTTAATTGAGGTCGGCTCTCCTAACCAATTCTCTCCAGAACTGTCGATTCTGGGTCGTCTTATGGTCAATATTGTTTTTCATCAGGTCACTTTCTACGGCTTGTTTTCCATGTAAGTCGGGGTCTCCCACGTTTTCTCGGCGCTGGCTTGAGTTCTAGGATTTTTCGGGTCATGTGGTTCGCTGGTCTCCTCATGACGTGGCCAGATACGTGGTGAGATACTCAATAATGATTCTGCAAGAGAAACAAAAAAAAAACTAAATTACCGCTGTCTCTTTCATCTTAAAACATTACCTTTGGAGAGCTCGATAGGACACCGTCTTAGGAACTGTGACCCTTATCAACAATGTCCGCTGACTTGGTTTTATAGATATAGAGACATCTAGATACCGCATCGTCGTTCTCCAGGGACTAACTCTGACATTGCAACTACTATGGTTCTGAGTGCACCTTAGCTGCTATACAGCGGAATTCGACATCAATCTATATACTGAATCATCTTTACACTCATTATATTACCATGTTCCATTATTATTTCTGGGGCTTTAGCAATAGGTATGTCTTATTCTTAAATAAGCCTCTGTTCCTTGCTACATTACTCAATCAATACCAAACCGATTTTAGTAAATACCCAAATACCTATTCAATTTCATGCAAAATACTGAACATATTGACAATTCGTATCGAATGTAGGTGAAATGAGCTAACGAGCTTCGGAGTCCTATGATACAATATATGTACGTCTATCTATGCCTCTTCAATCAACCTAATTATTCTGATTTTTGAATGTGAAGTTATATAATCAGAGATAACGAAAGGTTAGAATGATACTCTAACATCAAATTTTTAGCTACAGTAAAAAATTGAAGCTAAGTTTCGCTTTCAAGGCATAAAAGGGCACACTAGATGCGGTATCTAGCATTATCTACTTCTAAGCCAGGACACCCTAATACACATAGCAGCAAAATGTACACAACGCTGAACATCCTAATGTCAATCTTACACAACAGTAATAAGGTATGTTTTAGTCCCACGATAGGTGAGTTACGGTAAGGGACGGAGGAATTTACTATCATCCTCATATTAACTCGATTCGGATATTGTTTCGGCCAACTTTATTTCAATCATGGGAATGTAAGTTTCTGGGTTCTGTCAGAAAGGCAAAGGTTTTTTTTAAATATTACTACCGCCATTTAGGGGCAGCAGTCCTATAAATACTAGTAACTAGAAAACCTGAAGAGAACCTGCTTGTCCTCAAGATGGACACTCACCAAAAAAGAAAGAAAGAAGTTGGAAGCATTCGAGATGTGGTGTTGGCGTAGATTAGAAAGGATTAGCTGGACATAAAGAATTACAAATGAGGAGATTTAACTTTAGTAGAATAGGAGAAAAAAGAAGCATTATTAGAACTATATTTGAAAGGAGAAAAAGGAAAATGTTAGAGCACTTGATACGACACGATGACTTCATTAGAAACATTATAGAAGGAAAAGTAAAAGGAAGAAGGGCCCAGGAAGACCAAGACAAGGCTACATAAGGCAAATAAAGAAAAAGTGAGCGTCGGGTCGTATCAAGAAGTAAAACAGTTGGCGGTGGAAAGAGAAAAATGGAAGGAATTCTACCAACAAGAGCTTCACTCTTAAATTTGATGATAATGATGTCCTTAAGATAGTTTTCTTTTCTGGAAGCTGGAAGTGGTTGTTGAAAATGAACACACATGAATTTGATTTATATAGAATCACAATCACAAGAAGCGGTGGCGACCGAGTGGTAGGGCGCCCGCCTGTGGATGCAAAATACCAGGTTCGAAACCTGCCCGGTCTACATGAGTATGTATACCAATCTGACTCATGTTAGTTTTTATCGACCACCACTTGCTTCCGGTGAAGGAAAACATCGTGAGGAAACCTGCACTCTGGTTGATGATTATCAGCTAGTGTGTGAAATAGAGAAGGCAATGGCAAACCGCTCCGTTTAAATTGCCAAGAGAGTCGTTGTGTGTGTTTCATTTTCATTCCATATAATGACCACGACCCTCAGTCATGAGGAAATACGACTAAAGAGAGAGAGAATAATAATCTGAAATTTGTATGTTACTAGCTGCGGCCTGGGGCTCGGCTCCCGTGGTTATTCCGGTATAAAAGTCAAAGTCGAAGTCAATTATTTTTATTTATATAGGCTTAAAAATAGCACTTATAAATCGTCAAATTCTTGTTTTTTAGTTAGTTGATGTCATAAAATTGCTTAACGCTAAGGTTTCGTTAAGTAAAAAGTTCTCTATATGCTATTCCAGGTTATACTCGAACCGTGTATCAAATTTTATCGAAATCGGCCGAGTAGATTTTGCGTGATTGAGTAACAAAAATACACTTACACACATCAAACTTTTGTTTATATATTTCAGTGGGATTTCAATAAAATCTAAATTAAGAAAAAAAATCAGTATAAAAAAGTCTCAACAGGTGGCGTTTAATAAAAGCCGGGTTGTAATACTGGCTGTACCTATATTGTGTGCTTTTACTTCTCAACCAAAGGCAGAAAAAAAATCACCTAACAGTTTGACAGTTGAATAGAAATAACAATATTGATACTTTTTACACGACTGACCAAAAAAGGAGTGTTATGTTTTCAGGGTTCATGTATGTATGTATGTAAGTTTCTTTATTCCACCATAAGTCCTAAACGGCTTAACAGATTTTGATGTGAGAGGTATTTTTAGATTCCTTGCTTTTGAGTAAAAACTAGTCAGTCGTGTTTTTTATTTTTAATAATTAGCTTGTTTGATGCTTTTTTCATTAGTTTATATTTCAAAAAATGCCAATCCCGTGAATTTTTGATTTTTCTATGGACTCGCTTTATACTAAGTGCCATATATGAAGTCATCTGGTTTTTTTTTTAATCTGTGTCTCGGAAAATCCCCATTTCTGCTTTTTTTTTGTATACGAGTTGAACTGTATACAAAACTAACCCCAACCAAGAATGAACCCTCATTGGTTGCCAGTCACAGTTGGCACACAAGTAACAAACTTAGTGATATATTTCTTTAGTGTCCGTAACATGTTTATGTTAACAAAGTTATGTTTAAGTTACAACGAATATGTGTAACTTTTATTCCTTTTGTTTACTGGTTTTATTCTAACGTAATTTATGTTCTATTTCGGTTGACATGTTCTGATAGTTCTTTTACAATTTATTTATTTTTATTCGACTGACTGTCAGTCAAAAAAAATCACTTAATGTAATGTTTAGTATCGACACTGTCGATACTAAATATTACATTAAGTGATTTTTTCTTTATCTAAGTTAGTTATTGCTTTCAGCGATATGGCCGCTTTTTTCGCTTCTTCCTTTCTTTTATTTAGTTTGAACATTGTTGAACATTGCTGCTCTGTAACATTTTATTTATCAACAATGTTTTTTTGGCAAATAAATATATCTTTATCTTATCTTTATCTTTAAAGTTACTTTATGTATCTATTAATGTAATTTCTTGTGTGCATATAAAGTACTAGCTTTCGCCCACGGCTTCGCCCGCGTGAATTTCCCACGGGAACCGTGCCTATTCCCCCGGACGAAAGGTACCCTATGTCCTTCTCCGTACTTCTAACTATGTGTATGCGAAATTTCAGGAAGATTGGTTCAGTAGATAAAGCGTGAAGAGGTAACAAACAAACCAACAAACAAACTCACTTTCACATTTATAATATTAGTTAGGATTCTTTTTGTTGTTGTTAGTCTCTCTCTCAGCCGAAAGACGTCCACTGCTGGACAAAGGCCTCCCCCAAGGATTTCCACAACGACCGGTCCTGCGCTGCCCGCATCCATGCGCAACCCGCGACCTTCACCAGGTCGTCGGTCCACCGAGTGGGAGGCCTGCCAACACTACGTTTTCCGGTTCGTGGTCGCCACTCGAGAACTTTTCTGCCCCAACGGCTATCTGTTCTGCGAGCTATGTGCCCCGCCCACTGCCACTTAAGTTTGGCAATTCTACGGGCTATGTCGGTTACTTTAGTTCTCCTACGGATCTCCTCATTTCTGATTCGATCACGCAGGGAAACTCCGAGCATAGCGCGCTCCATCGCCCTTTGGGTGACCTTGAGCCTTCTTATGAGGCCCATAGTAAGCGACCACGTCTCTGTTCCGTATGTCATTACTGGCAACACACACTGGTCAAAGACCTTAGTCTTGAGACACTGCGGTATTTTGGACGAGAAGATATCGCGAAGCTTCCCGAACGCTGCCCAGCCGAGTTGGATTCGACGGTTGACCTCTTTCTCGAAGTTGGACTTACCTAACTGAACTGTTTGTCCCAGGTATACATAATTGTCAACAACTTCGAGTGTAGAGTCTCCAACCTTTAGAGGAGTGGGTGCGACACGGATATTAGACATGATTTTCGTCTTGTCCATGTTCATTTTTAGACCCACTTGTTGAGAGGCTCTACAGAGGCCATCGAGCATTGTGCCTAGGTCTTCCAAGGTCTCAGCCATGACTACGATATCGTCAGCGAATCGAAGGTGAGTGAGGTACTCGCCGTTGATATTGATGCCGAGTCCGCTCCAGTCCAGAAGCTTGAAAACATCTTCCAGGGCGGCGGTGAACAGTTTTGGAGATATAACGTCTCCCTGTCTCACCCCTCGCTTCAACTGGATAGGTTTCGAGCCTTGATCCTGGAGACGGACCGACATGGTGGCGTTTTCGTACAAACACTTCAGCGCTTCGATATATCGATAGTCAATTTGGCACCGTTGGAGAGACTGTAGCACAGCCCAGGTCTCGATCGAATCGAAGGCTTTCTCGTAGTCCACAAACGCCAAGCATAATGGCTGATTATACTCCTCAGTCTTCTGTATAATCTGCCGCAGCGTATGTAAGTGGTCCACGGTACTAAAGCCTTTTCGGAAACCGGCTTGTTCGGGAGGCTGGAAGTCGTCAAACCTGCGAGCGAGACGATTCGTAATGACTCTCGAAAACAGTTTGTAGACATGGCTCAGAAGTGAGATAGGCCTATAATTCTTCAATAAGGTTTTGTCCCCTTTTTTGAAGAAAAGTACCACCACACTTCTGTGCCATGCCGTAGGCGTTCGTCCCTCGAGTATGACGGAATCAAATAGCTTCTGAAGAGCTTTTAATACCGGCGTTCCACCTGCTTTCAGAAGCTCAGCCGTGATTCCATCGTCACCCGGTGCCTTATTGTTTTTTAACTGTTTGAGAGCCATTCTAATCTCGTATAGGCTGACGTCTGGGATATCTTCGGTGTAGTGTCGGGTCAATCTGGCTCTTGGATCTTTGGCCAGATTTATGACAGGTGCGCGTACGCTCGCGTATAATTGTCCGTAGAACTTCTCAACCTCTTCCAACAGCTCCGGCTTCGACGAAATGATTCTGCCTTCCTCAGTCTTCAGCTTGGTCAGTTGACTTTGACCAACAGACAGATCCCTTGCAAAAACTTTTGAGCCCTTATTACGCTTAATCGCCTCTTCAATACGGTCGGTATTGAATTGGCGCAAATCGTGAGTTAGGGACTTGGAGATCTGTCTGTTTAGACGTCGATACTGAGCAGCATCATCAGAGGACTGCAGAACCAAGTTTCGTCTTTCTTCCATGAGTTTGTTGGTGAGGTCCGAGATCTTTTTGGTTCCTTTTGAGCAGCGGGTTTTGAAGGCTTTAGACCCAGCTGTTTGGACAATTTGCACGAACCTGTCATTATAATCGTCCAGATTTTCGCAGTCTCCCAGGCATTCAAAGCGATTCTGCAACTCGAGCTGAAAGCTCTCGGGGTTTTGGAGCTGGATGGGCGCTGGTCGGAGCGTAGACTTCATCAGTCGACACCTTTCAAGTTTCGTTCTCAGATTCAATGTGCCTCTTACCATTCGGTGTTGTTAGTCAAATGCGTTAAATTCTTATTTTCTATACTAAAGATTTTTGAGAGATTTCTAGTTCAGTTATTGCAGAGGCGTAATTTATACGATTTAACGGTCATTTTACGGATACATAAATACACATTATCAAGCCTTTTTCCCGTGGGGAGAATACCTAATAATAATATTTGAATAATAATTTTTGTTACTGTCGAATATAATTATATTTACTGCCTAAAGAGATGAGATATTTCCAAGGCTTATTGTCATACAATCTCACTGACTTCCTAGATATATCAGGGCATGAAATATGTGGAAACGCGAACAAGGTATTTTGTTACCGGCGGACCCACGTCAGACCGTATGACGCGTCCCGTTTTAAGGTAAACTTACCCGGAATTTATATATAAGGGTATATTTTCATGCAATCATACCTAAAAGTACTTGTTTGAAAATATATTAGAACGAAGTTCTTTAATGACACAATATGAATATCAACAAACGCTGTTATAATTGTTTATAGCGCCGTGGTATTTTCGGCGGTATTATAAGTTTTTTTTTTTTATTTGCTCATAGAAGCATAGAACAACAGGGACCTATCGGTCCGCGCGCAGAAATTTGCTGGAAATATATCTGACTGACTTGATCGCTGCCGCAAAAAAAAATCAAAACGGTTAAAACTCAGTTTACATTAGAGATGGCGTCAATGGGTTAAACAGTTGGTTAGTCTTGCAACCGAAAAGTTTAATTTGCCAGACTTATATTTCTGGATCTGTAAATTAATCTGAACGGCATAGATTAAGCATAGTACAGTAAGTATCTATTATAGTTCCTGAGATAGAGCCCTTTGGCAGACAGACAATCAATGGAAGCATATTAATAGGAAATGGAAGCATAATAATAAAATTCTGTTTAGTCTCTTTGCTAAGGGACCCCTAAAACAATTCTTAACAAAAACAGACACGCGTTTATAATCTGTATTACTTTAATAATGGAATTAATTGGACGGAAAAGTGGATTAGAGAGAGACAAGTGTATAATGTCCAATTGCCGCCATCTGCCTTCTTAACGCTGGTCATGTCACATACGGATAGACAGTTCGTCCGACTTGTGCTTGCGTTTCCTACCGGCCAGTACTAGATAAAGCTAAGATCGTAGGATATTGAAAACGTTTAATATTTCAGATCACATCGACTTTATTGTGTAGGTACTGCACTAGCAATGATGGTATAAAGCATGTGGAAAAATCAGTAGTGTGACAAACAAGAAAAGAATTCCTGTTTTTCACACTGTGTGTCACAATCTAGTGTGACTACGAGTCGGTAAAGGCGAAATTAGGGCAGTAACAATACTGATAAAACGTAATTGTTTGTTCGTTCCATAACTGACAACTTTTATAAAATAAATAATAGATGGCGTATTAAGGTTTAGGTTGGGTTG
Organism: Ephestia elutella; assembly: GCA_018467065.1. Taxonomy (NCBI): domain Eukaryota; kingdom Metazoa; phylum Arthropoda; class Insecta; order Lepidoptera; family Pyralidae; genus Ephestia; species Ephestia elutella. Next base: position 2,607,095 of record CM031569.1, read on the forward strand.
AGTAAGTATATTATAAGTCTATGGGTTGAACCGCCTAACTTTGAGAGTAACAGTGACTTTTAGCTTACGGTAAGGCAAAATCTGACCTGCACCAGTTGTCAAATAGTATGACAAAGGTAAAAGTAAACTTAATTAGTTTTGATACATAAATTTAACAAAACTTTACAATAACTTAACTATATATGGCGCAAATCATCCTTGAGGTTTATGTTTAAAATACCTTTAGTTAAAATTTAATTTATCTGTACGACATTACTCGGAAAGTAACGTTTCTATGCGATATTTGGCATATACATTTGCCTTCCATATTGCCCATTCAAGCCAGCACTGTGTATCAATAATAAAGGACGTCGTCAAGTCATTATTACGCATTAACATAATACATTATCATAATTTGCCACATCTATTACTAACTGGATGAGTGCAATTTTCTGCCCAAGTAATTGGTAAATGTGTGGGGCGTCTTGCTGTTATGCTTTGGTCAACAATATTAAAAAAAAAAAGACAGTAGATTAATTCTTATTGAGTTTCCAATTATCGCTACCAGTAGATCTAGGTGCATATTTGTTGCACTTATGCCTACCAGCAGGGATACCTTGGGAGGAATACCTACCTATAAATGATACCACATAGGAACACGGTAGATTTAGATACAGAATCACATTTTAATTCCTTATGGGGTAGATAGAGTCAAGAGTCGTGAGACTCGAAGGCCATGTTTAGCTGAATAGTGGGGTTATAGATGGAATGGAGATTTAGGTATAGTTACAGGTTGCTAGCCCATCGCCTATGAGTGGAGGATTCCCCAGTTTAAAGCCCTTTCTCTCGATTCACTTTTACAATCTGCGCGGAAAAAGCAGCTGGCACATCCTGTGTTTTTTCCTCGCTCCCAGACCAGCATGTAAGATTACCCAGACCACATCAGCATAGTATACTATAGGAAATATAAATATATACTATAGGAACTAATATGATACCTCAGTGGTATGGTTGCAATGAATCATGGCACGTCACATGTGACGGGTTCGATTTCGGTTTGATTAATGCATGGGGTAATTACCCAGACTCAGAATTGGGCAAATGCCGGGCCGAAACTGTACCTTTTCAAACCGCCCAGTATTAGTCCAATAGATAAAGAAAATAAGTTGAAAAATCGATAAAAAAAGTTGAAAGGTCCAGATTCGAATTCTGCCCGCACCTCGTGAGTTTATGTACCAATCTGACTCAAGTGTCAAGTGACCACACATGTATCAGATTGGTACATAAACTACCATACATTGCGAGCTTGGATCCATTCTAGTTTAAATCAACTAAAGATATAACATAATTTATTTACAAAAATAAAATAAAAACAGTTTTAGTTCGAATCGTCGTCCTTTAGATATAGGTTGGACAAAAAATCTCACATGTATAATTAAATACAAGTACATTAATTAACACTGAAAACATAACACAGTTTTATCATCACTTCTGTTATAAAAAGAATCTTCGCCAGGTATCAAATAAACCATAACTTAGCTCAACTATATGTTCGAGCGTCAATTTTATTCAAGCCCTTTAAAAACCCTTTAAAAAGATGCACGTGAAAGTTCTTCAGCCTCAAACTAATTTAGGCTATTTGCGATATAAATAACTTCTGTCCAAAACACAAGCATAATCTCAAGCCAATCTAAGAAGATCTCAGCAAAAAACGATAACAAATTGAAGGCAAACAACGCGAGAGGGAAAATAGAGTGGGAGTAGGCAAAAAGTGGGCAAAATGGCGTCGCCAGTGAATCTTGACTTATTTAGCAAAACACGAACAGGACGATCTGTCAAAGTCCGGGTAAGTAGGGTTGGCACTGCAAATTTATTTACATAGGTACAAACAAAATTTAAATAACAAATGATTTCTTTCGTGTTTTTGTTTCAATGATCATAATTTATCAGTAAAAGTGGTAGCTATACGGCGACAGTAAAGATTCATGAAACCAGTGCATTATCTGTGAATAATCTAATTATTACAGGATTTTAAAGGATTATTTTATTCCTTCCATGCTGGTCTGGGAGCGAAGTAAAAACATAGAATGTGCCAGCTGCTTCTCTTCCCGCGCAGATTATTAAAGTCAATCGAGGGAAAGGGCTTTAAACTGGGGATTCGTCCACTCATAGGCGATGGGCTAGCAACCTGTCACTATATCTGAATCTCCATTCCATTTAAAAAGCCCACTACTCAGCTAAGCGTGGCCTTCGAGTCTCACGACTCTTGGCTCTGTCTGTAAGGGATAAAGACGTGATTCTATGTATGTATGTATGTAAAGGATTATTTAGGAATGATTAAAATTTTTAGACGACATGCACTTATTTCTAATCACTGAAAAAATTGTTTTATTTATACAGGTAGGCTTAAAAATAGCACTTTTAAACCGTCATATAATTAGTTGACGTATTACTACAAGCTAAGTTTACTACTCCAAAGTGCAAGTGGAGAAAAGGCTGAAGAGGCACTATAAAGCTACCTAGTTTACCTATATTTTGTTTCCACTCTATGTATGTTGTGTACAAAAATAAATAAGTATTTCGCAAACAGATCTCTAAGTCGAAGTGCTCTTCCCACAACATTTTGTAGCATTTTCGGCCTTGACAAACCCACAACATTTTGTAGCATTTTCGAGATGTCTTGCCAGCCCTAGTGTTAGACATTGAGGGCAAGATAAATACTTTTTTGGCGTGATAACCCTCGACCTGTTAACATTGGTCACAACGGCAGAGTTCTCGCCCATTGATTAATGAAAAGCCTGATGCGGGTGGCGTTTTTATTGTGAACTAGCGACCCTGCCCGGTTTTCCACGGGTGCTCCTAAATGCGCTAGGACTTTCAAATTAAATTATAATAATGATATTCTTAAACAATTTTAAATTAATTTAATTTTGTTCAAGAATATCTCACGTTTCAGTATGCCTCTTGGCATAGGCCTCCTCTAGCAATTTCCACTGTCTCCTATCGCCAGTCACTAGAAAAAAAAGGCCATATGACGTTGGAGAGGGCGCTAGCTCTGCACAGTACGGTATTGGCTCCGTGTTAAATAATTTGAAAAAATATAAAACGACAGTATATTGTGTTAAATAGTAAAACAGTAAATAATGAACAATATTTGCTTAATCACAAGTAAGTAAGTAAGTGTTATTTTTAAAAGGAAACTTTAATAAACAAGTGAAAATATACTTACTTACTCCGCTGGCTCAGTGACCCCAAAGTGGATCTTGGCCTCCGAAACGAGAGAGCGCCATCTACTTCTATTCTGCGCGATGGTTAGCCAGTTACAAGTGAAAATATAGTAAACAAAATGCATACAGTAAAGAAGAAACAATTCTATTTTCTTGAGTGACACCAAGTATCCGGTCCAAAACCAAAAATTTCGACAATTCCAACAATAATCAAGAGAAAAAAACGCATGGAAAACAAGTAAGAAAGCCATAATATCAACAGAGTCACTAGAATATATATAGTCAAAACTGCAGCATCATCTTCGGTTTTTAATCTATTCATTTTAGATTATTTCGCGGCAAAATTATTTATAATGCTTTATTGTGTTAGCATTTTTATTATTACAGTTTTCAAGACGGTAGGCGGTACGCGTCGGAAATGTGTCATTGAGTTACCCTCACTTTGTAATAAAATCAACGTGCGATCGATATGTCATTTTAGCAAGGCAGTCTTCTTAATGGCGCGGTACGGACGTGTCGTTCAGTTGTGTTGAGTTCTCTGTAGCTATGTAGTCAGTGATTGAATAGTGTTAATGTCGTGTTACTTAGTGCGATAACGATGTGATGTGATGTGTGTGTGATGGTGTTATCAGCGCGATATTGGAGATCTTCGTTGTTGGACAGTTTTGATGGTTAAACTAACTATGTTTGGCTAGTTATCACGGAAGACCATTCAGTAGAACTCACTGGTTGAAATGGATTGATCCGTGCGTGGTGGGGCATGATCCTTGCCGTGAGTAGGTTAGGGCTGGACCCTAAGCCGTGACATGTGGAATGAGAGCTGACATCGAACGCGTGAAGATCTCGTGAGGTTGTGGAAGAGAGAAAATAAAAAGTGTTAAGTATTGATATTGGATATTATTTCCTGCTCACTTCTGAACTATCCTAACAATTGTACCTATCTGTGTTATGCCTATATATGAGTAGGGTAGACCGGGGACAATTGTACCATTTTGCCTTTGGCGCTGAATTGCTAGTTGTTTTTTAATATTTATTAAATAGTGTTAATACTCAACGATACCTATGTTAGTTAGCTAGAGGGTAGAACCATTCTTATGGCTATAGAAACAGTATAAACATATTATTTTTTTATTTGAATAGAATTGGGAAATTGGTACAATTGTACCCCATTACGGGGTAAATTGTACCAAAGTTTTGAGGAAATAAAACACTGTTTTTAAGCAAAGAAATGTATTTCTGAATATGAGCTTAACTTGGCGGTACAAACTTTAATGTAACTAAAATTAAAAGACAAAAAATTTCACACAACTAACTGAAATAACTTTCGTTAACTTGAAAAACATAAAACATATTTTTTCATCTCTAGCAACAAATTCTATAATAAGGACTTTAAAACATGGTTAATTAAGTCATAGAAGCTACTATATTGCTGTTATAATTGTGATAAACAACAAAAAAACACGCAAATAATCAATTATCATATTGTATGGAAAGGCACATGTAACAATTGTCCCCTTGGTACAACTATCCCCTGGTACAATAGTCAGAAACTGGCTAATATTTTTCCTTATATAATATTATAATCAAAATATAAATATTCCGACAGAATACAAGACAAGCGATATGACGAATCGGTGCAAATTATATTTTGTAAAATATAATATCATACCTTTTCAAATTTTTGACCCGAATAAATAAATAGGAAGATTTACATAATTGAACGGTCTTATGGGGTCAATTGTACCACGGGGACAGTTGTACCGGTACAACCATACCCAAAAAATTGTAACAATTGTCCCCACAAGGTCATTTTGACAACAAAGGTAAATTACTTGTGAATACGAGCACTATATGACACAAAAACTATTAAAATGCATTGTCGTCAATTATACTAAGCGTTGAAACTATCACCAAGTAAAAAATACAGCTTAGATTTTCTGATATAACTAAAAAATATTACATCAAAAAACTTACTTTTGATGTGCAGAAATTTCTTCTCGCCGCGACACTGGCCCCTTCGTGCCTCGTTCGCGCGAGACTGGCGGTTGAGAGGCCCGCGTTCGGAGGCGCGCTTGATTCAGTCACACAACAGTACGACGCTTAGTTTAGAAGATATTTGCGATGGTCCAATCGTCCCCTGGTACAATTGTACCCGGTCTACCCTACATTAAAATACACTACCCTCCCCTACCCCCTCTTCGGCGTCCCCCATCCCGCCTTGAAACGTGTCCCTTTTTACAAATTTTCTAAATTCTTAGGAAAACTACAAAAGTTAGGACGAAATGATCAAAGGCTAAAACATTTATCAGTAAATTACCTACAAACAAGTTCCTACATTTATTTGGATGGGAGTCGGGGGAGGCTAGTGTATTTTAATGTACTCATATATAGACATAACACAGATACCATAAAACATAATAAATAATTTTGACAAATTTTCCATACATTGAATCCAGAATTAATATACCTACTATTTTTGTTTGTTATTCGATCAAAAAGCTGAAATAGGGGTGCAAATTTGCTGCGGGCAGCTAACAGCAAGTTTTATTTAACTGGCCTGGGCCCTCTCTTAATAATCTCCTACACTCCCTAAGGAACCTGCATGCCAAATTCCAGCTTCCTATAACCAGTTTTGGTTGTGCGTTGTCTGTCAGTCAGTAACGGAAGTAGACTAAAAAGAATATCTATTCAATAATTACGTAAAAAATGGGTGTCTTTTATAAGCAAACACTGGGGTTAGTGGGTTGTGAAGCTCATTCATCTCTGCTCAAATTCCTCAACGTCGCAGCTCATATTTTATGGGACAAAGGCAACTAGCTATCGGTATCGGGACCGTAGTTTTCAATCGTTTGATTGATTGCCCAACGACCTTTTTAGGGTTCCGTTTTAGAGAAAAATAATGATTATTTTGTTTTGTTAAACACCAGCAACTTCTCTAGGAGTGAAAGTACTTATGAATATGAGCAACTTTTTATATGGGACCGACTCTGAAATCTTACAAAAATCAGCTGTTACATACATTTTGGTGGAATTTAACCAAACATTATGTATACTGAAATAGTTCTAGTTGTTGTGTAAAATTGTTAAAGAATATCTCTCGTTTCAGAGTGCCTCTTTGCCTAGGCCTCCTCTAGCAACTTCCACTGTCTTCTATCGCCAGACACTCTTCTCCAGTTGGAACAAGAGCGATCAGCTTAAGCTGAAGAGAAAAAACACGTATACAAATAAAAAACACAAAAAAGAATCTACGTATTCATACATTTAATTAAATTATAACCTGGTCTATGTCCAGTCAATAGAAGACATTTTATTTTTAATTTTTTCCGTCTATTGGTGAAGCATCATTGGAAAACTACTAATTATTTTTCACAGTTTGGAATGTGTAATGTGAATGCGTTATTACTCAAAATCTTCTTCATGGATTTCGATGAAATTTGGTACCTAGATAAAAAGATTGTAATCTGGATTAACTTTTAATCCCGAAATTCCTACGAAAACAGAGTCACGGAACGTAAGTTGTATATATAAACCAAAATACGGAACCAATAACATATATTAATGGTCTCTCTGCTTGTCATTTTTTTAAATGTCGCCAGTTCTTTGATATATTGCGATGTGAATTGTGATGTGGCCACTATATCATATTTACCCTTTGCTTTTCAATGTACTGTGTCATACATTATTTACATGTTTGATGTAAAACATCTATTAGCGTGGCTTGGCAGTAAAATCAAAACTTATTTTGTAAATTTGTAGAATTAGACTAGAATTTGAGGCTGCTAGAACTTGGAATAGTAAAAGTACCCTTTTTACCTTTTATCACAAAATTCATTCCATATATCTCACTGGAGCAAATCTAGTCTATTATATATCAAAGTCTCAACCTAGTATAAGTGAATCTATGCTTGATTGAAAAAGAAATCCTTTTACTCATCGTGGTTCCACCGGGTGTTAGGTTTGAAGGCAAAATTATTTATCATGCTTTATTGTGTTAGCATTTTTATTATTACAGTTTTCAAGACGGTAGGCGGTACGCGTCGGAAATGTGTCATTGAGTTACCCTCACTTTGTAATAAAATCAACGTGCGATCGATATGTCATTTTAGCAAGGCAGTCTTCTTAATGGCGCGGTACGGACGTGTCGTTCAGTTGTGTTGAGTTCTCTGTAGCTATGTAGTCAGTGATTGAATAGTGTTAATGTCGTGTTACTTAGTGCGATAACGATGTGACTGTGTGTGATGGTGTTATCAGCGCAATATTGGAGATCTTCGTTGTTGGACAGTTTTGATGGTTAAACTAACTATGTTTGGCTAGTTATCACGGAAGACCATTTAGTAGAACTCACTGGTTGAAATGGATTGATCCGTGCGTGGTGGGGCACGATCCCTTGCCGTGGGTAGGCTAGGGCTGGACCCTAAGCCGTGACATGTGGAATGAGAGCTGACATCGAACGCGTGAAGATCTCGTGAGGTTGTGGAAGAGAGAAATAAAAAGTGTTAAGTATTGATATTGGATATTATTTCCTGCTCACTTCTGAACTATCCTAACAATTGTACCTATCTGTGTTATGCCTATATATGAGTAGGGTAGACCGGGGACAATTGTACCATTTTTGCCTTTGGCGCTGAATTGCTAGTTGTTTTTTAATATTTATTAAATAGTGTTAATACTCAACGATACCTATGTTAGTTAGCTAGAGGGTAGAACCATTCTTATGGCTATAGAAACAGTATAAACATATTATTTTTTTATTTGAATAGAATTGGGAAATTGGTACAATTGTACCCCATTACGGGGTAAATTGTACCAAAGTTTTGAGGAAATAAAACACTGTTTTTAAGCAAAGAAATGTATTTCTGAATATGAGCTTAACTCGGCGGTACAAACTTTAATGTAACTAAAATTAAAAGACAAAAAATTTCACACAACTAACTGAAATAACTTTCGTTAACTTGAAAAACATAAAACATATTTTTTTTCATCTCTAGCAACAAATTCTATAATAAGGACTTTAAAACATGGTTAATTAAGTCATAGAAGCTACTATATTGCTGTTATAGTTGTGATAAACAACAAAAAAACACGCAAATAATCAATTATCATATTGTATGGAAAGGCACATGTAACAATTGTCCCCTTGGTACAACTATCCCCTGGTACAATAGTCAGAAACTGGCTAATATTTTTCCTTATATAATATTATAATCAAAATATAAATATTCCGACAGAATACAAGACAAGCGATATGACGAATCGGTGCAAATTATATTTTGTAAACTATAATATCATACCTTTTAAAATTTTTGACCCGAATAAATAAATAGGAAGATTTACATAATTAAACGGTCTTATGGGGTCAATTGTACCACGGGGACAGTTGTACCGGTACAACCATACCCAAGAAATTGTAACAATTGTCCCCACAAGGTCATTTTGACAACAAAGGTAAATTACTTGTGAATACGAGCACTATATGACACAAAAACTATTAAAATGCATTGTCGTCAATTATACTAAGCGTTGAAACTATCACCAAGTAAAAAATACAGCTTAGATTTTCTGATATAACTAAAAAATATTACATCAAAAAACTTACTTTTGATGTGCAGAAATTTCTCCTCGCCGCGACACTGGCCCCCTTCGTGCCACGTTCGCGCGAGACTGGCGGTTGAGAGGCCCGCGTTCGGAGGCGCGCTTGATTCAGTCACACAACAGTACGACGCTTAGTTTAGAAGATATTTGCGATGGTTCAATCGTCCCCTGGTACAATTGTACCCGGTCTACCCTACATTAAAATACACTACCCTCCCCCTACCCCCTCTTCGGCGTCCCCCCTTCCCGCCTTGAAACGTGTCCCTTTTTACAAATTTTCTAAATTCTTAGGAAAACTATACAAGTTAGGACGAAATGATCAAAGGCTAAATCATTTATCAGTAAATTACCCACAAACAAGTTACTACATTTATTTGGATGGGAGTCGGGGGAGGCTAGTGTATTTTAATGTACTCATATATAGACATAACACAGATACCATAAAACATAATAAATAATTTTGACAAATTTTCCATACATTGAATCCAGAATTAATATACCTACTATTTTTGTTTGTTATTCGATCAAAAAGCTGAAATAGGGGTGCAAATTTGCTGCGGGCAGCTAACAGCAAGTTTTATTTAACTGGCCTGGGCCCTCTCTTAATAATCTCCTACACTCCCTAAGGAACCTGCATGCCAAATTCCAGCTTCCTATAACCAGTTTTGGTTGTGCGTTGTCTGTCAGTCAGTAACGGAAGTAGACTAAAAAGAATATCTATTCAATAATTACGTAAAAAATGGGTGTCTTTTATAAGCAAACACTGGGGTTAGTGGGTTGTGAAGCTCATTCATCTCTGCTCAAATTCCTCAACGTCGCAGCTCATATTTTATGGGACAAAGGCAACTAGCTATCGGTATCGGGACCGTAGTTTTCAATCGTTTGATTGATTGCCCAACGACCTTTTTAGGGTTCCGTTTTAGAGAAAAATAATGATTATTTTGTTTTGTTAAACACCAGCAACTTCTCTAGGAGTGAAAGTACTTATGAATATGAGCAACTTTTTATATGGGACCGACTCTGAAATCTTACAAAAATCAGCTGTTTCATACATTTTGGTGGTATTTAACCAAACATCCTGTATACTGAAATAGTTCTAGTTGTTGTGTAAAATTGTTAAAGAATATCTCTCGTTTCAGAGTGCCTCTTTGCCTAGGCCTCCTCTAGCAACTTCCACTGTCTTCTATCGCCAGTCACCCTTCTCCAGTTGGAACAAGAGCGATCAGCTTAAGCTGAAGAGAAAAAACACGTATACAAATAAAAAACACAAAAAAGAATCTACGTATTCATACATTTAATTAAATTATAACCTGGTCTATGTCGTATTTAAGAAAAAAATGTATAGAGTCAATAGAAGACATTTTATTTTAATTTTTTTCCGTCAATTGGTGAAGCATCATAGGAAAACTACTGAATAATTTTCACAGTTTGGAATGTGTAATGTGAATGCGTTATCACTCAAAATCTACTTCATGGATTTTGATGAAATTTGGTACCTACATAAAAAGATTGTAATCTGGATTAAGAACTTTTAATCCCAAAATTCCTACGAAAACAGGATCACAGAGCGTAAGTTGTATATATAAACCAAAATACGGAACCAATAACATATAATACTGGTCTCTCTGCTTATCATTTTTTAAATGTCGCCAGTTCTTTGATATATTGCGATGTGAATTGTGATGTGGCCACTATATCATATTTACCCTTTGCTTTTCAATGTACTGTGTCATACATTACATGTTTGATGTAAAACATCTATTAGCGTGGCTTGGCAGTAAAATTAAAACTCAGTAGAGTTTACATAGTACTAGCTTTTACCCGCAGCTTCGCCCGCGTAAATTTCCCACGGGAACAGTGCTTTTTTCCGGGATGAAAGGTACCCTATGTCATTCTCAATACTTCTAACTATGTGTTTAAGGAAGATTGGTTCAGAAGATAAAGCGTGAAGAGGTAAGAAACAAACAAACTCACTTTCGCATTTTAATAATAGTGAGGAATTGGTAAATTCGTTTCGAATTACGAGTAGACTAGACTTTGAGGCTGCTAGAACTCGGAATAGTCAAAGTTTATTTACTTTTTATTACAAAATTCATTCCATATATCTCACTGGAGCAAATCTAGTCTATTATATATCAAAGTCTCAACCTAGTATAAGTGAATCTATGCTTGATTGAAAAAGAAATCCTTTTACTCATCGTGGTTTCGGGTTCGTTTGAAAACATTCGCAAAGATTGGATTATTAGTATTTTAGTACAGTGATAGCGTACGATAAAACCAGGAGATAACAATTGAACTGAACATTCACGTGTGTGAGACTAAGGTGCTCTCGCTCGAATGCTCGCTAGAATGTTTTCTTGCGAGCATTAGAGCGAGAGTTCACGCGAGAATTCCCATTTTTATAATGATCGAAATTAAAAAACAAATGCTTGATGTTCTGTTACAAGTGAATTTGACTAGCTTAAAAATGTTGATTCTTCTCTACATTTACCCAGGACCGAGTTTAATTAAAAGTTAAAAGTACCAAGTATTCAAGTTTTCATTGGCAGAGTGTTAAATGAAAAACAAAACAATACACAACATAGTACAAAAGCAAATAGAACAATGTAGTCTAGGGCACTGTAGACTGAAATTCAGTGCATTTAGCAGGGAGACAAAACCACCAAAGAACTCTTCCTTTTAGGATAACGGACGAGACTCTTCATTATAATTATCATGATCCTACCAATTTGTACTACTAGTAGGACCACGGGATATCATCATGCCAACATGTTGTACCCGTGGTCCTACTGATTTTTCCTACTGTTTGGACCACTTGATACAATTATCATTTATACCCGTGATCCTACCAATTTGTCCTACAAGAAGGACCCTGGAATAGATAGATAGATAGATAGATCAACACTTTATTGCACCATTTACAGAGAAGAAATACATACATACATTCATCATGCCAACTTTTGTATCCGTGGTCCTACCAATTTTTCCTACTGTTTGGACCACTTCATACCACTATGTGCCTACTGCTTAAACTGGTAGTACCACGGGACACATATATTTATCTCTCTCTCTCTCTCTCTTTCATCTGAGCGCTATCTCGGTTGCACGCTGAGGACGCGTCGTATGACAACATCGGGACACATCAATAATATTATATTAATAATAATTGATATAATTATTATGCATAATGAAAGTTTAAAAGTAATTCATGACGTGGTCCCATAAAATATCCCCTGGCTCTTAGTCTTTGTTGAAGAAACTTAGCAACCACAAACCAAAGTTGGTTTAAAAACAAAGGCCTTAACGGAAACACTACAGTCTACTATTTGTGTTGTCGCAAAATCACTAGTTTAAACTCAGTGTTATGTCACCGCTACATGTAATTCGCGACTTTATTTTTGGGTCTTTGTAAATCTGTCATGACAGTTTATTCGTCTACAAAATAAAATATGTTTTCACGAATTAACTTTCAAGGTAACTTACAAATACAGGGACAAATAGACTATGGAAAACTGATACAGACCCTCTCGTACTTGTTTAGGAACTTGAAACAGCTTTGTCGCTCATGTAACTACCAATTTTGATGAGATATATATGATAAAGATAGACTTTTTCCTAACTTTATGAGGATGAAGAGAAACTTGAAACAATATAAAAACACTATTAATACTAAAAAATGTTTTTAATCAATCCAATTGTTACGCTGGCATAAAAATAAAACATTTCTGCTTTCTTTTACAATAGTATTTTTAATGTAAATAAAATATTATGTTCTTAATTTTTAGGACCACATTAACGAGTATAATTGCAACAATGAAAATTACAAGAGGTTAAAAATAGACAGATAAAAATCTAAAATATGAAAGGATGTGTGTCAAAAACATTATTAGTTTTATGTGTTTGTGTTCTAATGATTTCTGTTTCCGCATACTTTATCGATGATCCATGGGAATCAAAGGGTAAGTAATTAAATAAAAAAATGTTTAATCTGAAAAAATGGAAATAGAAAATCATATACTTTTCAAGGTTTTTCGTTCGGCCCACTATTTTTGTCTGAAAGTGTACCTAGTTTTTGGTCAATAGCATATTTTTTATGTAGGACATTCAATCAGTGAACCGAACGTCACAAAATTGACTAGTACAGTCGGGGGCAGATAAAACTGACTCCCCAATCTCATCAAATAATAAATATAAAATAAAAAATATTTTTTAACAATTTTTTTTCAGATGTTCCGCTATACATAAAAAGAGCCTTAAGAGCTAAGGATAACTACAGAATACCTCCAAAGGCTACAAGAAGGATGTATAATAACCTATCTCTAAAGGAAGTAATGGAAAAAATTAAGGACATCACCAAATTTATGAACAAGTACGCAAAGAGAAACGGATTCAAAGTTGACTACATATTTAGGCTAAATTGATGATGAATGATTTATTGATGATAGTGTGTCTAACAATTGCCGCTAGATGGCGGTAACAGTGTGACAAGGATATTTATGTACGTGAGTGAGGACGCCACCTACGTTTTAAATAAGAAATTTTATAATAGTTTAGACATTAGTTCCGTTTTCTACCACGTGCAAAAAGATCCTTGTCGTACTGTTCTTTGTTATGCATATAAATAAACGATTCTCGACATATTCTCGATGCTAAATACATGCGTGCGCGCATTATTAGTAAATAGTAATTATTATATATTTGTATATCAATCATAGACGTAGAAATTGTCAAATTGTATTCTTTCTACTTTTATTATATTAAATTAAAAAATTTAGCTCACACATTGGGCATTGGAAGGGCATCGAGGAACAAAGATGTAAAAAAAATAAGATGTTGGTGCGCTGGTCTTCCTTATACTCATAAAGAAGAACCCTGAAAACATAACACTACAAATAAATAAAATAGGATAAGATAATAAAATAGGACAGGAATAGGATAAGTAATAAGAACTATATTTAGTTAAAAACAATTTCAAAACAAGACTACTACAGTACTCAGTCACTTAAGGTTAGGTAGATGCAAGCAAACATTTAGCGGGGTCAGAGGAAGAACAAATAACATTTTGATATTAAATTTCTACATACTAGAACGGAAACAAGTTACCATAGAGTACATTAGAAAAGAAGAGAGCTTTTGATGTACAAAATTTACTCGGGCAAAGCCGCGGGAAGCTAGTTGAATAATGAATTATCTCTCAGGCTAAGAACGACAAAATCCTTCCTTAAATGGCAATTTTCTAAAATGAAAACTTTCTAAAATGACAAATTCCGAAAATAACAACTTAAAATAACAACTTCTGAAAATAATGAATTCCGAAAATGACGACTATAGTTACTAAGGGCTGTCAATTTCCGAATCGTCGTTAGGAACTTATCGCTTTCAAGCAAGACTAATATGAGTAAGTAATCTATTCATCATCTTCCTTTAAATTCTATATTTACAGTCTACATATTTATTAAATAATGTAGACTGTAAATATCTGAATAGAATCAATCCACTTTGATAAGTCTTTAGGTAGTACCAACTAAGTCCTAGTTCCTATTTTATTTGGTCGGTTTCTATATGAAACAACGTATGCTGTGTACTGAAAGGATCAATTGAAAATACATTGAGAGGAAGGCAGCTTGCGGCGGCAAGGCGCACCGGCTTTTCGAATCAACCGCTGCCAATAAAACTGAAACAACTTACCCGGAGTCCTAGGAGAGCGACAGAACGCTCCACGGCGCGATTCGATGCTGTGCTACAAGGAATATTACACGCGACAACGCCCGTTGGAGAACCAAGGTGAAGCACGAGTTCGGACTCCGTTTATTCACAGTCTACAAAGTTCTTTTAGCAGTACCTTCACTGATGCAAACTAAGACTCTTTTGCTAGTTGGTATCATAAAAAATCATAAAAAAGGTGGTTTTGGTAAAGTAGTAATTTTGGGAACAAAAATAGCCATTATGAAAAAGTGGTCATTATGGTAAAGTGGTAATTTTGGTAACAGCATAGTCATTATGAAAAAGTGGTCATTAATCGGAAGAGCGGGGGGTGGGTGCCATATTGCGAGAGGGGCAGGGAGTTTCTTTCTGTACGTAGTACTTATATTTATTCTGTAACTATGTCGAAATTTTGTCGGCCAGATAAAAGTTAACATGGGGAACGAAGGAATTCTAGGATATGACATGAATATGACCATATTGACCATATGTAGTACGCGTTACAAATCAGTTAGTGATGTTACGTAATAGAAGTAAAACAAATTAGTACGGGCAGTTATGTAATTGACCTTTAAATTTTTCATTAAGCTATGAGCTTCATGTCATATGTTCCTTGAGTGATTCTAAGCATTTTGAGCCCGGGGGGCAAAAATAATCATGCGGCTACCAGGGGCTGGGGGCCCACAAAGGTGACCACCACCCGTCAACTTTTGAAAAAATCTGTTCTCGTCCAGGTAGCTACTAGGGCAAATTTGGTATCATTTTCGTATAAACCAAAGACGTAGAATTCATTTCTGATATTTATTATTTACAGTTTAATAGTAATTTTACGAGAAAAACATAAAAATGTGAAAAATTTCGTTGATGATTTTTGCTTTGAGAGCTTATAATTTTTGTATATTGTCAAATAATATCAAACAAAAAATACTATATTAAAGCGCATTTCATGCAGATTTTAAAAATATATTCTGTTTAATATCCTACTATACAAAAATATGGAGAAAAAAAATCTGACAACCGCAGCGCGGGTAGCTACCCGTCTAACTGGATTCGCACTAGGCGGCGATTTATTTTATTATGTATAGTCCGGTCATTTTATGTTTTCAGAAAAACTAATTTATAAAGTTTTGAAACTTGTGTGACATATACCTTCGGTTGTGGTGTTCAACGCTCACTACCCTCCCCTGCCCTCCCCCTGACGCTACCCCCGCTTTACTCTGAAATCTTTTACCGGTTTTTTCACTTTTTCTCGAAAACTATTATAGATACGAAAAAGGTGTCAAAGGTACCTTAAAAGAGGGGTATTGTTGCAGTTTTACTATTATATCTCGAAAAAGACCCAGTATTTCGAAAACATAGTACTATTAAAAGTTTTAGAGCATTAAATTTTCCGTTTAATGGGACTAAATACATATATTTAGAACCACTCGGTCCAATACTAGTGCTCATCGAAATTGCACAAATCCCAAGATATTGTAAATGTGAAAGTTTAGATGTATGTTTGATACTCAACTACGCAAAATTTACTGGACGGATTTTGATGAAACTTGGTATACGGGTAGAAAAATACCGGGAATAGCACATAGGGTATTGCATTTCATACGAGCTGTGCCTTATGGTACCACTTTCTTAAGAATTTAGGGATAAAAGTATTGTATTCAGTTAATTCAAGATGTAATCTACTAGCGGTCCACCCCGGCATCATCCGTGATACATAAATAGCCTATGTTACTCAGCGACAACGTAGGTACGTTTCCAACGATGAATTTTTTTTTTTAATTGGCTCAGTAGTTTTTGAGTCTACTAAATAACTCTTTTTGAGTCTACTAGTCATAATACGAAATCTTTCCTCTTATAATATGTACTTTATAATATGTATTAGTGTAATTAGTATACTAAATTTCATGAAAATTTTGCGTGAAAGAATAACAATCTATTTGATTATCTTCATATCGTCACCATTAATATATTTTCGTAATTTATTCAACATTTGTTATTTCTATTATAGTAAAATAGTTCTTAAAAATATAAATATTATGATTGCAATAATTAGAATAAATAAAAGGAGCGGTTTACGAGGACTTACTGGGAAGAACTCATTGACTCATCGACGCCGCGTGGGCATTAATTTTTTTTTTAGAATGGAAATTCTACCTTAAGGTTATCCAAACTTAATATTTTCGTAATCTAGAATAAATATTCTTATTACTTATATTTTTTTATTGTGATTTACCTATATTATAAAAAGTTGTAGCACTTAAAACCGAAAACTGATATTTATGTTTTTTATTTTTTTTAACAAAAATATGGATTTCTTCTATGAAATGTTGCAATAATTGTCCTTGATATATGCAAAAATGATACGAAACACGATATAGGTAATACTAAAACTGGATCGGTTGGATTTTTTATTTTGATTGAAGCCTACGGTGCATACTTCCTGCTCGGATCCCACTGACCCAAAAGGGTCGTACCACAGAGTAATCGGGCTTAAAATGCTTGGTTTGATCCAGGGAACACCTCTGAGAAGTTTCAAAACATACTTCAAAAATGTCTACTACAAAGACCATTTTGTAAGATAAATCGCTGCGGCTGACGCGTCGTATAGCGCGAGTCCAGCTGAGCGGGTACGCGCTGCGGTTGTAATTTTTTTTTTTCCATATTTTTGTATAGATGGATATTAAAACGTTTATATTTTTAAAATCTGAATGAAATGCGCTTTATTACAGTATTTTTTGTTTGATATTTATTGTCACTATACAAAAATTATAAGCTCTCAAAGCAAAAATCTTCAACCAAAATTTTTACATTTTTACGTTTTTCTCGTAAAATTACTATAAAATTGTAAATAATTAATATCAAAAATGATTTCTACGTCTTCAGTTTATAGGAAAATGATACCAAAGTTGCCCTAGTAGCCACATGGACAAGAACAGATTTTTTCAAAAGTTGACGGGTGGCGGTCACCTTTGTGGGCCCCCAGCCCCTAGTAGCCGCATGATTCTTTTTGCCCCCCGGGCTCAAAATGCTTAGAATCACTCAAGGAACATATGACATGAAGCTCATAGCTTAATGAAAAATTTAAAGGTTATGTATGGGAGCATTACATAACTGCCCGTACTAAATATCTTAGTATGAATTAAAAATAAATTTAATAAAAATTTAAAAAATAGTGGTAACCCCTTCTCTTTTCTACTTTTTTAATAATAGGTATCAAAATATAACAATCAGTCATCGAGATATGTACACACGTAGTACCTATATAGTTGTATTTTGATGCTTGTATTTCAATGCATTCAGTACTTAACAGGCTCTATTCCACTCTCTTGCTGCGCGATTTCAAAAGATCAAATCTCATGTTACTACAATTTCTCCATTGCAATTCTCGCCAAATTATTCACCGATATGTGCTGTACCCGTCATCCACTGCAGGATACCTCAGATCTGTAAAACAAGAAAGAACACGTTATTTTACGCGGACTCTTTACAGATTTAACTATTTAGATATAGGGCTTAACACCATTCACTTGAGTGTGGACGGTTTAGGCCCTTTCGCTTTTAGGCCCGCTAATAAAAAATCGGTGATTCGCACCAAGTCCTGTTAGTCCTATAAGAATTTAGGGATTATGAGTCTTCGGCGAGGTGACGGAAATGATGAATACAAAAACAATTCAATTAGTACGAAAGGACCTATTAGTGGACTCATTCCTTAAACGCCTTGAACTCGCTCCATTTTGATCAGTTAAGAATTGTACACAACCTCAAATGCCGCTTTTTGCTCGTGGCCAAACTGATTTCTCATACTGGTATACGCTACACCATTATTTGCTAGGACAATATAGAAGAACGCCACAACACGATCGCTGGGACTTTGAAACCACCGGGGAAACTTTGGAGTGACGATCTAAAGGCATTTAAGGTTGCACTAGTCGATAATTTTCCCATACAAATTTCGGGGGGTTTTACTCCATTGTTTGACATTGTACATCCAAAGTTAAACATGATATCGTTTTGTGTCATCATTAATTTTGTCTGTACGGATCCAGAATAGTAAAATAAAAAGCCACTCTAAAGTTGTGAGCCATCAAACTTTAGTTTTTCGTGCTAATTTTAATACAACTTTGGGCGTAAATCCATACTAATATTATAAATGCGAAAGTTTGGATGTGAGTTTGTGAGTTTGTGAATTTGTGAGTTTGTGAATTTGTGAGTTTGTGAGGATGTTTGTTACTCAATCACGCAAAATCTACTGGACGGATTTCGATGAAATTTGGTACAGAGGTAGATAATGACCTGGAATAGCACATAAGCTACTTTTTATCCCGGGAAAATGCACTGTTCCCGTGGGAAATTCACGCGGGCGAAGCCGCGGGCAAAAGCTAGTAAGTAAGAAAAGAAGTGTAAAATATCGAAAACAAAAACCGCACCGACAAAGTTCAGTTATCGAAGATTCCAATAAACTTTATTTGTGATTGATTTGAGCAGTAGTTTTTTCAGAAAACCCGATTTTCCAAAGGACGTTTCGCAATTTTTCACGCGCACGATTTGATATGAATTGTACATCGACATTGCATTCTCGATATTTATTTTCCCGAGGTAGTCCACTCTTCCATGTACCAGGCACCGAACACATCTTTAGAGTAAAGTAGGATAAAAACAAAAGTCATGAAACGTCACCGGGGCGCCCTCTAGTTGTCTAGTTCGGCCTCGGTATTGCGTCCGCGCGTCATTCATTCTTTGTGTTCCGGCATCGTCACTACGTTCGTTACTCGATAATTTGTGAAGTGAAAATTATCTCGAGAAAAATGGGCAAACGGAGGCATCACAAGGATTCTGACCATTATATTCGAAAGAAAATACGGAAGCTTGAAAAGAAATTGCATAGTCGCAAATCTTCAAGCACGAATTCTTCAGGTGAGTGCCGTTATTTTTGTGTGGATGCTAACGCCCGCGATAAGGAATGTTCTACTCTCAATCTCAAGGTCATGTTCGAAACATGTTACTACGTGTACAGTATTTTACATTCTACTATTTTCATACACCTTTATCTTCTTTTTTTACCATACTTTTATAAATCTTTATTTTAAAATAACGTCGTTGATGATGCTATGCTATCTACTACTGCTTATAAAGATAGCTATGTTTTTCGAAGAAGTATTTATGCACAAAAATGTAGTACCGTGACGAGATTACGGTCAGTGCTTATACAAAATGTAGTACCGTGACGAGATTACGGTCAGTCCTTATTCAAAATGTAGTACCGTGACGAGATTACGGTCAGGGCTTATACAAAATGTAGTACCGTGACGAGATTACGGTCAATGCTTACACAAAAATGTAGTATCGTGACGAGATTACGATCTTTTTACTATTTTGTTTGCTGCGACGAGTTTACAGCCGACATGGTCATTCCTTCCAGATGGAAATTCGTTATACTCGCGAGACCCCTCTCCGATGTCGTGGCCTAGCGAACGCCATTAATGAAATGTACGAGTCTGATGTTGAAAACGATTTACAATCAGTGGTTACCGTGGCTCAGGTGCATAATCTCAACCCTGATACGGATAAGTCGACAGCACCAGACGCTATTGATCAAGGAGAAATCCTGCCTATTCCGGCTTCTTTACCTTCGGACTTCCTTAATATTCTCGGAGACTCGAAGGTAAAAGAAATACCTTCCGGTCCCAAAGTAGCTGATGAAGTTTCCAAGCGTTGGAGCAGCATACTGGTTGAGGGCCTAAATAAAGATCGTAAAAAAGAACTACTTACAACAATCTTGATACCTGAAAACTTTCAGTTGTTAAAAGCCCCTCAACTCAATCAAGAAATTGCTTCAGTGATGGTTGAATCCTCTAAAAATAGGGATAAAACGCCTGGAACGAGCTCAAAACCATTTGGGTGTGGGTATTGTGGGCCTGACTAATTTGATGTCTGGCTTAATGGAAGGAAAAGAGGTTGACAAACTGAACATAATTAAAACGTTATCAGAGGTTGGTCAAATCCTTCTGGATTTGCACTTTGAGAATACTGTCAACAGAAGAATGCTAATAGTTCCTACCCTGGATAAGAAGTTTTTATCTATGACCCAAAAATGTCAAGAGAGACTCTTACCTTTTTGGTGAAAATTTGGGGGAGAAAAATTAAAGCTACCAAGGCGGCTGAAAAATCAGGCCTTCAAATAAAGAATTCTAATATAATTGGACCTCAAGCTGCAGGACCCAAGAAGTACAATATCCAGGGAAACTGGAGAGGCCCACCCAGACAACAAGGTCAACGTGCTGTCAGACAGGGTGGGCAGAGACAACAATCGTCGAATCCTCCTCAAAAGCGACAGGGCCAAGCATTGTCGACGGATCGCGGGTATCGGAGCTCAACAGCGACGAGGTCATCACACAGAACTTCGCGCAAGTAACGTCAGAGGTAATGCCACATGCTGGTCGCCTAAAATATTTTGTTCATGCTTGGGAAACCATTACTAATGACCCAACTATTTTAGAATACGTTACAGGCTATAAGATACCATTTAATCATCCTATCAGACAAACTTTTCCATTAAATAATCAAAATTTTCCCAGGACGAAATTAGACAGTTAACTTCATCTATTTCTGATTTATTGCACTCTGGTGCTGTTGTCAAATGTGACAAGGTTGATGATCAGTTCATTTCTCCTACTTTTCTTATACCTAAAAGTAATGGATCTTCCAGATTCATCTTAAATCTAAAGACTTTGAATAAATCTGTTGTCGCTTACCATTTTAAAATGGAGGACATCCGAACGGCAAGCAAGCTTCTATCCATCAATAGCTATATGGCAAATATCGATTTAAAAGATGCGTACTTTTTTGTGCCCATTCATAATACCTACAAAAAGTATTTAAGATTTACTTTTTTACATGAAACTTATGAATTTCAATGCTTACCATTTGGTTTAAGTTCAGCACCATACGTTTTTACTAAACTCCTAAAACCAGTCGCGACATACCTTAGGGATAAAGGTTACAAAGTTGTGGTATATTTGGATGACATTTTGTGCATTGGGGATTCTTACGAAAACTGCAGGTCTTGTGCCCAGGAAACCGTTAGCATACTCCAGTTTTTAGGTTTTGTTATAAATTTTAAAAAAAGTAATTTAGAACCCAACACAACTCGAAAATTTCTAGGATTTGAGTTGAATTCACGTGACATGTGTTTACAATTGCCAGTTGAAAAACGCAAAAACATCCTTGAAAAAATTAAAAACATTGAAAAAAGGAAAAGCATTAAAATACGGGACTTTGCCAAATTCCTAGGTTCCCTCACTTCTATTTGTCCAGCTGTAAGCTATGGTTGGCTTTATACTAAGAGATTTGAAAGGGAAAAATATTTAGCATTGAAATATAATGAAAGCAATTATGAGGTCAGTATGAACTTACCTATTTGTCTCAAAGATGATTTTTCATGGTGGAAAATCCATGTTAAGACTGCTAATAATCCCATTCGATTAGGCCAGTATACTTTAGAAATTTTTTCGGATGCTAGTCTCTCAGGCTGGGGCGCTTATTGCAATGGCGAGCGTGCTAACGGGTTTTGGGACACAAATGATGCAACGATGCACATAAACTACTTAGAATTAAAAGCGGCTTTAATGGGCCTCAAAATGTTTCTGTAGAGAGTTACGGGATAAGGAAATCCTACTTCGGATCGATAATACGACTGCCATATCTTATATTAATAGGATGGGTGGTATACAATTTGTCCCTTTGAATGACATTACTCGGGAAATATGGCGATGGTGCGAAATTCGTAACTTATTTATTTTCGCATCATACATAAAATCCAAAGATAACGTCGAAGCTGACGAAGAATCTAGACGTTCTAATATTGACACGGAATGGGAACTATCTCAGACCATTTTTGAAAATATTGTTAGAAACTTCGGAGTACCAAACATAGACTTATTTGCCACTCATTTAAATGCTAAATGCCCAAGGTACGTTTCTTGGAACAGAGATCCGTATGCCTATGATATAGATGCATTCACCCTAGACTGGAGTCAATTTTATTTCTATGCATTTCCTCCCTTTTCGCTTATTTTGAAATGTCTAAGAAAAATTAAAAATGATAAAGCCACGGGGCTATTAATTGTACCTTATTGGCCTAGTCAACCGTGGTACCCCCTGTTGAAATCACTATCAGCTTCAGAACCCTTATACTTTGGACCAAGCAATGACATCGTTTTGTCTCCTTTCAGAACCTCTCACCCGCTCTGCAAGAAACTTATCCTGGTTGCATACCAATTATCAGGAAAGCTTTCGAAAAACAATCGTTAAGCACAAACACGATTAACGTAATGATCTCTTCATTATCATCATCCTCGCTAAAACAATACAATGTTGCCCTTAAAAAATGGTGGAATTATTGTTATGATAACAGTCTAAACTTCTTTACTATGTCTATTCCTAAAATATTGCATTTCTTTACTGAACAACTGACAGTATATTCTGCCAGCTATTCCACATTAAACACGTATCGAGCAGCTCTTGCCCTTGTTTATGGTAAACAGTTTAGTGAGGCCGACATAGTTTCACGATTTTTTAAAGGTGTGTATAGAATTAAGCCTTCTCTTCCGAGATATTCAACCACGTGGGATCCCAATATTGTCTTGGATCACCTCAGTAACTTGTACCCAAACGAAGAGCTCACCCTGGAGCTCATAACTAAAAAATTGGTAACTCTGCTCGCATTGTCTACAGCACAACGAGTCCAGACGTTATCATTAATTCGCGTGTGTAACATTCGACGTAATGATACAAATATAGTCATAATAATCGAAGACTTGATTAAAACTTCAGCTCCAGGGCGACCGCTTCCAGAATTAATTATTCCTTTTTTTCCATCTAGGACAGAGATTTGTCCCGCCAAAACATTATTGTCTTATTTAGAATTAACTAAAGCTTACCGCGATAAGCCTCAAACGGAAAAACTTTTATTAACCTTTAAAAAACCTTTCCACAATGCCACCAGCTCAACAATTAGCAGATGGATAAAAAACACTTTATGTAGTAGTGGTATTGATACAGCTGTATTTTCTGCACATAGCGTAAGACATGCATCAACTTCAGCAGCTAACAGAAAAGGACTTTCAGTTGAGCTCATAAAGAAAAACTGCGGGTTGGACTGGCAACTCTTTAGTTTTTAGTCGATTCTATAACAGGCCTCTTAATACTAATGCCGATAATGCTTTTGCAGAAAGTGTTTTTCAATAATAAGAGTTAATTATAGATTGATTGTAAAAAGTAAATATATTATGTCATAAAGGAGGTGTGAAATAAATTTTTGTTTTCGCAAAATTTGTGTTCTAAACATCTACCTCGTGAAAATAAATATCGAGAATGCAATGTCGATGTACAATTGATGGTTAAACAAACTTACCTGAAGTGAAGTTTGACCACAATTGTGCGAGACGTTGCATTCGAAGATATTTATAGTAAATTCCCTCCCAACCCTAAGGCTTAGACCCTAACAAAATAAATTTTACGAAAAATCAAAACGTATTTGTCTGGCTCTAAAATGAATGACGCGCGGACGCAATACCGAGGCCGAACTAGACAACTAGAGGGCGCCCCGGTGACGTTTCATGACTTTTGTTTTTATCCTACTTTACTCTAAAGATGTGTTCGGTGCCTGGTACATGGAAGAGTGGACTACCTCGTGAAAATAAATATCTTCGAATGCAACGTCTCGCACAATTGTGGTCAAACTTCACTTCAGGTAAGTTTGTTTAACCATCAATTGTCGTGCATTTCACTCAATATTGTTCCCCGGGCGGACGGGGCGCGGCGCGGTGCGGAGGGAAGAAGCTCACGCACACCTGCACAATACTTACGTCACTTTCGTTATTCGCTCGGCTCACTCCTTTAGATTTCGATACTACCTACCTACTATATCTGACTTGGCGTTGAATTGGACTACCTACGTAATTGAAATTGTTGATTTGAGTGGATTTTGTATTGGTTGACTGAAGAACAGGCGTGAAAAACTTCAAATAAACATTGAGTAAGTGTTCTACCGACGACCTCCGTGGCCCAACGGTCATCACGCCGGACTGCTACACCGGAGGTCCCGGGTTCGATCCCCGGTCGGGTCAAGATGGAAAATGATCTTTTTCAGATTGACCCGGGTCTTGGATGTTTATCTATATATGTATTTGTTATAAAATATAGTATCGTTGAGTTAGTATCCTATAACACAAGTCTCGAACTTACTTTGGGGCTAACTCAATCTGTGTGATTTGTCCATATATATTTATATTATACTAGCGGCCCGCCCCGGCTTCGCTCGGGTGGACAATATATTTATTTTTAGGGTTCCGTACCTCAAAAGGCAAAAACGGAACCCTTATAAGCAGAGATCGGATATTCCAGTACATATTTACCTAAACTTCGAGGAGCACGTAACATGAGTGGATAACACCACCTTTAATACATTTTTAACACCGGCATTTAAAAATCATGAATTGTTATTGAATTTTATAGAGATAATATAAATTTAGTTACAAATTATTGATTGAACCATATTATTCTACTTTTGAGAGTTCCGTACTAAAATTGTGTCAAATTAAAATGTTCTTCAAGTAAATAAAATAAAAATAAAAACTAAATATCTGACTTCAATTCAGTTATTTGAAAGATATCGAAAAAAATTGTTTTATTTTTTCAGAGGTGTAATATCGAATACTCGGTCACTTTGAGCAAAAAAATCAGGAGTATTTTGCGATTTCAGACAGCACTCAAAACATATGGGGTACTTCATATTTTGCGATTTCAGACAGCAATCAAAATATATGGGGTACTTCCCGTTGACCTAAAATTATGAAATTTGTCAGAAAGCAAGGTATTTAGTACAGTACAGTACTTATTTATTTATTTATTTATTTATTTATTTATTTAGCTTAAGGCACGCATACAGTGTTTACATATAGTATTATATAATAAATTACAGTAACATGTAGTTTACTTCAATATGTAAATACCAATTATCAGCGAGCACAACTTTTACCAATAATACAATTCGCTGCCGTAAATGGAAGAAAATAATGATAAAATTAAAAAGTATCACTTATGTAAATACCAATTATCAGCGAGCACAACTTTTACCAATAATACAATTCGCTGCCGTAAATGGAAGAAAAGAATGATAAAATTAAAAAGTATCACTTATGTAAATACCAATTATCAGCGAGCACAACTTTTACCAATAATACAATTCGCTGCCGTAAATGGAAGAAAATAATAATAAAATTAAAAAGTATTACTTATGAAAAAGCTTATAAAATAATATAAAAGGTGTAAGCCATAAAATTTTCAAAGGACTACAGTTTTAGTTCTTTATCAATGTTTTTCAGTATTTTACGTTTGAATGTATTGCGGTTGTCGTGAAGAATATCAATTTCGGGAATTTTATTGTTTATTTCATTGTATGTAGTGCATATTCTAGCTAGAGGTTGATGTATGCCAAGGTTTGTTCTAGAGTATGGTAGGGTGAAAGTTTTAGTTATGGGTTTGCGAGGATATTTAAAAGGAACCGTAAAATTGATTGAGTTTAATATTTCAATAGAATTAACTTTATTATGAAGAATATTATGTAAGAAAATGAGATCTGAGATAGTACGTCGTGTTTTAAGACTGGTTATATGAAAGAAGGAAAGACGTTGCTCGTAGGGTTGACTGGGAGCAATACTGTGAGTAACGCAGGCCAGGTGCCTGGTGAACGCGCGCTGGATACTCTCTATTCTCTGTGACGCAGCGGCGTAGACTGGATTCCAGGTTACAGAAGCAAATTCGAGGCGACTACGTACCAAACTGTTATATAGGATTATTCGGCACCTAGATTTAAATCCTTTTAATGTACGTTTTATAAAACCAAGCATTTTTGCACTATGGTTTACTATGTTGTGTATATGTGTCGCAAACTTAAGTTTCTCGTCTAAAATTATTCCCAGGTCTCTAACTTCTGAAGCGTTACAAAGGTTTTCTCCATTCAGTGTATAAGTACTTTTAATCACATTTGTTTTTTTTGTAAATCTGATATAAGTACACTTGCTGGGGTTCAGAATCATACCATTTGAAGTACACCAGTTATTAATACTATCTAAGTCTTCTTGGAGGAGTTCTATATCATTCAAGGTTTTAATGGTGCGGTAAATTTTCAGGTCATCTGCAAATAAGGAAACTTTACTGTGATGTATATTATTTGTAATATCGTTGATGAAAATTAGAAATAAAATCGGCCCTAGGTGAGATCCCTGAGGGACTCCAGATTCTGCATAAAACTGTTTTGACTCATGACCGTTGACTACTACAACCTGAGTTCTTTTAGTAAGGTATGAATTGAACCAGTCCAGCAAGGAGCCTCCTATACCATAAGCTCTCAATTTTTTTAATTAAAATAGTATGATTCACTTTATCGAAAGCATTGCTGAAATCGGTGTAAATAGTGTCGATTTGCTCACCAGAATCAACTCTACGAGAAATATCAGATACCATCGCAACTAGATTTGTTTCTACTGACCTGCCCTTCCGGAAACCATGTTGAAAAATCAGATAAATCTTTTTCGATATGTTGGTAAATATGCGGGTATAAAAGTGATTCGAATAATTTTGAAAAACAAGATAGGATTGATATAGGTCGATAGTTTTTTACAGAAGTAGTATCACCTTTTTTGTAAACCGGAACAATCCTACCAGTTTTCCACTCATCCGGGAAAACTCCGTTTATCAAAGACTGATTGAAAATTATGGTTAATGGCAAGGTTAGTGCTCTTCGGACATCTGTTAACAAATAAGGGAGGTAAATTATCTGGACCGGGACCTTTTTGGATATTTATTTTTTTTAACGCTGTAGATACCTCTTCTTCGGTTATTTTAATTATGGACGTAAAATTATTGCTAAAGGGAGTATTAGTATCAGATGGGCTAGGAGTTGAAGTTGAATAAGCAGAGGAGAATTGATTTACAAATAGGTTTGCAATGTCTGTTCCTGTATCTGCAGTAATTTCATTTAAATTCATTTTGGCAGGTAATGATGACATTCCTTTGCGCTTGTCTTTAACATATCTCCAAAATAATTTAGGATTTTTACAGATATTGTCTTCCATTTTTTGTTTATAGTTTTTCTCGCATGAGGTTATTAATTTGTGACAGCGTTCCCTAAGTAAATCAAACTCAATTTTGTCTCGTGGGTTTTTATACTTTTGGTATTTTGTGTGTAGTTTATTCTTTTCTTTCAAAAGTTTTATTAGGTCTTTGCTAAACCATACTGGAAATTTAGATAATTTAGGGTTGCGCTTAGGAACATACTTATCGATAGTTATTCTTAATTTATCGTAAAATACTGAAACCATTTGATTAACATCTTCAATACTAGAAAATAGCTCTTGCCAGTTTATATTTATTAAATCTGAAATAATTAACTCGTAATCTGCTTTATAAAAGTTGTAGCCTGAGCGGTTATTAGGACGAAGAAATGTTTCATTATTAGATAAATCTAAAGGAATTGTAACAAGTAGATTGGGATGATATTCATCTAATTTGCTTAAGAGATCTAACGGTTTTGAAACAGTTACATTATCAATATTACTTAGTACAAGATCTAAAGTATTGTTTTCGTAGTTCTGTATATAGTTAAATTGATTTAAATAATTGAGTGTCATGAAATCAACAAGAGAAAAACCAAGGCTATTTTCATAGTTTTCAGGGGTCGTGTGCGCTCTGTTTTCATATGATTTCCATTTAATAAATTTTAAATTAAAATCCCCTAAAACAATAACTTTATCTGTGTTATTCATAACATTATCAACATTCTCTAGAAATTTTTGTTGTCTTTCTAAGTTAGGAGGAGATGGCAGATAAACTCCACAAATAGAAAAAAGTAATAAGTCGTCCCATATAAGGTATTTTAACATTGACCCATAAATCCTCACAATCGCTTTCCCAATTCAACATTCGCGTTGACACATAATCCCGAGAAAACTGCAATCATTACTCCACCGCCATCTAACTTAGAACTATTTGTACAATCTCTATCTCTCCGGTAAACAACGTAACGTGAATCTATAAATTCACTATCAGAAACACTAGAATTCAACCAAGATTCGGTGAACACTATGACCTTATAATTATTTAACAAAATATTTTTGTATACATCAGACGTTTTAGTCCGAAGACCACGAATATTTTGATAGTATATATCGAACACACTTTTCACTACACGACACATAATTATTTATTTAATAAGATTTAAACTTTCTAAATTTTTTATAAGTATGAACTCACTTGATTCATCTTTACGAGTGAAAATTCGTCCATTTCGGATCCACGTAAACTTGTAATTCATCTCTCGTGCTTTAATTCGTGCAGCTGCATGTAGGGCCTTATTTTCGGGAGATAAGTGTTCGCTTACAAAAACTGGAGAGGAGGGTTCGTCAAAACCTAAATGGAAAGAACTTAGTTTGGACTTAGGATTCTTTTTGTTGTAGATTGGAAACGGCAGCCAGGACTTCGTCGCGGTGTCGCGGAGAACGAAGCCTCACAACAATTGAGCGGGGAGTAGAGCTGTTTTTGTTCAGTTTGGCGACACGCGTAGCATGCAAAATATCGTCGGCCTTGATAGGTGCGTTTACAGCTTTGGTAAGAAGTTCCAGTGTTTTCGGGAGGTTTTCAGTTCGTCGTTCAGGTATCCCATTTATCTCAATGTTGGAGCTTCTCATATTTTGCTCTACTAGATTAAGTCGAAGTGAGAGGTCAACTATGGTGGATTTTAATATAGAATTATTATCTTGAAGCTCAGTGATTGCAGCAGACTTTTCTTCCAGAATATTTTTCAACTCATCATAATTGTTGTTATAAAAGGCTATGGACTCGCGGAGTTCATGGACTTCGTCAGTTATGGTTTTTAGTTCCACTGAAATTGTTTCTCTGATAGTGGACTGTAAAGTTTCAGTCAGAATTACTCTCAGTTTCTCTTCCGTGATATAGTTTTGGTGGCAAGTACATGGTGACAAGGGAGTACTCGTGGATTTCTGTCCCTCCGTGGTCTCGGAGTGTTTGTCTAATTCGGAATGCTTTAGTGCTGATGGTTTAGATGTACCAGTTTTAGGTGTGGGCGCAGACGATGCGGTGGCTGCCTTCTTCACCATTTTATTAGTAGGTTAGTAAGTACCCTTAACCGTATTTAGCTCAGAAATATTTTATAAGCAGGGAAAAGTTAGCACCCATATCCTTATATTTTATAAGCAGCCAAACAGACCTGTCACCCAGTAGCAATTTATTTTAATATTGGTAATTGAAAGTAATGCAAAATTAGGTAAAATATTATGACTATCAAATATCGGTGAATGACCTAGCAGACAACTACAGCCGGCCGGGGCCCCAACGGGTGCCGAGGGAGGTGCGGGCGGGGAGTGTACCACACGCACGACACAGCGTCGCTTTCGTGCTCTGGCAAGCGTAG
Organism: Ephestia elutella; assembly: GCA_018467065.1. Taxonomy (NCBI): domain Eukaryota; kingdom Metazoa; phylum Arthropoda; class Insecta; order Lepidoptera; family Pyralidae; genus Ephestia; species Ephestia elutella. The sequence continues at coordinate 2,637,086 of CM031569.1, forward strand.
GTAAAAACTCAATTTTGATTTTCAAATGAAAATGTTACCTAATTACTCACGAACCACACAGAGTAAAGATTATCCAATTGTATCACTGCAATCCTTGTTTAAAGCACTTTCTTTTTATGTATAATAAAACTTATATTGTCAACTTTTTACAAATGAAAACAAAAAACATTACGGAGCGATTATAAAAACATGTTCACTGGACGGCGCTCGCGCGCATATGCAGTAGACATGGGTAACTCCGGACTCGAAGATTTAAATGAGCCGATTCATTAGCCGGAGTCGAAACCCTTACTTAGTCCGAGCAATTCTTATCGACTCACGGGAGTTATTAGTCTTATTAGATCCGCGTTCCGCCGGGATTCGTTTCGTCGCGTTTGCCACTTGCGTGCGTCGCGACTCGCTAGCGCCAGCCGGCTCTCGGACTCGGGAGGAATCGGATAGCGTTCGGTTATAATAGAGTGAGATGCGAACTGATTTTTATAGAGAAAAGAACGAGACGGATATTTTTAAAAAAAGAACAATTGACGGTGTATAAAGTCTTAGTGTGTATATAAAAGTTTTGGTTTATTTTTAAGTAAGTAAAAAAAGTTTAATGTACCTATCTTTATTTTCATGAAAATTGAAAACAAATACTAATGTACAGTAAAATTACCTAAGTAGTATTAGATTGACAGTCCTAAGCCTGGAAAGTACAAAGGGAAAAAAATTTACTGTTGAAACGGGTACCGAACGGAGTTGAACGGACGTCTGTGAGCGGGAGCCGATAAGGGAGTAGGAATCATTAAGAGGAGTCGGTACCGAATGCGGATTAAGATTCAGTGAGCCGAAACACGTCTCGGAGTCGAGATTACCCATGTCTAATATGCAGTACTTGTACAGGAATAAATCTGAAAGTTGTAAATATGTTGTTGGAAGTTAAAAAAAAAGTGTTACAAACTTATTTTTGCGCTCGATGCAATATGAATCCTAGGGAGCAAACTGCAGAGTTAAGTTTGTTTTTAAAACTTGATTAGCGTCTACGGAACCCTCGGTGCGCGAATTTGAATCGCACTTTGACCGGTTTTTAGGGTTCCGTACCTCAAAAGTCAAAAACGGAACCCTTATAAGATCACTTTGTTGTCCGTCTGTCTGTCAAACTTTTTTTTCTTAGGACGCTTAAAGGTATCAATTTGAAATTAATATCTAATACTTCGGATACATAGTCTCTTTTAGCAAAAAAATAGATGAAAAAAGAGATATTAGGTACCTACCGTAAATGTAGCGAAATTTCGTATATTTTGCGATTTCAGGCAGCAATCAAACCCTACGGGGTACTTCCCGTTGACCTAAAAATTATGAAATTTGGCAAAAAGCAAGATCTAACAGTACATACACTGTAAATATGTTGTTGGAAGTTTAAAAAAAATGTAACAAACTTATTTTTGCGCTCGATGCAGTACGATTCCTAGGAATCAAACTGCAAAGTTAAGTTTGTTTTTGAAATTTCTAGGTCTTTCAGTGAGAGCTATAATGTGAGATGCTTTTCGTGTACGGAACCCTCGGTGCGCGAGTTTGACTCGCACTTGGCCGGTTTTTTTAATGATACCTACCTCCTACTAAAATAAATATTGATAATAACAAGCAAATTATTATAGACCGAGAGGTCACGGGAATTTTCGTAACGATCAGGGAAACGGATAGACTTGCTTTTATGGGTTGTAGAGTAGTCCCCTAATGTGAATGATGTCGGTCTGCCGGCTCTCAGTGGTAGCTTCTTCGAGCTATAGGGCCTGAAAGGTGCTTCATTGTTGCGAAAAAAACGATCTGAGAAATGGTTAGTTTAAGTACATATTCAAAGTATGGCATCTCCGCATGTGAAACAAGTTGGTCTGCCGGCTGTCAGTGGTTGCATTTCAGAGCTATGAGGCGCGCAAGTCACTGCATAGTTACAAAAAAAAACGATAAGAGAAATGGTTAGTTTTAGTACCAATTGGAAGAATGGTGTATCCACAGATGAAACGAGTTGGTCTGCCGGCTGTCAGTGGTTGTATTTCAGAGCTATCATCGTTCACGTAAGTCGCTTATTTGAGGAAAAAGTCTAAAAAAACATTGAAAAGCGGGAAAATAGGCGAATTTTTCTAGTTCATGCCAGCCGCTGTCGTATCTGCGTATGTTTGACCCAACCTCAAACTTGCGCCGCGCACCACCGCACTGTGGGGAAAAAAATCGCCTCTAGAGAAAAAAAGGTTTTCTTCAGAAAATCTACGTCAATTTTGGTAAAAACTGATTATGTAAGTATTTCATTATTGATCTTATTAAGAAGACTTTTTATTAATACTAATGCTAACATTGCATTCTATTAATAGGTACTAAAACTGACCATTTCTCTTACCGTTTTTTTTCGTAACTAAGCAGTGACTTTTGCGCCTCATAGCTCTGAAATGCAACCACTGACAGCCGGCAGACCAACTTGTTTCACATGCGGAGATGCCATACTTTGAATATGTACTAAAAACTAACCATTCCCTCAGATCGTTTTCTATTTTTTGCAACAATGAAGCTCATTCTAGCCTTAATAGCTCAAATTGGCAACCACTGATAGCCGGCAGACCAACTTGTTTCACATGAAGAGATGCCATATTTTGAATATGTACTAAAACTAACCATTTCTCTGTTTTTTTTTTTTCAACAATGAAGCCCCTTCCAGGCCCTAGGTATAGCTCGAAGTGGCAACCACTGAAGGCCGGCAGACCAACTTGTTTCACCTGTGGAGACACCATTCTTTCAATAAGTACTAAAACTGACCATTTCTCTTACCGTTTTTTTTCGAAACTATGCAATGACTTTCTCGTTCATAGCTCTGAAAATGCAACCACTGGCAGACAGCAGACCAACTTGTTTCACATGCGGAGATGCCATACTTTGAATATATACTAAAACTTTTTCTCTATCGTTTTTTTTTTCGCAAACAATGAAGCCCTTTTCCAGCCCCTATAGCTCAAAGTGGCAATCCACTAACAGCCGGCAGACCAACTCGTTTCACATGCGGAGATGCCATACTTTGAATAAGTAAAGGTGAAACGAGTTGGTCTGCAGGCTCTCAGTGGTTGCCACTTCGAGCTTGTTGGCGAAAAAATGATCAGAGAAATTGTTAGATTTATTACATATTCAAAGTATGGCATCTCCGCATGTGAAACAAGTTGGTCTGCCGGCTGTCAGTGGTCGCATTTCAGAGCGATGATGCGCGAAAGTCACTGCATAGTTACGAAATAAAACGGTATAAGAAATGGTCAGTTTTAGTACCTATTGAAAGTATGGTGTCTCCACAGGTGAAACAAGTTGGTCTGCCGGCCTTCAGTGTTTGCCACTTCGAGCTATACCTAGGGCCTAGAAAAATTGCCTTGAGAAAATGGCCTTCATTGTTGCAAAAAAAAAAAAATTATCAGAGAAATGGTTAGTTTTAGTACATATTCAAACTATGGCATCTCCGCATGTGAAACAAGTTGGTCTGCCGGCTGTCAGTGGTTGCATTTCAGAGCGATGATGCGCGAAAGTCACTGCATATTTACGAAAAAAAACGGTTAGAGAAATGGTCAGTTTTAGTATCTATTGAAAGAATGGTGACTCCACAAGTGAAACAAGTTGGTCTGCCGGCCTTCAGTGTTTGCTACTTCGAGCTATACCTAAGGCCTGGAAAATTGCCTTGAGGAAAATGGCCTTAATTGTTGCAAAAAAAAATTATCAGAGAAATGGTTAGGTTTAATACATATATTCAAAATATGGCATCTCCGCATGTGAAACAAGTTGGTCTGCCGGCTGTCAGTGGTTGCCACTTTGAGCTATAGGGGCTGAAAGGGGCTTCATTGTAGCTAAAAAAAAACGATCAGAGAAATGGTTAGTTTTAGTATATATTCAAAGTATGGCATCTCCGTATGTGAAAAAAGTTGGTCTGCCGGCTGTCAGTGGTTGCCACTTTGAGCTATAAAGGCTAGAAGGAGCTTCATTGTTGCAAAAAATAGAAAACGATCCGAGGAATGGTTAGTTTTAGTATATATTCAAAGTATGGCATCTCCGTATGTGAAACAAGTTGGTCTGCCGGCTGTCAGCGTTGCCACTTTGAGCTATAAAGGCTAGAAGAAGCTTCATTGTTGCAAAAAATAGAAAACGATCTGAGGAATGGTTAGTTTTAGTACATATTCAAAGTATGGTATCTCCGCATGTGAATCGAGTTGGTCTGCCGGCTGTCAGTGGTTGCATTTCAGAGATATGAGGCGCGAAAGTCACTGCCTAGTTACGAAATAAAACGGTAAAATAAATGGTCAGTTTTAGTTCTTATTGAAAGAATGGTGTCCCCACAGGTGAAACAAGTTGGTCTGCCGGCCTTCAGTCGTTGCCACTTCGAGCTATACCTAGGGCCTGGAAGGGGCTTCATTGTTGAAAAAAATATCAAAGAAATGGTTAGTTTTAGTACATATTCAAAATATGGCATCTCCTTATGTGAAACAAGTTGGTCTGCCGGCTGTCAGTGGTTGCCACTTTGAGCTATAGGGGCTGAAAGGGGCTTCATTGTAGCTAAAAAAACGATCAGAGAAATGGTTAGTTTTAGTATATATTCAAAGTATGGCATCTCCGTATGTGAAAAAGTTGGTCTGCCGGCTGTCAGTGGTTGCCACTTTGAGCTATAAAGGCTAGAAGGAGCTTCATTGTTGCAAAAAATAGAAAACGATCCGAGGAATGGTTAGTTTTAGTATATATTCAAAGTATGGCATCTCCGTATGTGAAACAAGTTGGTCTGCCGGCTGTCAGCGTTGCCACTTTGAGCTATAAAGGCTAGAAGAAGCTTCATTGTTGCAAAAAATAGAAAACGATCTGAGGAATGGTTAGTTTTAGTACATATTCAAAGTATGGTAACTCCGCATGTGAATCGAGTTGGTCTGCCGGCTGTCAGTGGTTGCATTTCAGAGATATGAGGCGCGAAAGTCACTGCCTAGTTACGAAATAAAACGGTAAAAGAAATGGTCAGTTTTAGTTCTTATTGAAAGAATGGTGTCCCCACAGGTGAAACAAGTTGGTCTGCCGGCCTTCAGTCGTTGCCACTTCGAGCTATACCTAGGGCCTGGAAGGGGCTTCATTGTTGAAAAAAATATCAGAGAAATGGTTAGTTTTAGTACATATTCAAAATATGGCATCTCCTCATGTGAAACAAGTTGGTCTGCCGGCTATCAGTGGTTGCCACTTTGAGCTATTAAGGCTAGAAGGAGCTTCATTGTTGCAAAAAATAGAAAACGATCTGAGGAATGGTTAGTTTTAGTACATATTCAAAGTATGGCATCTCCGCATGTGAAACAAGTTGGTCTGCCGGCTGTCAGTGGTTGCATTTCAGAGCTATGAGGCGCGAAAGTCACTGCATAGTTACGAAAAAAACGGTAAGAGAAAATGGTCAGTTTTGGTACCTATTAAAAGAATGCAATGTTAGCAAAAATAGTATTAATAAAAAGTCTTCTTATTAAAATCAAAAATGAAATACATAATCAGTTTTTACCAAAATCGACGTAGATTTTCTGAAGAAAACCTTTTTTTCTCTAGAGGCGATTTTTTCCCCACAGTGCGGTGGTGCGCGGCGCAAGTTTGAGGTTGGGTCAAACATACGCAGATACGACAGCGGCTGGCATGAACTAGAAAAATTCGCCTATTTTCCCGCTTTTCAATATTTTTTTTAGACTTTTTCCTCAAACAAGCGACTTACGTGAACGATGATAGCTCTGAAATACAACCACTGACAGCCGGCAGACCAACTCGTTTCATCTGTGGATACACCATTCTTCCAATTGGTACTAAAACTAACCATTTCTCTTATCGTTTTTTTTTGTAACTATGCAGTGACTTGCGCGCCTCATAGCTCTGAAATGCAACCACTGACAGCCGGCAGACCAACTTGTTTCACATGCGGAGATGCCATACTTTGAATATGTACTAAAACTAACCATTTCTCAGATCGTTTTTTTTTCGCAACAATGAAGCACCTTCCAGGTCCTATAGCTCGAAGAAGCTACCACTGAGAGCCGGCAGACCGACATCATTCACATTAGGGGACTACTCTACAACCCATAAAAGCAAGTCTATCCGTTTCCCTGATCGTTACGAAAATTCCCGTGACCGCTTAGACTATTAAAAAATAAAAAACACGACTGACAACTCACATAGCCTATGTCACTCGGGGGAATGCAAGGAATCTAACAATACCTCTCACATCAAAATCTGTTAAGCCGTTGAGGACTTATGGTGGAATAAAGAAACTTACATACATACATACTTACATACATACATACATGAACCCTGAAAACATAACACTCCTTTTTTGGTCAGTCGTGTAAAAACATACGAAAACGCGCCCGCTCAGAGATAGCTACCTATACTGCGCCTTGAGTCTTCGCTAGGTGGTTTCGCGGCGCGTTGCTGGGGGCCGATTCTCAAGTAATAGAACTTTTTCAGTGTGGTAATTTCTATTCGAAGATGTCGTTTCTACTATAAAGTTCGAACGTTTTCTATATTTCGTATTCTGGGGCACGATAGAACAATTACCACTCGAACTGTCAAATGGAACGTACCATAGACAATTTATTACGTTTCATTACGTCGTTTTTAAAAACGCTTGGAAAACGATTGTAGTTTTTACCTTATAATTGGTGATTTTCACAAAATCCCGAAATTTATGAGACTCGTAAGAAAATTTTTTGAACTTAAAAATAATATTATTTAATAATAGCGGTTTCAAAACGTTTAAAAAAGTAAAATTTGGAATATTTCCTAAGTTGTTTTGAAAAATATGGAACGTATTAAAAAGTTGTCTTGTGTCAATGTCAGTGATCGAAGTTTGGTCATATTTACTATTTACCCTATTATTTGATAGTTTTGTTACTTTGAAGGGAATGGATAAGAAAAATATGCCAGTGTCGAGAAAATCTCCACTTAGTCCATTTGGTGGAAACCCCATTTGGTAAAGTTAAAAGTGTAAAGTGGGAAGTGTACTTCTTCGGTTATAAAAAACGAAGCAAAGAAGAGGTGGATAAAGGATCTTCGTCAACCAAATTCCCGAAGCAGGCGACTTTGAACTCTTCTTCGTTCATTTTCATCAAATGATTTCAAAACTTCAACAAAAAAATCGTCAAAATCAAACTAAACTTATCCCACATAACCTTAAACGAACTCATTTTATCAGCTGAAGTTCGAATACGAGTTATTTCGATTGGTCAGTACCACTCGTTGCGTTCGAGTGATGTTCGATCGAAATATTTCGATTGTGAAGTTCTGAGAATACGCAAAATGTGTTGCTTTCGAAAAATATTCGAATTTCGAATTTTTTTACGAACGTGAACTTTTTACTATTGCGTGAGAATTGGCTCCCTGGTATTTAGATAACTCGTAGTATTTCGGAAACTATTGATCCAAATTACATACAGTAAAAGCAAATATTAAATATATTAAGTACTTGTGATGATAGACTTGTTTAATTTGATAAGGATTAATAAGTTCTGGTTAATATCACCAGTTAAAAAACACGTAACGATTTTAATTATTTTTAAAACATAAAAGTAGTTATTGTGGCTGAAATATAAAAGCTAGATATATGCTATCGCGGACTTTTTTGTAGACCTATTATATATACACAATTCCTCCATACATGATTTTGATACATCTCTTAGGAATTGGACAGCGTTTTCGATGAAAGCTGCCGGGCGGCAAATTTTTTTCCGACTTCCTTAACAATTATCGTCATATTTCAACTAATATACACAAAACCTAAACAAATTATACACTAAAACCTTTCTCATGAATCACCCTATCTATTAGTGAAAACCGCATCAAAATCCGTTCAGTAGTTTTTGAGTTTATCGCGAACAGACAGACAGACAGACAGACAGACGCCGCGGGGGACTTTGTTTTATAGTATTATGATTATGATTATGATTATGATTATTATGATTATGATTATGATTATGATTATGATATTATGATTATGATTATGATTATGATTTATTTATTTATTTGTTTCTTATGTCTGGGCACCTGATAAAAACAACATTGTAGGTAGGTAAGTACCTACATTACTCATTTTATGTGAATCTTCTATCCTATAGGTAGGTATGTCTATATCCTGACTATAATAAGCAATCTATAGGTATATAAACGCCCGCGCCGCCGCGCCTTTAGTTATATTGTACGAAATTGTAGGTACTGTCTGGCTTTTGGCCGACCGGCAGGCATAGCGGCGCGCCCGACGCGGCTCGGCTCGTTGTTGTGAATCGTCTAACGTCGTTTCATTCGCTTCGGACAGGTGTTTGTGTGCGTGCGCTCGGTGTATGCGTACAGATAGCGTCTGACTGCTCATCACTGATTCTATCTCTGTCGGACACAATGCTAGGTGAAACAGCTTGCTTTTTGGCCGCGCCCGCCACTGAGTTCGAGCTCGCGGCTAGTGTAACCTTAAGTGAAATTGGTCAGAAGTTGCTTTGAATGATTTATATAGATAGGATTGATATTATGTGATACGAGACATTTGCCCTGCAGTGGGACAATATAGGTAACAAGCTAATTATATAACAAGCTAATTATTAAAAATAAAAAACACGACTGACAGAGTTTTTCCTCAAAAAGTACATACAAACATATAAGTTATATACATTACTGAAATCGCCTTCTAAAGCCCTTCAATTTGATATCCCACTTGATAAGATTGATCAAATTTTATTTTTTTGGTCTGCTATTTATCGCATATATAATCCGCCATTTTGTTTTTATGATGACGTCATATAGCCTATGGCACTCGGAGGAATGCAAGGAATCTAAAAATACCTCTCACATCAAAATCTGTTAAGCCGTTCAGGACTTATGGTGGAATAAAGAAACTTACATACATACTTACATACATACATGAACCCTGAAAACATAACACTCCTTTTTTGGTCAGTCGTGTAAAAATAAAAAACAACTGACAACTTACATAGCTTATGTCACTCGGAGGAATGCAAGGAATCTAACATCCATCGAGTACATAATATCTCGATGCTAACATCAAAATCTTTTAACCCGTTCAGGACTTATGGTGGAATAAAGAAACTTACATACATACATGAACCCTGAAAACATTTTGGTCAGTCGTGTACAAAATAGACGTTAACTTAAAAAAAAATACTTACGCTTGATCTTCTTCTCTGGATACCAGAAGTGCACCCACTACAAAGATGCTATCAAATCTTCAGGTAGAACGTAAATGAAATAGTAGGGATTGTAGTCAGGGCGTGGGGGTCGTCCACCATTGGGTTTTGACAGTAGTAGTATATTATTGGGCATTCTACCCCACTTCCGTTCTTCAGGTCACTTCGTTCCCTTCATCACTCCAGTGGGGTAGAATGCCCAATAATATATCTTCATCCACGTCAAGTCTCCATCTATGCGTTTCTACGACTCTTACGGTAGTATAATGCTCATAATATTCGTTCTCCGTTCATCTTCATGACAGTATCATGCACACAAACCGTCGAACCCTTGCGAACCTGTTACAATAAAAAACAGCTATATTACTTAAGCTGTCATTCAAGCTGTATCATTCGTGTCATTTAGACGACAATGAAATTTATTGAACAGCCAACATCGTTGCATGTTGATACAGTATGTCCTGACAGTCGACCTGATAAGCGTTCTAGTCGTAACGGAGAACTGTTACCTAACTCTATCCGGTGTTTAATTTGCGGGCCTTCAAACTGCGGTAAAACAAATTTGATTATTGGTTTACTATTACATGAAAATGGATTACGATTTCGTAATGTGTATGTGTATTCGAAAACACTATATCAACCGAAGTATGCATTTCTAGAAAATGTTTTAAAAATGGTACCACAAGTCGTATATACAAAATATCAGGAAAATGAGAATATTTTGGATCCGAAAAATGCTAAATGTTATTCCGTTATAGTATTTGATGACGTAGCATGTGAAAATCAAAACAACGTGCGAGGATTACTTTGCTATGGGTAGACATAAATATATAGATTGTTTTTATTTGAATCAAACTTACAGCAAAATTCCTAAACAACTAGTGAGAGATAATGCTAATTTAATAGTTCTTTTTAAACAAGATGAATTAAATATGAAACATGTATATGAAGAACATGTTAATACAGATATGAGTTGGGCTAAATTCAAGGAGATGTGTTCTAAAATATGGTGTGAACCATATAACTATTTGGTAATCAATAAGGACTGTGATAAAAATAAAGGTCGTTACCGTAAGAAATTTGATACCTTTGTTGTATTGGACTGAAATATTTATATTAACCTATGTAATTATTAAGGCGGTCATTACTGATCTGTTAGTTCCTAGCACATGTGCGTTCATTTTTAAATTATATAAAATGGAAAAAGAATTAAAAAACAGATTGTACGTGTCGCTGAAGCAGTTAAAAGAAAAATTAAAAACATGCAGGATATAGATAATCATAATTATAAAATATTGGAAACTGTTTTTAAACCAATAACGGAACCTCTCAATCAAGTTATAGATGCAAGTAAGCCCAAACAAAATAGACAAATAGTAAATACGGTACCTGAATTTAAGTCCCAAAAGAATGATGAGTTAAATAGTTCTGCTGACACTGATAAAACAGTTTTGAAACGGCAATCTGATGAGGGGATGGACATCCCTCTTGATCCTGAGACTTATAGTGATGAAGTTGATTCAGACCTCGATGAGTCAAATTTATCGTACACTTCAGCTACAGAAGATACACCAGATGCATCTTCTTGGTCACTTTCATCTGAAGTTTATCAAAACGTTCCATTTGGTGTACGGAATGAACGTGGAAAGCTTATGATGGGCACAGGGCGTGTAGCTATACAGGATAATATAATTGATGTTGGAGGACGAAAGTACAAGTTGACATCTGGTTTATGGGAATTGTTATTTAAGAAGGTTCCGGATTTGAGTTTAGTACAGCAAGACGATAGAAATAATTATAAACAAATGTTATTGGACACAAATGCGCATCGTAGAGATTATGATATAAGTAAACCAATCAAAAGCAATAAAGGTAGAAAGTATCTTAATGTTATAAAACCCTTATTTAAGTTACGTCACGATTCAGTAAGTACTGATGGAAGCACTCACCAAGGATCAGGATTGTTAAAACAATTGAAATCAAGCGTTGATTATGTTTATTGGGATGATCCGAACGAATTGGTGGAAAGATTAAGACTGTTGATTGCATCCCAAGCTGCTGGCAACACTGGTGTTAATAACGAAATTATTTCCATTATCGAAGAATTACGTGAAAGCGGTATTATAAATCAATAAATACAGCCCCATTTTCAGTTTTGTATTATTTATCATCTGATCTATTTGCAGAAATCAACTCATTAAAACATGAATGTCGACAAATTTGGTCATCATGTACATAAAAGATCTCGTTTATCAGATTTTTTTAGATATTACAAATAAAGCTCTTATAAAAACAGAAGCTGGTGATTACAATTTAAGATATACATCATTGCGAGGTATTCCTCAACCATTAGCAGAAGATGAGGCCGTTAATAAGAAATACGTTGATGATTTAACTAAAAAATTTTGCAGTGTAGAGGATACGGATAAAATGATCAAAGAAAAAACCTTTAGTAAAGATGAAGTTAAAGTTTTGTTAGATTCTTTAAAAAAAGATATAATGAGGTTTTTTAGTCAGTTTGATCTTAATTTAAAAGGAAAAGGACATAAAGCAGAGAATCACATAAGTACGTGAAATGATGAAACAACAAATCGTTAATGAATTACACAAAGCAGCAAGAAAAAATTTTATCCGAAGATCAGTGATTTTAAAAGGCATTGATGATTTATGGCAAGCGGACTTGATAGGACATGCAAAGTTATAAAAACAGTAATCGTGGTATGAAATATATATTAGTGGTTATTGATTGTTTTTCAAAATATGCTTGGGCTTTACCAATTAAAACTAAGTCAAAGTCCGATGTAGTACTTGCATTTAACCATATTATTAAATCAAGCATGAGAAGTCCTATAAATTTACAAACAGATAATGGTACTGAATTCTACAATGTGGATTTCAAAAAGCTAATGAAGTCATTAAATATAAACCATTATAGCACATATTCTGTTAAAAAGGCGTCTATAGTAGAGAGGCTTATTAGAACTATGAAAAACAAATTATATAAATGCTTTAGTTTAAAATGGTAATTATAAGTGGATTGACAATACTCTTAAAGATGTTATTTGGACTTATAATAATTCAAAGCATCGAACTATTAAATATAAACCAGTTGATGTTAATGAGCAAAATAAGTATGAAGTTATGAGAAATATTCAAAACTCTCATAAATGCACCAAAAAGAAAAGAATTGTGAAATTTAAAATGGGTGATCAAGTACGAATCAGTAAATATAAAAGTTGTTTCGCAAAGGGTTATACACCTAACTGGTCAACAGAAATATTCGTTATAAAAAAAGTAATTAATTCAAATCCTACAACTTTTCACCTCGAAGATTTACATAAACAACCAATTCTCGGTTCATTTTATGAAGAGGAACTGCAAAAGGTAAAATTCCCAAATATTTATTTAGTCGAAAAGATTATAAGGAGAAAAGGAAACAAACTATTGGTAAAATGGTTGGGACTCACAGATAGAAAAAATAGCTGGATAGATAAAAAGGATGTTGTTGACTAGAATTTTTAGTATGTAAAAAGCAATGCAAGGAGGTGGACTTGTGAATAATTTAATAAATATCCTTCCATTAGAGTTACATTTACCGGGATACAATTATTGTGGACCTGGAACAAAACTTCAAAAGCGGTTGCTTCGTGGTGATAAGGGAATCAATCCATTAGACGACGCTTGTAAAGATCACGATATAGCATATGCAAACCATTCTGATTTAGAAAATCGTCATATAGCAGACTTGAAACTGATAAATATGGCTAAACGTAGACTTCGATCAAAAGATGCAGGAAAAGGTGAAAAAATTGCATCATGGGTAGTTAAAAAAATCATGAAAGCGAAAGTTAAGGCGGGTGGTGGTGTCAAAACGTTTAAGTCTTTAGTTTCTAAAATTAGATCACACGTAAAAAAGTTAAGACCGAAGTGTACTAATACCGCAATAAAACGTATGTATTTGGTTGCAAAGAAATTAATTGGAAAAAATAAACTAATAAAACTACCTCGAGTGATACCACTACCAAAAACTGGTGGAATTCTACCATTGATACCAATATTTGCTGGGTTATCAGCGTTAGGAGCTTTAGCAGGAGGTGCCGCAGGTATTGCTAAAACAGTCAATGATTACAAGTCATCACAAAGTAATTTACGTGAATCCGAACGTCACAACAAAGTCATGGAATCGATTGCTATGGGGAGAGGGTTGTATATTAAACCATATAAAAAAGGTCACGGGCTGTTTATAAATCATTCAAAAAACTAACTAGGAAGCTACCTAAACGTGCACTTACGAATATAGATATTTTGAATTTTGCTAATGACATACCTTATTTTCGAGGTGTGTTTATGTTAGACGAATTGCCTTCTAAAGTGAAACGAATTGAATGTGGAATTGTGAATTTAGATAATTCAGCAAATGATGGAACGCACTGGGTAGCTTACACAAAAATAAATAAATATTGTGAATATTTCGATAGTTTTGGAGATTTGAAACCACCGTTAGAACTCAGAAGATATTTAAATAAAAAGGATATTTTCTACAATTACGATAGGTACCAAAATTTCAACACTGTGAATTGCGGTCATCTATGCCTAAAATATTTATGGTCGTTTTTGGAGAAAAAATAAAAATCATATAAAATAAAATATAAAAAGTACTGATCAACACAATGTCCTTCACACTTTCTATAACAGGTGATCAGTCTACACTATTTACAAATTATTCTCCTTCATTACAACTTGAGGGCGAATATGAATGTGCTCTTTTGTATTTATCAACATTCAACTCGATCCCAAACATAGATAAATAAATAATAAACAATAATAAATTTTATTATGATATTGATAAAGTTGTTGAAATACCAGAAGGTGCATACGAGTTACAAGATATCTGCGATTATATAAAAAACAATATTAGAGGTGGTACTTTTAACTTACTGTTAAACTGTGTAACATTGTTTCAAAGTCAGCATATATAACGAACGGAACAATTTGCTTCCTATTATAATTTACAAATTGAGTAAAAGAACCCTTTGGAGGTAATTCGGTAGCAACATCCTCCACAACTATGCATATCACGCTCATTACTTGAATTAAAAAAACATTAAACAATTATTACAAAAGTGTAACTTACTATGATGCTTTGTTATTTGGTTCCTTACAAGTCGAGGTAAATCTTTGATGAGACAGTAATGTGACAATCCATTACTTTCTAAATAAAGTAAATGAATCACTTTTTCCTTTAATATATTAGGTTTATAAAGTGGTCCTACAACGTGATTATTTTTTAATCCATAAACATATACACAAATATTAGGATTATTAACTTCCAAATCGTGCAATATCAGATAAATTCAATGGAAACGATAAATCATTTATATTTAACACATTTCGAAAATCGGGATAAGATGTTACTCTCTCCGGATGATGTTTTGCGGGATAAAGACCAGCAACAATAGACCATAAGAAACAATACTGATCATTATTACGAATATTGACACAGGCTCGTTTTGATTTTATCGCTGGCGGCAATTCGATGAAACTTGATCCACACAAAGGTTGATATTTATTTATATTAATTTCTATGTGAGAACTATTCAAAAAAGTCCAACCACTGTCACGGTCCTGAAACTCTTCCATCTTTTTTGATAGAGTATTTTTTATTTCTGAAATTATTGAATCATAGTCATAATTTTGATGGAGTGTATAGTTTTTTGTGTGAAATGATTTTATCTCCTGTTTATCGTTTTTAAACATTAAAAACATAGCAAAAAAATTCTAAATTAATTTTCACACAAGTATGATCATTTAGAGACATGTCTATTAACTTTTTAAGTTTCTCGCGAGAATCACTAAAGAACGATTCAAATGAACATTTCTCGTTTATATCTATTATTCTGTACGAAGCTATACGGTTCCGAAATGCGGAATTTATTTTTCTACGCCTTCGCAAAAATAAGATACATGTTTGTTTTTATGATTGCTACTGCGGAGGTGACCTGTCCAATGACTGCGCTCAACAGCTGTGTTACAAATAGTACAGAAAGGCATTGTACTCTAATTAAATAAGAAAGGTTTTGTAAAAAAAATCGTTCAAGTTAAAATATAGAAAGTATATTCTTATATTAAAATACTTAATACCTAAATCTTATCGTTATAAAATACCGGCTCCGAGTCGTTAAAAAGTTCGTGAGCCCGGCGCATGAACGATTGCAGCTCGTGCCATGGAGGGGTATTCTTATCTAACTGCACCTTCAGCGTAACAGTTGCTTTCTTCCACCGATCTTCCGGACGAATGGAAGCAATATCCGCCTTGTGGTATACTTTCACGTCTATAAAGAATTCGCCTGCTAAGCTCAGCCGTTCTTCTAACTTTACCGTTGGCAACACGGCTCACCAAGGAAGATGTCAGGTTGTCAGCGCCTTTGATAGGCAAACGGTGTTCAATTTCACCCTCCAACTCGAACAGATCCGATCCGTTTCTTTTTTTACTGTAAACAAACAATAATTTTTTTTGTTAAAAAATATAAATCGGTAGAAACCTGAAAGTAAGAAAATCACAGTAATCTTAGCGATGACCACATCACAAATTAAACTTAAATAATCCTATTAAATATTTTTATATGTTATTATTTTTAAATTTAGTTTAATTGTAGTTTAATTTTATTTTTTACTTATATTAGTTTATATCTTGGAAGTAAGTATACTGAAAAAGGAACCACAATGCACACTTAACACGGAACTAAATCTTCACTATCTATACCTACTATTATTAGAAATAGAGAGATTTGTTTGCTTTGAAATGGACAAACTCAAAAAAACAACTGAACCAATAAAAAAACTGTGGATTCTACGGAAAACTACGCTACCACTAAGTTTAAAGCTACTAGTGATAAATAAGAGACAAATAAGTACCTTGATTTCGTCTTGGATCCAGAGTTACTGGTGCTCGCAGAGTCTGAGGCTTTGCGCTTCGACGCCTGTTGTTTTTTAGACTTTGTGGGCGGCGGCGGCGCTGTCCTCACAGATTCAAAAGAGTCACTTTCGTAGTCCGACCTGTAATAGAACACACAAAAACTTTATTTATAAAACTATGCTTTATTTTATTTGAACGCAATTTATTTGAAGATAATATAATAAAAGAAGAATATAAATTTAAATTTATAAGAAAATACACACGTATAAATCACTATTACATTAATTCAGAGAATAAGGACAGGAAATAAAGATATTACTTACTTACATTTTTGAGTAGTAGTAGTGTAAGCTGATACTTAAGTCACGTAGAAAATAAAATTATTATATCGTTGGTGGTATGTCACCTCGGAAGCAGCTGAATAAAAAATGTATTTTTGTGATCTGAAATATTGGTTTTATTAGAAGAAATATATCATGTCAGCAGATAATTATAATTTAATTAAATTGAATCTTAAGTCCAAGCCATTCGGTTGTCTGTGGCATCATAACTTAATTTAGTCAAAGTTATAGAATGTAAATTACTATAATTCCCACAAATTACAGTTGTGGTAGAATCATATTACAAAGACTGAGTACCGTGTAATTATAAATTATAGGAATCCATTACAAAGCAAACCGACAATTCACATGTATTCCACTAAACAAAACCAATATTACTAGGTATCAAGTTCGAATAAGAAATGTAAGAAGTGTTCCGTACTTATCACTTATTTTACGTGACGATTACATTTATCACATACTTACTTACTTCAAATTTAGTCGCTATGGAGCACTTCACGGGACAACAACGCGCTTTTTGTGTTCGTGCCTTTTATGAAAATAGTCGTTCTTACGTAATTGTTCGTGACTTGTTTTGTTCAAAATATGCTTTAAAGAATAATAAAAACTGTCCCAGTGTAAATTTAATCAAGATATGGGTAAAACGATTTGAAAATTGTGGATCCACATTTGGGGTTCTGGTCAAAGATCGTGAAAGAACCTGTAATACAAACGAACGTGTAAAAGATAACAGAATGGTGCTCGAAGATCCTTCGGTCAATAATTCATTACTTCGAGTTTCAGCAAACCATTCAGAGTTTCAACAGAGCAAAATACAGCTGGTGCAAGATTTACAGAAGGAAGATTTTCAATCTCGATTCATTTTTACTATAGAATTGCTCGAAAATCTACGAAGTCTTAACAATATTCTGTTCTCTGGTGAAGCGCATTTTTCTTTAAATGGAACAGTGAGTAAGCATAATTGTCGTTATAGGTGCGATGCAAACAATCAAAAATCACTTCACTCCTCGAAAGTCACAGTCTGGGCGGGTATATCTAGCTTCGGTATAATAGGTCCCTATTTTTTCGAAAATTCCGGGAGCCAAAGCAGAGCTGTTGATTCACAACAATATGCGAAGATGCTACGCAAATTTTTGCACCCAGAACTTATGAAAATGACGGGTTACAATAACGACACTATGTTTCAACAAGATGAGGCGGCTTACCATATAACTGATATTAGTATGGAATCGGTTAGAGATGTATTTCCACTTGGGATGGTGATCTCTCGTAGAGGCGACATCATATGGCCTGCTAAGAGTCCGGATCTCTCACCTACAGACTTTTCCTATGGGGATATTTGAAAAACAAAGTGTACAATAATAATCCAAAAACAATAAATGCATTAAAGGTGAATATCTCTAATGAAATGCAATCAATCTCAAGACAAACACTTGAGAGCGTATTCCGAAACCTAAGATCCAGATTTGAGGAATGTCGTAAACGTTTCGGTCATCATTTAGACGATTTAATTTTTATAAAGTGAATTTAATTGTTATGTTTAATGTATCATTGAGAAATAAACAGCAAATACTTGTGTAATCAGAATTTTGTTTCATTTTTATAAATCATGTAACTGTCTTACGAAGAAATAATTCCATTTCACATTTTTCTCATTTCGATGATTTCCTTCTCACCATACAGAACCCTGAAAAATGATATGCATTGTTAGCAGTTATTTGTAATCATTGAGAATACAGAAGAGTAACCTTGTACTAACTTCACCTACATAATCATTCTATTTACATTACATTATGTCATGTTACTTCTATACTCTCTCTATTTTATGGTTTATGCTATGACAGCAACATATGTAAGTGTAAACTTACATGATGTTGCAGTAAAACTATGAAATGGTTTATTATCAAATTTTGAAACAAAAAGTCATGAATCGTGAAACCCTTAATCAATAACTATTTACCTAAGTATTACAAATACTTACTTATGGGAATTGAACCTGCGGCCATTACTTAATGGTCACAGCATATCTAACCACTTGGCTACAATGACTTTTGTGATTATTTTATTATTTATTTATTATTATTTATTTATTTATTTAAATACAACGGTACATATTTTGTAGCCAATTACAGTATTTAAGTAATAGAAGATATACATTAAACTTTAAAAAAAAAGAAAAACAGATATAAAAAAACATTTGCATTTTTATCACATGCAAGTCGACTCACATTCACCATTCTCACAAAACAGCAAACAATTCCTGACAAGCGTCTTCCATCCATCCGCAAATACATCACATTCAGGCTCCTGGTTCAGGAATGCGTTGAGATCTGATAACATGCGGCAGAGAGGAGACTGAGCATGAGATACAGTGCGTGTGATCGGTGTTGCGAACAATTTTTCGATTGACATTTACGATGTAAAAGGTTTCTGTTCGGCACATACAAACGACACAATTGATTATGAAGCTCGGTGGTATCGATGTAGCCTCGTAGTACTTTTTAGACAAATAGTTAATTGATAATAATCTCTTCGTGTTCTTAAAGAATTAAGGCCTAGTATTCCTAGTAGGAATAACGTAGGATATAAGTAGGGATAATAACCATAAATGCGTTTATAGAAGTATCTTAGAAAAGTCTTCTGAACTTTTTCTAACATAAGCGTGTAGGAAGCCTCGTGTGGATTCCATACACAACTACTTGATAATATTAAAATTTGTGATCATATGTGTACATATGGACGGAAAATCTAGGAAGTAGAAAAATATTATTTCGATAAATCCACTGTACTATTTTTTATATTGACTACAACATGCAACTCGTACACGAAAAATAAGGTCTTTCTACACGATATAAATAAATTAGTATAAACTATATAGTATGTAAAGATGTGTATATTTTTTGGTTTAACCTAAGCTATGTATTGGTATAAAGATTGTCTCGATGATATACCACAGGCATGTACAACAACTACGTGATCCGATTAATTTGAAAGTTTATAGTTAAAGTAAATACGGTACCTATGATTTGATATAAACACTTGCATCACAAGATTTTACTATCGTCTATAGGCTACAACAATTGCGCACCCATATTTCACCGACCGGCGGCGACCGTATGCTTGTTTGTTATTTATTTGATTTTATTATACAGTGTGAATGAGCCTTTAGCTCACACATCGCGTTCCCATGTAGTCGCCGCTGGAGGCTTGCTTAATAAGCTTTTTTTCCATTTAATAAGTAGTGTTGGTTATGATCGGTCGGTGATAGGTATGTGTTTTATTTTAAATTTAAATTTGGATGTCAATCGAGCCTAATCTGGGTCACAAAATTAGATAAATATCTTTTATTGTGGAAAGACATAAGATGCAAAGTCTCAAATTTAAGTTTAATGAAAACTGAATCTTAAAATTCAAATGGGTTACAGAAATCGATTAATTGTAAGATCTCGTAAGTATGTAAATCCCATCAGTCGACCTGACTTGAATTTTAAGATTTGGGTATGTACAGCCTAAAACTGAAGTTCATATTACTTATTTATAGGTACATATGTGAAATGAGAGCATTTGAAGTTTTGGTGTTGTTTGAACCAATCTGGTCACAGGAAATAGAGTACAAGGGATTTTTGCTTCTGTGAAACAATACGAGTCCATCTGATCTGAATTTCAACTCTCATTCAATATGTGAGCATTTGAAGTTTTGGTGTTGTTTGAGCCAATCTGGTCACAGAAAATTGAATACATACGAGGCCTACACTACATGGCGTCAAGGGATTTTTGCTTCTGTGAAACAACACGAGTCCATCTGATCTGAATTTCATCTCATCTCATTTCATATAGGTAGTTATAATGTCCGAAATATAGCTTAGTAGTAAAATATACATAGTAAAGTGAGTTTAACAAAGTGAAGTGTACTGGATGTCATGATGTAAGTAACTAGCTTTAATTTATATTATTGGGCATTCTACGCCACTGGAGTGATGAAGGGAACGAAGTGACCTGAAGAACGGAAGTGGGGTAGAATGCCCAATAATATACTACTGACAGTTCAGGCACGTACTTCGTTTCACAGATGGATGGATACACACCATGTACACATACAATGATTAGATGTGTGTGTATCCGTCCACACACACTATTATAAAAAACATTTGGAATGTATAGACAATACAAAAAAAAATATATTGGCAAACTGTGTAGGGATTGCATGAGTAATTAACCGGCATTTGCCGATAAGCTCAATTTTTAGAGAAATATGTTAAAATTTTAAGATAGGTACCTACATTATCATTTCCTGAAGTCCGGGGTAATCTGTGTATATGATTCAAGTAAAATTAAATTATAATTTTGCTTTATGAAATCTTTGCCGCAATATGGCTTTATGAGAATAGTTTTATATGCCGAGTGAAATATGAAATTGTATATTTAAGTGATTCCCTATTCAGATTTACCAGAAATTGAGGGAGTTAATTTGAGAATGTTCGATTCGGGTTATCGTGAGGTATCTTTCGTTTAAACTCACATCGTTTTTTCAGATTAGATAAAATATTGAATATGTGCTTTTTTTTCAAAAACAAGTACAATTTTATTACCAAAAGTTTGTGAAAATAATTACATTTTTTTATTTTTTTATTTATTGCGACTAGAAAGTCGCGGTTTGCCGTGTTGACCGCTATACCACAACAATTTGTATAAAATGTTCTGTGTTACCTATTTATGAATTGTACTTACTCATTATTATTCAATACTAAGGGGTAAATATTAACAGCTGGCAACAGTGAAGGTGTCAAGAGTCAATCCATCAAAAATATGTCAAGAAAACTAAAATAAAATGATAAAGTAGGTTCCTACCAAAGAAGTTTTATACATTTTATAGGTATCTATCATAGAGCAACACAGACTAAACGCGAAAGTCCTTGTATAGTATCAACCATGGAACGAATAAGAATGTATCTAACTCTAACTCCACCGAAATAAAAATATCTACAACAATTTTTAAGCTTTTCACAAACAATTATAAATATAACAATCAATATAATCAATGTAGGTACATAAAGATCAAAAGAAGAGTTACAAAATGACTATGCGCGTTTTCTACCAGATTTTTTTTTTCTACATAATATCATAGATAATGTGCGATACTATACTTCGAGCTTCGAGCAACAAGGACTTCCGCGCGCGGCCCGGAAGGGAGGCGCCATAGATGTCTTTCCCCTCTGGCAAAGCTTAGGCCCAGGTGGACTTGAGCGTTTATAAAAACTGTTTGCATTCGGACTTTTCGCTAGACAGAATCCATCAGTCAGTGTGAATGACACATAGGCCGCAATACAAAAAATTCCGAATTGTTCAATTTTGTGCTGCAAGAAGAGGTCTGGGACATCTATTTTACAGAAAGATGGTGTTACATTTCTCTAGTAAGTAAATTCTTATCATATGATTATAAATTAAACAAAAATTCATACATTTTATTATAATGTCATTGTTGGATTTGTTTACCAACATCAGTCCAGTCGCCTATAGAAACACGGATTTGTCGAGTGATAATTCCGTCCAACATCTAGATTTAGTGATGTTACTTTGCTTACATTGTGTGTTGTAGTCCTGTATCGATAAACTGCGATAGGTATAGTTTTAAATTGTTATATGTTGTAACGTGTATTTTCTTATTTTTTTACAGCTTTCCTTTAAAATACCTACTTAGAGATGTGTGTATGGAAAAACTAGTGCAACAACTAGCAAACCTGGGATGCCAAAAAGACAAGTCCCGTTTGTTTAGCTCATTATAAGGCATCTGATTTCCATGAATGGTGTTAGTCAGCTCGGATGAACAAGACTAAATTGAACAAGAGAAAATTATTAGAAATAGTTAAGTTATATTTAGATAATTTAAATTTTATAAGTATTCCTTTCTTGTCTTTGTGGTACTTAACTAATAAATGTGATAACTTTGCAACTGTGGTTTTATTTATTACTAGCTTTCGCCCGCGGCTTCGCCCGCGTGGATTTCCCATGGGAACAGTGCTTTTTCCCGGGATGAAAGGTACCCTATGTCCTTTTCCGTATTTCCAGCTATGTGTATGCGCAAATTCAAGAAGATTGTTTCAGTAGATAAAGTGTCTAAAGGAACAAACAAACAAACGCACTTTCGCATTTATAATATATAGTTAGGATTATGCTAATTCTACGAAGTGCACACTCTGCGAAGTGCACCAATTGCGAAAACCACCTATTGTTCGAGTGTACGTTTTGCGAAGTGCATATTCTACGTCAGACCTACAGATAGAATCACTAGTATATAAAAAATGCAAATTACTGCTAGAGCCCCGGGTATGTCATTCATAAGAACGTATCCATATTTCCATACCTCCTTAGCAATAAATATTATAAATGCGAAGTAATACTGTTAAACTCACGGCTAAACCACTCCACAGATTTTATTAAAGCTATTGATTTTAACAAATAAATATTTATATTTCTATTGATTATACAGTTTAAGGCCCGAGAAATTCGATAATTTATAATTCATCGATAATGCAGAATTACATTTTTGCCATTCACTATTGAAAACAAAGTCAAAAATATGTTAATGTGTGTTCTGTCTTATATTCGTACACAAAAATCTGACGGGTGTTGACAGATTTGTCAATGTATTGTTTTATTTTTCATATGTGGTGTCGTAATTTGTCGTAATTACAGATTTTCATTATGTATGTGTGTACCGAACAGCGCTTGCGTGAATTTCCCTCCCCCCAAAAAATGCCAGAAAGATTTGAATTTAAACATGTCGCTATGGCTTCTCCCTCCGTAAGGAGTCCGTGTTGCTCTATGACTTCGAGCAACAAGGACTTCCGCAGGCGGGAATCCGGGTATCCATAAAGTTATTATATTGTAAATGGGTAACATAATTAGTTATACAATACCAGTAATATTCATATATTATTTATAAAATAGCTAGCGGTCACAGAAATATTTATTTTTTAGATAAAGTACTCTTTATTTAATAATTTAAGTCTGTGCTACCCACAGAAATATATATAAAAAAAAATTGTTTCTGTGGTGCTACCGGTATAATAAGTTTATGGTTGTCTGCTTTTTGTAAAAAGAAAAATACTCTATTGAAAATTCTAGTTTGGAGAGATTGCAATCGGTATTTATCGTTAAAGACTTTGATTCGTGAAATATTCATGGCTGGAAATAAAATATCATCTACAAAAAAATAAATTAAATTTTCAAGGAAGACACAATGATGTTTACCCTAAATTTCAGGAAAAGCGCAAAATTATTGTATAAATGTCCCCAAGTCCGAAAAATATAAATCCAATTTTTTATAAACATTTTTCGCTGCTGCCCGGTAACACTTTTATTGAATTTTGCATTCTATGTACTCTAACAGTTTTTTTTCTTCTAACTAGCTTATCTAACTTTTAACTAATATTATAAATGCGAAAGTTAATTTGTTTATTTGTTTGTTACCTCTTTACGCTTTATTTACCTGACCAATTTTCCTGAAACTTCGCATACATATAGTTAGAAGACCGGTAGGACCAGAAAGACATGGTACCTTTCATCCTGGGAGCACTGTTCCCGTGGGAAATTCACGCAGGCGAAGCCGCGGGCAAAAGCTAGTAAATTATAAATGCCAAAAAAAAGCAAGTAATATTTATTTGAATTATATTATATACTAGCTTTTTGTACGCCGCTTCGCCCGCGTGATTTCCCACGGGAACAGTGCTTTTTCCCGGAACGAAAGGTACCATATATCCTTCTTAGATTTTCGAACTATGTGTACCTATGCGATATTTCAGGAAGATTGGTTCAGTAGATAAAGCGTGAAGAGGTAACAAACAAACAAATAATTAACAAACAAACTCACTTTCGCATTTATAATATTAGTTAGGATAGGATTAGGATTAGTTAGGATTTAGGAAGGTACGTAGTATTGGATTAGTATATTCTCTGGACAAAATTGACAAACCTACAACTTATTTCATTTGTAATGCTTGGTAATTTTTTTAAAGAGGTTGCCACATTTGACTGACGTGATTTGACCACAGACATAAAATACTCTAAAATAAAATATATCCAAGCTTGATAATATGTCATAAAATACATTTAACCCAAAACATTTTCAAGTAGCAAAATATGTTAATGTAATTGGTTATTTACCTACATTTTACCTAGTACATTTATAAAAGATAAAAATAAACAAATATAGCTCTATTTCAAGGTGGAATGCACAGATGGAATCAAAAGCTCGATGTAACATTAAACCATTGCTTGATTCATAAAATTACAAGATTCAAGAACTGATTTATCTCCTAATTATGGTCTAAAAAGAGAAGGAAAAGGCTTTGACTATTCTGCGTAACAAGAGATGTATACACTTATACCTATTTACTGTATATATACATCATGTTTTTAATAAATAAATATATGTAAGATATGACTTGTTATTTATTTAAGAAACCTACTATGTAACTATGATAAAACTACAAAATATTGTGCATTGAAAGCAAATGCACGTAAGCCTTTCCTACGATAATATTTGATTTATTATATTCTTTCTGTGTAGTGATCAAGATTATGGATCAGCCACTTGTTAGGCACTATAGGCTATTTTATTTAAATTATGTACTTTCTCCACGCATTATTATAGTCAGGCGCTAGAAAGTGCTACTAGATTGACAAAAGCTTGAGAACAATGCCTTTATTTATTGATATTCTATATAAAGTACTCTCATATAGAAATCAGATATATAGTACTAATTGCATGCATCTGAGATGCTCAAAAATCCAAAAATAGATATTCTATAACGTCTAATAACGTACCTAACTCAATGATATAAACATATTAGACGTGACGTATTAGTTGGCTGTTCTCGATTACATACAATATTTTTCAATTTAGTAATTGAAACAACCAATCATAGGCCAAGAATGACGGTTCGTTTGCTGCACGTAGTTGCTCCGCGCTATCTTGAGCTGACGGAAAAATATCATTGAAAGTGCTCGCTTTTCCGTATCTTTCGTTGTCAAAAGCAAATGACAAGCTGTCGAAAAATGCAGTTGTGTGTGTAAAATTTTCTGAGATTCCTGTGATTGGATGATCGACGATCGTTCGGAGTGGTGTGTAACTGTCTAATCGACCCGTGAGTTGAGGTTGGATGCGGTTTTGTGCTTGTGTGTATTCGGTAGGAATACACACAAGCACAAATCACGTGGTTTCACGTGTCACGTCCAGCACGTAAGGCACTTGGGAGACGACCTTCTGGTAGGGCATCAATGGCACTTACTGACATGATGGAAACAAAGGCTTATTACGCGAGGGTGAGGATTGAAAGGAACTGAAGCGACCATATAGCGATTCCTCCTCTAAACAAACACTAAAGAAGCGACAACTCCGCAAAAACTTTTATAGGCAAGAATGAAAAAACAAGTTCTAATCGATATTGTTGCGACAGTAAATCTATCGATAATGTCGATAATCTAAATATATCGACCGAAATAGTACATAATATCTCGATGACCGAAATAATTATATCGGTTGTTTGTTGCCTTTGATTTATTTATAGTATAAGTAATTAAGTATCCATTGTATATAGTGATAACTTTTCACTAAGCACTTTACTTTGTAAGCATTGAAAGAGACTGAGCTGTCACGCTTGCCATTTATCGCTCGTTCGGTTTGAAGCGACTAACATCACCTTCGCTGAATGGGGGCAATTCAAAGTGTTTTGTGTAAACCAAGTTCTGAGGCCTCCTTGTGCTGGTGTGGTTTGTTGGAGTCCCTCCAACAGGCCACACAGGCATCAGGTTAACGTAATTTTTTTTTTCCTCTTCTGTGTTCTCCTTTTTTTGTGTTTAATGTTGTTTTTTTCTGTTCAATGGGACTGACATGTCATCGACAAAAGCCCCAAAAAAAAAATGAATAAAAAAAAAAAACCTTCGCTGAAGTTGTTGTGTGGCCTTTAGACAGTAGCATCATAGTGAGTAATTACGAGTACCTATAGTACTTAAGTACTCTCATATAGCAATTAGATATGGTGAGAAAATTCCATGCGAACAGGACTTGAATCCGCGACCAGGTCTTTATACGACCTTGCTCTTCCAACTGAGCTATCGCATTTCAATCCTAAAAATAAATGCGATAACCATATACCACCCAATCTAATTTCTATATTCGAGTACTTTAGTATTTACTGCATCTGAGGTGCACAAAATCCAAAAAAGGAGTGTTGGGCTTGTTTAAAAAGCAGTGTAGTATTGTGCAGTTTAGTATTGTGTAGTGAACTGCAGAACAAAAGTCAAGATTGTAATCGTTGACTATACAATAATATTGTGATCGTTGATAAGTAACATTATTTGGAGTCGCATCGCCCTGTATTAAGTACGTATGAAGAAGAGGGCGTCGATATTATATAGGTACATTACTTCTATAACTTCTTAAGTGATGGTGTTTGTAACTGTAACTGAGGTAAGTCTCACTTTGGCCTACAAGGATCCTGTAACAGTGAAAGAATTGATAAATCAAGTTCGTAATGATCAAATATGTATGATCAAAAGTATCGATACCTATAATTGGTATGTGGAAATAGTATCGACAGCGCTACCATTGACAATACAACAACACTAGTTCGAATTTATGGAAGAATAATTTTGAAATTTGAAATATTTTTTTCTTTTATGTAAATTTTCTTACAACTAGTGGCCATTAAGATTTATATTTAAAAGTATACCTAAATAAGAAGGTTACAGTCAAATAGAACTCATAGAGGGTCGCTCAAATGCATGGAAAAAATAAAAACATCGATGAGATATTGCTGTCTGCACCATTGACGGTCTGCATGCTATATTGTTATTTTTATCTTTATATATTTCTAGAAGAACATAATATTGGTGTCAAGAAGGCAGAATTTTAAGTACCTACCTTTATAATGTCATATTTATTATTATGAATCATAACCCAAAAAAACATCTGCTTCTTAAGTGAAAAATCCTGAAACTATAACCCCAAATCTTCATACTATTCACGCACAACAGAACATGAATTCATAAACACATAAGACAAATAGTATCTCCGGTGAAATGTGCCGATATTAAACCTTATGTTCTTGAAAATAAGGTTGTATAAAATTATGTGAGTACGTAACGTGATAAATAAGAGGCGTGACGTTGACGGATAGTGGTTACATTTTCTGGGACCGACCGGGTTATTCTCTAACTGGACACGGTGAGGTGAATGGGTGTGTCCAATGGGTGGATTTTCCCGGACCCAGATTAAAAACAAAATAGTTCCAGATAACTTCTATGAGAAAAGCAAAAATGGCATTTTTTTAAATTATAACCTACTAAAGAAAAATCTAAAAATATCCATATTGTGATTTGTGCAACTGTCAAACTGTTCTGTAATTTTTTTCTGCCTCTGGTTGACAAGAAAAAGTGCACAATATAGGTATAGCCATTATTACGACCCGGCCTTTATAAAACGCCACCTGTTGTTTTTTTTTATTAATTTAGCTGTCAGAAAATCGCCCATTGATTAAACTCAAAATATTGAAAACTAGCTTTTGCCCTCGGCTTAGTTCGCGTGAGTTTCACACCCTTACTTATGGAATTTTCAAAGTTCCTTTCTTAGTGCTCAATTACGCTATGTAAAAATCTCTCTGCATTTGTGCGTTCAGCGGTTTTATTATTTGCGTTGAATACCTATCAGTCAGCGACCAATTTGATATAGGTTGGTGTACAGATGATTATTTTAATTTTTGTCAACTGGACACGCAAATTTTTCTTGGTACTTCCAAAATAAAACGCAGTAATACTTCTTATTAGCTGTCACTACTGGATAAGAGTTTCGATTTTCCGCACAAATATTGTTTTCAAATTTATAAAGATAAGCAATAATTTAAAAAAGATTGTAAGCGAATGCCGCTGTCTTATCCAGTTTGTCATAATAATTTTATTACATTTTTAGTCTAACCAACTGGACACGCACGTGTCCATATGTCCGTGTCCACTTAGTGAATAACCCATTCGACCCCACTCAGATCCTTGTTTGCCAGGGTACAAAATATTGTCTTTATGTACTAATAAATTAAGATATCCTTGTGACTAGTGCCAGACCAGATACGACAGTTTTCACCCAACTGTGCAAAAAATAAAGTGTTATGTTTAAAGGTTTGTGTATTATATACACACTAGCCGCATTCCGGGGCTTCGCTCCCGTGGTTATTTCGGGATAAAAAAGTACCTTATGTGCTATTCCCAGTATTTTTCTACCCGTTTAACAAATTTCATCGAAATCCGTCTAGTAGATTTTGCGTGATTGAGTAACAAACATCCTCACAAACTCACATCCAAACTTTCGCATTTATAATATTAAAAATAGGATACTCGTATCACTTCTTTTTCTCGTGGGGATAGTAGTATGGTCAAATGGTCGAAAATAAGAATCGTTGACCCTATGTATCGATTGAAACCATAACAGTACAGGTTGTTTTTTTCCAATTTTACCGAGTCAAATTCGTACTTTTTGTAACTGAATTTTCAAAAATCTTTATATTATTGTTTATTTAAAGTTTTCTATTAACTTTCCCTGTAAGTGACATTGAAATCTTCCACTCTGTACAGGAATAAGCCCCAATACAGGGTTATTTTTTAACTACTGGCCAAATTTTTACAATATGCTCAGTACTTGGGATACAACTACGTCCGTAAGAAATTTATAGTAAAAGAATAACATAAAATTTTAACTTTCCATACTAAGTCCCAACAGCTGATCGACCAATTTGTATGGGAACCAAAAAAAATTATCATTTTCTAACATACATTTTTTTGGAAACCTGCTCAATTTCATCAACCAAATCTGCAGCGAAAATTTGGCCAAGGGTTTCAAAAAAACCCTGAATACTGTGGAACCAACTTCCTGCGGCGGTGTTCCCGAACCGATACGACTTCAAAAAACGAGTCTACATCTTCTTGAAAGATCGGCAACACTCTTGTGATACCCCTGGTGTTGCAGTAGTCCATGGGCAGCGGTGATCGCTTACCATCAGGTGACCCGCTTGCTCGTTTGCCGCCATATGTTATAAAAAACTAGCTTTCGCCCGCGGCTTCGCCCGCGTGAATTTTCCACGGGAACAGTGCTTTTTCCCGGGATGAAAGGTACCCTATGTCCTTCTCCGTACTTCCAGCTATGTGTATGCGAAATTTCAGGAAGATTGGTTCAGTAGATAAAGCGTGAAGAGGTAACAAACAAACAAACTCACTTTCTATAAAATAAAAATAAAAAATAACAGAGTCAATATCAGTAAACCGTACCAGGTGACCCATGCGATTTACCGCGTGTGTCGCCGACATCTTTACGACCGCCGTATTGTCACAGCAACATACGCACGCTTTCCTGTTTTGTTCTCGGAAATGCTGAAAACAATACTCCGTTTTATCCCACGTTGGACTATTATCTTGGAGTGATATTTTAATTAGATACGAAATGCGCCCCGAGGCTTCGCTTCCTTAGGATTTTTGAGACAAAAAGTATCCTATGTGCTAGTCCCGGTATTTTTCTACGTGTGTACCAAATTTTATCAAAATCCATCTAGTAGATTTTAAGTGATTGAGTAACATACTTACTCATAAACTCGCATCCAAAGTTTCGCATTTATAATAATTAGTAGGATAAGTAATTAATTGTGTAGATTTTTCTGACTCCTTTACAAAAAAAAGGTCTATGTAGCATAAGTAGTAGCTTTGTACTTAGTTTTACTATATTTTATGTTTTCTATCTATAAAGGATTATTTTGAAACCATTGGCCAAATTTTCGCAGCAGATTTGGTTCATAAAATGTCAAAAAATTAAAAAAAAATTTTTGCTTTTTATATTGGTCGATCAGCTGATGGGACTTGAAATTTTATGTATGGAAAGTTGAAATTTTATGTTATTCTTTTACTATAAATTTCTTTCGGAAATAGTTGTATTCCAAGTACTGAGCATATTGTAAAATTTGGCCAGTAGTTAGACAAAATAACCCTGTATATTTGTTGTGTACAAAAATAATAAATAAAAAAACAAGTCTCAAGGTCAATTGATTGCTAGCATTAATCCAGATGTAATAATGGATCACCAGACCAACATACATATAGTATGAACAACATATCACATTTAACGCTAAGCTCTGAACTTCGAAGACGGATCATGATGTATCGCCTACGATTACTTGAAAATTCTATTGGGATATTTGGAAAACTCGTAGGAAATTTTTGGAGAGAACGCTTCCTTAGGCGCGGTAAGCACTTTTTTATGGGTATTGAATGAGATTGAGCTGCAACGCTGGGTGATGTAACGCTCATTCGGGTGAAGTCTGCTCGATTCGACGGAGTCGTAGAAGGGGACCTCGCCTTGATGAAGTTTTCCCTTCTGTCTTGAGAACTTAAGTAGGTACGTAACATAGTTAATTTATTATTATAACTACAGTCAAACATGATGTGTACGTACCATACGTACGTACACGTCAAATTATGGCTGATTATAAGTATATAAACACAA
Organism: Ephestia elutella; assembly: GCA_018467065.1. NCBI lineage: Eukaryota > Metazoa > Arthropoda > Insecta > Lepidoptera > Pyralidae > Ephestia > Ephestia elutella. Next base: position 2,668,076 of record CM031569.1, read on the forward strand.
AGACGAAACCGCTGAAAGTAGAAACTGGAAATTTTGTAGAGAAGTTCTATAAATACCTACCTAAGTGGGCACTTGGAAAGGAATTTTGGAAATTCCAACCCTAAGGGAGTAAAATGGTACAGAAATTCAAGTGTGCCAAGCCGAGAGAAAGAGTTAGTCTGATATATCTATTACTAACTGCGCCCCGGGGCTTCGCTCCCGTGGGAATTTCGGGATAAAAAGTACCCTATGTGCTATTCCCGGTATTTTGCTACCAGTATACCAAATTTCATCGAAATCCGTCCAGTAGATTTTTCGTGATCGAGTAACAAACATCATCACATACCAACTTTCGCATTTATAATATTAGTATGATTTCATACTCGTATTTTTGTGATACACTTCTATAATATATTAATGCAAAAAAGTATTACATACTAGCCGTCGCCCGCGGCTTCGCCCGCGTGAGTTTCGCTTAGATGAAAAATCTCTCTTGGAGCTTTTCATCAGATGTTCCAGATCTTCAATTTTTATACGTCGGCAGAAAATGCTCATCAGGTTGAACGATTTTTGTTAAGGCACCATTTCCATATTACTTATAGTTTAGCTGTTCCGTTATGGTTCTTCATCAGGTGTTCCAGTTTTCAAAATGAATTATAGCCTATATGTTGCCCAGGCTTAATAGCTATACAACAAAAAAAGTTTCATTCAAATCTGTCCAGTAGTTTTTGCGTGAAACGCGTACATACATACAGACAGACAGACAGACAGACAGACAGACAGACAGACAGACAAGAAATTCCAAAAAAATTTTTTTGCTTTCTATTATTCTTTTTAAGTGTCCCTCTATCCATTTCAGTCAAAAATATTAAATGTACAGACAAAATATTTTTTACTGTTTTATTATATGTATAGATTATGTACTAGAGGATACTAATAATATAACAACTTTTGTGTTATACATCTCTAGTGCTCGATATGATAGAAGTTTGTCATATTTATTGCTAATATGCCAATAAAATTGTTCAGTAAATGATCCGTCAAATGGTTTATTACAAGTAAACAACATTAGTTTATTGCATATTGAAGTATTATATAAAAACTTTGCTTCTTAATATCGATGACATATTTTCAGAATAACTAGCTACGCCTCGGGGCTATGCCCCCGAGGGAATCGGTATTATTTATTTATTTTATTTATTTCACAATATTACAGACATAATAATATACCTAATCTAAAATTTTTAAAATACTGTTTTAAGCCACTGATAAAATTAAAAAAAATTATTAAAAGTACCTTATGTCCTAGTCCAGGTTATATTCTGCCTGTGTACCAAATTTCATCGAAATTTGTCCAGTAGATTTAGCGTGGTTGAGAAACAGACGTCCAAACACAATTCCTCCCCTTTCAGCCGCCATGTTACACATACACACATCCAAACTTTCTCTTATATATTTCCCCACCAAAAAAAAATCATTAAAAATTTTGCCAAGACGAGACCATAATGAGTCGCACTGTCAAATAGTATCAGATCTTATGTAGAGGTAGAGCCAATCATATAACTTTACAAGGTCTAACTTTACAAAATTTACACCTTTTGCAAAATGGCTTGGCCTTTTTATTAAGAAAAAACAAATGGCGACAGTAATTTCATTCTATCGAAATAAAAAAAACAATAAGGAATATTTTAAGAACTTTCTTATATAAGCCGAAGTAGATTATACAATTTCAAGAAGTTCAAGTTGTGCGATATTCCTCACTAGGTAATTAGTTACAAAGCCAACTTGCGTATAACTTCATAGCAGTAGCTTTGAGTACGGTAGTTACTCTAACTTATTCTGTGCTTAAAGTTCAGACAACAACTATAACCCAGATTATCCTAACTAATATAAAATTACAAATGCAAAAGTGAGTTTGTTTATTTGTTTGTTTGTTACCTCTTCACGCTTTATCTACTGAACCAATCTTCCTGAAATTTCGCATACACATAGTTAGAAGTACTGAGAAGGACATGGGGTAGCTTTCATCCCTGGAAAAAGAACTGTTCCCATAGGAAAACTATCTACTGAACCAATCTTCCTGAAATTTAGTAAACATATAGAGCGGCAAAATCACTGGTCATTGCGTGTGTGTTTAATTCCTCGTTATGGCCACGGCCCTTGGCTATGAAGAATATCTACAACTATAGATATTCATCGGTATCGTATCTACGTGGTTTATTTCGCAAGATTGATTGCCCATATGTTTAAGATGCTGGCGGTACTTTATATAAGTAATATGTAGGGTCGTATAAATTCGCAGCTCACGTACACACCACTCAAGCGAGTAACGAGTTGCGCCTCAAAGAAGGGCGCAGCAACAAACTGTTTGTGTACGTCATTGCTTTGTGTTATTCGCAGGCGCTAACGCTCTGGTGGATTTGGAAATTAATAAGTGAAATTTCCTTCGTTCACTAGAAACCTGGATATATTTTCTCTTCAGGAATCCACTTGTGGGTTGATAATTTTGTTTTAACCAACAATATAAAATTGTATAGGTAAATATTTGAATAATGTTGTTATTTGTTTCATAATGTTTCAATAATGCACAATAAATATTTCCCAATGTTTAAATAGCACTTAATAATGAAATCGTGCCTTCCGATTCAGATTCGAATTTTATTTTTATTTTTTGTTCTTAACCAATTCATTGTGGTTACTTGATCACAAACATAACATGTTTTATTATATTTTTTTTTTCTTATATTATATTTTATTTTATTTTATTAAATATTCAAAGTACACAATCTAGTGTACCTATGTAAAAAGTTAATGAATACATGCTAGGCGACCAAGACTGTTTCATGAGTTTCTTTCGGCATTTCTTCTAAGCAGTGGTCGTTCCGAAATGCTAGTAGTTTGTAGCTTTGAGACATAATATATTATGATTAAATAATTAGTTATCGACGTGAAAAAGAGCCTTCTTTGAAGGCCAAGTTTCAATAAAAAAATTTGACTTTGACTTTGACTTCCGAAGCTCGGGATCATCTTTCTTTTCTGATAATCAGGTAATTCAGCCTGCAGTATCGTAATGAATGAAAGAATGAATTCTTTATTGCTGTAAACATGGTAAACAATTAGATATTACAATTACTTATACATTTTTAGAAACACTAACTTGTTTAGTCAATATTGACATGCAGCAGACAACAATTAAGAGTCACATTTGTTTCATTAAATATACTTCTAACCAGCCTGGAAACAACTTTTCACAAAGTAAGCTTCCCAGGGGGATTTGAACCCGTGACCTTCGGTTTACAAAACGCCTTAATCACTGGACCACGTCGGCAGTCACTTAATAATGGAATCATCAAGTAAATCTCTACTCGGAAACCTTCCAGCCATCTTATAATCCATTTATGCCTTCCCTTTGATATTCCAGAGGCAAATATGATTACGAATACACAAAAAGTGGCGCCAAAATTACATTTGCTGGTAAATAGCACAAAGGAGCAAGCATTAGCACATTACTTAATGGCGTGAGGATGTTAAAAATGTGCTTAGAACCACTGAGGTGAATATGCGAACGATAAAATTCAAAGGGGATCGTATTTTTGAGATCGTAACTGTTATCTGGCGAATAAGCGTTTTTGGTTTGTTGACCGATCATGCTAAGTAGGTAGGTACTTTATTCTATATGCATTATTGTGGCTAAATCGTAAAATTTTCTCCGTTTCATGAAATGCTTGAATATTTCATGATGGGCTAAATTTTATGATAAACGGGTAGTCCTAACGAGTGAGTTAATACCATTTTTATACCTATTTGATTTCGTTAAGTTCGTGTAGTTATTTTTGCGTGATGCGCGTACAACAAGACAGACAGATTTTTTGAAATCAAATATCAAAAAGTCATTTTGACTTCTATTGGCCCTATACAGACCCCACATTATGTTTTGACACAGATCAATGAAATTAAATTATAGAGTAAGAGTAATGTACTTATATCTTTCATCTAGGTATGTAGGATTTAGGTATATAAGTACTTCCTTAAATATGTATATTGTTTGTATTCACATTATACTTAATCTGCGTATTACACCGAATTTGTTGATTTTTTTTAATATGAGAAAACTCTACTTTTAAATTTGTAAAAAAAGTAATTTATTAACTCTTACAATAATATTTAGTGTTGGATTTTTGAGCATCTCAGATGCAATTGCATGGAATTTTTTCACCATATCTAATTTCTATATGAGAGTACTTTATTACATTAATACTTTTTCAAAACAATTAAGTTTATTATTCCTACAAAATCACACTTATTTTCCCCATGACCAAAATCTTGTAAAAACAAACAACTTTCAGGTACTCGTTTCTTATTGCACCCATACGGTATATAAAGGACATATTATCATAGAGAAATACTCACACTCACAGAACTCGAGTTAAACGCTTGTAAGTATTACTTTTTTGCATCAAAGTGGAAAGATTGAGGCTCTAAACTGCGTTAAGCAGACACATTATGACGTCAACTAATTAAAAACAAGAATGTGACTATTTAAAAGTGCTATTTTAAGCCTATTTAAATATAAACAATGATGGATTTTCAGAGACACAAATAAATAAAAAAATAGTTCCAGATAACTTCATAGATGGCGCTTAATAAAAGGCGAGAGAAAAAGTTCCATACAAAAAGCAAAAATACACGGGATTGGTATTTAAAAAAAATAAAACTTAGTAAAAAAACGACTAAAAAGTATCAATATTGTGATTTGTGCAACTGTCAAACTGTTAGGTGAATTTTTTTTCTGCCTCTGGTTGACAAGACAAAGCGCACCATATAGGTTCAGCCATTATTACGACTCGGCTTTCATAAAACGCTATCATGAGACTTTTTTATACTATGTGTATATGTTTTTTCTTAATTTAGCTGTCAGAAAATCGCTCATTGACATATAAAAGTTGCACGCGACGCGATGGTATCAGAGATAGGTTTACGCCGGGAAAAAACGATTTGTGCCTGTTTATTCCCAGGTGTAAGCCCATCTACATTTGGGTTTACGTCGGACAAAATCTTTTCTTTCCATTTATTCCCAGGCATAAACTAATCTCTGGATGGCATAGAACCTTGCGGCGATACGCTACTGTGTAACAGTCAGCCAAAAAACACAAAAGAGCAAAAGTTATTTTTCCGGCGTATCCTTATGAAGTCACGGCGAAGTGTGCGCAAATTCACTTCTTCCTCCCGCTATTTGCAATACGTTCGGAAATTGCTTTTTGCGTCCCTTACCCTTATTGCATTGTGGTGACAGGGCGGCGGTGTTAGGGCCTCGGAGTTGCTAAAAGTCGAAGGATGAAAGGAAATTATGTTGCGATTTTATTCAGGTTTTCTGTGCTTGAGATATATGTTTTTAGACGTCAACTCTACCTACATATATTTAAAATTTGATGTTTCTCTTCTCATTGGATCTTCCTTTCATGTTTTATACTCTCATTCACGCCGGTTGTCTGGAAGAGATCCCTTATTGGGATAAGTCCGCCCTTGTTTTCTCTCCTCTTCTGTATTTTTGTATTGTGTATTTTCTTCTTACAATAAAGTTATGCAACAGCAACAATATTTTAAATGTGAAAGTTTGTGAGCATGGATGTCTGTTGCTTTTACGTAAAAATGAGTGTATGTACCGTAGGTAGACTTACTCTCTTCATAATAGGCTCTCCTAAGTAGTAAGTTTTCCTAAAAATCCAAGAAATTTCTGAGAATTTTCGAAAATTTTCAAGGGAAAAATTTTCGGGAATAGGAAATTTCTCGGTGGCACATAGCTAGTCAGATTGGCACACAAACTCATCAGGGTTCATGCATGTATTTAAATTGCTTTATTCCACCATAAGCCCTGAACGGCTTAAGATTTTGATGTGAGGGGTATTCTTAGATAACTTGCATTCCTCCATCGAGATTTTATGTAGGTACTAGTAGTTGTATTTCGATGCATTCCTCCGAGTGACATAGGCTGTGAGTTGTCAGTCGTGTTTTTTTATTTTTTAATAATGAGGGATTTTCCGAGACCCAATGTTTTTTACAAACGTTCCGCTATTAAATGTAGCGGACAAATTATATTATGCTAACTTTTGACAAACCGGTTTTGTATTTATTTTATATTAAAAAAAAAAAAAATTTCCAGATGAATTCATAGATGGCGCTTAGTAAAAGGCGAGACCATTCAAAAAGCAAAAATGAACGGTATTGGCATTTAAAAAAAACACCTAATAAAAAAACATCCAAAAAGTATCAATATTGTGATTTGTGCAACTGTCAAACTGTTATGTGATTTTTTTCTGCCTCTGGCTGACAATAAAAAGCGGACAATATAGGTTCAGCCATTTTTATGACTCTGCTTTCAATAAACCGTCATCTGTTGAGACTTTTTTATACTGATTTTTTTTTTCTTAATTTAGCTGACAGAAAAATCGCTCATTAGCTTCTTTTATGTCTATGTTCCTACAGCAGGATCCGACAACACCGCTTCATTTGAAATTATTTTGCAGATTTTTAAAGTACCTTTGTGAAGCCCACTGGTGCAGGGAAGTAGCCAGAGGGCGCCACGAATCGATTTGGCTGCCACTTGACCTGACTTGTACTCAGTGGGAAAGAAAATTTTCACTTGGACGGTGTTCATTGCTTGCCGAAAAGACGCTATTAACTCTAAAGGCAGCTTGAAAGTCAAATGAACATAACATGGACATAGAAAATTATCAATTTCCGTGGGAAAAATATTTTTTGTTAATACGAGCTTCCAATAATATTGTGTAAACAATTAGATTCGGAAGAAATTTCATTAGAATCGTAGCTGAGTTTTTGAATTCCTAAAATAATATGAAAAAAAAAATCACATCCCAATTTTATTTTTTTATTTTATTTTGGCGTTTAGTCCACTATTTGTACATAATTTTTGTAATTGATGCAATAAAGTTTTTAAAGAAAAATAAATAAATTTTATCGAGAAGGTAATGAACATCGTACAAAATTTTAGTTCATTCTAAAAACATGGACCTAAGAAACACTAAAAGCAATAGAGTAGCCAAATCGGTGGATGCTTGCCAATACTTTCAACATATGCAGCTACAACATGACTTCAATTTTATAAAATACGCTGGACTGTGCAATGTAAGTAGGATGAATTAATGTTGATATGTAAGTATTTTGTCGCAAATACGACGATCATTGCACGGAATTGACATATATAAATCACTTTAAACAGGTTAAATACATTTTTTTTTAATCAACAAGGGGCGTTCTATTCTAATGGTGGAACCCACCCTACTGGAATATAGGAATGTCATTAGGAAGACGCATTTCAGAGAAGATTTTAGTAAATTTAACCTTAAATTGGTCAGATCTATGTAGCTATAAAAATTGGATGGGTAAAACATTTTGATAAGTCGAATTGAGTATAGAGTTGTACCTACTTACACACCAGACAATATACTGTGAGTTATGATATGCTTATTTTTTGCATAAGCAAAATCAAAAATAAATTAAAGCAAGTATAATCAGCCAAAATTTTTGGCAAAATTTTTGGCGAATTCCCCAAAAATTTTGAGAAAGTTTTGTGAGCCTGACTGACAGTTGAATTGGAATGCCTGTATCGGTTTTACTGCAACTTTTTGTTTTAACAGCTGGAGTTTGTAGTCCAGCATTATGTACAGGTCTTTGTCACATGAGTAGCCTACCGTCTTTTCCCAATTTTGATGCAATTTTCGGTGAAAGAAGTTATGAACGACATTTCCCTGTCTCCATTTTACTTTCAGGCACTTTATGAGGCCGCACTAAGTATTTGTAGTCCATTTTCTAGATAAACCGGGCCATTTCGGTTCGCTGCTTATGTTTCTAATTTGCTGTTGGCAGTGCAATACACTTTATTGGCCTTTATTTTCCGTTTGAACACAGGTTAATAGGGTTGTTTTCGGTAAAGGAAGTGGAAATTTTAGTCTTTGTATTTTAAATTTTTGAAACTTCTAATTTTGTTTTAATATTCGTCTCAGAGCACCAATTTAGATTAGCTCCCACTGCACTCCTATAGCTCTTAGCTATTAGTCTTAAAGCACCTATCAATATTTCAATACGATAAATATATCAATACTTCCATGGCTTGATGACCCAAAGGGGATCTTGGCTTCCGATACCTGAAGCTTCCACTCCTTCCTGTTCTGCGCCACTTCCTGCCAGTCGGCTCTTTGGAGGGCCTCCAGACCTCTTAGGACCTCATCCCTCTTACGGTATCTTATATGAAAAGTGCTCCATAGGTTTTTTTTTAACCAGCAACCTGTTCCTTTACTCGTCAGCTAATGCATAAATCTATTTAAGAAACAGATTTAAAGAGTTATTGATTTCATGCAAAGTTGGTTGTGAATAACCTGTACATAGCCGGTTCATGCAGTGTTTGACGGTCGGGTAATTTTTTAAATTGCTATTTGCTGCTTGATATACGAGCTATGATATTTTGAAGTATGAAGCGTGTCAGCGGTTAAACTGGCTAGGTAAAACAAATTATGGGGTGGTATTTTAGTATTCAGATTTAGAGATTACGTGGGTGAGCTAAAGTGCTGTATTTATTGCGTCATTTTGAGCTCTGTATTCAGAACTTGCGTGGAGGCCGTCGAGTGGGAAATTTATATAAAAAACTGCCTGGTGGTGCTGGTTGACTACCTATGTATGTTTAATGGCCTTAACATTATAATGGTTAAATACAAAAATGAAATTATAGGAGCACAAGCCGTCCGTTGCTGTGGCGAAGCGAGAAATGAATCTTCAAATCTTGCTTTGTTTCTTGTGTCTTCTTGAGTTGTCAGCTGTCAACTTGACATTGACATTATTGCTGCTTTGAGATTACCATGATTAATTTTGTCTGCTTTGTGAATATCTTTAACACTCTGTATAAAATGTACCTAATTCCATTAAAATACATCTACTACGTAAGTACATAATATCTCAATGACTTAATTCTATAACATATTTATTTGAAAAATGTCATCTTAATTCATTATTTTCATAGCAATGTAAGCAAAATGTGTAGTTCTTATGCTCCACTTGTTTCTAACTTCAGTTTCATTACTATGTCTGACCTTAACTTAGATTTCATTACTTGGATACAATTCACGATGTTGCTCCGGCTTTTCTTATAAATATTTGGTAGTATCCTTCTTCAGGATAACATTATGACCCACCGAAACCGCTACTCGTAAAATATGCGCCTGAATTATGAGCGGTCGGAACGCTTCAGAAATACTGCGATTAAACGCAGCATTCATTCTTTACGTAGATCAGGTGAATAGGAGATATCACAATGATATTACTAAGGGGAAGTGTTTGTAAGTTTGTTAGTTTGTATTTAGAGGGTAATCTTTGGAACCGATTTAAAAAAAATCATCAAAAGAAAGCTACATTATACCTGAGTGACATAGGCTACAATTTATGTATGTACCTCCCAAGCGGAGCCCGGGTGAGGCGCTAGAGTAGGTATGCATATAATAAAACAGTCTATGTCCCCTTCGGGCCACCTGTATCGGAGCAGGGATGCAATTCTCGGGTCTGCGATATAATATCAATTTCGACATTTATCGAAAAAACATGGCGGATATCGATAAATATCGAAATTGCGTATTCTCGTGATTTCAAATGTGACATTTATCCAGCGTCAGCCCTCGATACGCATCGAGTGGTCGAGCGTGGCCGAAAACCATATCGTGTGTGATATTTGTTGCTTCCAAGCTATTGAATAACATAATATTCGTACTTTACAAGACACTTTGTATTTTTATTCAGCTATGGTTTAGTAAAATATTAATGCTGACGATTTTGTATTCAATTTTATTGGAAATCGTTGTTTATTTACATAAAATTATTTTATTGAAGCCTAATATAGAGGTTTGGATAAATACATACTTTGCTTTTTTCTGCCTCGAGTACCATACCTTATTTGTTTCTCAATTAAATTTCGTAAAGAAACAATATCATACATAAGAATATAATTGATACTCCGATAACAAATATCACATAACCTCACACACACAATAAACAAACAATGACAAGTATCCTCACGTTCCGTTCTCTCCATCAACTCTAAAATATTTCATTTTCTTTGCATTTTAGAAATTTGCATTGGAGCTTATTAAGTTACATAAAATAAAGTATTATAACTATTTTTACATAAATTCACTATTAAAACAATGGTTTTACATAAAATATTTAATGAAACAAGTAAAACATAAATTTCTCGATTGTAGTTAAGTATAATCGAGAAAAAGGAACGTGTTTTCAATTAGAGAAGCCCTATTTTTCGATATAATATCGAGTTTTATGTCGAATAGGTTCGAGAATACCATTTTGGAGGTTTTTGTGATAATTTTGTTCGATAAAAGAAGTTTGATATATTATCAAATTCGATAAAATATCGCAAACGCGAGAATTGGCCTCCAGTACCACTGATGGTACAAATAGCACTAATTTATCCATTAGTAGCCTGTGGTGTGGCCCTAGAATAGCACCAACCCATCTCTTCCCGTGGGTGTCGTAAGAGGCGACTAAGGGATTAACAACACCGGAGGATGGGCAGCAGCATCTTTCCGCGTACTATGCCATCACACTGCGATCGCCAACCCGCCTGCCAAGCGTGGCGATTACGGCAAAACCCCCCACGGATAAAATCCTTGGGGGAGGCCTTTGTCCAGTAGTGGACGTCTTTAGGCTGAGAGAGAGAGAGAGATCCATTAGTAGCAAGAAAAAATACTAATGTGACACTGCATTACGTCCACAACAAATACAATTCGTACAGTTTGAAGAATAAGTATATTTAGAATAATAATGTATCGAAAAATAATAAGTATAATGAGGGGTAATATTTAGAATAGTTATGTAGTATTTGTAGAAGTCAAAAAAAATCTGCCTGTATGTACTCACATCATACAAAAACTTTTAAATGAAATTTGATGCGGTTTCCCTGTAGCTATAATGCTGAAAGTGGCCGAATTGGCTGGCAAAGCAAGTGTTTCATTAATTTGAATTGCCTACTTCCTTTATGATCGAATGGCTTACATAAAGCTACTTACTACTAAATAACACTATTAGTTTTTTTGGATGATATATCGCAGTTTTTGTTTATCTCAAAAGACACATCTCCTAATTTGCCTTATTCACCACTGCTCTGTTTATGTTTCGATTTTAGCCATCAAATTGTTATGATTTATGTTTATTGTGCCATTTTGCTGTTAATTGCTAATGGATTAGGATTTAGCCGATCCTGATGTTGTTGATCCTGCTCTGTTTATTGTTGTTTACGGCAAATTGTACGGATTTATAGAGTTGTTATTGCTTTGTTAATTGGTTACAGTGCAGCGTTTATTACAGTAACTATTCCAATTAAAATCTTTGAATGGGACCAGAATTTATTAAATGTATCTCTGGAAAAAAAAAATTAACACTGAAAATATGTACTTATTTTAAAATAGGTCGAAAACCATAAATAACTAATAAAAGATTTTTTAACCTAGTTTTTGTAGCTACTTTCTTTTAAAATTTCGTCACTTTTAAAGCATAAGCCAGATTATTAAAATCTCTAATGGATTAAGCTTACGACATAATGTCGCGTTTAATATCCAAGAGTGGTGTTACAAAGGCGAATTGTAAAGAAAAATATTAAGATTCAAAGGAAAATATTTCTAAAAAATATATTACAGGAAATGAAGACATTTTTGAGGGCTGTAAAACTGGGGTAGATACGTGGACAAAGCCAGGCGTGGGGTAAAGCGAATAATGACACTAGCACAGACAGAAGTGGGCTCTTTTTAATGAGTCATGAAAGATTTTTTTTTAATGGTGACGTCAACATTTTTTATGTTCGTCATGGGTGGAGACTTTTTAAATTTTCAAAGCCCTATACAATCGGACCTAAGTTATTATTTCTACTAAGTCATGAAAATAACTAGGTAAGTATGTTTACATAATTGCTATATAAAATTCGGTTTAAATTTATAACTTCCATGCTGGTCTGGGAGCGAAGAAAAAAACATAGAATGTGCCAGCTGCTTCTCTTCCCGCGCAGATTGTAAAAGTCCATCGAGGGAAAGGGGATTCCTCCACTCATAGGCGATAGGCTAGCAACCTGTCACTATATCTTAATCTCCATTCTATCAGAAAGCCCACTATTTAGCTTAGCATGGCCTTCGAGTCTCACGACTTTTGGCTCTGTTTACCCCGTAAGGGATAAAGACGTGATTCTATGTATGTATGTATGTAAAAGTTCTATCGCTTATTTAAGACATTTAAGTTGATGACGAGTAAGATATATATTTATTGGGTAAAGCTTCGTTTGAAAATACGAATGTGTGGTTTAAAAATCATCCTATTTGTTTAAAAAAAATCAAGATCGATTCCTTCCAACTCAGTCTTGACAATGTTATTAGATTTATAGTTGATTTTTAGTTGTTATTGATTATAGTAGCTTGTTATGATTACAAAAAATCTGTTCAATTGTTTGTCTAATACCAACTGTGTTCTGTCAATTCAATTAATTTAAGTCAAATATACCTTTTACCACTTAGAAATCATCCCAGATCATATAGAAATAAAGATGAAATTCGCTTGCATCTATTTGAAATCTCGTAACAATTTTCATGTAGCGCACAATCTATTGGCGTTTATGAATTCGACCCAGTTTTGTATTAAAATGTATTGTATAGACAACGATGTAAATACAATAGAGTTCAAACCACATACCATTAACACAATTACAGTTAAATTTTAATGAGTAGTGCGTAATATCTTCGATAGGACGATTTAGAATGTAATATTGGACTCTTATTTATCTGTTCTGTGAATTCAATGTATATTCGTCCACATAAATAGTCATTTAACTGTAAGATATATGTTGGAAAATGAGGTCTTTGGAGAAAATGCAGCAGTGGAGTTTGTTGCGCCGCCTCTTCTCCACTTGCGCTTTGGAGGCGGTGCGGTGGTAACCGTAATTTTATGACGTCAACTAAGTAAAAAACAAGAATATGACGATTTAAAAGTGCTACTTAAAATAAAAATTGACTTTGACTTTGAAGCAGACTATTTCGCGGCGATTTTTAGGTACTTTGTTTCGTAATTTCGATATAAATACTAATTATATGTTGAGCTCGTCATTTACATTTTTTAAGTAGTTAACAGATCAAAATCTTTACCGACTTGTCCCCCCAAAGGGACAAAGTAGGGCGACAGATCGGAATAATTCGCCTCTTCTATGGTCTTATTATATTCCAATTATTATGATATTATTTCGTTATCCACTTGAAAAATTTTAATGACGCGCACCCAATTAATTTTCTTTCCAAAGTAAAGATCGCACTTGGCTGAAATTGAACTTCTAAGAACCGGTGCTGGGGACGTCTGCAGTTTGATAAATAGCTGGCAAGATTGAGTATGGGATTTCTTCGAACACTGTTGCCACTTACTGCGTTATATCGATCCGAGTACCTGCTTTTAAATTCTGCGCTTAAGATTTTCTGCATTTCCCGGAATAGTAAGTAATAAATAATTCAGTTTGAAGGAAAACAGAAGACTAGCTTTTCTCTTAAAATATACTTACTGAATTATTTAACGATAATATAACATAGAAGCTTCTTTTTGCCACCTGATTTAAGCTGTCTATGACTCTAAATTTCCTATGCTCACTCAGACACATTTAATTAAATCGTTCATATCGAATTTTAATTACAAATCTGTTCTTTAGAATATAACGTGGATTGTAATATGGATACCATGGCCTTTTATACTATTAGGTTTAATACAGTTTTAAATAAATAAATAAATAAAAAGTATTGTGCTCTTCCCTGTCATTTTCTAACCGTGTCGTGTAGGTACCTACCAAATTTTATCGAAATTTGTCCCGTAGAATTTGCGTGATTCAGTATAGGCGGGGCATTTAAATTTTTTTACCGACAAATTCCTACAACCATGATTCTTATACTTAACATTTTTTTTGATGTTTTTAGACATCCTTATATAAAAAAAAAAGAATTTTGATGATCCGATATGAAATGGGAGGGGTAAATAAACTATACTGAATTGCTCGTAAACAAAAAAAGTTTACAATAGAGATTACTGTTCACAATTAATTAATAAGACTTCATTTACCTGTAAATAAAAGTTGGCCTGTTTATAATAAGGCTTTCTAGTCATAAAATGTATTTTTAACGTTATAAATGTCAATATGGTTTTTATTTAATTACAGGAAATCGGGTTTATAAACATGAGTTGTTTTTTTAAATTAAGATTGAATAATTCACATTACGTACGAATATACAATTTTCTCGACTATAGAATAAAAAAAAAAATTAAAAGTTAATAAAAAAAAAACTGTTGTAGTCACCCTTATAAAAATTGAGGATATGGTTCATTACAATAGTATACGAATAATATATAAAAGTCACCATTGCTGGATTTTTTGTTTTTGTACAGGATGTTTTTAAAGTATAAAAATTACAACTCATTAAAAAATCCATTTCGGATTGTTATTTATTAGTGATTTTTTTAAATCAAGCTTTTATTATTCGTAAGGAAACATGTAACAAAAAATCACCCTTGTAGGATTTTTTGTTTGAGAGTTATAACAATATGAGTCTTATAATAGCGTTAAAAAAAAAACGGCAGTGGTGATTTTTTTTACATCTGCAGTTGTAATATCATAATCTATGTAGTTTATAAAAATCACCATCGTAGGATTTAATGTGACCACCTCCATACAACTGAAAATTCACAGCCCCGACTAGTATAGTATACTAAGTATACATTTCCACGATAGAGACATGCAACTATATTAAAACAGTAATTTTTCAGGTAGGCTGATGTTTAAATACAGTTGCATCTGTCGTGGAATGTGTCTATGGTATAATTAATATATAAAATTAACGGGATATACTTAGCTTAAAATATTATCGATAAGTGTTTAAAATGCAAAGTTTAAGTGTAGAGAAAATGGGATGAAAAGACACAAATAGATATTGATATTATATTTCGTATAGAAGAGAAACTTCTACAGGATTGAGTTTACGAAAAAACTCAAAGATCAATCATTTTAAAACGGAAAAACTAAATCAAGTCAAGTTACTGTAAAACAAAAATAACCATAAAACTTCAGCTAGGCAAAATAACAATGTGGAGTCAAAATATTCCGCATCTGCAAAGGCTTTTAGCGTTATAATCTACTAAACAAACACAGAATTGAGGAGTCCGCTCATATTTACTACTGCACTTGCTCGTATCTCTATGGTATGCAAAAAATATATAGCGATTGGAAGTATAACCCTTGTGAAAATATAGAAAAACTAGCTTTTGCCCGCGGCTTCGCTCGCGTTAATCCTTTCTTAGCGGATGCCTACGGCATAACATCTACCTGCATGCCAAATTTCAGCCCGATCCATCCAGTGGTTTGGGCTGTGCGTTGATAGATCACTATGTCAGTCAGTCAGGCAGTCAGTCAGTCACCTTTGAGTTATATATATATACTAGCTTTTGCCCGCGGCTTCGCCCGCGTGAATTTCCCACGGGAACAGTGCTTTTTCCCGGAATAAAAAGTAGCCTATGTGCTATTCCAGGTCATTATCTACCTCTGTACCAAATTTCATCGAAATCCGTCCAGTAGATTTTGCGTGATTGAGTAACAAACATCCTCACAAACTCACAAACTCACAAACTCACAAACTCACATCCAAACATTCGCATTTATAATATTAGTATGGATAGATACACTGTGATGTCTTTCATTTTGTTAAAATAATCTTAATTAATTAATATTAAACTCTTTGATCAACGGGTTTTTTTTTCTTTAAAAAAACCTAACCTTTTCTTTGTAGTCTTATAGTTCAGGTTAAAAAACAAAAACAAAAGTTGGTTTTGTGAATAAACACACCTCGGATCATATAAATGGTTTGACACTGACTGGTTTTAGTGTCAAGTTGAGCGCGTGGCGTCCGCACACTTACTGTGTCGGCGTAAGACCCAGAGTCAATCTGAAAAAGATAATTTTCTATTTTGACCTGACCAGGGATCGAAGCCAGGACCTAAGTACGATGTGATAGCCTAGCATGATGACCATTGGGCCACCGAGAGTTATTTCCATTATGACCTGATCGGGGATCGAACCCAGGACCTACGATGTAACAGTCTGGCATGATGACCATTAGGCCGCAGAGAATTATCTGCAACATTTAGATAACTAGCATTTGTCCGCGGGTTCGCCCCGTGGATTTTCGCATTTTTAGAATTATCTAATAATAGCGAAGTTCAATCTTCGCGTAATTCGTTTTTATTCGACTCTCGCATTTTGCTTTAATTCGATTTTCGCTTTATCAAAGCGTGAATAGGTAACAAACAAGCAAACAAACTCACTTTCACATTTATAATATTAGTTAGGATTAAATATAGATTCTGTGCAGAGGAACCACTTCTATACTCGTTTTATTTTTGGTAATATGTGGCACACTCTATTCGGAATTAAAATTGGCCTCCCTCCAATATAATCTCTCTGAGCCCATATTTATCGCGACTGTGGTGTTACTGTAACTAGTACAGCTACCATTAATATGTATTTTAGACCTTATTACAGTGACATATAAGGACCGATGTGTTTACATGTTAATGCTTTTGACTGTACAAGCATATAATCAAGATCCTATGATGAGATCATTTGACAAAATAAAAAAAGAGTCAGCCAAAATTTAAACAAATAACTAATTAGGTGTAGATTTCTTATAAAACTTATAAATTAGAGTTTAACCAGTTTTCAAAATGTAGGTTAACTGTGTAGGTAAAGTTACAGATTAATGCGTTTTTATGCTAATAAAATCAATCTAATTAGTTTGATTGTTTTATTGAAGCGGTAGTGGATGCAAAGGTCCCATGTTCGAATCCTGCCCGTGCTACACGAGTTTGTAGAGTAATCTGACTTATGTATGGTTAGTTTTCATCGACCACCACTTGTTTCAGGTGAAGGAAAACATCGTGATTGTGTTGTCATCCGCACTTTAGTTAATGATTTATCAGCTATGAATGAAATGGAGAAAGCAAAGCCAGTCCATTAAAATTGAGAGAGTCGTTGTGTGTTTTATTCCATACAAGCTTTCGCCCGCGGCTTCGCCCGCGTGAATTTCCCACGGGAACAGTGCTTTTTCCCGGAATGAAAGGTACCCTATGTCCTTCCCTCGTACTTCTAACTATGTGTATGCAAAATTTCAGGAAGATTGGTTCAGTAGATGAAGCGTGAAGAGGTAACAAACAAACAAACTCACTTTCGCATTTATAATACGTGTAGTTAGGATAATGACCGGAATACGACTAATGGATTTATTCGTTTGGAGGCTCTAATTTCTAGAACTATACCTACCGTTTCGATATAAAACACAGAAATATTATACACAGACATATTTTCTAATGAACTCGAAATTAAAGACGAAGTCGCGGGCAAATATGGATGCTGTTTGTACAGTCCGATTAGAATCAAAACTTGGGTCGAGCTTTAGCAACTTCACTCCGGTCTCTCTTACAAATGTATATGTAGTGAAGTTAGTTTCGAATTATTTGAAATGGTTTTGAATGACAAGCTGACAACTTGTCAAACATTACAAAACCCGATAGCATTTAAATCGCATTGTACTTTGGCCTATATTATTATCATGACAGAAAAAATGTTTGGTTGTTGCCTAGCAACAGTTATATTGATTTGTTAATTAGTTATCAGTGGCCGGCGATAACAGTTGACTGTTAACTTGGTATTTTATATGAAAGATAAAAAATATATAAAAAGATAAAAAATATATGTGAAGGACTCTATTAAAAATATTTACAAGTGAAGTGCTCCTGCCTATTAGATTTCTGGAAGATTGTAGAGATTGTAAGCAATTTTTGGATATATTCTTGATTTATTCTGATAAATCCTCACTTAGTATATCTTGTCAAACATGACATGTTTGTTTTTTGGCCGCGTATCGGGAGGATTACCCCGTAGTGTAGTGTCTGTACTAGCGACCCGCCCTTGCTGCGCACGGATTAACAACTATCCGGAAAAAAATATCTTAATGATAATAAAAATCACATTAAAATTAGTTGCGTAATAGTAGATTGCTTTACTAGAGTCGGATGGCATCAATATCATACGAGGTGTGTAGACCGCAGCGAGGGCGGCTATAATCCGAGTATGATTGATTTAGTATGAATTCACCTGTAGTAAGCACTCTACTTTTCATTTCGAATATAAGTAAACAAAAAACTCTATAAAATAAGCTATTGACAATAAAACCGAGATTTTGGATTTCGATATTTTATGAAATAAATAACCGTAGTTTTTTTTTAAATTTTGAACATGGATCACCAGGCGGCCTGAAGCTAGTTTTCGCTAATTCTACGTTCTAGGATTTTTTTATAATTCGCAATGCCTGATTAGAAAATCACAATGTCCATGTATTTTCTTCTTTTTAATCTTAGTAATTCATTTATTACAAACCTACTTAGGTATTATAATTAAGTATATAACAAATACGTATATTTATAAGTAATATTTTTAATTTACAAAATTAAGAAAATATTCTCGATGATAAAAACGAAGAAAAATACAGCGGTATCTAAATACAGCAGAATTTTTCTTTTATAAAGAATCATTTTTTTCAATGCTACCATTGGCTAATATATGTAGCTTTCAAAGACATAGAAAAAAAAAATGTCTTTCATCGAAGTTCTTTTGAGTTTTTTCCAAACTCGGTATTTTTTTCTGTGTAGAACCTAAAACTTAGCCATAGACATAGAAAAAAAAATAATTCCATAGAATTTTTTATTTCTAAATTTATGACAGTAGCCTGATTCCTAAAGGAATTTATTATGTTCTGTTTTTAAAATTCATTCCCTCCCTAGGGTGCGTATGAATTTGTATGAAACATTCTCTCCCGCGTGAGGGAAGAAGCACGTTCAACCCGATACTAGGATCAAATATACACTTCTTTCCGAGTAAGCGATATGAAAAAAAGTTACTTGTTATTGTATACTAGCTTTTGCCCGTGGCTTCACCCGCGTGAATTTCCCACGGGAACAGTGCCTTTTCCCGGGATGAAAGGTACCCTATGTCCTTTTCCGTACTTCTAACTATGTGTATGCAAAATTTCAGGAAGATTGGATCTGTAGAATTGTGGATGAAGCGTGAAGAGGTAACAAACAAATTCACTTTTACATTTATAATATTAGTTAGGATTAGGATTAGATATAGGATATTAAAAAAAAACACTACGACATCATTAAAATTTTTTTGGGTAAACTCGACCTGTTTTTATGTAACTGGACTGGCAAGACTTTAGATTGATAACTCGCACACACTCAAATACAAACAAAAACACAAAATGAAATTGTCTATTGGAAGAAATTTCTATAGAAATAAGTAGTACCTTTGTACTTAGTTTTCTTATGTTTCAAGTTTCCTATCTATGTATTTGTTGTGTACAAAAATTAATAAATAAATAATTAACAAACACGCTTCATTCGTTTTCGCACAAAAAAACACAAAAGCAGTTATAAAACTTATGACTTATGACACCTCATTTTTTGTCGGGGCTTAAAAAATTGGAACCCTCTACTCTACAATTGAACTCCTGACCCTCGTACCATATTGAGCCACAAAGGTGGTAATCAAAAATTTAATAATACATCATAATAAGCCGATTATTACTGATAATCATTTTTGATAATGTATTATCTTTTGTAAGAGCTATTATGGTTGCGAAAAACAATATATTATCAGTTAATTACAAAAAGTCGTCTTGTGTAGTCGGTCTATGTGAAATAATATTTGTGTGAATAAATAATGCTATACCTATATCATAGCTTAAGGTAGCTATAAGGTAAGTTTTCTGTATAATTATTCTTATGTTAACTCAACGATACTTTTATATAATTAATCGATTTATTAATTAATCGATAATTTTATTTATATAATTAATCGATCGATTTTGCGCATAGATGCGGGCAGCGCAGGACCGGTCGTTATGGAAATCCTTAGGGGAGGCCTTTGTCCAGCAGTGGACGTCTTTCGGCTGAGAGAGAGAGAGAGAATTGATTTATTATCCTAGATCCATTATGAATATCACAATCAATCAATTATTTTTTTGTCACTTACTCCTCAGCTTTATCTACTGAACCAATCTTCCTGAAATTTCGCATACACATAGTTAGAAGTACAGATAAGGACGTAGATTATCTTTCATCCCGGGAAAAACTAACTGTTCCCGTGGGGAAATCACGCGGGCGAAGCCACGGGCAAATGCTAGTTGATTATATTTATGAACGTACGCCCTAGTACTCTACTCTCATGGAAATTTCGGGATAAAAAGACTTCAGGTTTATCTAAATAACTCCTTATTTAGATAAACCTGGAGTCTTTTTATCCCGAAATTTCTAGAGACTAACTTCTTAAAAAGAAGTTTGAAATTTAAGTAGCATGACGTGAAAGCAGGGTACCTAGATATCCGAAAGACAATTAATAAAGGATACCTCCTCAAGAATATACATACATACATACATATTATCACGCCTTTTTCCCGTGGGGGTAGGCAGAGACTAGCGATTTCCACCTGCTACGATCCTTACAGATCTCTCTTTCTCTCTAGAATATTGCATATGTAAATACAAACATATCATAAACATCACATTTGTATTAGTATACCTTCATTAACAAACACTTCTGTAACTTATTATCATAATTTTCGTCATAGTTGTACCTAATTATAACTGTTAGTCTAACAAAGAAGCACGTCAATGTTTTGCAATGTAACATCAATGAACTTCATTCACGACATTCAAAGATAGTTCAAACTTCAATGCGTTTAGTATAGCCGGCTAGTGCGCACGCACTCTACATTTTTTTACAATATTTACTCGAGCATGAGTGAAACGAAACGGAATTTCTTACGCTGTGTTCTTTTTTATCTCGTGTAACCGGCCAGTACGCATGCACTTATTTTAGTACAATTTTTAAATTTAAATGTTTACTCGGCCTCAAGTGAAACGGAACGGTTTTTGACTTTTTTTTCTTTAATTTACCTGTGGTTGGTGTTATAGAAAACTGTACTGTGTATTTAAATGTATAGAGGTGTTTTATGCTTGGCAATTTGATCTTATCGTACCAGTGATAAGTCATTTCTATAAATATTGATAGCAAAAAAGGTGAGTTGTAATGTTATGGGTGTGGAACCAAAACAATATTTAATTTTCACTGTTGTCCATCAAAATATTTTATGATTGAATCACTATAGGTAGGTATGTATTTTTTTTATGAAGCAAAGTACCTATTTTATCTGTCGTATACCATTTTCACTTAGTTTCCGATAAAAATAAGAATTTATGAAGTTATTTTATTTGCAACGACAAAGAAATCCCATAAGGTAGTGCGCCAAAAGTTTTTAAATGACTTTAAAAACAAATAGGTAAGTATGTACATAATTTGTATGCACATTTTAAAATTTGAAATAAGAAATAATAAAAACCTTGACTGGTTCCAACAAAAAAAAAAACTTGCATAATATTATAAAATTAGAAAAAATGAATAACCTGACTTTTTAAAAATGTAGCTTAGCTATAGTTATTTGTGAATCGAATATAGTTTTTTTAGTCTGCCGACGGTTTGTCACTGTTAGGAAAAAACCACAGAAAAAACAAATAAGTACGAGGTATAATTTGAACTTAATTCAACTTGGCAATGCTGCCAGCCTTACTTTACCACAAAGCACCATCTTGTCGGAACTGTATGACATTTTTTAATTTTTATCTAAGTTTAATTATAGTTAATTTCAATTACCTACTTTTACTGTTCTTTTTACTAAAAATAAACTTGCATATAATAATAATGGCATACTATACATACATAGTATATATCTAAGTATTTATACATAGATAGATAGGTAGGTAGTTACATGAGATAACTTACGATCGGTTGACCTCTGACTGTTCAAAGTACGTACCTAAGTTATGTAAACCAGACTATTGTATTCATCACACTTGTCATTAACAACTTGAATAAATATTTAATATTTAAATTATATTCTGATACCTATACAAAAATATTGACTTACAGCATTGATTCTTAGTTATTCTAGTCAGATAAATTATTACCTTACGGGATCCGTTCTACATTAAAATCGATTTTAAATCTTTGATTAAAATATTTTCTATTCCGAGCCGATCTACCGTAAAGAAAGAAAGGGTATCAGATAGGAAAGGTAAAGTTTGCACCGTGAATTACACTGGAATTAAAAAATAACATATGTAATTCGCAGTACCTAATAATAACGTCATTCTAATTTGAGTGCGAAAGTCGTTTTATCGAATTTTGTTTCTTCGAAAACTTTTCAACGACATCTTTTTACTAGTACACCTTGTCAAGTCGATGCCTTGTTACTGTGATATTTCGTTACATCGAGAGGATCAAATCGGAATAACTTGATTCTCATTTAGATGACATTGTTTACCCTACAGATTATTATTATTGCATATTGTTTTCCTCATTTGCCGAAATAGATGCATGAATGTTATGAATGTGTGCTACCTGATGAAGGCTTAGTTGGCTATACGTTGGACATGAGTCTAAAAACTAGGCCTTTTTAGACTCATAGTTCTAATATCAGTTGCAGCTTATACCTCTGAGTCTGTGTTAATCTGTGATTTTTTTACAGTCATTGATCTCTACCTATTTCCGGTGAAGAAAAACATCGTAAGGAAACCTAGTGGCCTTTTCATGAATACGTTCAATTTGAGTTAGAAAATAGGTTTTTAAATAGTGCATGTTCTATCAAAGATTTAAATCGTTCTATGCATATACATGCGTCATCTTTACAAAATAATGTGCGTAGAAAGCTGGTACCGCTTGGACAAATAAGACCGATTCGTGAATCGATTTTTATATAGACATATTTAGCGAGGGTATGTGGTATTTGATTGCTGATCGAACCAGTAAAAATATATTCTAATTTTTTTTTTCATAGTTATTATCCAATTAAATTATGTTCAATGGATTGGACATAGATAAATATATTCCTTAGATAAAAAATCATCCAGTGAAACACTAGATTTTGTCACTGCAATAGTTTGTCTATCGCAGACAAAGTGTAGGACTAATCCTATCCTAACTAATCCTAACTATCCTAATCCTAACTAATATTATAAATGCGAAAGTAAGTTTGTTTGTTTGTTTATTTATTTGTTTGTTTGTTACCTCTTCACGCTTTATCTACTGAACCAATCTTCCTGAATTTTCGCATATACATAGTTAGAAGTACTGAGAAGGATATAGACTACCTTTCATCCCAGGAAAAGCACAGAAGAAGGCAAAAGCTAGTACTACTATAAAAAGAAGAAAATTTGGATGCCTTGAGCTATTCTTCTAAACTCTCTTTACTTTATGTCTTAACCGACTTATCGTTATTTACCGAGTAACTTATCAGTACTAATCACTCGTTGTTTCGTAAATATGGCCGATTATAGTCTGAGGTTTAACTGGTTTATTACATACTTCAAACGTACAAACATTGGTTTGTCTTTGTCTTGAATATTCCGAGGCTTTGCACCATATAGACTTTACTTGCTTTTGTAAATAGACGAGAATAAAATTACAAACGGTCCAGTAATTGTGAATTTTTTGAAATAGCGCAGTAAATAGACCGAACCTTCCCTAGGGGTTAATTACGTGCGGTCCAGTAACTGAATTTTATTTTTTATTATTGTTTAGGATGGTTGTAAGTATTTAAAATAAATATGGCACAATTGAATAGCTTTTGCACTCGCCGCCAAATTGTAAAAATAGAAAAAAAATCACCACTTTGTTCGGTTTTTCGCTTATATTTTCTTTTAAGTGCATTTTCGCTAGAAAAATGTTCTACACAATGTTGTAGAAAATTAAATTTGCCGTTATTTACATTTTACATTTTGTTTCTAAGACTGACAGTTTCCGAGAAAAAAAAAATCCTTTGCCTTAAAAAAATCTAATTTTTCAAACATTCGTCAATCTTTTTTAATTTAGAACGATGTAATCCAGTCATGACCTATTCTAGGAGAAAAAGTAGCAGAACAAACATCGTAGGGAATTTAATTACCTGCAAAACGCAATTGCATATTTCTTAACCAACCCTGCAAGGTGGAGAGTAAAACTAAATGATAAAACAACGGAAATTGTTTTTTGCTATAATATTTAACTTTTTACTAACTGAACCTCGCTCCCATGGAAATTTCGGGATATAAAGTACCTTATTTGCTAGTCCTGATATTTTTCTACTAGTATACCAAATTTAATCGAAATCCGTCTAGTAGATTTTGTGTGATTAAGCAACAAATATCACATCCAAACTTTCCCATTTATAGTGTGATTCATTGCAGGTGAGTAACCGGTACCTGGTCGGGACACTGTAAAAGTGTCTGTGGACATTATCAAGTACAGATATTAGATAATATTTGCTTCATCAGCAATAAATATTGGGAAAGAAACCCGATTTTAAAATGAAAAAGTTTGGATGTGATATTTCTTGCTCAATCATAAAAAATCTACTGGACGGATTTCGATAAAATTTGGTATGCTAGTAGAAAAATATCAGGGCTAGCACATAAGGTATTTTTTATCCCAATATTCCTATAGGAGTAAAGCCCCCGGGTGCAGCTAGTAGACAATAAAATATGATAGCAAAAACGTAATATTTTAACTTTTACTTTTACACCCTACTCCGTAGGGTTGGTAAAAAAAAAATTACATTTGTTTTGTAGGTAATTAAATTTCCTTCAAATTTTATTCCAATATATATTTTCCTAGAGTAGGCCATAAATGAATTACAGCGCTCTGAAGTAAAAAGTTTGACAAATTTCCAAATGCGATAAAAAATGCGATTTTTTTAAAGTGCACATCTCCATAACTATTAGTCCTAGAAACAAAATATAAAATATACAT
The DNA here is from genome assembly GCA_018467065.1 of Ephestia elutella. Lineage (NCBI taxonomy): Eukaryota > Metazoa > Arthropoda > Insecta > Lepidoptera > Pyralidae > Ephestia > Ephestia elutella. The sequence goes on from CM031569.1 coordinate 2,693,034, forward strand.
TATAGGAAATTTATTTTTACAACATTGTGTAGAACTCTAATGTAGCTAAAATGCATCTAAACGAAGGAACGAAGCGCAAATCTGAATAAAGTGGCAATTTTTTTTGGTTTTTCCAACATATGGCGGGCGTGGAATGGGGGAGAAATTGTGCCTCTTGCATTTTAAACACTTACTAACCATCCTAAATAACATATCAAAAATTCAGAACTATTGAACCAGTTGTAAGTAAACCCTACCCTTAGCTCTATTTTGGTCTTTATTCAATGAACTATGGACGGATTTGTATTAAATTTGGTATACTAGTAGAAAAATACCAGAAATAGTACTTAGGTTACTTTATATCCTGAAATTCCCACGGGAGCGAAGACCCGAGGCGCAGTTAGCAGAAAATAAAATATTATAACAAAAAAAGCAATATTCCGTAGTATTAATATTGAGTTTTACTCCCCATTCTGCAGGGTTGGTTAAGAAAAATGCAAATGCGTTTTGTAGGTAATTAAATTCCCTACAAATTTTGTTCCAATACTTATTCTCCTAAAATATGCCATAACTAGATTACAGCGTTCTGAAGTGAAAAGTTTGACAAATTTCAGTAAAAGAAGATTTTTTTATTTTTTTTTTATGAGCACACATCTCGGTTACTATCAGTCCTAGATACAAAATGTAAAATGTAAATAATAGGAAATTTAATTATCTACAAGTTTTTGTAGAACACTTTCCTAACAAAAATGCATCTAAACGAAAATATGAGCCTAAATCTGAATAAAGTTTTTTTTTTTTTAGTTTCTTTAAGATTACTACGAACGCGGAAACTTGGCAATTGTGCCCTTTTTATTTTGAATACTCACAATAATGACAACAAGTCAAATTAGTTACTTTTTTCTAAATGTCAAAAACAATAATTTATATGGGACTTGTATGACAGTACTCAACGGTGACGTCACTTTTAATGGAGTCAAAAAGCATTTCCAATATACTTTAATTAGAACTAAAAAATAGTAAACCATGTTATAAATAAAATTGATCAATTAAAGTGACATTCAATTATAATGTTTCATTATTTAAATAGCATCATATATTTTATTTTTTACCCAGTCATAATCCCTGTTGCCAAGTTTCCGCGCCCGCAGTAATCTTAAAAAACCGAGATGTGTGCTCATAAAAAAAATTAAAAAAATCTTCTTTTTCGGAAATTTGTCAAACTTTTCACTTCAGAACGCTGTAATCTAGTTATGGCATATTTTAGGAGAATAAGTATTCGAACAAAATTTGTAGGGAATTTAATTACCCACAAAAGGCATTTGCATTTTTCATAACCAACCCTGCAGAATGGGTAGTAAAACTCAATATTAAAACTAAGGAATTGCTTTTTTTATTATCGACCGAGCGAGCGCAGCGAGCGAAGCGTCTCAGTTTCCACTAGCCGAAAATTCTTTTGTCTGTCCGGATGTTATCGCCTACAGGTCGCATTTCTGAACCGATTCTCATGAAATTTTGTAAGCAGGTTCGGTAATTTTATAGAATTTTTTAGTCGAGCCAGTTTTTCGAAATTTAAAAAAATGGCCGAAATATATAAAAAAACCTCATATCTCAGCTATTTAAAAAAATAATTCAAAAATGTCATTAGACATTTTTGTTATTCTTATTAAGACGCATTTTTTTGTTTGAACAACATAGTAAAATTCAATAAAACCGCTATAAATCCATATGTTATAGATTCTCATACGATAGTTCACAAAAAAATCAATAGATGGCGCAGCAAAGCTTTTAATACTCGCAAAATCGCTAATACGTTTACAAGAGTGACTTGATTTTATTTATTAAATAAAATTGAATGGTTCTTAAAAATCATATGGCTTTTTTTGTTTCGTTTGGCTTTGAATTGTGTGTATTTATTTGGTTAATGGTATTGTATTGTGGATTGCTTTGCAAGGTAGAATTATCTTGAACACTTGAAACAATTCTGATATCAAAAAACTTCATTGTATAATAGGGTATTACACCATTTTTTAAAAACTGTTTTAAATTAATCCTGACATCGTAATGAACTAGTAGAAATTTTGTAAATTTTTTTTTAAAACCGAAAATCGCCTTAAAATCTGTTTTTTATTTATGATTTTGAATTTTCGCGCGGAAACGCTAGCCGCCATGCTTTTTCATCTCGTGACGTCACTCGGTTAGTAAACAATACGACTGCGAAAGACCAAGAAATAAGATTCGTGAAAATAATGAGTTATCATTGGTGTCTTGTGCCGGAATGGAAGAATACAAGTGTAAAAACGCCACAAAAATTATGGATTCAAGTGCCAAGTGATGTAAAAATGAGAAATACTTAAAGTATTAACCATTGGCAGATTTGTACTTTCTGCTTTCACAAAACCGTCTTCCATAGTGAAATAAAGGCTAGAAGTCTACAAACGTGTTAATAACTCGTAAATTTATCAAAATAACAGCGCACAACTTATTTTCAGTAGATTGTTTACTATCGGAATGACGTCACGGCGGGATTCAACATGGCGAATGGCGTTTTAGACATTTGAAAAACAGATTAGAAAAGACGATTTTTAAAATGGAATTATAAAATTAAAATTGCAATTTTATGAATAAATATCGACGTTTCTTGTTTACTTTTTTCGAAATCTATTATGAACAAACATTTTTATATTTTTTCTTACATAGTGTAAAATACCCTATTAGAATCCTATTATAAAAAAAAGTAATATATATAATACCTACATACTTACTAATCAGAGAGATTCGATTTCAAATTGAACTTTCTTTTTTGAACTTTAATTTTGTTGCACAAATAACATATACATACATATAACCAATAGGTACCATGCATTTCTGACGACTGACGACCTCCGTGGCCTAACGGTCATCACGCCCCGGACGGCTACACCAGAGGTCCCGGGTTCGATCCCCGGTCGGGTCAAGATGGAAAATAATCTTTTTCAGATTGACGTGGGTTTTGGATATTTATCTATATGTATTTGTTATAAAATATAGTATTTAGCATCCCGGAAAGTCTTGAACTTACGTTGGGGCTAACTCAATCTGTGTGATTTGTCCGTCTATATTTATTTTTATATTATTTTTTATATTATTTAAGGCAAAAAAGGCAGGTTTCAGTAATTTTTTTAGTGGTATTGACCAACCACAAGAACATGTTTCGGCTTATGGGTAAAATATGAGAACTTTTTACTTTCTTTCCAGCATTGGTAGGTTGGTTTCAAAACTCTTTTTAGCCAGGGACACGGTAAAATATCGATTATTTCGTGGAAGGGCTCGCGAGGTCTACTGTTCTGACAGAACCACTAGTAATATTTTATTATCTGATAACTGCGCCTCGGGTCTTCGCTCCCATGGGAATTTCAGGATATAAAGTAACCTATGTACTATTTTTGGTATTTTCTACTAGAATACCAAATTTAATACAAATCCGTCCATAGTTCATTGAGTAAAGACCAAAATAGAGCTAAGGGTAGGGTTTACTTACAAATGGTTCAATAGTCCTGAATTTTTGATATGTTATTTAGGATGGTTAGTAAGTGTTTAAAATGCAAGAGACACAATTTCTCACCCCTTCCACGCCCGCCATATGTTGGAAAAACCAAAAAAAAATGCCACTTTATTCAGATTTGCGCTCTCACCTTCGTTTAGATGCATTTTAGCTACATTAGAGTTCTACACAATGTTGTAAAAATAAATTTCCTATAATGTACATTTTATATTTTGTTTCTAGGACTAATAGTTATGGAGATGTGCACTTTAAAAAAATCGCATTTTTGATTGCATTTGGAAATTTGTCAATGTTTTTACTTCAGAGCGCTGTAATTCATTTATGGCCTACTCTAGGAAAATATATATATTGAAATAAAATTTGAAGGATATTTAATTACCTACAAAACACATGTAATTTTTTTTAACCAACCCTTCGGAGTAGGGGGTAGAAGTAAAAGTTAAAATATTACGTTTTTGCTATCATATTTTATTGTCTACTAGCTGCACCCGGGGGCTTTACTCCCATAGGAATCTCTCTCTCAGCCTAAAGACGTCCACTGCTGGACAAAGGCCTCTCCCAAGGATTTTATCCGTGGGGGGTTTTGCCGTAATCGCCACGCTTGGCAGGCGGGTTGGCGATCGCAGTGTGATGGCATAGTATGCGGAAAGATGCTGCTGCCCATCCTCCGGTGTTTTTTATCCCTTAGTCGCCTCTTACGACACCCACGAGAAGAGATGGCCTGTGGTGTGGCCCTAGAATAGCATCAACCCATCTCTTCCCATAGGAATATTGGGATAAAAAGTACCTTATGTGCTAGCCTTGATATTTTTGTACTAGCATACCAAATTTTATCGAAATCCGTCCAGTAGATTTTTTATGATTGAGATACAAACTTTTTTATTTTAAAATCGGGTTTCTTTCCCAATCTTTATTGCTGATGAAGGAAATATTATCTTATATCTGTACTTGATAATGTCCACAGACACTTTTACATTATTCCGATCAGGTACCGGTTACTCACCTGCAATGAATCACACTATAAATGGGAAAGTTTGGATGTGATATTTGTTGCTTAATCACACAAAATCTACTAGACGTATTTCGATTAAATTTGGTATACTAGTAGAAAAATATCAGGACTAGCATAAGGTACTTTATATCCCGAAATTTCCATGGGAGCGAGGCTCAGTTAGTAAAAAGTAAAATATTATAGCAAAAAACAATTTCCGTTGTTTTATCTTTTAGTTTTACTCTACACCTTGCAGGGTTGGTTAAGAAATATGCAATTGCGTTTTGCAGGTAATTAAATTCCTTACTATGTTGGTTCTGCTACTTTTTCTCCTATAGATCATGACTGGATTACATCATTCTAAATTAAAAAAGATTGACGAATGTTTGAAAAATGAGATTTTTTTTAAGGCAATGGATTTTTTTTTCTCGGAAACTGTCAGTCCTAGAAACAAAATGTAAAATGTAAATAACGGAAAATTTAATTTTCTACAACATTGGGTAGAACACTTATCTAGCGAAAATGCACTTAAAAGAAAATATAAGCCAAAAACCGAACAAAGTGGTGATTTTTATTTTTTTTCCAATTTGGCGGCGAGTGCAAAAGCTATTCAATTGTGCCATATTTATTTTAAATACTTACAACCATCCTAAACAATATAAAAAAAAATGAGTTACTGGACCGCACGTAAGTAACCCCTAGGGAAGGTTCGCTCTATTTACTGCGCTACATAGACATAGAAAAAAAATGCATTCTTTAATAGACATTATAAACTTGATTGTCAAATAAACCCAAAAACATTCATAATTTACAGATTGCTTACAAATTCTATGGAATCAAAACACACCAAAAATGTCAAACCTTGACAAAAATGAGCTTCACAGAACATTTTACCTGTCCTTCACCAACAAAGGCAAAAACCATATCTGACGTCCCGCTTCCTCAGCTGTGTCTCTAAGTAAAATTTAAAAAAAATCTAGCTCTATGCTTTGCACCAAAATTGAAGTTAGTTATAGGTCAGTGGCAAGTTAACAATAACGTTTACTCTTGTCATAATTTGACAAATGGTGCAACTCATATTTTGCCTAATCTGTACTCACTGGATTTGTTACGCCTTAACAGTAGTTACTGTCAAAGTAAGACGGTGCAATTCAACTCGAAAAAAGTACATAGGTACCTACATGGTTAGAATATCCCTACCCTGTATCCCTGTACCCTGGAATAGAACATAGGTACCTAATTTTTAACCTAAAATTTTCGCGGGTACGAATAACTAACTTATAAATTATTAACTCATTTGTATTCAGAATAAATACTACTTAGAATAATCCAGAATTAATCGCTGTGTAAATTGTTAATTACATTATAATCTATTAAATACATTGTAATTTAACGATTCAGTGAACGGGAAGGTTAAAAGTTATTTTTGTGACAGACGGCTAATTTACATCTACTTGCGTTTATAAGATTTATGTCTAAATACAAAATGGTTAATTTGAAATACTTATAGAACTTACCTTACTTACTTAGTCACTTTGTGCACCCATGTCATACTTATTTCTGTTTATCCCGAAGGATGACTGGTAGAGAATGCTATTAGCGTTAAGTCCGCCTTTTATACCATTGTATTTATTTGGTTTAATAAAGTTTTAAGTAAATATGTAGGCACTTTCCTATGTAGGTAGATATTCTATATTTACTTAAAATATTTATTTATTTAATATTTATTTAATTCACTTTATATTTATTTAAGCAGCGCGCGCGTTACTAAGTAGTAGAAGTTAATACTGACTCTATCAACGCTGCTGATAAATATTCGTGAATTCGAATTGCGCGCGCTTCCCCAGTTTCCTGTTACAGATTTTCGTCCCTTACTTCCACAGAATGAAAGTGAGAGCAAAGATATTGCCATCTATTCCGCTTCTGAATGAACTGAACATTTTTTGACTTTTCTCACTAATATATATTAGTCCACATAGATAGTTATTTAATTGTAAGACACATGTTGTAAAGTGACTTCTCTGATGAAAATGCAGCAGTGGAGTTTGTTGCGCCGCCTCTTCTTCACTTGCGCTTTGGAGGCGGTGGTAACCTTAGCTTTAAGTAATTTTATGACGTCAACTAACTAAAAAACAGGAATATGACGATAGCCTATTTAAATAAAAATAATTGACTTTGACTTTAATCCTTTCGACGGATTACCTACCTAAACCTTGGAAAAGAATTTTTTCCAAAAATTCCCACAACACTAGAGCCTATAGCACAGCCAGTCAAATTGCTAAGTGCATCAGTACCCACTTAACCCACTGTTGCGCAGTTGCGTGCATCAGTTGCATCACACCAATCAGACCATAAAATGCAAGCGATTGCGTTTAATTGTTCACTCCATGGATCTATTCCGTACACAGTGTTCGAAATACTATAATCTAATAGAAGTGTCATAGATGCTCTATTTTGTCATCGCCTGACACTGTCTACAAACATTCTTCTTCTTATCCAGTGTATTATTTATTACTAACACTGGCTTCAGATTTTATTTAAGTCACCTAAAGGCATCTGATACTTCTACGACTACCGCCATCAAGTGGCAGTAGCCGTATACACACTAGTAAACTAAACAGTCAGCCAATGTGCAGGTTTCCTCACGATGTTTTCCTTCACCGGAAGCAAGTGGTGGTCTATGAAACTACAAACAGACTCCTTCCGTTTCACGGGCGGAAGACTTTGTTGCTGGAAGCACTCAAACGATTGTTTTTTTATAATTTAACTAAAGCTGCCATCTTTATCTTTTTAAGTAGGTACGAGAACGTTTGTTGCTCTGACGCATACAAAAAATAAGTGTATCTACGTTACGTAAAATTTGCTGAATATTCGAATCAAAATTTCCATTAGAAGCATATGAATTTTATGTGTGAGTGAGTTTCTTGTTTGTGCAGTATATGAGGCAAACAAGCTAATTATTTAAAAATAAAAAACACGACTGACATCTTACATAGCCTATGTCATTCGGGCTAATGCAAGGAATCTAACAATACCTCTCACATCAAAATCTGTTAAGCCGTTCAGGACTTATGGTGGAATAAAGAAATTACATACATACATACATGAACCCTGAAAACATAACACTCCTTTTTTCTTCGTCTTTAACTATTTTCGTCTTAACATAACTAAATATAAGAGGACCATACCATACCACGCGTCTTTAATTTTATTTTTGTCTTAACATAACTTAGCGTAAAAAAAACTCTTTTTAATTTTTTAATTGTTTAAAATGTAAAAATATCTATACAATTTGCATTTATATTCATAAAAATGACCTAAAAAAATAACCTTACACGTTAAAACATGTTAACATGTCTTGTTATTTTAAATTCTCATCACAATACTAGATGCACTTACACACGACACGACCTTCATAGTGTAACCACTTATACTTACCATAATAATATAATGTGCTTCTTTTTCTAACAATGGAATAAATTGACAGGGTTTAAAAATAATTATCATGGTTTAAAAAAAAATGCTAATGTTTTAGTAAACTTAATGATAGGCTGTTTTGTAGCAGATCTTCGAAAAATAGTTTTGTTAGCTTTGGTTTGACATGGTCTTAAATATTGTAAAAAAAAAAGCCTTAATCATAATCCTCCTTTTCCTTTCACCGTAGTCGGACAAAAAGCCCAGGTTTCTTCGTCGACTCCATGGATTTATTATAAACTGGCGTAGTCGACTCGAATCGACTCAGAACGAACCACTAACACCATTCAATACACGCAAAATAAAGTGCTCAGATTCTTCAAAAATTACGACAATATTTAGTATAAAAAAGAAAAAGTACATGTTGGGGAAAAGTTCTCGAGTGGCGACCACGAACCGGAAAACGTGTTGTTGGCAGGCCTCCCACTCGGTGGACCGACGACCTGGTGAAGGTCGCGGGACGCGCATATGGATGCGGGCAGCGCAGGACCGGTCAACGTGGAAATCCTTGGGGGAGGCCTTTGTCCAGCAGTGGACATCATTTGGCTGAGAGAGAGAGATATATATAAATTTAATATTTTCTTTTCTAATAGTCAATACTGCTATGGGTCAATTAATTATATTTTTAAAATAGCATTTATATTTTAAACCTCCAATGCGCGCACCTAGGTGACTTAAAAGGTTAATGAGAGATCTTTCTACCCGTGTACCTAACAAATTAGAGATTATTAATTAGATTTTGTGTGATTGAGTACAAAAAACATACAACTCACATATCCAGACTTTCGCATTTATAATATAAGTAGTATAGTATGAAATTTGATCAACAAAATCTTGAGGAGACCTTTATCCAGCAGTGGATATTTTGCGGTTGTAATGATGATGATGATGATGAGAGAGTTCTAAACATTGTAAATTGAAGAAAATCACCGCAAAATTTTAATTATCCAAGATAACACTAAAAAGTAAATGTATTGTTACAGAATATTCAAAATGGCGGCGATAAGCAAGCTGGCTTTCGAGTCGGCATGCGAGGACCTGTCCTGTCAGTACTTGCTGCATCCGTGGCACGAGAGCTGCATATTGTCGACCCCTGAAACTTACAGACATGCTCTAGTCGGCAGTAGCAAATTTTACGCTATCGTTTTCGTGGTAAAGACTTTTTTATGAGTTTCACTGCTTTAAGACATTATGAGACACAAGAAATTGTGAGTCATGTTACTGAAGAGTGTGTTAGACTGTGGTGAACTAGCCTTCCCGTCAAGATGATAGGTTTATTTTCAATCAAACATAATAGAATAGGAAGTCCTACGACTTCTCTTTCTTTTGTATACTGTCATCCTTTCCTAGTTGTGAGACAAATTACAAAGTATTTAGACAATAAACGCTTTAATTGATGATACTACGCTTCGAGCAACATATCACAATCATCTTTAAGAGCGAGCTCTTGTCGGTGGAGTTCCTTCCATTTTCCCTCTCCATTGCCAACTGGTTTGATACGACCTGACGCTCACTTTTTCCTTTATTTACTTCTTCGAGCAACACGGATTTCCAAAAACGGATTGTTCCATGTTGCTCGATCGCAGTTCGAGTATTAGTTTCGCATGCGATGATGCGACGGATTTTGCATGTGCGATGCGTCGTTCTTGAGTCCTGTCCTGACGAGTCGTCAGACGTCAAAACGCGCACTTATGACTCATAATTTCTTGTTTACTCACACAATCTTGCTTATCACAGAATAATCTTATATCATACACTGTCTATCTTACATTGTTTTGTTTCTCACACTGTTTGGGATTCAAAACATGAAAGTATGAGACATTATTGTACTACTTATATTGCCTTGTGTGACTCAGAATGAGTCACCGTGGTAACGTTAGTATAAGACAGTTGTCTTCCGTTGTCAAATCTTAATAATAGGATGAACCATGAAATTAATAAATCATGGATAATACCAATCAGGTACTTAATTTTTAATTAGATTACAATTAGTTATATACCTAGTTTATTATGTACTTAACATGTTATCTACTCATACTCATCCTAGGACAAAGTGTAAGTTTAATGTAAAACCAGTTTATTCGTCTATGATTCCATCAAACAAAAAGAACAGATTTCTAGAGATAATGGCTTGAATAGTTTCACGCCTTTTTCTGCCTCTTCGAAGTGTCAGGAATTGATAGCTAATAAAAATGGAACCCATTATTACCGACGTGTGAAAAGATTGAATTACTAATCAAGTAACTTTTTTTGAGCAAAAGTAACTGTCATTGTCTTGTCTGGGATCTGTTTTTTACAGAACTGAACTGACTAAAAAAAGAGTGTTATGTTTTCAGACTTCATGTATGTGTGTATGTAAGTTTCTTTATCACCATAAGTCCTGAACAGCTTCACAGACTTTGATGTGAGAGGTATTTTTAGATTCCTTGGATTCCTCCGAGTGAAATAGGCTATGTGAGCTGTTTTTATTTTTTAAATAATTAGCTTGTTCACAGTCTTATAGTACTCTTGAAGAAAAAGTCTGTGTTTTTTTACCCAAAGATGGAGTATTCCTTATTATAAAATAAGGATATCATGAATACATATACTTTATTTAATTTTTACACCATTACTTCGATTACGGCTTTCTCCTTAGGTTAATTTATTAGATCTCAAACTTTTCGGTAAAGTCTCTCTTCTACGTATCCTAACTATCCTAATCCTAACTAATATTATAAAAGTGAGTTTGTTTTTTTGTTTGTTACCTCTTCACGCTTCGTCTACTGAACCATTCTTTCTGAAATTTCGCATACACATAGTTAGAAGTACGGAGAAGGACATAGGGTACCTTTCATCCCGGGAAAAGGGACGGTTCCCGTGGGAAATTTACGCGGGCAAAGCCGCGAGCGAAAGCTAGTAACGTATAAGTAAAGTATGTTTGGTAAAGGGCGCTTTGGAATCGTCCAAACATCGTTCAAAAATGTGAATTGTTTTTTGTTGTATCTTAGGAATTACTTTGATTACTGATGTGATTCTTTCACTGGTATTATTGAGAATTTTTGAACATTCTTACAGGCACAACTACTAATGCAAACGAAGAAGTTACACAAGAAAGAGACGTGGATCAAAATGGGAGAGTACTACATTCGCTCGACGATACTTGGGGCTGGCGTGGCCGGCACTTTCATCACAATAGGATGTATTCTTAGGTAAGGTACGTGAAATCACTCAAATAAGCAAAAATATATGACACGGAACCCTAAAAAATAATAATTGAGGTGGCTCAATTATTATTTTTTAGGGTTCCGTACCTCAAAAGCCAAAAACGGAACCCTTAATAAGATCACTTTGTGGACAACAAACTGTCTACCAAACTTTTTTTTCTCAGGAACGCTTTGAAGTATCATGTTGAAATAAATATCGATAAATCGGATCCATGGTCTCTTAAAAAAAAAAATATCAAAATTATACGTAAACGCGATCAGGAGCTATTACCGTAAATGTTGTACTACCGTAAATTCTTGCATATTTTGCTATTTCAGACAGCAATCAAAACCTATGGGGACTTCCCTTTAACATAAAATTATGAAAGGCAAAAAGCAAGGTCTAACAGTACTAGTACAGGAATAATTCTGAAAATTGTAAATTATGTTGTTGGAAGTCTAAAAAAAAGTGTTACAAACTTATTTTTGCGCTCGATGCAGTATCCTAGGGATCGAACTGCAAAGTTAAGTTTGTTTTTGAAATGCTTGCGTGTACGGTACCCTTACTGCGCGAGCTTGACTCGCACTTGGTCGGTTTTTTTTAAATGTTTCTATTACTCTGGTAACCTTCCTAACAGAGGGATAAGTTGGATGAGTCATGACTCCTAAGGAACCTACAGATTTCAGAACCAAATTTCAGCTTTCTAGCAGCTTTGGCTGTGCGTCAATGATCAGTTAGTAACGAAAGAATTAATAGGTATTGATTATGATTATTATTATTTTGGGAACAGTTTTTGTTTCTCAATAAAGAAAGATTTATTATGATTTCAGGAAGCTACAAGGCGACAAGATAAGATACTCCACTTACATGTTATTCCCATTCACACTGAATGGGCTGTTTATATACCTGGAGCCGCCGGGCAGGCGAACCCTGGTTATCAACTTGTTCTTCAATTTGGTAAGTTTTATGGAAAAAGAAAAAAATCTTTAAGTCAAAGTCAAAGTTATTTTTTTTTATTGAAACTTGGCCTTCAAAGAAGGCTCTTTTTCTAACGTCGAAAACTAATTACTCACGATTATGTCTCAAAGCTACAAACTACTAGCATTTCGGAACGACCACTGCTGAGAAGAAATGCCGAAAGAAACTCATAAAACAGTCTTGCCCTCTATATACAGTCTTGGATGTTTATCTATATTCATAGAGCAACACGAACTCCTCGCGCGCGGAAGTCTTTGTTACTCGAAGATAGATATTATAATGTATTGGTTATTAAATAATAATATATTATTATCGAGTTACAATTCGAACTTATTAGGGTTATCTCTATCTATGTAATTTGTCCATAAATGTTTTATTTATTAGTTATTCACTACACGATTAATCAATCATTTGTAATCCTAACCGTTTTGATAATATGTCATATTTGTCTTATCATTTCAAAATAATATCGTGCAAACCGTATTATGTAAACTCATAACAAAAAAATACAACCTCCTTGTTTTTGTAGTCAATTGAAGACTACATTCGACTTTTTATGGGTAAATAGCTGAAGCCTTTGTCAATAAATTTTGTGATTAATCATTTAGTGATCGTCCAGAAAACACTAAAGTTAAAGTACATAATAATGTACTTTAAGTCTACGTTTATCTAATTTCGTATCAAACCTGAGATCATGTATAAGAAAACTTACCACCACACCACAGGGACCGCCAACACAAACTCGGCAAAATTACGTTTATTTACCGATGCATCTTCCAATATGACCCCATATATCTCCTCTCTTGGCATGCAATCGTGATATAGCCCGAGGCAGATATATTATGTATGTATGACGCCCATAAACACACAACTGATGGAATTCTTATTTTTAATTTACAAGCCATCCATTAGCATTAAATATGAAAACCAAAGTAGATTGTATACACAAGTACTTTGAAGAATTATTTTCGGTATCGCTTTTGTTGACTAGATTAAGACCAGAGTTTAAAGTCCAAAGAAGAATCAAAATGCTTAAACTCTATTAGTTGAATTGTCTGTGCGTACGTGTTTTCTCGTTCGATTTAAAGAGCTATGCTCTTAAATTACAAAAAGTCTGTGTCATTACGCGCATTCACACCAGCTAAATCGAGTGTAAGTTTGTGTGTGTGTGTGTGTGTATTATTTCCAAATTCTGTAATAACATCTAACCCAAATACTCAACTACTTGTATGATGTTGTCATCATTATCGATTAACTGATTTATATCGCGACTTCTATTAAAACGATCAGGACCCTTAGACGAAGTCAGATTTTAATATCGAAATCGAAGTTCGCAAACGCTAAAATGTATGGGATGACATAAGGTAACGCTAAATCACGTGGTCGATCGTCATCGTCATCGCAAGTTCATAGAGAAAACGATTCGAAACCATAGAGTAACGAACTGTTTTATCGCTGACCTCCATACATTTGACGTTAGCATTCGCTTTGATGACGGAAGAAAATTGTTTTTGTCATCTGTCGAAACGATTACGAACTTAGATATCGTATCGCTACGAATCAAATGAAACTTTGGTTAAACCCGCAGATTCCATGTTTATCAACGACTTCAAAGTCGCCTTGAAGCGCAAGCTTCGGCGTAGTCCTCGCCTTTGAATCGCGAAGACTACTCGTAGAACATGATTCTCAGATATGTAGCGGTCGAAAAATTATCTTTCACTTATTGATTTAGGTATAGATATTTTGGAGCATGATTGACATCGCAATTTATTTTTATCTATTTTGTTGTTATATCAATTATATTAATCATGTAAATTATTGTTGTTGCTGCACAGCACATACAAGAAAAAATTTGAAATAGGGTTTGATAAAACTTAATACACTTTTGTAAGCAAACGTAATTCAATGTTATCTGCAATATCCAGTATACTTTTAAACTCGATCTCACCAAGACTATGTAATAACGAGCTTTGAAAAAATACGTCCTTTTGTTGCAGTTGGTAGAGTACTACCTCCGAAAGTTGCAAAGAGCAGGGTACCTCAAGCTGACAAAGTCAAAACAGACTCTGCTGTTCATGATCGGTAGCTCTCTCCTCTTCTATCTTATGAGGTTAGAGGGAGAGAAGGAAAAGAGAACTCCACTCTTCTGGTAAGTTTTTAAGTTTTATTATTACAATTTATTTTAGATGAACAGAAATGAAATGATAAAACGCAACGAAATTACTACCAATATATTTAATGACACCTTATATAACCAAAATAAGAGCGCAGTGTCACGTCAGTCGCCTCCCGCGCATCAGTCCTTGCAGGCAGGAACAATGGTTCTTCCAACACAAACACAATTACATCTCAGTTGATTGTTATGAAATTGATAACATGGGTAAAGAATCGACCAAGATTAATATTAGAATTCTTTTCATACCATAGAAGTAAATTTTACCTCAAGGCACAACTAGTAAATCTGTTTCTTTTCATTTAGACAAATCAAATCCCTAGTTTAAATCTTTACTTTTTTACTTTTTAAATACCTTTAGAGGTATCAAAAACAACAGAATTTGAATCAAGGTTCTGAAACCATAGGCAACATGCTAATTGTAGTAAAGTTGAGCGAGTTTTGTCAAAATTTAGGCTTCTAGAGTGCAGTAGCCCAAAAAAGTAATTTTGGGCATGTAATAATAATCCTGCGGTATTAAAAATTGTATTACTTTTTCAGGTTATTTACGCCAGAAAAGGTGAGAAGAAAATCTGATGAATCAAATAATGTCTGCCCTCATGATGGAACGTGTCAGAGGCACATATTGAAGGTTTGTAATAATATCTAATTTGATACGACTTAGGACGTGCTGTGAGCAATAATATTCAAGTCACATGTTTTACAAAATAGATACTCGTATATTTAAATTATTCAAGACTTTCCTAGATTTAACATTTAAAAAAAAACACCCAATTTTGAATGTTAAATGACCATTTTTAGCCTTTTATAACCTGGCATGGCTCACTGCTAGGCAGAGCCTAGACCTCCCCTTTTCTCTTTTATAAATCTTCTAGCCGCGCCCCAGGGCTTCCCTCCTCTACTATACTCTATAATTAACTCTATATGCTATTCCTGGTGAGTGATTAGGTAACAAATATCCTCACAAACACACATCCAAACTTTCGCATTTATAATATTAGTAGGATTGGTACCTAGTAAACTTCACAAAACTAGGAAAATAAAAGAAGACCACTGTTTCATATCTTCATGCTTTATTTTTTCCAGGGCACGGGAACCTATTTCGGCGTTGGTTTGGCCATCAGCCTGGCCCGCTTGTTGCTTCCCAGAATCAGGACTCCATTGAAGGCCCTGTCGTCCATCAACAGGAAGACCTTCAAAATGGCGCTGTTCTTCGGCAGTTATATCGGTATTTACAGAGTACGAATTTGTATGATATAGTTTGTGGGATATGGTGATTGGGAACATCATGAATTTTATAAATTTTGTTTGTCTGTGTAGTTTTTCACCCCATTCACCCCCTTTGTGGTGGAATTTCAAAATTAAATTTCATCTTATTTAATCTTTTAAAATATTTCACAGGCTGTGATATGCTACTTGTGCCGTAAGCGAGGCTACGACTTGGCAGAGTACGCGTTACCTGCAGGCTACTTGGCTGGCCTATCGATACTCTTCAATCCATCCCTAGGTTTATCAATAGCTGCTGCTTCGGGAGCTATGAAAGTAAGCACGATTTCCATTTATTTAAACAGTTACCTACAGGCTGCTTGTCTGGCCTATCGGTAGGTACTCTTCAACCCATCCCTAGGGTTGTCAATAGCTGCTGCTACGGGAGCTATGAAAGTAAGTTGAAACATTCATACTACCAGTCTGATGGTAAGTTGAAGCGGTGGTGGTAGATTGGTTGACGTCAATCAATCATTGACGTTGTTCAGGTCGGAATCCTACTTGTTCCTCAATAGTTTGTATACTATTCTGACTCATGTATAGCAATTGTCATAAACCACCACTTGCTTTATGACGTGGTAAGGGTGGTAAATGAGCCACAACACAGTCAAATATAAAAATAATATAATTTAAGTAAGAAATACAGGGGGTGGATTTATAAGGGCCCTACTATGCCGGTAATTCAGTTCTCCTGCAAAGAGGTACTGTCCTGGTGATGGTAGAGGTGTCCAGCACTCGGTGGTTCTGGGACGCCGGGGATCCGGGATGGTGATCCCACCAGCGGATTGTTCACCCGAGGCGTGTGATTGTGTTGAGGAGCGTAAGCCCAAATCTGGAACCCTGGAATTGATGTCCATTGATCAGGATATTGTTCATATGATAATGACGGCCAGCCAGCTTGCTCCGAGAAGTGATGATCGAAGGGGTGACGGTGAAGGACGTACCTACTTTTACCTAAGAGCAATGTCTGTGGCTGCTGGTCGTCATTAAGAACAGAGTTTACAATGACTCAAAGCTAATATCATCGCTAATATCGTTAACTAAATGAAAAAATGTTCTATAACACTTAGTTTTTTTTTTTTTATAATTTATATCGGGCGGTAGTATAACACTGCCACGCCCGAACAGAAAATCTAGTACATTTTTCCTAATAATAATATATTGTCCATTGAAATATTTATAAAACACTAAAACACTGTTTATGCAAAATTGCCTAAATAGTAAAATACCTATTGGATGTTAAATAAAATAAATAGTTCGCCACTTACCGAATTTCGGGTTTGAACGACACTCACAGATTTTATAATTACTTGTGTGCTTTACTTATCAATATTATTCAGATATTAATTATCCGGTATAATGTACTGCACTTTCTAGTTAAGAATTTACAACGTATATCGAAGTACGAAACTGAGATGAGCTCGTAATACGAGTGTCCGGCACTAAGCAGTCTATACCAATGTGGACCGGTCGCCCGCGCATCGAGTCAAAAGAACTAGAAGTCCTCACATAAAAAATGCAGCATGTTGCAGACACAAATACGAAACCAGACATTTGCGAGTTGACCAACTTCTGTATTAAGAAGTTAACTTGTAAATATGTTTTAATGATTTGTATAGTTTATTTGTAAATAATTTAAGGTAGGTATTTCCTTTAGTGTTTTATTTAGTTATTATTTTCTTTAGATTAATTTTAGTTTTTAGTTTAGTTTTAAGTTTTGGTTTTAAGTTTTTCTTGTTTTTAATTATTAATAACAAGTGTTTTTAGTTAATGGTTTTATTTTTACGTACATATAGAATGTGTACTACGTTACAGCTTCCAATGTAGGAAAACATCGTGAGGAAACCAGAACTTTAGTTGACGATTTACTAGCTTATATATAAAACTAGCTTACGCCCGCGACTTTGCCCGCGTGAATTTCCCACGGGAAACGTTCCTTTTCCCAGGATGAAAGATAACCTATATCCTTCTCCGTACTTCTAACTATGTGTATGCGAAATTACAGAAAGTTTGGTTTAGTTGATAAAGCGTGAAATAAATAAACAAACTCACTTTATAATATTAGTAGATATTTTTTAATTTATAATATTAGTTAGGATTAGGATAGGATTAGGATTAGAATGAAGAAGACAGTGGTAAATTACTGCATCAAATTACATTACAAAGGCAGTCGTAATGACCATAACCACGACCCTCAACCATGAGGTAAATTACTAAAGAGAGAGCTGATGGTAATATTATGTCTGTGGCTGATATCATACTACCTACTACCCGCCAGCTACCAGACGAGGGTGCTTTTATTAGAAGCTTAGATAGAACCTTTCAGCCTTTTCAAGATTAGTTCATGTTAATGTTGCTTTGTTGTTTTTAACATTTTTCATGACAATTTTTTTCAGTTATACTCAACAATACTGTACGAAAAGAAGATCTTGCCAGAGAATATTCCTCTGCCAGAAATGCTGTACTGCTTCTGCCAGGGGACACTATTCAACGCCAGATTCATGGACCCGGATATCTGTCCTGGATACATCTTCAATCTGATGAGGAGCGTTAGCAATGGATGGTAAGAATATAATTATCATATCTCCAAGTATTGATTCCTCTCGGGATTGAAATCCAAATAATTTAAGTAAATAACGCTAATATTCGATGTTCATTAATTCCTCTCTCCAAACAATTTGATTGTAGATACTTCCCAAAAAACACTATGTCCATAATCAATGTTTATTTGTGCCAATCCACTTTCATGATAACTCCCCAGATCTTTTTTTCTTACGAAAATCTTGCCAATCAAAAACAATTTATCTTTTCGTAGAAAAACATAGACCAAGACCAGACATCTTCAATAAAGAAACCTTGATACAAGAATTTGTCGACATTTTGTGTCTGTTATTAAATTGCCGTCGGGGTATTTACATAGAAAATCCAGTCTCTTGAGAAATGTCAATACTCGGATGTCCCGTGATATTGACATACCTGACGTGTGTGGAACACGGTAGATATTATTGTTCTATTTCTTGGAGACTAGATATTAAATGTTCTTAGAAAGATTTAGTACAACTTAGGTGAATGATTTATTAGATACTACCTGTGCTTAGAAGCTCCGCTACCGTGAGAATTTCGGGATAATAAGCCTACACTAATTCTAAGTTATATTCTACTCGTGTACCAAATTTCATCAAAATTCGTCTAGAGAATTTGCGTGATTGATTGACGAACATCCTGACACACATGCATATTTGAGGTATTCTTTTCTAAGTAGTCTATTTTTTTTTCAGTTCAGAGATGGTATTCAAGAACATGATGGATGCATTAAAGAAGACAGCAGGTGTATAATACTTGTAGATAGCAAAGTTAGTTATACAATTTTGTAATTTTATAATGTTCCAGATTTAGTGTTATAGAACGTGATAAAAACTTATCTAAGACAAAAATTAATTACAATGCGAAGCAAATAGGATGGCGGCTTTGAACTTAGCTGCGAACGCAAGAGCGCGCAGGTCTAAGAGGCGTGAGGGACCCCTGAGTGGCGCACTATGGAAAATATGGGTCCGTTTGGGATCAAAAATCTGTAAATCCATCAATTTTAAAGATAAAGCTATGAAATTTTGCAGTAATATAAAGGGATATATAAGGTATTATATATGTAACTTTCGCTGAAATAGTATAACGCATTTTTTATTTTTTAACATTGAAAATTCACAATATAAATTAATGGTATATATTTGATGACACATTTTTTTAAACATTTTGTATGAGTATATATTTCTTAAAAATAGTTAGGTAAACAGTTAAGATTACTATCTTAGAATGATAAAAATTAAAAAAATACAAGTATATGTGCTATATAGGTATATATTACCCATTTAACGCTGAATACAAAAATTAATCAAAATTATGAAGAAAGTTACTACTAAATATTAGGTTAATTGGTTTATATGGGTATTTCAATTTCTAATTGTTATTTTAATAATTCTAAACAGACATAACTTGCATTTCACCACTTACACCTGGCGAGCTTCAGGATCCGAAATGAGTTCGTGAATTTTGAGAAGATGTAGAGTATCTTCATTTTCATTTTCTCTTCAAGAGCATTTCCAAGTATGATGAAGGCGACATTTTTTAAATTCCTTGTTGCGGGATTCTCGTGCGTCTTCAGAAAGCTTCTTCCGTGATTATACCTCTGATACCGGTATAATCACGGAATATTCGGAATCCAACCAATAGATGTTATTTCTTAAAAAACAAGTCTTTATTTCGTCTTGCTTCTTGCCAGCGCTTGTTAAACGAAGGGATAATATGCCTTTGAATTTCACCAATAATAAAGTCGCCTTCCAGAATCTTGTTTTTCTTTTAAATATGTTTAGAACATTATAGTTTAGAAAAGACATTTTAAAATAAAATAGCCGAACTTTGCAAAATGTAAACTGAATTAATAATGGAGAAATATTTTTTACTACTCTATATATAACTACTAGTTTTTGCCCGCGGCTTTGCCCGAGTGAACGGGAATAGCGTTTTTCTCGGGATGATGGGTACCTTATGTCCTTCTCAGTACTTCAAACTATATATTTGCAAACTTTCAGGAAGATTGGTTCAGTAGATAAAGCGTGAAGAGGTAACAAACAAATAAATAAACAAACAAACTCACTTTCACATTTATAATATTAGTTAGGATTTGGTTTTATAACGTGTGAATTATTTTAAATACATATCTATTTTCTCACAGGAAATGAAACAAAAAATGACAAAACCTAACATTATCCTTACTAATATTATAAATGCACAAGTACCTAGTTTGTTTGTTTATTTTTTACTTCTTCACGCTTTATCTACTGAACCAATCTTCCTGAAATTTCGCAAACACGTAGACGTACTGAGAAGGACATGAGGTACTTTTTATCCCGGGAAAAAGCACTGTTCCCGTAAGAAATTCACGGGAACAAAGTCGCGGGCAAAAGCTAGTGGCATATAAAATCAATTGATAAATATAAATAAATAAATAAAATAAAAATAAAAAAGCCATTTATTCTACTACCTTAAAAAAAATTTGTACAGCAAATGTCACACTCATACATTACATTTTTTCTAATAAAATATTATATACAATGTTCAAATTTAATTTCTTTACGTTTAGTGTCATAAAAAATATTAAATATTTAAATTTATGTATATATATTCCATTTTTTATTATTTATTTAAAGTATTAATTATGATTATTAATTTATTACATATTTATTTATCATTATATACATTGAGGTCAAACTTATTATATAATTAATTGAATTAGATAGATTCGTAGGTAGTAGTCGCCTCCTTGGCGTAGGCCTCCCCCAAAGCTCTCCAAGTGTTGCGTTCTCTGGTTTTTTGCACCCAGTATGGTCCTGCCTTTTTCCTGAATATGTCCCGCCATCGAGTTACTGGTCTTCCTGCGCTTCTTTTACAGTTTCGGGGTATCCATTCTGTGACCCTTTTTGTTGGTCTTGTATTGTTCATTCTATAAACGTGCAAAATCAGCAATAAGAAAATCCGAACAAAAACTAGAGTATCAGACGTCAAATATCGAACACGACAACTTAAATGGAAATGGGCAGGAGCCCATTTCCATTTAAGTTGTCGTGTTCGATATTTGACGTCTTATACTCTAGTTTTTGTTCGGATTTTCTTATTGCTGATTTTGTCTGAGATTCTAATGCCCAAGAAAGACTTGCCAAAGAAGAATGGAGAGAAGTATGCTGGGCATTAGAATTGATAAATATACCTTTGTTATATTTATAAATTATTACGTATTGATAGACACGTCAACCTATGAAACCGCAACTGATAGTGATTTTGTTCCCATACTCTTCGTAGATATTTTTACTTTTCTTCGTGATTGGCAGGAAGTAGCAGCTAATTTTTCATATGTTTTTAAGGAGTACCTATACTATAAAATAATTGTGGCTAAATTGACTCGATAAATAGCACTTGTACACTGTCAATCACCACATTGGATCGAATGCTGGGAGCATTCGCCGTTAATATGCGTTACAGACGATTTAGACAATAGAAACAATGCACAGATCACTTACCATGTAGGCAGGCTTCGAGCACGATTCCTCACGAATAGTTCTTCCTTTAGACACCTGGCCGGCCAGCCACACACGATTATAAAGTTCCAAAAAACTGTTGAGCACTTGAAGTTTGATTAGGATAATTGAGTAGAAAAAGATGTAATGTTTGGTGCGCGCGCGCCTTCGATTCAACGTCCAGACTCAGAATAGTTTACTGGTTCTGCCACCAGCCTATGGCGCTGTATTCCAAGACGCCGGTAGGATAGTACATGCGCCGGCGGTAATCCGGGCGCTCCATTGGCTAAATCGCCTGCAGCACGACGAATCATGATGATTGACAAGTGCGTCGATAACGCGCGCGAAATTCGAATTGAAAAGTAAACGAAGTTTACGTTGAAAACGGAACATTCCGCCCACCAAAATACCAATGGGATTTTCCCAGAGTAAGAATAAGAAACGGTAATTAACGATAAATATGTTTAAGTTACTATCCTAAACTTAAAAGCTAAGAAATGCTAAGTTATAACGATTATACGGATGGTAGAGGACATAGTTTGACCAAAGGTCTCTTAAGCGAGTGATCTCTGGCTGTTCTAATGGTTGCGACTCTAACTACCCCATCAGGGCCAGGATGCAAAGAAACAACTCGTCCTAATGCCCATTGAAGAGGAGGCCGATTGTCCTCTTTTATAAGTACGATTGAGTTTACAGTTAACGGTGTTGAGTCCGTGGTCCATTTTGCTCGCTGAGTTAACCCATGTAAATATTCATTTTTCCAGCGTTTCCAAAATTGTTGTTGAAAAGATTGGATAAGTTGCCATCGATTCAGTCGATTGATTTTTACGTCCTTGTAGTCGAAATCAGGAACTGCTGTAAGAGGTTCTAGCGTTAAAAAATGACCGGGCGTAAGAACGTTCAAATCGTTGGGATCCGAGCTCAATGGACACAAAGGCCGCGAATTTAAAATTGATTCGATCTGAGCGAAGAGTGTGGTAAGCTCTTCAAACGTTAAGACCTGATCGCCAACAATACGGTACAAATGACTCTTTGCGGCTTTGATTTGGATTTCCCACACCCCTCCAAAGTGGGGAGCAGAAGGTACGTTACGTTTAAAATCTATTTTTTCCGCATGAGAGGCTTGTTCGATACATGACGCTAGTTGTGAACTTGCACCAACGAAATTCGTACCGCAGTCAGAGTGAATAACATTGCAGCGGCCGCGACGAGAAACGAAGCGACGCAATGCCGCGATGAAGCCGTCAGTCGATAAAGTAGAAACCACCTCAAGGTGCACTGCTTTTGTGCTCAAGCATACGAATAAACACAAGTACGCTTTATCGATTTTAGCACCACGATGAAGCCCGAGCTTAATTCGAAAAGGCCCTCCTAGATCGACACCTACGACAGAGAAGGGTTTTGCCTGATTGACACGAAAGGCCGGAAGGTCGCTCATAAAGGGTTGCAAAGGTTTCGGTTTAAGACGGTAGCATCTTATGCATCTTGAAAGATGATGACGTACAGCATGCTTTGCCGCAAGTATCCAAAACTGTTGTAAAATCAGATAGTTGGTTGTGTTCAGACCGGGATGAAAATTGTTTCGATGAATAGATTCGATTACAGCTGATGTAAGAACACTCTTTTTGGGCAATAATGCGGGATACTTATGTTCGAAGTCAAGATCGGAGCGCGATAGGCGCCCGCCTACTCTGAGTATACCCTGCTCGTCCAAAAACGGGTTTAGTTTACGAAAACTGCGAGGTAACTGTATCTTTGATTGTAATTTGGATATGACATCCAAAAAACAACGATGTTGGAAATGTTTGACGATAATTAGTAACGCACGATGACGCTCAGCGTCCGTTACGAAAAGATTATCTGATCGCGGAACAGTGTTACGCATGTTATTACAAAACCTGCGAACGTAAGCGATAATGCGACAGATTTTATCTAAAGAAGAATATTTTTCGAATAGCCGATCAATTATAGACGTGTGATTAACGCTTTCGATTTGATCCGAAACGAGAACCGTGGTGCGACGCTGCTCAGAGAGCACCGCATTGTCATCGTTTGAACGATTTTTCGATGTATCGATTGGCCACTCAGACTGTGGTTGAGACAACCATTCTGGGCCCGCCCACCATAGGGCATTGTTTAGCAAATCGTGAGGCAATTGCCCACGCGAACAAACATCTGCAGGATTTGTGACAGATGGTACGTGCCTCCAGCACTCGGTCGGTACGATATCTTGAATGTGACTTACGCGGTTTGCAACGAATGTCACCCAGCGAGAAGAAGGAGCTCGCAACCAGGATAAGGTAACGGTGGAATCACACCACAGATAAGTGTCATGGACAGGAATCCGCAGCGTGTCCTTGACAAATTTGATAAGGTCTGTAAGCAAAACTGCACCACACAGCTCTAAGCGAGGTAACGATTGACGTTTTAAAGGAGCTACACGAGCCTTTGCACATACGAGAAAGACGCGAACGGAGCCGTCAGACTCGATAACACGCAGGTATATAACGGCGCCATATGCTGCTTCGGAGCTGTCACAAAATCCATGCAGTTGATATGATTGAGCGCTATCGGTAGCGTATTTACGTGGAATTTTAAGATTCCTAACTTGAGGAAGCTGTTCAGAGAACTTTTCCCATTGAGAGATAATTTCCGGTGGGGGCTTATCATCCCATGAAAGACCTAGAATCCAAAGCTTTTGAATAAGACATTTGGCATGAATTGTCAAAGGAGATAGAAAACCCAGAGGATCGAAAATTCTGGCAACCTCACTCAAAATCGTTCGCTTGGTGCACGGTTGATTAGATGGATTAACGGTAAAGACGAACGAATCCGAAGCAGGCTCCCACTTAAGGCCCAGAACCTTGATAGTTGTGTCTTCAGTTTCGGTAAAAGTGATTGCTTCTGAAAGACACGCCTCCGCGGGAAGATCGCTAAGTAGCTCGGGTCGGTTACTCACCCATTTTCGGAGCTCAAACGAGCCAAGACCGAAAAGAGCGATGAGTTGAGTTTTGATTTCTCTGGCGTCCTTCAGCGATGAGCTTCCGGATATGACGTCATCAACGTATATGTCGGAAGTTAAAACGGTTTTGGCCTTTGGGTACTTGTGACCCTCATCGTTGGCCAGTTGCTGAATAGAGCGGCACGCCAGGAATGGAGCGGAAGACACTCCGTACGTTACGGTATTTAATACGTACTCTTGAAGAGGCTCATCTGGGTGAGCTCGCCAGAGAATACGTTGATAATCACGATGTTGAGGAGCTAGGTTGATTTGACGGTACATTTGGCGCACGTCTGCCATGAAGACAATTGCGTGCTCACGGAAATGAAGAAGGATCTCTACGATATTTGATTGTAGCTTCGGTCCCGTCAGCAGCGAGTCGTTTAGCGATTTGGAAGTTGCATCTTTAGCCGAGGCGTCGAATACAACGCGAAGCTTCGTTGTAGCGCTGTCGGGACGTAGCACACAATGGTGCGGTATATAATACTTGCCTTGACCCATTTGCTTGGCAGGTACCAGAGTCATGTGACCACTGTCGATATAGTCAGTCATGAACTCCACGTATTGTTGGTTTAAATTGTGATCGCGATACAGACGCCTTTCAATGGCATGAAAGCGTCGTAAGGCTATCTCTCGAGAACCTTCAAAGACTGGCTCCTCGTCGTCCTTGAAGGGAGACAAACCTACATATCTACCTGTCTCGTCACGGTAGTGATTACTGAGAAAACTATTTTCACAGCGTTGCTCTTCTGGGGTCAATCGGGAAGATTGTGGAACGTTATCGATTTCCCAGAAACGTTGAACAATTTTGTTTAAACTATCGTCTACGGTAGAAGGGGCTACTCCTAGTAGACTGGACGATGCGAGTCTGGACTTCCCAAGAAGAAGCCAGCCGAAGACTGAGTTGAAAGCTCGCGGTTGAGAGGCGTTACCCTTCAGACGTTGTTCGAGAAGTGACTCAGCAAAGACGTCGGCACCTAACAAGACGTCGATCGGACCGGGGATGTCAAAACCAGGATCAGCTAGCGGTAGTGTTTTGACCTCCTCCCATCCTTTCGTATTTAGCCTTGCTATCGGTTGATCTCCGCAAATGCTCGGTATGACGAGCATTCCCAGACGAAACTTTACGTTACAGTTGGTGCCAATGTCGCATGTAACAAAGCCACTGACTGAGGCAGGGCTGCCCCCTAACCCATAAACGTTGATATTACCAGTTATAGGTTTTAGATTTAATCGTTGAGCGGCGTGAGCCGTGAGAAAATTGTTTTGACTGCCGGTGTCAAATAACGCGCGAAATGTATGAAATTCACCAGAAGCATCACGAATCTGGACTAGAGCTGTTGCCAGTAACACGGTTGTGGTTACGGTTGGATCAGACTGAGTCAACGAATCCTTAGCCACTAAGGTCGCCGAGCTTGCCGCCGACTCCTTATGTAGCAAAGTGTGGTGTTTACGTCTACATTGTCGACATGAAAACATTGATGTGCACTCTCGCACTGAATGGGATGCGTTAAGACAATTGTAGCACCATTTCTTTTCAGTGGCCACAGCCATGCGCTCATCTATTGATTTTGCCAAAAAATCATTACAGGCCGAGATGTGATGTTCATTGCGACAGTAGGCACATTTACGAATCGGAGTGCTCGAATTGTGAGCAGGTTTCGCTTGTTGTTTATCACCAACATTTTTATGAGTAGTGACGGTGGGAGCGACAAGCGAATGCGTGACGTTATGTCGCTTGAACTTCTGTGAAGTTCCCGGTGTGTCCTTTGAAACGTTAGCGGTTTTATTGGTAACATTCGAAAAGTGCGTGTCGCGAATTAATGCTTCACCTTTAGAGTGTAAGAATGCCCTTAAATGGTTATACTGTGGAAGCTCAATATCGGTATGTTTTTCCTCAAACTCGCGTCTTAATTTGGTATCGAGTTTGGCCAGAACATTATAACAAAGAACAAAATCCCATTTATCGGTAGGTAATTTTAAAGTTTTTAAAATTGTTAAGTTCTCATCGATCGTGTCTAAGGCGCGTCGAAAATCTTGAGCGTTCGAAGTCTTTAAACTAACGTCCAAGATATCACGCCAGCACGTAAACGCTAATTCGCGTTTATCTTCATAACGGGACTTGAGAGCCTCGTACGCACTTAAATAATGTTCACTTGCAACAGGAAAAGTTCTAATGAACGATAAAGCATCACCACTTAAAACTGACACGAGATAGTGAAATTTCTCAATATTACATAAGGAGGTAGAATCATGTATCAACGCGTTATAAGTTGCAATGAACTCAGGCCATTCCTTGATAGCACCGGAAAAAGTTGGCAACGAAATTTTTGGTAACCGCATATTTCCACTGTGCGAACCGGTCAATGAATTATGTTTCGAAGTGTCAGCTTGTTGAGATGAACGTTGTTCAAATTTTCGTTGAATTGCCAACACTTGAAAATACAATTCGTCAAATCGATCCTGAAGTTCATCGTCCTCCTCATCGGCATCATCCTTAAGAAGGTCCAAAATAATAAAATGGGAGTCATGAAAACTATCAGCAATCGTTTTTATTTCATGACAATATGAAAGAAATAACCCTACTTGTGATTCATCGGTATTGGCTAAGGTACCTACTTCCAAAGCCTTCGTTAAGCGATTATATGCTATAGTTCGTTTACGTCGCAAACTGGGCAAATTATTAATAGTGTACGTATTTTCGATACCCTTTTTAATAGTAGGTTTAGATTTACGCCTTGATAGTAAAGACATAATTAATATCAAAACAATAAAAACTGATAGCAACAAATATTCGGATTCGATAAAAAGTTTAGTTGCGAACGTCTTCAGCGAGACCGCGTTCACAAGAATCGACGAGAATCACTGGGGCGGTATTACACGACAACAGGTAATATTGTCACCTCGGTCACCTGAGTTTTAAATTGAAATAAATTAAATTGATAAGGATGAATTAAATGAGCGTTAGGAACACTAAAAACGGTTTGCGATATTCGTTAATGTACGGTAAATAAAAAAATAAAAATCAGTTTTTTTGTAAAAACAAAAAACTATGATTTTTAACCTAAAACGGTAATAATGAAAATGTGAACGCACCAAAATTCGTTGAAAATATGATACGATAAACGATACAACGTCACGATAAAAAATATTTCGTAATTTGAAACGAAATAAATTTTCGATAAATAAATATCAAGAGGAAACGTTGAACGGTTGGAAAAAAGTAGTCGAGTTATAACGAACTATCAACATAAAATTATGAGAAGGTGGATTTGCAATATTGTATTATTGCGAACGGTAAAACGGTAGATAATTTTATGCTAATAAGTATAAAACGACAAAAGAATTTATTTTCAACAAATATTCTAGAAACTGATGGAAGCCATCTTAAATCGATAAACGGTAGGTAAGGTACTCAACAAAACAAAATGGAACAAAGACTTGTTTTCCGATTAGTAATTGAAACAAAATGTTATGTTTATTCGTTTTAGCTGTACTAGTAAGTATAATAAGCGTGGAATACGGTAAATGAAGTAGCAATTACTAAATCGAATTGGTATTTGGCGGCAGACTGAAGGTAGGTATCCAAAGTTCCCGGGTTTCGGCACCAAAAAATGTGGCTAAATTGACTCGATAAATAGCACTTGTACACTGTCAATCACCACATTGGATCGAATGCTGGGAGCATTCGCCGTTAATATGCGTTACAGACGATTTAGACAATAGAAACAATGCACAGATCACTTACCATGTAGGCAGGCTTCGAGCACGATTCCTCACGAATAGTTCTTCCTTTAGACACCTGGCCGGCCAGCCACACACGATTATAAAGTTCCAAAAAAACTGTTGAGCACTTGAAGTTTGATTAGGATAATTGAGTAGAAAAGATGTAATGTTTGGTGCGCGCGCGCCTTCGATTCAACGTCCAGACTCAGAATAGTTTACTGTTTCTGCCACCAGCCTATGGCGCTGTATTCCAAGACGCCGGTAGGATAGTACATGCGCCGGCGGTAATCCGGGCGCTCCATTGGCTAAATCGCCTGCAGCACGACGAATCATGATGATTGACAAGTGCGTCGATAACGCGCGCGAAATTCGAGATTGAAAAGTAAACGAAGTTTACGTTGAAAACGGAACAATAATAATATTTTCGAAGCGTGGGCAAACGTGGGTAAGTGTTAAAACCTTCGACGAAGTTCAAAGATACCTTTTTTCCACCATGCGATGATTAACATTTTTATATAATTATATATTAATAAAGAATGAAAAAATATGTAATATATTTTTTTAAATCTTCAATAGATAAGCTTTCCAAAAATATATAATACTTTGTACCTTTCACTTGAAGTTTTAAAGCTATTTCATTTTGAAAATTGTAGATGACGGACTTAAAATTTGTAGTTGCATAAACGATTAACTTTAGTACATAAAAAAGTTTACTTGTAATGTATTTAAAAAAAAAATAAGGTACAGAATATTAAAGTTCGACATTCGAACTATTAAATTATATTCATAGGATCCCCTATATTTGTCATTGGTAAAAGTCATTTATGATATGCGTTTGTTCTACCATATTCCACTGTGTGGCGGGGTGCTAGCGGGGGATGTGACTTTCCTCCCCGCGCTGTAACGCCCCGCTGACACCTAAAATTCGATACCTCGACGCGACTGTGATTAAGTTCAGAAGCGCCATTCTATATGATTCGGATTTTGTTCTGCTTATGGTAAATATAGATATTATTCTCAAATTCCGTTTCTGGATCAAGCATATTAAGAGAAATGGCCTGATGTAATTGTTCTCTGACATTATTGTAAAGGCAGGATTGATCATTTGGCAGTGGCTGATGAAAGGCTGACAGTATTTTGGCACTCTTATCTTTTGTGGTCATTTATATGGTATATTTGTCAAAAATACCTGGCTGTTAATCACAGTAACTTCGATTTATTGTTATGTACCGGTCACTAAATTCATTATACATTACCCTTAAGTTACCCTCACTACCTAATTTACCTAAAGTTTGCCTAGACTGTAATTCGCCACTACATTCATAAAGACAAATCTCAAAATCTGAAAAATTGTTATGACATAAAACATAATACTTGTCATATATCTAAAATATAGGAGTTGATGTGTTGGTGAAGGATAATGATGGTTTAGGTAAAAGACTGTCAGGAGAATATCTATTTTATTGTGATGTTTGGTATAAAGAGTGTATCGTCAAAACTTTTCAGTTTCTTGTTGAGTAGTAACCGTTGGCCAGAACTCTTATTTCAGTATATAGAATCACAATTGACAGTTTTAAATGGTGTTATGTATATTTGTAAATAAATCATGGTTTTGTTAAAACTGGAATTATTTTATTTACTGTTTCAACATAAAAACCAACTCATCTATTGTAGTGATAACTACAGAATTATTTTGAACTTCTAACTGGTCAACTTTGCATGTCATATTTTAGGTGAAATAGTTGATATATTGGGATACTATTCCTGTGGCGTATTACCTGCATGATAGGCTCTCGACTCACCACAATAGCAGGCATTCAAATCCATTAGTCTCCAGACAAATTGAATGGGAAAGTGACACACCGGTACACAAATTTCATATGTTGTTTTTACAATACTTATTAAGAAAACAGGGAGACCCGCACATCAAAACGTTCTTTGAGTCACGCCGTCACGTAGCAATAACTCGACGTGATTTTGTGTACTTACGGAACTATATTGAAAACTAAACATTCATAACAAAACATCCCACGATTAGATTAGACTGTCAACTGAGATCTACAGAGTTGGACGTCTGACATTGACAGCTAGTGACACACGTTCCGTCTCGGGTCCTAACAAACCTTTCTTATCATAAAAAATAAGAAATCATGGTAGGATTGTTGTAGAATTTTAATTATTCTCCTTTAATATCGTCGACTTAGATTATTATAATATTCAACGAATAGATACCTTATTTAAACATTAGTTCTTTTAAAGAATATTTAAAAGTTGGTTTGATGTGCGTTCGAATTAAGCGAAACGGAGCGCGACAAAATGGAATGTCAAATCGAGTCGAGTCGATTCTCTCTCTTCCTGGATAGGCCGCCACGACTAACATGGCTTGAGCAGAATCATTAAATTTTTGGGGTTTTTTCACTTTCGCCGCCCTCGGCTTCCGTCATGGGACTATAGTTTAACCTTTAGCTTTAAAATCCGCGATACGCGCAAGGACACAGGGGATATTCGCCGCCACGAAGTTGTCGGGAACATGAGCTGTTGAAATCCACGTGCCCGCCCGGCCATATGAATTGGCGCTTCCTGGAGTGTCCTCCCATCGCCAGAGGGTGCGGTTTCACCGAACCGTGGACCGCATGCCACGGCGCAGGCCCCGTCGTCGGCGACCCCAAGGCGCAACACACGGATCCTAACCTTATTTCAAAGGCCGCATCGCCGCCTCCGATCCGATGTCCCCGTAGTGGCTCAGCGCAAACCTCGGAAGGTCCAGCCAGCGTCTACTATCTCGCATGCAACGGAGCGTCGCAGGAGCGCCGTGCCGCTTTGATGACGCGACCAGCACCAGTGCTCGAACCCAACGGATCATAATGGTGAACGGGACAACGTTCTAAGTGCGCACAGACGTTTTGTGTACGGACCTGGCCAGGTACCTTATATTTGGTTTATGTTAATTTTAACTTTTAATTGCGGCAAAGACTTATCAGATTTTGGTATTAGTATAACATGTGCCCGCCCTCAGCGGCTAGTGTGTTTATGGAATAAAATGCTATACTCTATCCCAACCATATTGTATTAATGATATCACCCTGCCCATGACTCCCAGGACCTAAGGCTAACTAGACAAGAGGTCCTTGTACTTCAAAAGTACGAGGCTCTATCCTGAGCATTACATCCGGCTCTCTCTAAAGTAATTGTTCGTGTATAATCGCACTGCGCAGGGATATTGCCCGTCTTCGCTTCAAATAGTTGGGGACCCCTGCGCACACCGCTCCAACAATACACCTTTTATTTTTTTTTATTTTTTATACACGACAATGGCGCCCGAACTACTATATTTTTGAGCCTTTGAGTCCTGTGAGAGTGGCAGTTTTTTCTAAAAAATAGTTTTTAAATTTTTTAAACTCGCTCACTTGTTATTTTGAAATTTTGGTGATATCATTGACTGTAAAGTTATTATACTTTAGTGTTTGTTAGGTTTATGTGCGACAGGGTTGTAAGCATACTGTTCCGTTTTCAACGCAAATCTTGTTTACCTTTCAATTTGAATTTCGCGCGCCTTACCGATGCATTTATCAATCATCACAATTCGCTGTGCTGCAGTTCTATTTAGCCAATGGGGCGCCCGGACTTCCGCTGGCGCATGCGCAGATCCTACCGGTGTCTGAGAGATCAACGCCATAGGCTGTAGCAGAAGGCTGGTGGCAGAACCAGTAAAACCTCTCCGTGTCTGTACGTGAAAGCGAAGGCGCGCGCGCATCAAACATTACATTTTACTCAATTATTCTTAATAAAACTTCAAGTGCTCAACAGTGTTTTTGGAACTTTATAATCGTGTGTGGCTGGCCGGCTAGGTGTCTAAAGGAAGAACTATTCGTGAGGAATCGTGCTCGAAGCCTGCCTACATGGTAAGTGGTTTGTGCATTGTTCCTATTGTCTAAATCGTCTGTAGCAACGCTTATTAACGGCGAATGCTTTCAATAAGTATTCGATCCAATGTGGTGATTGATAGTGTACTCTAATTTCTACTTATCGAATCAATTTAGCCACATTTTTTGGTGCCGAAACCCGGGAACTTTGGATACCTACCTTCAGTCTGCCGCCAAATACCAATTCGATTTAGTAATTGCTACTTCATTTACCGTATTCCACGCTTATTATACTTACTAGTACAGCTAAAACGAATAAACATAACATTTTGTTTCAATTACTAATCGGAAAACAAGTCTTTGTTCCATTTTGTTTTGTTGAGTACCTTACCTACCGTTTATCGATTTAAGATGGCTTCCATCAGTTTCTAGAATATTTGTTGAAAATAAATTCTTTTGTCGTTTTATACTTATTAGCATAAAATTATCTACTGTTTTACCGTTCGCAATAATACAATATTGCAAATCCACCTTCTCATAATTTTATGTTGATAGTTCGTTATAACTCGACTACTTTTTTCCAACCGTTCAACGTTTCCTCTTGATATTTATTTATCGAAAATTTATTTCGTTTCAAATTACGAAATATTTTTTATCGTGACGTTGTATCGTTTATCGTATCATATTTTCAACGAATTTTGGTGCGTTCACATTTTCATTATTACTGTTTTAGGTTAAAAATCATAGTTTTTTGTTTTTACAAAAAAAACTGATTTTTATTTTTTTATTTACCGTACATTAACGAATATCGCAAACCGTTTTTAGTGTTCCTAACGCTCATTTAATTCATCCTTATCAATTTAATTTATTTCAATTTAAAACTCAGGTGACCGAGGTGACAATATTACCTGTTGTCGTGTAATACCGCCCCAGTGATTCTCGTCGATTCTTGTGAACGCGGTCTCGCTGAAGACGTTCGCAACTAAACTTTTTTATCGAATCCGAATATTTGTTGCTATCAGGTTTTATTGTTTTGATATTAATTATGTCTTTACTATCAAGGCGTAAATCTAAACCTACTATTAAAAAAGGGTATCGAAAATACGTACACTATTAATAATTTGCCCAGTTTGCGACGTAAACGAACTATAGCATATAATCGCTTAACGAAGGCTTTGGAAGTAGGTACCTTAGCCAATACCGATGAATCACAAGTAGGGTTATTTCTTTCATATTGTCATGAAATAAAAACGATTGCTGATAGTTTTCATGACTCCCATTTTATTATTTTGGACCTTCTTAAGGATGATGCCGATGAGGAGGACGATGAACTTCAGGATCGATTTGACGAATTGTATTTTCAAGTGTTGGCAATTCAACGAAAATTTGAACAACGTTCATCTCAACAAGCTGACACTTCGAAACATAATTCATTGACCGGTTCGCACAGTGGAAATATGCGGTTACCAAAAATTTCGTTGCCAACTTTTTCCGGTGCTATCAAGGAATGGCCTGAGTTCATTGCAACTTATAACGCGTTGATACATGATTCTACCTCCTTATGTAATATTGAGAAATTTCACTATCTCGTGTCAGTTTTAAGTGGTGATGCTTTATCGTTCATTAGAACTTTTCCTGTTGCAAGTGAACATTATTTAAGTGCGTACGAGGCTCTCAAGTCCCGTTATGAAGATAAACGCGAATTAGCGTTTACGTGCTGGCGTGATATCTTGGACGTTAGTTTAAAGACTTCGAACGCTCAAGATTTTCGACGCGCCTTAGACACGATCGATGAGAACTTAACAATTTTAAAAACTTTAAAATTACCTACCGATAAATGGGATTTTGTTCTTTGTTATAATGTTCTGGCCAAACTCGATACCAAATTAAGACGCGAGTTTGAGGAAAAACATACCGATATTGAGCTTCCACAGTATAACCATTTAAGGGCATTCTTACACTCTAAAGGTGAAGCATTAATTCGCGACACGCACTTTTCGACTGTTACCAATAAAACCGCTAACGTTTCAAAGGACACACCGGGAACTTCACAGAAGTTCAAGCGACATAACGTCACGCATTCGCTTGTCGCTCCCACCGTCACTACTCATAAAAATGTTGGTGATAAACAACAAGCGAAACCTGCTCACAATTCGAGCACTCCGATTCGTAATTGTGCCTACTGTCGCAATGAACATCACATCTCGGCCTGTAATGATTTTTTGGCAAAATCAATAGATGAGCGCATGGCTGTGGCCACTGAAAAGAAATGGTGCTACAATTGTCTTAACGCATCCCATTCAGTGCGAGAGTGCACATCAATGTTTTCATGTCGACAATGTAGACGTAAACACCACACTTTGCTACATAAGGAGTCGGCGGCAAGCTCGGCGACCTTAGTGGCTAAGGATTCGTTGACTCAGTCTGATCCAACCGTAACCACAACCGTGTTACTGGCAACAGCTCTAGTCCAGATTCGTGATGCTTCTGGTGAATTTCATACATTTCGCGCGTTATTTGACACCGGCAGTCAAAACAATTTTCTCACGGCTCACGCCGCTCAACGATTAAATCTAAAACCTATAACTGGTAATATCAACGTTTATGGGTTAGGGGGCAGCCCTGCCTCAGTCAGTGGCTTTGTTACATGCGACATTGGCACCAACTGTAACGTAAAGTTTCGTCTGGGAATGCTCGTCATACCGAGCATTTGCGGAGATCAACCGATAGCAAGGCTAAATACGAAAGGATGGGAGGAGGTCAAAACACTACCGCTAGCTGATCCTGGTTTTGACATCCCTGGTCCAATCGACGTCTTGTTAGGTGCCGACGTCTTTGCTGAGTCACTTCTCGAACAACGTCTGAAGGGTAACGCCTCTCAACCGCGAGCTTTCAACTCAGTCTTCGGCTGGCTTCTTCTTGGGAAGTCCAGACTCGCATCGTCCAGTCTACTAGGAGTAGCCCCTTCTACCGTAGACGATAGTTTAAACAAAATTGTTCAACGTTTCTGGGAAATCGATAACGTTCCACAATCTTCCCGATTGACCCCAGAAGAGCAACGCTGTGAAAATAGTTTTCTCAGTAATCACTACCGTGACGAGACAGGTAGATATGTAGTTTGTCTCCCTTCAAGGACGACGAGGAGCCAGTCTTTGAAGGTTCTCGAGAGATAGCCTTACGACGCTTTCATGCCATTGAAAGGCGTCTGTATCGCGATCACAATTTAAACCAACAATACGTGGAGTTCATGACTGACTATATCGACAGTGGTCACATGACTCTGGTACCTGCCAAGCAAATGGGTCAAGGCAAGTATTATATACCGCACCATTGTGTGCTACGTCCCGACAGCGCTACAACGAAGCTTCGCGTTGTATTCGACGCCTCGGCTAAAGATGCAACTTCCAAATCGCTAAACGACTCGCTGCTGACGGGACCGAAGCTACAATCAAATATCGTAGAGATCCTTCTTCATTTCCGTGAGCACGCAATTGTCTTCATGGCAGACGTGCGCCAAATGTACCGTCAAATCAACCTAGCTCCTCAACATCGTGATTATCAACGTATTCTCTGGCGAGCTCACCCAGATGAGCCTCTTCAAGAGTACGTATTAAATACCGTAACGTACGGAGTGTCTTCCGCTCCATTCCTGGCGTGCCGCTCTATTCAGCAACTGGCCAACGATGAGGGTCACAAGTACCCAAAGGCCAAAACCGTTTTAACTTCCGACATATACGTTGATGACGTCATATCCGGAAGCTCATCGCTGAAGGACGCCAGAGAAATCAAAACTCAACTCATCGCTCTTTTCGGTCTTGGCTCGTTTGAGCTCCGAAAATGGGTGAGTAACCGACCCGAGCTACTTAGCGATCTTCCCGCGGAGGCGTGTCTTTCAGAAGCAATCACTTTTACCGAAACTGAAGACACAACTATCAAGGTTCTGGGCCTTAAGTGGGAGCCTGCTTCGGATTCGTTCGTCTTTACCGTTAATCCATCTAATCAACCGTGCACCAAGCGAACGATTTTGAGTGAGGTTGCCAGAATTTTCGATCCTCTGGGTTTTCTATCTCCTTTGACAATTCATGCCAAATGTCTTATTCAAAAGCTTTGGATTCTAGGTCTTTCATGGGATGATAAGCCCCCACCGGAAATTATCTCTCAATGGGAAAAGTTCTCTGAACAGCTTCCTCAAGTTAGGAATCTTAAAATTCCACGTAAATACGCTACCGATAGCGCTCAATCATATCAACTGCATGGATTTTGTGACAGCTCCGAAGCAGCATATGGCGCCGTTATATACCTGCGTGTTATTGAGTCTGACGGCTCCGTTCGCGTCTTTCTCGTATGTGCAAAGGCTCGTGTAGCTCCTTTAAAACGTCAATCGTTACCTCGCCTAGAGCTGTGTGGTGCAGTTTTGCTCACAGACCTTATCAAATTTGTCAAGGACACGCTGCGGATTCCTGTTCATGACACTTATCTGTGGTGTGATTCCACCGTTACCTTATCCTGGTTGCGAGCTCCTTCTTCTCGCTGGGTGACATTCGTTGCAAACCGCGTAAGTCACATTCAAGATATCGTACCGACCGAGTGCTGGAGGCACGTACCATCTGTCACAAATCCTGCAGATGTTTGTTCGCGTGGGCAATTGCCTCACGATTTGCTAAACAATGCCCTATGGTGGGCGGGCCCAGAATGGTTGTCTCAACCACAGTCTGAGTGGCCAATCGATACATCGAAAAATCGTTCAAACGATGACAATGCGGTGCTCTCTGAGCAGCGTCGCACCACGGTTCTCGTTTCGGATCAAATCGAAAGCGTTAATCACACGTCTATAATTGATCGGCTATTCGAAAAATATTCTTCTTTAGATAAAATCTGTCGCATTATCGCTTACGTTCGCAGGTTTTGTAATAACATGCGTAACACTGTTCCGCGATCAGATAATCTTTTCGTAACGGACGCTGAGCGTCATCGTGCGTTACTAATTATCGTCAAACATTTCCAACATCGTTGTTTTTTGGATGTCATATCCAAATTACAATCAAAGATACAGTTACCTCGCAGTTTTCGTAAACTAAACCCGTTTTTGGACGAGCAGGGTATACTCAGAGTAGGCGGGCGCCTATCGCGCTCCGATCTTGACTTCGAACATAAGTATCCCGCATTATTGCCCAAAAAGAGTGTTCTTACATCAGCTGTAATCGAATCTATTCATCGAAACAATTTTCATCCCGGTCTGAACACAACCAACTATCTGATTTTACAACAGTTTTGGATACTTGCGGCAAAGCATGCTGTACGTCATCATCTTTCAAGATGCATAAGATGCTACCGTCTTAAACCGAAACCTTTGCAACCCTTTATGAGCGACCTTCCGGCCTTTCGTGTCAATCAGGCAAAACCCTTCTCTGTCGTAGGTGTCGATCTAGGAGGGCCTTTTCGAATTAAGCTCGGGCTTCATCGTGGTGCTAAAATCGATAAAGCGTACTTGTGTTTATTCGTATGCTTGAGCACAAAAGCAGTGCACCTTGAGGTGGTTTCTACTTTATCGACTGACGGCTTCATCGCGGCATTGCGTCGCTTCGTTTCTCGTCGCGGCCGCTGCAATGTTATTCACTCTGACTGCGGTACGAATTTCGTTGGTGCAAGTTCACAACTAGCGTCAGGTATCGAACAAGCCTCTCATGCGGAAAAAATAGATTTTAAACGTAACGTACCTTCTGCTCCCCACTTTGGAGGGGTGTGGGAAATCCAAATCAAAGCCGCAAAGAGTCATTTGTACCGTATTGTTGGCGATCAGGTCTTAACGTTTGAAGAGCTTACCACACTCTTCGCTCAGATCGAATCAATTTTAAATTCGCGGCCTTTGTGTCCATTGAGCTCGGATCCCAACGATTTGAACGTTCTTACGCCCGGTCATTTTTTAACGCTGGAACCTCTTACAGCAGTTCCTGACTTCGACTACAAGGACGTAAAAATCAATCGACTAAATCGATGGCAACTTATCCAATCTTTTCAACAACAATTTTGGAAACGCTGGAAAAATGAATATTTACATGGGTTAACTCAGCGAGCAAAATGGACCACGGACTCAACACCGTTAATTGTAAACTCAATCGTACTTATAAAAGAGGACAATCGGCCTCCTCTTCAATGGGCATTAGGACGAGTTGTTTCCTTGCATCCTGGCCCTGATGGGGTAGTTCGAGTCGCAACCGTTAGAACAGCCAGGGATCACTCGCTTAAGAGACCTTTGGTCAAACTATGTCCTCTACCCTCCGTATAATCGTTTCAACTTATCATTTGTTAGCTTTTAAGTTTAGAATAATAACTTAAACATATTTATCGTTAATTACCGTTTCTTATTCTTACTCTGGGAAAATCCTATTGGTATTTTGGTGGGCGGAATGTTCCGTTTTCAACGCAAATCTTGTTTACCTTTCAATTTGAATTTCGCGCGCCTTACCGATGCATTTATCAATCATCACAATTCGCTGTGCTGCAGTTCTATTTAGCCAATGGGGCGCCCGGACTTCCGCTGGCGCATGCGCAGATCCTACCGGTGTCTGAGAGATCAACGCCATAGGCTGTAGCAGAAGGCTGGTGGCAGAACCAGTAAAACCTCTCCGTGTCTGTACGTGAAAGCGAAGGCGCGCGCGCATCAAACATTACATTTTACTCAATTATTCTTAATAAAACTTCAAGTGCTCAACAGTGTTTTTGGAACTTTATAATCGTGTGTGGCTGGCCGGCTAGGTGTCTAAAGGAAGAACTATTCGTGAGGAATCGTGCTCGAAGCCTGCCTACATGGTAAGTGGTTTGTGCATTGTTCCTATTGTCTAAATCGTCTGTAGCAACGCTTATTAACGGCGAATGCTTTCAATAAGTATTCGATCCAATGTGGTGATTGATAGTGTACTCTAATTTCTACTTATCGAATCAATTTAGCCACACATACATTTAATACAATTCATAGTAATTATTATAATATTACTAAATAATATTATAATTAATAATATAATAATTAATATTTTATTTGGGCTTCGCTATGAATAAAAAGCATAGCGCTCAGCCATAATTCCTATTTCATCTCAATTTGAGAGCTAATTAATTTTTATTGACAGGGAGTAACCTGTATATATTTAGAAATTTATCAATTATTATAACCTATTACATACCCTGACACATATAACCTCACATTTAAGTCAACATGTCGGACGGCGAAAGGGAAGAGCAATATCACGAAGTAAGTGGGGAGGCAAACAAACCACCTACCACTACTACTTCCTCATTTGTTAATACACGACCACGGGGAGGTGCAATTGACACCCACCCACCCGGCCCTTCCACACTTAAAGCGTTACAACCCACATTGTCTCAACTAGGAGCTCCCGGTTTAGTACGTCAAGCCAACTCAATGAGTAGGACTACCTATGTTACGGAGACTAGGGAGGATAACGAACGCGTTATTCACATATTAAAGGAGGACCATTTGAGGTCGTGGAATTTAAAATTTTCTGGTGACTCAGACGTCACAGATTTTTTTTCTTAGAATTGATGATTTTAGGCGTAGTCGGAATACTTCAGAACATAAAGTACTGAAATGTTTTTTTGATTTATTTAGTGGTAGCTATCTTTGAATAGCATTATTAATGTTGCCACCGGGCACACACCATTTTTGTTAGCTAAAGGTCGGGAGATAATGACGGATGGCATGTTGCCAAAAAGAGGCGGCATTCCAAATTCGTTAATACCTTCAAATGACCAGTCGTTCAGCTCACTTCTTCTCCGCTAAACTAGCACCGCGCTTTGTGATGTAAAGTTGTCAGGAAGCATTCGGATGTTGTTTACGACCTTCAGGAGATAGAAACCGGTAAAGTTGGAAAATATCATGTCAAGGACATAATAAAAGTCTCACAAGGTGTGTCCCTTAGCTAGCAACTTTCTTATCTTGAACTTTGTTATTTTTGATTGGTATAACCAATCAGAGGCCTCATTTTTCACATATGACATGACTCACATGTGAAATTTTTTTGTCAAGCGTTTTCATGAAAACCAATTTCTTTTGTAACTACACACTCTAGGCGCCAGAGTAAACATAAGGATATGGATTAATACTCCTTAATTTTTGAGAAAAAAAGGAAAATAAGTTTTTTTCCTTATACAATGTCAGCCCAACGGCTATACATTTTAAATGTCAATTTATGTGAGAGCTCTCCATTAGTTTAAAGACTTTATTAGGTTTACAATTTAATTACTAACTAGTAAATTATGTAGGAATGCTAGATTACTATACTTAATTAAATTTCAAATAGTTTTTCTTATTATACATAAGTAAGAACTATATTACTTTAGATAATTCTTTATTATTAGTATGCTACTTGCGATTATCTCATTAGAAATCCAAGTATGAGTTTTTTAATGAAGGGGAATTGCAGCGGTCTGGCCAGACGCTGTATTCCTGACACTCAACATAAATTGAGTTAGTTTTAGAACTCTAGAACATACATTTTAGTTTAATATATGAAATAGCATGAGTTAGTTTCATATATAGCTGATAGTTTTATATTTAAAAATATATTGCCGTAGGATAGGTGAATGTTTTGTCCGGTTACCCCGGCTATTTCGGCTAAGTACGACTTAACCTCTTTGCCGAAAAGGGGGGTATTGTAGTGATAACTACAGAATTATTTTGAACTTCTAACTGGTCAACTTTGCATGTCATATTTTAGGTGAAATAGTTGATATATTGGGATACTATTCCTGTGGCGTATTACCTGCATGATAGGCTCTCGACTCACCACAATAGCAGGCATTCAAATCCATTAGTCTCCAGACAAATTGAATGGGAAAGTGACACACCGGTACACAAATTTCATATGTTGTTTTTACAATACTTATTAAGAAAACAGGGAGACCCGCACATCAAAACGTTCTTTGAGTCACGCCGAAACCATTGGTAGCAATAACTCGACGTGATTTTGTGTACTTACGGAACTATATTGAAAACTAAACATTCATAACAAAACATTCCACGATTAGATTAGACTGTCAACTGAGATCTACAGAGTTGGACGTCTGACATTGACAGCTAGTGACACACGTTCCGTCTCGGGTCCTAACAAACCTTTCTTATCATAAAAAATAAGAAATCATGGTAGGATTGTTGTAGAATTTTAATTATTCTCCTTTAATATCGTCGACTTAGATTATTATAATATTCAACGAATAGATACCTTATTTAAACATTAGTTCTTTTAAAGAATATTTAAAAGTTGGTTTGATGTGCGTTCGAATTAAGCGAAACGGAGCGCGACAAAATGGAATGTCAAATCGAGTCGAGTCGATTCTCTCTCTTCCTGGATAGGCCGCCACGACTAACATGGCTTGAGCAGAATCATTAAATTTTTGGGGTTTTTTCACTTTCGCCGCCCTCGGCTTCCCGTCATGGGACTATAGTTTAACCTTTAGCTTTAAAATCCGCGATACGCGCAAGGACACAGGGGATATTCGCCGCCACGAAGTTGTCGGGAACATGAGCTGTTGAAATCCACGTGCCCGCCCGGCCATATGAATTGGCGCTTCCTGGAGTGTCCTCCCATCGCCAGAGGGTGCGGTTTCACCGAACCGTGGACCGCATGCCACGGCGCAGGCCCCGTCGTCGGCGACCCCAAGGCGCAACACACGGATCCTAACCTTATTTCCAAAGGCCGCATCGCCGCCTCCGATCCGATGTCCCCGTAGTGGCTCAGCGCAAACCTCGGAAGGTCCAGCCAGCGTCTACT
The DNA here is from genome assembly GCA_018467065.1 of Ephestia elutella. Classification (NCBI taxonomy): domain Eukaryota; kingdom Metazoa; phylum Arthropoda; class Insecta; order Lepidoptera; family Pyralidae; genus Ephestia; species Ephestia elutella. The sequence continues at coordinate 2,735,065 of CM031569.1, forward strand.
ATCTCGCATGCAACGGAGCGTCGCAGGAGCGCCGTGCCGCTTTGATGACGCGACCAGCACCAGTGCTCGAACCCAACGGATCATAATGGTGAACGGGACAACGTTCTAAGTGCGCACAGACGTTTTGTGTACGGACCTGGCCAGGTACCTTATATTTGGTTTATGTTAATTTTAACTTTTAATTGCGGCAAAGACTTATCAGATTTTGGTATTAGTATAACATGTGCCCGCCCTCAGCGGCTAGTGTGTTTATGGAATAAAATGCTATACTCTATCCCAACCATATTGTATTAATGATATCACCCTGCCCATGACTCCCAGGACCTAAGGCTAACTAGACAAGAGGTCCTTGTACTTCAAAAGTACGAGGCTCTATCCTGAGCATTACATCCGGCTCTCTCTAAAGTAATTGTTCGTGTATAATCGCACTGCGCAGGGATATTGCCCGTCTTCGCTTCAAATAGTTGGGGACCCCTGCGCACACCGCTCCAACAATACACCTTTTATTTTTTTTTATTTTTTATACACGACACTATACATATAATAAAACAGTAAAAATATTTTGTCTGTACATTTAGTATTTTTGACTGAAATGGATAGAGGGACACTTAAAAAGAATAACAGAACGCAAAAAATTTTTTTGGAATTTCTTGTCTGTCTGTCTGTATGTATGATCATGCTAATCTCCGAAAGTACTGAACCGATTTGAATGAAACTTTTTTTGTTGTATAGCTATTAAGCCTGGGCAACATTTAGGCTATAATTTATTTTGAAAACTGGAACACCTGATGAAGAACCTTAACAGAACAGCTAAACTATAAGAAATATGGAAATGGTGCCTTAACAAAAGACGTTCAACCTGATGAGCATTTTCTGATGACGTATAAAAATTGAAGATCTGGAACATCTGATGAAGAACTGCAAGAGACCAGCTACACTATAACATATATGGAAATGGCGCCTTAGTAAAAGTCGTTCAACCTGATGAGCATTTTCTGCTCACGTATAAAAATTGAAGATCTGGAACATCTGATGAAAAGTTCCAAGAGAGATTTTTAATCTAAGCGAAACTCTCGCGGGCGAAGCCGCGGGCGACAGCTAGTTTTTATATATATAGGGTCGACTAATTTATAATTTTAATGTATGGAAATTTAAAAAACGTGACAAATCTTCGTGATGATAAACTTCAGTAACCCAAATAAACAGGATATTTAAGTGAACAGATATGGCTAACTCATAAACATAAAAAAAAATCTAACTCTATTTAAACGTAGATAAAGTTAGCCCTGAAGCGGTGGTGTGGAGTGTGAAGTGGTTAGGGCGACCGCCTGTGACTACAAGGGTCCCAGGTTCGAATCCTGCCCGTGAGTTTGTAGACCAATCTGCTCATGAATGGTAGTTTTCATCGACCATCACTTGCTTCCGGTGAAGGAAAACATCGTGAGGAAACCTTCACTCGGGTTGATGATTTATCAGCTAGTGTGTGAAAAGGAGAAGGCAATGGCAAACCACTCCATTAACATTGCCAAGATAGTCGTTGTGTGTTTCATTCGACATAATGACCACGACCCTCAGTCATGAGGAATACGACTAAAGCAGGAGGAAAATTAATGGAAAAGTAATGGAATAATGGAGTATTAATATTAATGGCAGAGAGTTTTACTTTAATAATGCACGTAATTTCAGTATCGATTTAATTAAAAAACTATAATGAACGAATTATCATACATTTACCCGTTAACAATAACGGTAAATATACCAGATTCATTCATAAATGTCCTAGTAAATGTGCCGCTTGTAACATTTTCTCGGTTCTGATGTTTCCCGCGAGGGGGCGTCGTGTTCGGCGGGTCCACAATGACCACTGTCTTCCATTGGGGCTCCCGCGTAAGAGCAGCGTTACTCGTGAAGCCTAATCCGTGTATACATACTGACTCACACTGGAAAAAAAAACACAAATATAAATATACATAAAAATAAAAGTTAGAGATGTGGTGGCCTTAATTGCGGAACGGAAGTGGAGATGGGCCGGCCATGTCGCTTGAATGGAGCCTCAGCGATGGACGCGACAGCTTCTAGGATGGAGACCACAAGCCTACAACAGAGCAAGAGGAAAGCCACCGACAATATGGGTCGATGATATCCGGCGACACGCGGTCTCAGACTGGATGGCTTATGCATGAGGCCGACAACGTTGGAGTCAAATGGAGGAGTATCTATAAATGGATATGAACAAGGGCCGATGTTGATAATGGTGATGATGAAGAAATGAACTCACTATAAAAGAGGACCTCAAAACTGCAGTCATTTGTGTTCGGCCTGCGATAGGTTAAGTAACTTTGCAATGGTCGGTCATAGGACGTGTGACCAAAAATGTGGTATCTTTTGTGGTATCTTTAGCACGATAACCCGTTAGTCTCGGTAGTCAATATCGACCAATCCACATTGGGCCCGTGTAGTTGGTTTTAATCCTCCTAGCAGTGGGGACATAAACAAACAGTCAAAGATTATCCACGATCCTGAAATTCCCGTGCAAGTGAATCCCCGTGGCAAAACTAGTACTAATATAATGAAGATGAAAAGTTTTTTTTTTATAACATAGGGCGGCAAACGAGCAAGTGGGTCACCTGATGGTAAGCGATCACCGCTGCCCATGGACTACTGCAACACCAGGGGTATCACACAAGTGATAAAGATATTGTTTGAAAACCATCGAAATACAACTACTATGTATTACATAATATCTCGATGCTGAAAACGCTGATTTCTGGTATTTGATCCGCTTGCAGACATAGTCCAGGGGGCCGTAGTAGTAGAAGATAGGCATGTTTGTTTGAACGCTCTTATCTCTGGAACTACTAGTCCGATTTAAAAAATTCTTGTGTATGAAAGCCACATTCATGGAGAAGGTTTAGGCATGGAATTCCCATGGAAACAAAGTCACATGTTACAACTAGTGTAACCATAGTCACAGAGAGAGCGCTTCATAGAAACGGGGCGTCATATATGTATACCTTCTACTATACAAATGAAACTGTACATTCGCGAACACGTCAGTAACACGTCAATGTATGTGTTTTCATAGTCATAGCGTCCCAATCCGCAAACGAACGGGAGAGATGTGCGGGGTTTGCCATATTGCGGGAGGGGCAGGGAGTTTCCTTTCTGTACGTAGTACTTATATTAATTCTGTGCCATAGTACTCACCTGGGGTTTGGTGTAGAAGTTGTTCTTGTTCCCCCCACAGCCGGAGTATATGGTCCGCTTGCAGACCTGGTACAGCGGATCGTAGTAGTACCGTGGGACGTCACCGAAGCAGTAGCCGTAGTCGAAAGACAACATACACCAATATGGCCTGGGCGCTGTGGAGATGTCCATTAAAAATCTTTACCCGACTGCAAGGGTTATTTTTTCGCGCGTATCTCGTAGTATAATGTTTGTAATATTAAGTGACCATTTGATGTTATTTTCCATACTTCCATACTAATAGTCTGTCTGTTACGCCTTCGCAGCTAAATTGCTGAACCGATTTTGTAACAAATTTAAACGGTGGTAGTTGGTGACTCGAGGTTAAAACATCAAACCAAAATGTAACGGGGTTAAAAGTTTGTATAAAATACCTATACAAGTTATTTTTTGCCGCAGATAGAGCCGCTGGCAAAAGCAAGTACCTACTTAATATATGATATTAGATGCTACCAGTACTTTGGGCATCTACTATGGTATTTGTGTCAAATAAGGTCTGTCTACTCCGTCAGGACGTACCTAGCTCTATGGTATATCTACTATGGTATAATGGCGTCTCTTAACTGAGCTGGCGCGCAGGTCTAAGAGACGAGAGAGACTCCGCGAGGGGTGTGCTAGCGGAGAGTTGTGACTCTACTCTCCCCGCTGTAACTCCCCGCTGTAACTCCCCGCTGATACCTGAAATTTGCTACTGCGACGCGGCTTGGGTCTAAGTTCAGAACTGCCATTCTATTTGATCTTCTTTTCATCGAGTCAAAATGGCTATAATTATATTTTGACCAGTACGTGGCAACTTTTACCGCCCTATCGTTGACGTCATTAAGATCCTCTATTGTACAAGACCAAGGGCAGTTGGGACATGATAGGAGATGGGCCATGGACTGACCAGCTCCGCAATCACACTAATGAGGGATTTTCCGAGACGCAAATTAAAAAAATAAATAGTTCCAGATTAATTCATAGGTGGCGCTTAGTAAAAGGCGAGACCATTCGAAAAGCAAAAATGCACGGTATTGGCATTAAAAAAAAACCTAATAAAAAACATCTAAAAAGTCAACATTGTGATTTGTGCAACTGTCAAACTGTTATGTGATTTTTTTTTCTGCCTCTGGCTGACAATAAAAAGCACAATATAGGTACAGCCATTATTACGACTCGGCTTTCAATAAAACGCCATCTGTTGAGACTTTTTTATACTATTTTTTTTTTTCTTAATTTAGCTGTCAGAAAAATCGCTCAGATTCTGACTATAGTCAATAGTGAAGTTAAGCTCACTTACGTCTGACGTCTCGCTTAGTTCTGCAGTAGTCTATACACTCCTCTTCTGTGTCAAACCGGTTACCGTTACCCTGACAGCCCCCCCAGTCAAATGTGGAGCAGTTTAATTCTAACGGGTTGAAATAGTACATTTCAATGTTGGCGCGACATGGCCCTCTCTGGGGTTTCAGGAGGCACAGTTTTTTTGCCACTGAAAAAAATAAATTAAAAATGTTTTAAAGATATTTTTGGCACAAGAAAAAAATGTGGCCGTTTAGTAAACTGTTGAGGAGTTCCCTCGTGGGGATTATATGAGCATCACTAGGTCATGCTCATTTTAGTAATGCAATATCACCGGAACTGAAGCCATACCTTAGTAAAATTATAAAATAGGCGAAAGTAGTTCTAATTTAGCTTTTAAATTTAACTAACACTGCAAAGTAACTAAAAGCTTGTTAAAAATTTAAGTTTGTAAAACAAAACTTTATAGGTCCAATTACATTTAAAAAAAATTAAGGCAGAGATTTTTCCTGCAGGATTCCCATAGAAGAAGGAATAGACATCGGAAGAATGTAGAAAATTATTTCGCCACTTGATAAATAGCCGTGTAAATATAGAAAGACACCACATTTTTGATGAGTCAAACTCATTGACAACACGGACTGCTTCCCGCTCGAAGGTCAAACTATTTGATAATTAAAAAATCAAGTCTTGTAATGTACCTTTCGGCTGGAACCTAGTGCTCCGTACCACTTTTGTGATCGACCGGTCCACATTCGAAAATATCCTAGCAAACACTTCCACATCAACCCCTATAACAAATACCAAACACAATCTTAGCAAAACCAATTTCATATCTCGCGCACGGAACACTTTCACACAATAAAACCGGCGGCGCGGCCGTAAACAAAATTGACTAAATATAAAACCGTGTTTTTATTGAATTCGTATAGATTACATAAAATTGTAATAAATACAATTCCCTGAAATAAGGATTTGACTTCGACTCACTGGTTTCACAATACTGAAACATTTACTGCGCGCTACGCTTACGGCTTCATATTTTCGAACGACTGCCCAAAAAAGGAGCGTCATGTTTTCAGGATTCATTATTATAGGTACTTATATTGTGTGTTTATTCACTTCACCGTAATTCCTAAATGACTTGACAGATAAGATGTTTGAGGTACCTTTAAATTCCTTACGTATTACGGAATATCGTCTAGAAATTCAGTCGTGATTTTTTCAAAAAGATTCTTTTTATACCTAGCGTAAATGAGCCATAAGAAAAGAATTTTGAAAATTCCACCCCAAGACCAGAAGTTAAACCAAGAGCAAAAGACATTATTAATAATGAACCTACCTAGATTTAAACAATACAAAAAAATCAGGGAATAGCATCCGAATACCCTATTTTTTAAATCGCGTGTAAATTACAGTTGTGTGGTGAATAAATGTAGTTATATTAAAGCACATAGAAACCAAGATTAGCTGGTATTAGGTAGATTATGTTGATGATAAGGCCAGGTCATTGTTATAGGTCTTAGTATGCCAGATATAATCCTATAATCACACTTATCTAGATAGACAGATGTCTCCCTGAGATATTCGAGGTTAATTGTATTTGAAATAGGAGTATTGTATACAAGCTACGTCTCGGAGCTCCGCTCACGTGAGAATCTATACATATAATAAAACAGTAAAAATATTTTGTCTGTACATTTAGTATTTTTAACTGAAATGGATAGAGGGACACCTAAAAAGAATAATGGAATGCAAAAATATTTTTTTGGAATTTCTTGTCTGTCTGTCTGTCTGTCCGTCTGTCTGTCTGTCTGTCTGTCTGTATGTATGTACGCGTTTCATGCAAAAACTACTGGACGGATTTGAATGAAACTTTTTTTGTTGTATAGCTATTAAGCCTGGGCAACATATAGGCTATAATTGATCTTGAAAACTGGAACACCTGATGAAGAACCATAACAGAACAGCTAAACTATAAGAAATATGAAAATGGTACCTTTGCAAAAGTTTATCAATCTGACGAGCATTTTCTGTTGACGTATAAAAATCGAAGATCAGGATCATCTGATGAAGAACTCCAAGAGACCAGCTACACTATTACATATATGGAAATGGCGCCTTAGCAAAAGTCGTTCAACCTGATGAGCATTTTCTACTGACGTATAAATATTGAAGATTTAGAACATTTGTTCCCATTTATGAACATATATTCCCGTGGGACACGGGATAACCAAATGGCTGCAATGTTGAGTACTGGAGTTTAGGTTACTACAGTTTGGAACACAAAAAGATTTTTCATCTAAGCGAAACTCACGCGGGCGAAGCCGCGGGCGAAGCCGCGGGCGACAGCTAGTTTTGAAATAAAATTTACCCTATGTGCTGTTTCTGTTTATATTCTACTCGCGTATCAAATTTTATCGAAATCCATCCAGTAGATTTTACGTGATTGAATTTCAAACATACATCGTAACACTCATCAAAATTTTCACATTTATTTTGATAGTCTTTCTTAAACCAGGGCTTGCTAACCTGGTTAAAATTCTAAACCAGCTCACTCGATGCGCCATACATTTAAAAAAAGAGCGTTTTAAATCAGTTACGGTTGAGCAAAACCATATATTATTTCTGGTTATGTTCAAAGCGCGATATCATTTCAGTTCCTGTTCAAAATACCGGAAAGACCCAAAACATTTCGCTCTTTTCGACGATCGTGTTCTATCTCGCTCTAACTATGATTATTTCTCACTCTCGCTCGATATAAATCTAACCAATTTACACGTTGAGACTTGCAAATGCGTAAGTGAGATAAAACGCTGAGCGATATACCCGTCCTTGTCACTCGCCCGCGCGGGATTAACCAGGTAATTTCCGCTCGCGAGACCGATTCAAAAGGGTTTTCACTCCGATCGTAATGGCCCGAGCGTTACTGCGTAACCAGGTCAAAACACTTATTTTTTAGGTTTTTTATTAACCGGTTTCAAGCCCTAAACGGAAAGCCTTTTCACGGAAGTTTAAGACTTAAACTTCCGTGCAACTATATTACATATAGGTAGATGTACTAAAATACTCATCAAAACCTGTGATGTATCCAAATTAAGTTTATATATAAAGTACTTATATCATGTTAAATGATCTTAACAACTAAATTATTTTGCTGACGTTACAAGGTATAAACTTAAAGTGTCCTCTAGAAGTTCTATCAACAACCTAAAACATGCAACACAAACAAAACATAGCATATTTCCAGCTTTTTCGCTAACTACCCGCGCTAACACTAACCGTCGGCAAAGTTTGGGGATCTCGCACCCACTCATAAACGGTTTTCTTACAACCTAAACCTAAAGACCAGTTCCAAGAAGACGGTTTGATCCTAACTGTCCTAACTAATATTATAAATGCGAAACTGAGTTTGTTTGTTTATTACATGACTGACCAAAAAAGGAGTGTTATGTTTTCAGGGTTCATGTATGTAAGTATGTAAGTTTCTTTATTTCACCATAAGTCCTGAACGGCTGAACAGATATTGATGAGAGAGGTATTTTAAGATTCCTTACATTCCTCCGAGCGACATAGGCTATGTGAATTGTCAGTCGTATTTTTTGTTTTTTAATAATAAGCTTGTTTGTTACTTCTTCACGCTTTTTACACGACTGACCAAAAAAGGAGTGTTATGTTTTCAGGGTTCATGTATGTATGTATGTATGTAATTTCTTTATTCCACCATAAGTCCTGAACGGCTTAACAGATTTTGATGTGAGAGGTATTGTTAGATTCCTTGCATTAGCCCGAATGACATAGGCTATGTAAGATGTCAGTCGTGTTTTTTATTTTTAAATAATTAGCTTGTTCTACTGAACCAATCTTCCTGAAATTTTGCATACACAACACATAGTTCAAAGTATGTAGAAGGACATAGGGTACTTTTCATCCCAGGAAAAAGCACAGTTCCCGTGGGAAATTAACGCGGGTGAAGCCGCGGGTAAAAGCTAGTTCGTATTAATAATATATTTATATTAGCACTTAGATTCAAGGCCCTTTTAAATATTACAAAGTTGATCGAAGACGCTAATCACTGAAACTACTCTTAAGAGCCAAAATTAGTCTGTTGGAAGACTATATTAAAATTTCCATTAAGAGAAGAATAAGTAGACAATTTAATATTGTCTACCCTGAATACAAAAAATACAAGTAGGTACCTACCTACTTAGATAGTTATAAAAAAATTATAAAAAAGGTACGTTTTAAATAATTTAATTAACCGATTATTATAATATTAAGATAAATTAAACTATGTACATTGAAAAAAAAATTGTTTTTCTCATAAAAAAGGCATATGCACCATTTAAGCAGTTGTCGTCACGTAACAGAAAGTAAAAAAAAAACTCTCAAAATGGTGATATGAGTTTCCAATTACGAGTGGGTGCGACCATTTTGGGAGCCGCGAAAACCACAATTAACAATGCAAATGTATCCAAACTGGCTGCTTTGAATTTCATAGTGGATACATATGGTAATCAAGTTTAGCACAAGAAAAAACTCATTGGATAGGATTTAGCTGGTACTCGTTAAGATTTGCCGCGCTTAACTTTGAGGAGACAGTTTGTACTGTGAAGGATACGTCGAGAACTTAGTTTTATGGAGAACAAATTCCATATTTTTTAACATAGGGCGGCAAATGAGCTGGCAAGTCCCCTGATGGTAAGCGATCACCGCTGCCCATAGACATTTGCAACAACAGGGCACAGAATCTACGTACAGAAAGGAAACTCTCTGCCCCTCCCGCAATATGGTACCCCCCCGCACCCCCACACCCCCACACTTCAAGTATTGTAACGTTATGACTATGAAAACGCACACATTGACGTGTGACTGACGTGTTCATGGATACGCAGTTTTATTTGTAGTAGTTAGAGATGGGCGCTTGGATAAATTTCGGGAAGGTAAAAATGGGAAAGAATGGGTAGAATGGGTAAAAATTAATTTATACCCATTTATACCCGATATTTTTAATTTATGCCGGGTAGAAATTTAAATGAAAGGAAAATATCCTTATTTACTTTAATACTGTTAGAATACTAATATTATAAATGCGAAAGTTTGGATGTGAGTTTGTGAGTTTGTGAGTTTGTGAGTTTGTGAATTTGTGAGTTTGTGAGTTTGTGAGGATGTTTGTTACTCAATCACGCAAAATCTACTGGACGGATTTCGATGAAATTTGGTACAGAGGTAGATAATGACCTGGAATAGCACATAGGCTACTTTTTATCCCGGGAAAAAGCACTGTTCCCGTGGGAAATTCACGCGGGCGAAGCCGCGGGCAAAAGTAAAATAAAGTAAAATAAAGTATAAATATTAGGTATGTTTTGATTAAAAGAAAGACAAATAACTAGTTATTTTCGGTTCAAATATTACAAAAACAAAAACAACAGATTTAAAATCGTATTCAAATAATATTTTGAAAATAATGATGCATATTTAGTATGTAAGTATATGGCTGTTTCAAGTAGAATTAACAAAAAAATCAAAACATCTTCAATTGTATTATAGATTAACTTTTGCCCGCGGCTTCGCCCGCGTGAATTTCCCACGGGCACAGTGCTTTTTCCTGGGATGAAAAGTACTTATCAGTACTTCTAACTATGTGTATGTGAAACAAGAAGATTGGTTGAGTAGTAAAGCGAGAAGAGGTAACAAACAAACTCACTTTCGCATTTATAATATTAGTTAGGATTAGGATTTGGATGTAACTTCGCAATATTTTTCTATCGAGAAAATTTTATGCACGCGTGTTTTTGAGAGAGTTAGTAACTAAGTCTGCTGCATTTTAATTTCAAATTAAGTTTTTCATTATTACTGATTCTAGCTGTTGCCCGCGGCTTCGCCCGCGTGAGTTTCGCTTAGATGAAAAATCTTTATGTATTCCAAACTGTAGTAACCTAAACTCCAGTACTCAAAATTTCAGCCATTTGGTTATCCCGTGTCCCGCGGGAATATATTAGGTACTCGTATTACAGTCGCGGTGTTAAAATTAATCAAAAGTGATACTTCATTCAATAAACAATCTTCGTCTGCTCGTTATCTACAATTTTCCGTGTACCACAACTCCCACCCCGAGTCCCTCTTTGTCCTATCCTGTTTCCTGTCTATTTATACGTCAGCGGAAAATGCTCATCAGGTTGAACGACTTTTGCTAAGGCGCCATTTCAATATATGTAATAGTGTAGCTGGTCTCTTGGAATTCTTCATCAGATGATCCTGATCTTCGATTTCTATACGTCAACAGAAAATGCTGATGCTGAAATAAACTTTTGCTGTTCTGTTAAGGTTCTTCATCAGGTGTTCCTGTTTTCAAAATCAATTATAGCCTATATGTTGCCGTGGCTTAATAACTATACAACAAAAAAAGTTTCATTCAAATCCGTCCAGTAGTTTTTGCGTGAAACTTTACACAGTACTTAATTTTTTTTAACACAGAAACTTAATTTAAAAACTGAATATGTGCTTAAACACTTTATTTTAGAATAAATCTTAACGATATATTATAAAATATCGTAATTACAAACATTTTAATTGATTTTAATTTTTACCCGGTATAAATTAAAAATTCCTGGGAAAAAATGGGTATAAATGGATAAATTTCCGAGTCTCGGAAATTTATCGGGTAAATGCCCATCTCTAGTAGTAGTAGCAGGTATATTTGACACCCCATTTCTATGAAGCGCCCGCCCTATGACGCTATGACCAGGGGTATCACAGCTGGTGTTTTTTGAAATAACTAAGTATATTTTAAACTACTAAACTTAAGATGTCGAATCTACAGATTTATAGAGACACTAACTGCACTAAGAGGTCCGCTGTCGTAAAAAAATCCATATAAAAAGTAACCTATGTGCTATTCCTGGTTATTTTCTACTCGTGTACCCAATTTCATAAAAATCCGTTTATTAGAATTTGCGTATTTTAAGAACACATAAGTACATACAAACTTTCCCTTCGAAACACATCACATACATTCCAAAATTCCCATGGGTCGCAACCAATAATTTAACATGTTGGATATTATTTAAGATAAAGGTTTCAAAATATGTTTATTATCGTGCTTGGAAATTACATCAATTTTATGTCTAATTCACTAAGTTATCTGTAACTCATTTGTGTGGTTTCCGTTCATTAGTATTTTGTCGCACCCCATAATGTAATATTCTAGGTCTAGACGAGTCTCTACCTAGACATTTCCGTTTCCGTCTGGAGAGTACTTTGCCTAAACCACTCGGGAAGTCTAGATTCAATTTAAATTCATATTTTGTACTGCTTCTCTCGTGTTGATTTGTTTTAAACTTGCTGAAGTAATTTCAATTTCCAGTATAAATTGAAATTTCTTTGAATATGCAGACAATATTTGGCTTGCGACTTAGTCTGCGTGGAATTCACTATTGTTAATACCATAGAGTTAGATTTTTTTTTCCTTTGAGACAGACAGCTGAGGAAGCGGGATGTCAGATATGGTTTTTGCCTGTGGTGGTGAAGGACAAGTAATATCTTCTGTAAGGCTCATTTTTGTCAAGTTTGAAGTTTTTGGAGTGTTTTGTTTTGTGAACAATCTGAAAAAAAAAATTGAATTTGGAGCACACTAATATGAACGTTTTTGGTCTTCATTTGACAATCAAGTTTGTAAGTCGATTAAAGAATTTATTTTTATGTCTATGGTTAATACCTATCTAGATTCTTAATTAATTACCTAGTCTATCAGCAATACTACTGTGAAAACCTCATCAGATTGCATTTAGTGAGTACTTTTTGCGTGATAAAAGTGCTATTTTTAAGCCTATTTAAATAAAAAGTTTGATAAGATCTATTCAGTGTCGGCAAGGCTTGTATGATCTGGTGATGCATCATTAGGTTGCGGTGACCGCTTCCCATTAGTTGTGCAAGCCTGTTTGCTTATTTAGCAGTAAGTATCAATAAAGTTTGGATAGATGTATGACTCTCGGTGGACCGACGACCTGGTGAAGATCGCGGGACGCGCATGGATGCGGGCAGCGCAGTACCGGTCGTTGTGGAAATCCTTGGAGGAGGCCTTTGTCCAGCAGTGGACGTCTTTCGGCTGAGAGAGAGAGAGTTGGCACTACTAGCAAGTGAGGTCTGTCAGATAGTGGAATACTGTCATCAGTCATTGTCAAATTCAAATAACAGTATTGCACCCATGGAAGTAATAAGTACCTACTTTGTACAAAGTATCATACTTCCATGATTGCACCATCTGATAGACTTCACTCACCAGTAACGCCAAGAAACGGTAACCCTTCATTATTGAATAGGTATATATATAACTCAAAGATGACTGACTGACATAGTGATCTATCAACGCACAGCCCAAACCACTGGACGGATCGGGCTGAAATTTGGCATGCAGGTAGATGTTATGACGTAGGCATCCGCTAAGAAAGGATTAACGCGAGCGAAGCCGCAGGCGCTAGCTAGTTTTTAAATAAAATAAATTACCTGTAATGAAGTAAACATTCCCAGTATTCCCACAGAAGTGGAGCTGCGAAACTAAGCCAGTATATAAATGATCACGTGTAAAAGTAAGCCCTATCCTTTCTCAATATCCCGAACTATTCCTACTGAATCGCTCCCGGAACACAAATTCCAGTTTTACGGGCTTCCCGATGGAGCGGGGATTTCCCGGGAATCATCCCGTCGGGAATTCCTGCTCGCCCCTGAATACAATACATTTGCCTAGATTACTTTCAGTTTGTATAAAATAAATAAATAATTATTTATTTGCATAAAACATAGTAAAGAAGGTGAAATAAAAATGTTTTTGACTCAACCTAGAGATCTAAAAAGGACTTTGAATATTCTCAATTGATCCATTTTCAATACAAATTCATCATAATATGAAATTCCACTAAATAGCCTTTTCAGACCCCCATACCCAGTACTCTACATATTGATTGTGTGCGCATAAATACTTTAAAATGATAGTTAAATATTGTTTTGTTTCTTTATATAGAAGCTCAAGCTTTTTTCCGCGGCTTCGCTCGCGTTAATCCTTTCTTAGCGGATGCTACGTCAGAACATCTACCTGCATGTCAAATTTCAGCCCGATCCGTCCAGTGGTTTGGACTGTGCGTTGATAGATCACTATGTCAATCAGTCAGTCACCTTTGAGATATATATATATAGATAGATGTAATAAATTTTATTGTAAGCATACACTAAAATATTACAATACAAAGAAACCCAAAATATAACCTATATAAATAAAAATAATTGACTTTGACTTTGAAATAATAGCTTGTGCGTGCAAAATTTAAATCTTACTCCGAATCCAAAAATGCAACAAGTATTTGCATAAAAATATTTTAATTTTACAACAGTTATTCAAGTTGTTCAAGCGGATAATACAACAATTTAAATAAGAATAAATCCAGCTGACACGCCGCCTTGGGAGTCTGTGGAGAATGGCGGAAAACCGCTTAGAGGTGACGGCTGAGAAATCTTGGTTCAATCTCCACTGCATCTTTTTACTAAAGTACCAACTGCATCTTGAAATTGTTATAAAATTTGGCAAAAATCTTGGAAGAAAATCGAAGGTTAACGGAGATAGCTCTTATATAATCTTAAACGTAAATGACGTAAAAATTGTTAAGGTGCTACCCAAGGCTAAGCTCCGCCTTAAAGCAGACACAATAAGGTTACTTTTCGAATTTTCTATAATTTGTGTTTTTGCTAGCGAGTTTTCGTCAGGCTCTTAGGGTAATTATTTTAGAGGTTTTCTTTTAATTGTGATAAAATACTAAATATATTAAAAAAAAAAATAAGCCGATATCGTTTTAAATAATAGTAGTCTTTATTTAATTCTTTAAATAAATTCCACTGTTATCGCTTAAATTACGGTGATTTTCGACGATAAAGGAAAAAAAATCAGGATTATGTATTTTTTTTTTTATCTAATCTTATTTATTTTATTTGTAATTTGATTCGATATAATTCTAGTTTAGTATTTTTCTCTTTACGGGATATTTTTCCTGCTTCAGTACTTCTAACCTATGGTTCACACTTGACCTGATTAGTTTTTATGGACCACCACTTGCTTCCAGTGAAGGAAAATATTGTGAGGAAACCTGCACACTGAGCAAATAAGTAGACTGTTTAGTTTACTAGTGTGTATACGACAAATGCCGAAACCTCATATTTTCAAGAGAAACCAAGAAAAAAAATTAATAATAAAACATAAATGTCAACAAAACGTTGAAAACAACAGAAAAATAGAATAAAACTGAGTCTTTCAGTGCATTCAAACGAGTCTCAGTTCACCTAGAATAATTCTTAGCTAAGCTTTTGTAGGTCGGCCCGGAAGCCAGCGGGAAACTATGCGTTGACGGGTTGACACCAGAAGCTTGGAACTAAATAGAAGTTTTACGGAACTACTTTAAATTTAAAAAAAATGTTATTTATTTATTTTTTATTGCCAAACCTACCTTACACCTACATTTTATAATGTTGTATTTCATAAACAAAGTAGTCAAAGGAATGCGGCAGGCCGTGTTATCTCTAAAAAAAGTTAGAATAAAGAAAACGCTGACTTTCAGCCACTTTGAGTTTCAAGATTTGTTTCGAAGAAATTTCATTATCATCTTTCTCTATTTTTTTTTCTCTATATCGGGGTTAAAAAGTGAAGAGTTTTTAATTTAAATAATTTAGTTATTTGCAACATTTAAAATTCTCATATGGCATGAACCTTAAATTCTTTCTTTCAATTATATGAAAATCTTATTAATTATAATAAATATTTTATTTTATTATTTATTTAGTTCCTATAATACTTTTAAACAACATTTAGCGATTTAAAATTTCCTGATTGGCAATTTCCAAAAACTAGTTCCATTTTATTCTAAACTCTTTAGGATGAGGCGATGGATGCACAGAGTATGCTATTGCAGAGATTTTACGAATACTTATGAAAATGTGCTGCAATCTTCATTGCATACTTAGGAAAGAATTCTCGGATCGTGTGTAATGTGAGACGCCGTTGATAAAGTTTTTGACGTGCTTTGAGTAAGAATGCTTTAAGAAGCAGGTGTATTATAGATAAAATGATGTTGACTATCATAAATGCGCAAAATTACCCTTCTTTTATTCATTCGAAAAATCATACGCTTGCATTGCTGACGTTCTCTTTTTTGGTGACCTTTGGTTTTACATTTCTGTATTTTATTTACTGACATTGGGAAAAAGGAATTCAAGTTGTGTGATAATTGCTAACGCTAACTTACAATAGAGTTGGTCTTTACAATAGCAGCAGTTACAATGGTATTCTTTTGCACCATTTATTGTTTCTTTACTTTCATTAATTAAACCTAGTTTATAATTTATATTTATACATTGTGATACAAAGAAAAGCTGTTGATATTAATTTAATACTATATCTACCACTGCAGCTGTTTACTATTACAAATTAAAATTAAAAAACTTGAAGTTTAATTTCAAAGACAAATGTTTACTTAAAAAATGCTATCTCTGTATACCAACACTACACTGGCGTACTATGTTTGTTCATTAGAGGTTTAATTTGATTTTTCTAGTGCATTCTAATTGCGCTCTTTTATAATTTTCTGCTCATTTATACCGCGGGGACGCCATAACAATTAGTTGGTTCTATTTGTATTTTTTAACTAGTTTTAGATCGCGCTTAGATTTCACGCTTAGGTTTATGAAAATTAAAAAAGACATTCAATATTTGCTATTTTAACCTGTTAGTGTTGAATTAAAGTTAAAAAATTTCTTATTTGGTATGCATGTTACAACAAGATTATATAAATGCTATGTTTAACTCCATACTAATATAATAAATGTAAAAGTGTGTTTGTTTGTGCTTTCATGTCGAAACAGATCGATAGATTGACGTGATTTTTCATACTACTGACCAAAAAAGGAGTATTTTGTAAAAATATATTTTGTAAAATGTATTTTGTGAAAAGTAAAAAACTTACAAAGGTACATACAAATGTATGTTTGCATGTATGTAAGTTTCTTTATTCCACCATAAGTCCTGGGGCCCTATTTTTGAAAGTGTGACTCACCAAAAAAGCGTGAGCCGAATGATTTTTCATTCGATATCCATTATTCCGTATTTTTGAATTGTCTATGTCGAATAATTCGCGACGAGTGGTCTAGACCACTCGTTTTCGTACGATTTGGTAGTCGAACGTTTTTTATGTCAAAATCTTAAATGACATAGACAACCGGGTACGGATATAGATGAAGTCTATTAGAATTTTTATTTTTGCGTTCCGTTTAACGCTTACGTTCTCTTTGATTGAAAATTTACGAACATTTTTTTTACGATTCGTTACCGATTCAGTTTTCGTTGCGTAGAATGAAGCAGAAATTGTTTCTGGCATTATTTTCATATCACTGGCAACATTGCTAGACGAGTGATTTCAAAAATACGGCTTTTATGTTTTTAGTGACATAATAGGACGAGTGCGACATAATAGTCTATTCGTTTTGGACGGTATGTCATACTTTCAAAAATAGGGCCCCTGAACGGCTTAAAAGATTTTGATATGAAAGGCATTTTTAGATTCCTTGCATTTCTCAGAATGACATAGGCTATGTGACATGTTTTTTTTATTTTATTTTTAAATTACTTCGTTGTATAGAGACAGTTAGAGGTCTGGAAAGAAACATCGGCTACTTTATGCCGCGAACGGAGCTATGAGCAACAGTTACTAATGTATACAGGGTGAATTCTTAGTTATTGGCATCCTTTCTACTAAAAAAAAATATTTATTTCCAACAACAATATTGCTAGTAGCTGTTACACTTATATCTACTTAACTGACGTAAATTACAAATTATTTCGCACTTTGGTCGGTAGTAGCAGCATCTAACTACTACTAGTGAAAGAATATGAGCAACTTTTTGTATGAGACAGCCAAAGTCAAGCCAGCGACTGCGCTGGCTTGGTCATCTCGAGAGAATGAAGGAGGATCGTGGTGTCAAATCAGCCTAAGTACCTGGGAAAAGTCTCAGGCAGGCGCTCGGTCGGGCGCCCCAGATATCGCTGGAGAGATACTGTGGAGGCTGATCTGCGTGAGCTGGGAGCGGTCAACTGGCAAGCCACCGCGCAGAATAGGAGTCTATGGCGCTCTCTCGTATCGGAGGCCAAGATCCACTTTGGGGTCACTGAGCCAGCGGAGTAAGTAAGTTTTGTATGAGACCAATCAGCTGCTTGCTACTATTTTACAATAACAACTTACTTGGCCAAAATGAATAGAACAGCTGTTTTTTTTAGATATTAGAGGCGAAAGGAAACCAGTTACTTCGTCAAATCACCTAGGTACGTAGCAGACCCTGGGCTCTGAATCTTAAGCGCTAAGGATGCACCAGGAATACGAGAGGATGATGATGATATTTTATAGGTACAGACAGTCAGATGCAGAGAACCAAGAGATTAGGATTCGGTGAAATCAGAAATGTTTAACCTACCTACTTTGGGGTATTGGTCTCAATACGTATGACAAAATAGCAGGTGATAGAAAACGGGTCTCTAATGATTCTCATAAACATATTTGTAATAATATAGTTCGAAATAATGTTTTTTCACATAATCATTATTAATATAAATTAAAATTAAAATATATTTTTTTTAATAATTTTTTTAACATAAATTAAGTTTTATAATAAATACAAATTGTCATAAACATAAATAATCATAATATATTTTAATCATAATAGTAATACTCATAATGTATGTACAGAGAAAAGAGAACTCATAATGTACGGCTGCACTCAGAGAAAAGGTAAGATTTGTTAAGCTTTTGTTTTTTTGTTGTTTATGTTCGCGGCTTAGGGGTGGCCAAAGGGCCACCCCCGCCGCACCTTAACCTATACTAGAGTTTGAAGTATAATCAAATATCAAATTTTACATAATGTCTTCAAATGTCATCAATAAAATAAAAGATGAACAAAATAAAAAATAATATGACCATAACAATTATGACAAATCCATTATGATAAACCATTTTATAAAAAAATCTGTATGACAATCTATGATTATGACTAAACAAATATTATTACAATAAATATTATTTGAATAAAATATTATGATAAAAAAATTATGAGAAAGGCTTTATGACAAACCATATTATGATTATTAACCTTATGAGAAATGAAAGGATCCCATAGAAAACATCGTGAGGAAACCTGCACTCTAGTTAATGATTATCTGCTAGTGTGTGAAATGGAGTAGGCAACGGCAAACCGCTCTATCAAAATTGCCAATAGAGTCGTTGTGTGTGTTTCATTCCATGTAAAACCATGACACGGAAATACGACTAACGAAATGACGACATAATAATCAAGCAATCAGTTTGTTGTGTAGAATTATTTATTTATAATATTTACAAGATGTTAACAAAAATCTTTGGATTATCATAATTGCTAACTAGTTACATACTAATTCGTGTTTTACAGTTAAAAATAAGGTGTTTATGAACTATACTTAGCAGGTACTTTAATCTTTATAAGATTTAATGAGACTTTAAAATTAATAAAACTTTGGAACCTTTTTACCACTAACTGAAAGAAATCTGTGCAAGTTACATTTTATACGAGACTAGCAAGAGTACAGAAGGTGCGATTCACACCGGGCGGTATTCGTGAATTGCACGCAATTGTGAAACTTAGCTGCTTTTCGGAAGCTTCAATTTCCTTCAGCAAATTGTACTAAAATGAACCGCTTCCCGGTCGCATGGCAGCGGATGCGAGAGCATACTCTAGCATTCTCAAGCATACTCTAGCAAGCTCTTGCATGTTGTCATCGACGTGAATTGCACACAAATATGGAACTTAACTACGTCAAGAAAGTTTAAACTTTTACTTTTACTCCCTACTCCGTAGGGTTGGTTAAAAAAATTACATGTGTTTTGTAGGTAATTAAATTTCCTTCAAATTTTATTCCAATATATATTTTCCTAGAGTAGGCCATAAATGAATTACAGCGCTCTGAAGTAAAAAGTTTGACAAATTTCCAAATGCCATTAAAAATGCGATTTTTTTAAAGTGCACATCTCCATAACTATTAGTCCTAGAAACAAAATATAAAATGTACATTATAGGAAATTTATTTTTACAAGATTGTGTAGAACTCTAATTTCCTTTAGCAATAAAATGCACTGCGCTGCGATCCGCCGCCGCGCGCCTCCCGCTCGCATGGCAGCGGATGCAAGAGCATGCTCTAACATTCTCAAGGCGAATTGCACACAAATATGGAAGTTAACTACTTCAAAGAGGTTTCAATTTCCTTAAGCAAATTGTACAATGCGCTGCTCTGTAATCCGCCGCGCGCCACCTAGTCTGAATCTTACATTATCTGAAAGAACATATTATATAGCGCCGGCCGTGGTGAAAGGGCTTTATTTTGAAGTTGCAAGCTCTGACCTAATAATGTGTCAGCCAAGGAATAAATATTAACTTACATTGGTGCCAGCTTCAAGTAAGCTGGCCTGGCACTAAGGTAAGTTGGTAGAAGTATTAGTAACTTCAAAGTAAAACTTCTAGGCCTTCAAGTAATCAGTGCTT